>CM054138.1:67249182-67254182 GCA_028751875.1 Rapana venosa
TTCTTCTTCTTCTTCTTCTTCTTCTTCTTCTTCTTTCTTCGCAATTCTTCTTCGCAATTCTGCTTCTTCTTCTTCTTCGCAATTCTTCTTCGCAATTCTTCTTCTTCTTCTTCTTCTTTTCTTCTTTTTCTTTTCTTCTTCTTCTTCTTCGCAATTCTTCTTCTTCTTCTTCTTCTTCTTCTTCTTCTTCTTCTTCTTCTTCTTCTTCTTCTTCTTCGCAATTCTTCTTCTTCGCAATTCTTCTTCTTCGCAATTCTTCTTCTTCGCAATACTTCTTCTTCTTCGCAATACTTCTTCTTCTTCTTCTTCTTCTTCTTCTTCTTCTTCTTCTTCTTCTTCTTCTTCTTCTTCTTCTTCTTCTTTTCTCCTTCTTCTTCTCCTTTTTCTTCTTCTTCTTCTTCTTCGCAATTCTTCTTCTTCTTCTTTCTTCTTCTTCTTCTTCTTCTTCTTCTGTTTCTTCTTCTTTTCTTCTTCTTTTCTTCTTCTTCTTCTTCTTCTTCTTCTTCTTCTTCTTCTTCTTCTTCTTCTTCTTCTTCTTCTTCTTCGCAATTCTTCTTCGCAATTCTTCTTCTTCTTCTTCTTCTTCGCAATTCTTCTTCGCAATTCTTCTTCTTCTTCGCAATTCTTCTTCTTCTTCTTCTTCGTCTTCCTTCTTCTTTCTTCTTCTTCTTTTTCGCAATTCTTCTTCTTCTTCTTCTTCTTCGCAATTCTTCTTCTTCTTCTTCTTCGCAATTCTTCTTCTTCTTCTTCTCCTCCTCCTCCCCCTCTTCGTCGGTGTTGTTGTACTACACTCTGACATCAACTACTGTTATCTGTCACATGAGCGAGAATGCATTGCGCTGCCGTTAAGCGCCTGACATGTCAGGCCCAGCACATCCGACCTCGGCATGGGAGGGGGAAAAATCTTTTAAATTTTTCTTGGGGAAAAATGCAAGAGAATGGACCAAAAACGCAGAAAATAGGCGAGAAGGAGATGACAGGAAGAAAAAGGAACGAGACCAAAACAAAGAGAGGGATAGAAAAGAGAGAATTCTTAGCACAGAATTTCCAGAAGGTGGGGAAGCTATTTATAGTGACCCCCCCCCCCCTCCCCCCCGACACCCCCGCCTTCCCCGGCATTCCCACAGGGAAATCTCTCTGTCTGAGAACAAAAGCCGCAGGTTCAGAAGCTCCTGAGACAGATAGTATCTTCAATTATGATTATATAATTATAAGCAATGAACAATCACGATAACAAAGGCTTAAACCGCCCGATCATCTGATAGTGCCAGATTGGTTTCTTTGCGGGGTTGGTAACCAGTGTCCTAACACACACTGTCAGAGACTTTAGCAAAGTGACAAAGAGTTAAACAATGTGTGTGGATTGGTGGTCTAGAGGTAACGTACTTGCCCTAGAAAGTGAAACATCTTAGGTTCGAAATGTGTGAGGGTGTTCGATTCCCTTTTGTGCCCGAATTTTTTTTTTTTACCTATGATTTAGATCCACCGTGAGTTGTGGTGTAAGTACTAGCTTTTTATCTGATAAAACGAAAAGCCGGGTCTTGTGCATGACACATATTTAGTGCGCATAAAAGAACCCACGTCAACAAGAAAGTTGTCCCTAGCAGCCCGAATTTCACACAGGGAACTCTGTTGTGAGTTTAAAGAGGTGTGTACCAGTGGTATACAATATACTACACTTTGAGAGATCAAGGGGGTATTTTCTTCCTGTAAAGTATGGGTGGGTGTGATTAGCTTTGTAGTAGGACAATGACGTAGTTTGTGTAATGTCCTTGTGTTTTAGCTGTAAATGATTTTGAATTCTATGGTTGAAGAATAAAAGATGAGCGAGAGAGGCACAGACACAGATAGTGACAGAGAGACAGCCACAGAGACAGAAAGAAAGACAGATGGACAAACAGACAGCTAGACATACAGATAAAAAAAGACAGAGGTATGAACAGAGAGAAAGAGAGGACAGAAAGACATACTAAGAGACAAGAGACACACAGACAGACTAGGGTGTCAACTCAAAACTAAACAAAGGGAAATATCCACACCAGAACACCAAACTTTTCACTATCACAACTTACTCACAACACATTAATTCAAACCCACAAGACAGGAACCAAATCTTGGATAACACTGGAACATAGAAGAAAAAGACCCCCCCCCCCCCTCCCCCCCCCTCCCGCAAATCGTTAGGTCTCTAATGTCACCACCATGATCTGAACAAAACAAGCTGGGATACTCCAATCAGACCCCTCTCTTTCTGAGAACTAAACTAAAGACCAGGCAGATCCACCCACCACACGCCCGTCCATGAAATCCGTAAACAGGACAATCAATAATTATCGATCATGGGTGAGGAATAATTACACCCCGTTATCCAAGCTGCCGATCTCCTGAGAGCGCCAGAGCTAGAGCTGTTCTTTGTGTGCTGACCTGCTAGGTTCTTAGCACTCAGTGTCAAAGACTTGAGCTCAGGTGATAAATGGTTGAACAAGTTGAAGAGATTACCGCCCTAGCTTATTTTTGCTGGAGAGTTGGGTGTGTAATTGCTTTTCACTGTAGACAGTGATCTAAGACTACAGGGGATATCCTTGGGTCGCCTTGAATATTTTTCCTTGGTCCTTTTTCTTAAGAGAGCTGAGAGAAGATTAAAAATTTAAAAAAAAGAGGTGGAGACGTACAAGAAAGATATGTGGTGACTAAGAGAGAAGGATTCATCTTTATTTTTGAGTTTCAATGGTTTTACATGTTGATGTTTTTCTCTTTTCATCTAGCCCTTGCCCTAAATAGGGACTACAATAATTAAAACTAAGCTAGTTTTAAGATACGAAAGAAATGTGAATAAAGAAAATTGATAGAATACCCCATCATGATATCATTATATGTGTTTCATTTCGTTTTCATCTTATTCTTTTATTTCGAGGGTAATGGAATAAGCACTCATGTGCTTTTTTTTCATCCAGTCCCAGTTTGTATGCAAGTTTTGTAAATTTTGTGATCCGTTCCCACCGGCGCACAATGGCCTACTCTTCCAAAAAGCGGAACAGGTTTTAACGTGTGCGCGAGATGTTCTGTGTAAGAGAGACAGAGGGAGAGGGGGGGGAGACAGACACACATACATATATACAGACAGGGACAGAAACAGAGACAGAGAGACAGACACATAGGCAGGCAGGCAGGCAGGCAGACAGACAAAGAGTTAAAGAGGGGATGAAAGAAATGAACAGACATAACAACTGACAGAGAGACAGACTGAGACACGCAAACATGTGCAAGAAGACACCCACATAAAGAAAAACATGAAAGAAGAGGAAAGAGAACTTTCGAAACAGGTAATAGGAAAAGGAAACAAACAAACATAAAAAGGAAACTTGAAGACACATGAACAAAGAGAGAGTGAAGAGAAAAAAAATTAATGGCAGAGAGATAGAGAGAAACAGAGAGTGGCAAAGAGAGACAAGCAGACAGACAGAGCGACAGACTTTCAGACAGACAGACACGGGGACAGAGAAAAGAAAGACAAAAACACAGGGAGCAGCATTTCAATCAAGAATATACAAAGGGAAATAACCACGACAAAGCCACACCTTTCACTAAATCAATGGTGATTTATACAACCTGGAATCCACACACACTAAACCAATTCTTACATAACTGTGAAAGCAGAAACCTTAGACCTCTTGGGTCTCTGGTGTCATTGTGATGACGTAGACCCTTAAAAATAAACAAACAAACAAAAACCTAAACAATAAAATGCGGCGGTATCACACTCTCTCTTTGTGAGAACAAATACCACAAGTTTCATATGTTCCAGAGATTTGCGAACATGATAAATGATCAGAGAGGATAAGGGTGACTTTACCGTTCTTGAGCTGATCTTCTGACAGTGCCAGAGCCGTTTCTTTGTGATGTGACCTAGATTCCTAATTTCTAATGTGTCAAGGACTTAAGTAAACAATTTAATCCTTGAACAGCTCATAAGGAGTTGTCACCTAGTTTCTGAGGAATATGTCCAGGAAAACTGTTATATGACTTCAAGGTGATTGAATAGTTGCTGCAGTCTCTAGCTGCTATTAATAAATTTGTTTCATATCAACAGAGAGAGAGAGAGAGAGAGAGAGAGAGAGAGGGGCTGTCTTTCTGATTTGGTTATAAAGCAAACAAGCTTTCTTTCGATTTCTTTTGATAAGCTTTGAACTTTGTTTTGTCTTAAGCAGAACTGCCCTCTTTTGAACAACAATAGTATGATTTCTGTAAACTTGCGATACTAATATTGCACCAAAAACTACATTAAAACACGTGACATTTCAATGGTTTTTAAAACAATTTATAAAATGGTAACTTTGGTTTCTTTAAACACTGGGTGGGTGCTAGCAATAACAGGCTTACAAATCTTAAGAAAAGTCTCATCATCAAGGGTTATTTATTTTTTTCCTCACGGCTTTAAATCTTTCCCTCTTGGCAGAATATATTCCTGTCTTCCACCAATTCCAAGAACAGTAAATAACGGTGACTCACTCTAGTACGTCATCGATAAAGATTTCGTCTAACAGATTAAAAGGTAGTGACGTAGGTCCCGTTACTGAAGAGGTTTGCCCACACGAAAAATTGATTGAACAGGATCAAAATATTTGCCATGTTACTCAATTAGTTTCCAATGGTCTTTATGAGGTGACCCCTTGTTCTCAGTTTTGGAGAGGTTAGCAAGCAAGATAGAACCGTAAGCGGGATAAAGACAGCTTGACCATCTGGTAGTTCAAGTACTGTGTGTACTGGAATGGATGTATATAATGAGACAGATATAGATATTTGTTGTAATCGTTCAGATATGGTGTAATATATGACTTGACATGTTACAGACAGGAGTTGAAAACTTTTTCGTTTATACACTATTGTAAGTATAAGTGATCTTTATACACTATTATAAGTCAAAGTGATCTTTATACACTATTATAAGTCAAAATGATCTTTATATACTATTATAAGTCAGAGTGATCTTTATACACTAT
>CM054138.1:67261682-67264182 GCA_028751875.1 Rapana venosa
AGTTCTGACACTTAATTCGTGGAATATTTTTTTTTTTAAAAAGGCCTTGATAGAAATGACAGTTTTTACGATGAAAACGAGCAATAGTATTCGAAGTAAATGTTTATTCTGTCTTCAAACAAAAGTATCATTCTTAATACCAGACACTGTAATCAGTAAACGAAAGTGCCAAAATAATTTGTGTATAAACTGTCAATATATATTCTGACTAAACAAAAGGGTGAACAAATAATATAGGTAAAGCATCAATTTGGACTGTGCATCAGAAACCTAAGCTTTTGTTACGTGTCAAAACCAATCCTTTATGTAAAAAAAAAAAAAAAAAGGCATCAGTAATTCGATACAGATTGTCAAAGAAAAGCAATAACAACAGTAATTTCAGTTCATAGTTTGTGTTCATGTTGCAAAGTATTGCTATTTTTGCTGAAAGTTGAGATCATACTTTTTCGACACACATTCATATTAGAAAAAAAGCCTGTTTGAAAAGTATAAGAGAAAGGATATTGTTTGAAAGCTGAAAGTCAATAATGGACACAGTTACGAGTGTGTGTGTGGTGTGTGTGTGTGTGTGTGTGTGTGTGTGTGTGTGTGTGTGTGTGTGTGTGTGTGTGTGTGTGTGTGTGTGTGTGTGTCTGTGTCTGTGTCTGTGTGT
This sequence comes from Rapana venosa, assembly GCA_028751875.1. Taxonomy (NCBI): domain Eukaryota; kingdom Metazoa; phylum Mollusca; class Gastropoda; order Neogastropoda; family Muricidae; genus Rapana; species Rapana venosa. Next base: position 67,262,335 of record CM054138.1, read on the forward strand.
GTCTGTGTGTCCATGTGTCTGTGTGTTGGGGGGGGGGGGTGTACCTTTTGAAGAAGAGATTATCAAGAGGGGGGGGGGGTGTGCGTTTGTGTGTGTGCACGTGCGTGTGTGCATGTGTGAGTGCGTGCGCGCGTGCGTGTGTGTGTGTGTGTGTGTGTGCGTGCTTGCGTGCGTGCGTGCATGTGCGCGTGTGTGCGCGCGCGTGTATATGTGTGTGTGTGTGTGCGTGCGTGCGCGTGTGTAGACAGTGCTCTCGCCCAACATTCTTTTATGGTTAATTTTGCCATCCATGACTTTTGACACCGCTAGTTTTCCTTCCATAATCCCTGTGTTTTCTTTCTTTCTCTCTGTCTGTCCTTCTTCTCCATTGACAAGGCAGAAGAAAAGTAAAGATCCTTCTTCACAAACAAGGAGCCTAGGTAGGCTAGGTAGGTAGGGCCTATAGTAAGTAAGCTATCTGCTTTCAGAGGTAAGCCACAAGACTTAGCCCTTTTCTTTTCCTCCCCTGTAATTCGGGGGGGGGGGGGGGGGGGGGGGGGGGGGTTTCTCCTCACTATCATTCATAGTCAACAGAGAATCTCCTCCCCCCCATACCCCCCCCCCCCCCCTCCCCGTTCCCCTTTTCTCTAACTCTGGACAACCCCTCCCCTTCCTCCCCCCTCCTGGGGGAACTGTACTCCGACCACTGAGCTATCTCGTCCCGTCACGTAGATATACCTATACTCAAAAAACATCTCCAGTCTAGCAAGTCCTTTCAAGAGCAAGCCTTTACCACCAGAACAAAACGGTTGTCACCAGAACCAGAGAATGATCAACTACTGACAGAAAGAATGTGACCAAGCAGGCAGAGTGTCAGATGAGACCTTGACTCAGCACAGCCATACTAAGACTGTCTCTCCTCTGTGTGTGTGTGTGTGTGTGTGTGTGTGTGTGTGTGTGTGTGTGTGTGGTGTGTGTGTGTGTGTCTATGTCTGTGTCTGTGTCTGTGTGTCTGTGTGTGTAACGTAATGTGGTCTGAACATTTGAGGCTTCTGCCGGATTCTTTGTCCGTGTGTTGGTTCTGTGTCTTTCAAAAAAAAGTATATTGAAGAGAGAAAACTTTATTGGAACTGTACACGAGAGTGTGTGTAGTTGTGATCATGTACATAATTATGTGAACACACGCTGATACACAAGCATGAATTGAAGAATGCGTGCAAGGGTTATTTCTTTATATGAATGTACACTGCGTTTAAATATAGATGCATGAACGAAATTGTATATGCAGTATGCATTACCACAAGCACACACACACACACACACACACACACACACACACACACACACACACATATGAACACATGCACACAAATATGGACACACACATTGTATGTAGCCTCTCTCTTTCTCTTTCTGTCTTTCTTTCTGTCTGTCTTTCTTTCCTTCTTTCTTTCTTTCTTTCATAGATGTGTGCAGACTATCAGAAGAGAGAGGAGACATAATCCAACCACCCCAACCACGACATCCCAGTGTCCCCACTGCAACAGACATTGTACATCCAAGATGGATTGCACAGCCACATGGGCGTCCACAGATGAGCTGCAGGATTTCATCGTCATTTTCGGCAACGAAGGACTACCTGACTGTGTGCATGGGGCGGGCCCGCTATTGCGCGGTCCACTATTGTGGGGCCCGCTATTGCGGAACGAAGAAGCGGAAAAGTTCATTTTGTCCAGGTTTTCGGAAAATGCGAAAAATGACTGGCATTTCCTCATGTATTAATTTTGTTCTTCCAAGTTACTTTAGTTGTTTTTTTTTATTGAGAAGTTGAGAAGACGAAAGATGATTTCAGGATGCCGTGTTATGTTT
>CM054138.1:67269182-67281399 GCA_028751875.1 Rapana venosa
AAAGGAAAATAAGTGATGTGAGTGTTCATTCCAACATGAGTTTATGTATTGTTTGACTGCATAGAAAAAAAAATTGTACAGGAACACACAAAGTGACAAAAGCGTAGTTTTAGCGATTTCATTTTCACAGCAGTTGATCTCTATATATAACAACGACAACAACAACAACAACAAATAAACAAAAAAGATCATTTCGATGTATTTACTGATGTGTTACTCAAACCAACACAGTTTGAACTTGATGATGAGGCTATGTTTTATAGACAGGTGTTTTTAACATAGTAAAATAGAAGTTGGAATGAAGGTAGCTGTCACTGTTGGCAAGATCATTGACACCTCCATGAAGACGTTTGTGGCAACGAGTAACTCGATCGTTTTGTTATGAACAATTAGAAGTGTAGTGTAGTGTAGTGTAGTGTAGTGTAGTCTAGTGCAGTGCGGTGTAGTGTAGTGTAGTGTTGTGCAGTGCGTTGTGTGTGTGTGTGTGTGTTCGTGGGTGCGTATGTGCGTGTGTGTGAGTGTGTGAGAAAGGGAGAAAAAGAGAGAGAAAGAGTCAGATAGAGACAGTGAGAGACAAGACAAACGCATACAGACAAGGACAAATATAAAGACAAACAGAAAAACTAGAAAGGGAAAGACAGAAAGAAAGAAAAAAGGAAATGGAGACAGACTGTTGAAAGGATAGACTGACAGTATGGGCAGATAGACAGAGACAGAGAGAAGAAGAAAACGAATTTGGAGGGAGAAAATTGCAGAAGAATGTGAAGACTCTAAAGAAGATGAAAATGGAGAAGATGAAAAGGTAGATTCTGACAACTTTAAAGGAGAAAAATTTAAAACGATAAAGAGAAAGAAAGAGGAGGAGAAGGGGAAGAAGCAGAAGCATAAGCAGAAGAAGAAGAAGAACAACAACAACAATGACAACAACGACAACAACAAGAACTTGGCAGCCGTCTGTCTTGAAAGACTATACAATTCTGTTACAGCATCGGTTGTGGCTGGCCAATCAACAACAACAACAACGTTCAAATATAAAAAAGAAGTCCCTTAGAAAGAAGGTACTGTCCTATAAAAAAAAAGAGAGAGAGAGAGAGAGAAAGAAAGAAGAGAGAGAGAGAGAGAGAGAGAGAGAGAGAGAGAGAGAGAGAGAGAGAGAGAGAGAGAAAAGAGAGAGAGATAGAGAGAGAGAGAAAGAGAGAGAGAGAGAGAGAAGAGAGAGGGAGAGAGAGAAGAGAGAGAGAGAGAGAAGAAAGAGAGAGAGAGAGAGAGAAAGACAGACAGACAGACAGAGAGAAAGAGAGACAGACAGACAGACAGACAGACACAGAGAGAGAGAGAGAGAGACGGACAGACAGACAGACAGACAGACAGACAGAGAGAGACACCCACACAAACAGGACAGACAGCACCCCACCCCCTGTGGAGTGCCTGTCTCACCTCCCCCCCCACCTCACCCCTATCACACAGACACACTAGGCCTAGTAGAAGCAAATCTTAACTGCCCACACCTAAACGGACGACTGAAAGGCTATCATCTGACCACTACAGCGGTCATCATTAACTCGTCCACCCCACCCACCCAGCCATCCATCCATCCACCCATCCATCCATTCATCCCATCCATCCATATATATATATACCTTCTCCAGTCTGGGTCTTTTCAAAGGGAGAAGAAAAGCGAGAAGCTTGGCTGACTTGGTTGCTATGAAACTATCAACGCATCAAGGTTTGTCCCCCCCCCCCCACCCCTCTATTTTGTTAAAAAGGAGAGACTACACTGATATGGCCCCCCCCCCCCCCCCCCACCTCCCCCCTCCTCCTCCCACCCCTGGCACACACACACACACACACACACCTGTAGTAGATACCCGTGTTTTTATACGCCCGCTTCTTCTCTTGTCCCTTTTACCCTCCTAGTAGGAATCTTTATGGCATTGTAATCCTTAGGTAGGACTAGGCTACCCATCTCAGACTGTCAGTAATCTGAGACCCAGGGCTAGGACTAGGCTAGGGCATTCTTGGCTTGAAGAGAGAAAGGGGGACTGTTTGGGAGGGAGGAGGGGGTGGGAGGTGGGAGGGGGGGAAGAAGAGATAAGTGAGGGGGTGGGAGGGGGTGGTACAATAGAGAAGGCATATGGCCTGTGTTCTGAACCAAAAGTAAAGCACAATTTCTCTTGCTGCACCTCTCTCAGGGTTTGGAGGTGGAAAAGGTTTTGGCGGGGTGGGGGTAGGCTAATAATAAATCCTGGCTGTTTGCTAGAGGAGAGAGGAAGTGTCAGAGGGGGTTTTGGGGGCCTTAAACAACTAGCGATTTCACTGTCATTGAGCTACCCCCACCCCACCCCTGGGCTTTGTCAGACTTGGACAAACAAGCAAAACCTTGCAGAGTTCCTTTTAAATACATTTTTTTCTCTCCTTTAAGCAGGAAGAAGGCGTGTAGGTTTCGAGTTCCAGAAACTGTGTTGGTTTTATCCACGTGTGAGCACAGTGCCCCATCCTTAGCCTTGTTCAAACTTCCCACTCTGGCCTGCTGCTTCCGGCATTTTGTCAACACGTCACTTCCGGCAAGGGCTGACAAGGCTGAAGAGTCAACAAGGGGCGTAAGATAGATGGGGGGAAGGGGAAGGAGGGTGAGAGGTACTCGAGCTCTCTGCTGGGGGTTTGCTGGTGCTGGAAATCCGTAAAACAAGCTTTAGGAGGGAGAGAGAGAGAGGACTGTAGTAAAAGACTTGATGAATTAACCTGCTAGTAAGTAGTATAGGAGGGAACAGAACAGGGTGTTTCTAACTAGCTCAGCAGGTGTGGGTGGGGGTATGTGTGTGAGGAACTACTTCATTACCTTAGCCTACCACTGAGAGGGGGGGAAAAAACAGTGGAACCACTTAATTACTACCACCACTGACAGGAAACGGGTATAACCTTATTAGTCTTACCTGGAACCACTACAACCATTGAGAGAGAGAGGAGAGAGAGAGAGGAGAGAGAGAGAGAGAGGAGGAGAGAGAGAGAGAGGAGAGAGAGAGAGAGAGAAGAGAGGAGAGAAGATGAGAGAGGAGAGAGAGAGGAGAGAGAAAAACACCTAGTAGGCCTATCCTTTCAAAACTCATGTAAATCTTGTACATTAGTTGATTGGGACTGGTTGTGAGTTGTATGGGGGGGGGGGGGGGGGGGGGGGGGGGGATAGATGAGGGTTAGCTGAAGGGGGTGGGTAGTAGGGTGGGAATGAATATGAAGTGATGATTCAAGGTGAAAGTTGTGAAGGAGGAAGACAGAAGGTGGAAGGAAGAAAGGATGAAGGAAGATAGAAGGTAGGAAGGAGGAAGACAGAAGGTAGGAAGGAGGAAGACAGAAGGCAGGGAGAAAGACGGAGGAAGACAGAAGATAGGAAGAAGGACGGAGGAACACAGAAGGCAGGAAGAAGGACGGAGGAAGACAGAAGGTAGGAAGAAGATGGGAGGAAGACAGACGACAGGAGGAAGAAGGACGGAGGAAGACAGAAGGTAGGAAGAAGGTAGGATGGAGGAAGACAGAAGGCAGGATGGAAGGAAGACAGATGGTAGGAGGAAGGAAAAAGCACGACAGCAGGTGATTGAAAACAAATTCCAGAAGCGGTATCCTAGTGGTGGGTGGGGTGGGTGGGTGGGGGAGGAGAGGGGATGGCGTGGGGAGTGGGGGTGTAGAGCCTTGTTTGCCGGGTGATTTATACCTCAGGTGCCAAGCGTGTGCAATGCGCTCAAGTGGCCGGAGTGGTGATGTAGGGGGCAAGACACCTGTGCAGAAAAGTGGGAGTTCAGGGGTTCAGTTCCTGTCTGAAGCTGCACGTTTTCTCCCCTTCCACTTCACCATGAGTGGTAGGGGTGTTGTTCGTCTTTCAAATGAAGGCGATAAGTTAATGTTGATGTGTGTAACATGCATCTAGCATACGGAAATATATAACTTGCAGGGTTGCTAAAAGAGATGTTTTTGGCAAAATCCTGTCCACAAAATCCATTCTGGTAGAGCAACTAACCACTATGATAAGCGGGTAAGCTAGTCAATACCCAAGCTAATGTTTCTCTGAAGCAACAGAGAAATATACAAAACTTTAAAAATAAAGCAATGAAACTAGTAGAAATTGCAAATACACCAAAAACATTACCTGGAAGAAAAAAATTCACACACACCCAAAAACTAAATTCGAGCCTGCCAGGATTCGAACCTGGAATCTTCTGATCCGTAGTCAGACGCGTTATCCATTGCGCCACAGGCCCTTGATAACCAAAAGATCCTAATCAAAGATATCGGTCATAATTAGCAGCTATTCGTAGTGATTATGCCTCTAAGCGTTCTTTTGTTTTGCAAAAAAGGGATTAATGACACGGAGGTAAAAGGTACCGTATGTAATCTGAAGTAATACACGCACCGGTAGCCTTGGAATGCGTTTATGTTCCGTAATATTATGGAAGTCGAACCTAGAGCTAAGATTAAGTTTGTAAAGAAGGAGGACGGGTGGGAAGGGTGGGGGTGGAGGGGGTGGGGAGTGAAGAGGTTGTTGTGGTGATGGAGGTTGGTGTTATTAATGTTGCGTGGGAAGTCGAAAGTAAACAGGGAGAGATTAACACATGCTCATGCGTTCACGTCTGTGTGCACGTACGTGCACATATACACACGCGTGCACACGCACGCACGCACGCACGCACGCACTCTCTCTCTCTCACTCACACAAACACACACACGCACACATACACACACACGCACACACACATACACACATGCGCACACACTTTTTTTATTTTCTTAGCTTAAGAACAAGCAAACAAACAACAACTACTACAGAACAACAACAACGACCTGAAATTTCACAAAGCTAGATTGTTATTGGCATACAAAGGAAATACAGTCTGAAATTTTAAAGCTACACTGTATTGACATGCAAGGTAATAATATGGTCTGAAATTGAAAAAGCTAGATTAATATTGACATACAAGCGAAAAACAGTCTGAATTTTTTTTAAAGCTAGATTAATATTGACATACAAGGGAAAAACATTCTGAAATTAAAAATCTTGACTGATATTGGCATGCAAGGAAATACAGTCTGAATTTTTTTAAAGCTAGACTGATATTGGCATACAAGGGAGAAACAGTCTGAAATTAAAAAGCTAGACTGATATTGACATGCAAGGGAGAAACAGTCTGAAATTAAAAAGCTAGACTGATATTGACATGCAAGGGAGAAACAGTCTGAAATTAAAAAGCTAGACTGATATTGACATACAAGGGAAAAACAGACTGAAATTAAAAAGCTAGACTGATATTGACATACAAGGGAAAAACAGACTGAAATTAAAAAGCTAGATTAATATTGACATACAAGCGAAAAACAGTCTGAAATTAAAAAGCTAGACTGATATTGGCATACAAGGGAAAAACAGTCTGGAATTTAAAAAGCTGAATTGATATTGACATACAAGGGCAATACAGCCTGAACATTTTTTTAAAGCTAGATTAACATTAACATACAAGGAAATAGAGTCTGATATTTAAAAGCTGAATTGATATTGACAAGCAATGCAGTACAGTCTGAAATTAAAAAAGCTAGATCGATATTGACATACAAGGATTTACAGTCTGAAATTTTAAAAAGCTAGATTGATATTGACACACAAGGGAATACAATCTGAAATCTAAAAGGGAGCTTGCCAACTATAAAAGGACACTGCACACACACACACACACAAACACCCCCCCCACCCCCCCCCCACCCCCCCAACACACACATACATACACACACATATACACACACACACACACGCACGCGCGCACACACACAATACAACACATACACACAACACCACACACGCACACATTCACACACACACATACACACACACATATACACAACACATACACACACATACACACACAACACACGCACGCACGCAGCACGCACGCACAATACACATAACACACACACATACACACACACACACTACACACACATACACACACACACACATACACACCCCGCACGCACACACACATACACACACACCTACAATAATAACAACAATGACTATAATAGCCAGGACAACAACTGCTACAACTACTTCTACTTCACCAGTCAGGTAGGCTATAAGCCTTTCTCAGCTTGGAAGCCAGGCCAGTCAGTATGGGCAGAGCAGAAGAATGGTCTGTTTTGCAGCATGACTGTCAACAAGGGCCTGTGGCGCAATGGATAACGCGTCTGACTACGGATCAGAAGATTCCAGGTTCGAATCCTGGCAGGCTCGTAATTTTATTTTTTTTTCGTTAGTAAAAAAAAAAAGTGTTAAATAGTTTTAACAAACTGTAATCTTTTACTCCTTTGCTAATCAATGTTATCGGATCTTGGTTTTTTTTGTTGCTGTTGGTTTTTTTGGTGTTTGGTTGGTTTTTGTTTCGTTGCATTAGGGCACAAAATAGGGAAAATTGTTTCTAGGAGAAAAAAACACCATATCGAGCCTGCCAGGATTCGAACCTGGAATCTTCTGATCCGTAGTCAGACGCGTTATCCATTGCGCCACAGGCCCCGTTGCTGAACAAGTTGGAATTAGCTTATTCATTCCGCTTCCTTACCAGCCATGCGCCCACTGATTTCAAGACTTCTGTTTAGGGGAGTGTGATAAGGGGTGAAGTTGTCTAACGTCAGTTGTTTTTCGTTCCAAGGTTCACCTCACGGCGAGATTTTGCATATATGCGACCGTTTTAGCTCATCAATAAGGTAGCCACATTCTCACTCCGGGGATGGTGATGTATCTGTCGACCAAAAAGTGATTGCTTTCATTTCTACTCTGCTCCTAAGTGGGTCTTACATAGATAAATAATTGGTTTGACTAGAACTGTTCTGTTTTCTGGGGATTTTTTGTTTGTTTGTTCGTGCATGTACATTTCAGAAACTAAGAATGAGAAGTAAGGTGGCAGGATGGTTTAGACTTTATCTTGCCTCACAAGTAAACTGTAAAGTTCTGGGTTCAATTCCAAGCATTGACCTTTCTTCCCAGTTTGACGAGAAAATTGAACTGATATGCCAAAGGCCTTCTTGTGACTCTTTTAAATCCGGCCTCAAGACATATTTGTTTCAAACCTAAGAATTTCCTCTCCTGTTTCATTTCATAGCTATCCCTGCTTTTCAACAGCCAAAAATTCCATCACCCTGCCAAAGTGTATAACGTGTGTGTGTGTGTGTGTGTGTGTGTGTGTGCATTTGGACTTGTTAGAACTATTACTCGCTATTGGTTGCATGACTGTGTAAGAATGAGTTGAGTGCAAGCGCTTTGGTTTGTCTGTGCAAGATACAGCGCTATATAAGTTCCATTTATTATTATTATTATTATTATTATTATTATTATTATTATTATTATATGTCAAGTTTTTCAGAGAAGACTGTAAACCAGTCAGACCCCGTGTGCTTACAGACCTGTGCACTTCAAAAGAACACACCACAGTGGAAAATCGGAAAGAGCATGTAGGTACCTCCTGGCTGTACTGGGAAAACTTGTAGATTTATTTCCCAACTGTATTCAACATAAACAGAGCAATGAACTTCGTAGTGGATGGAATTCCGAAAAAGACCAAAAGGAAGACCTAGCAAGACCTGGGCTGCCTGTATTGCAGATGATCTTAGAGAAAGGGGCATAAATAAGGAGGAAGCTCAAAACACAGAGAGATGGAGAAGACTCATCAATGTCAAACCTCCCTTGGGGAAAACATGACCAAAAAAGGAAGAAGAAGAAGAAGATTCCCCAAGTCGAAATGCAGCTACCTTAATGATTACCCCAAAATGCCACCATTCGTGAACCTAGCACCTCTAACACAGGAGTGAAAACAACAACAACAACAAAAGAAGAAGAAAAGAAAAACACTAGGAATATTACACATTTTCCTGGACACAATCCCAAAGGTGAGTTTTGGGACCTATAATATCACTTTTTCCTTCTGTCAGATAGTATGCTGTCATAAATAACGTGACAAAGAGCAAACGATAACTACTGGGTGGAGGAGGGGTGGGGTGGGATGGGGTGAGGTGGAATGAAGAAAGGATCAACACTGAAAGAGGGCTGGAAGGTGGGTGATAAATCTGAGATTGACATTTTTCTGAAGATGATTCCATTTATTTTAGTGAAAGAATTAGATGCAGTAACAATTCAGAGAGAAAGTAAAAGAATGAAACAGTCAGAAAAGGAAGAAAGTAGGGGGAAATGTATTAAGAAAAAAACGAAAGAAAAACTATTCTCCAAAAATTATTCCGAGCCTGCCAGGATTCGAACCTGGAATCTTCTGATCCGTAGTCAGACGCGTTATCCATTGCGCCACAGGCCCTGCTGAAACGGCACCTCTTTCAGAGTACTTGTGATATAATTGTAAGGTGTAGCCAATTGTGCATTGTATTCAAGTGACGAGCACCTGGATTATTGTGTGTTTATTTTCAACACTATGACAACAACAAAAAAGAATAAGCTCTTTTTGCTTTTCTTTGTGCGTCTCTGTGTCATTTGTTGATTTATTTTTGTTATTTTCTGGGGGGGGGGGGGGCGGGGGGGGGGGGGGGGGGGGCTGTTTGTGTCATGTCAGTTTTATTTTATTTGTGTTTGTTGTTTTGGTTTTTTCCCTGTGGATCACTTGTTGTCATTTTTTTTTGTGGTGGTGGTGGTGATGTGTTTTGTTGCTTGTTGTCATAGATAGAAACTACAGATGGGATTTGTGTGTGTGTGTGTGTGTTTGCGTGCGTGCGTGCGCGTGCGTGCGTGCATGCGAGTGTGTGTGTGTGTGCACGCGCGCGTGCATGCATGCATGCATGCGTTTACACAAAAGAAACAAAAAGCATAGGAAAGGTATTCTTGGACACTTTCCCAAAAGCTCAGTTTCGATGCCTCAAGTCTCACTACCTTTGCCTTCTATCCACTTCTGTCTTAGTGCAAGAATGGTTTAAAACAAAAGTAAACGACAATGCGAGTGGGACAGGATGGGTGCTGTAAGGATGGAGATGCTAAGCCAGATGGGATGCGACTGTACAACTCTGACACTGACCTTTTTCAGAAGATGTTTACTTCTGTTTTTTGAACAGGAGTTTGGAAGCAAATTTGATGTAGGAAAGAAAGAAGGAAGGAAACATAAAGGCAGGGGAAAATAAAATAAAAATCCAGAGTTAAGAAAAACGAAACAAAAAGTAACTTCGAGCCTGCCAGGATTCGAACCTGGAATCTTCTGATCCGTAGTCAGACGCGTTATCCATTGCGCCACAGGCCCCTGTTGACAACTTTGCTGTTTCAGGGACTTGTGATAATATTTTCCTAAGTGCAAGTACAGCCTGTCATAATCTGCCACTGAAATTTCCCTCAGAATGGGTTGGGGTTCTTTTCTATTAAGAAATGAGTATTAGTAACTATATTAATATAAGAAAGAAATGACAGAAAGAAAGACGGGATAGAAAGAAAGACGGGAAAGAAAGAAAAAGAAAGAAAGAAAAAGGAAGAAAGAAAGACAGACAGGAAAAAAGAAAGACAGACAGACAAACAGACAGAAAAAAGACAGATAGACAGAGAGACTGACTGACTGACAGACAGACAGACAGACAGACAGACAGATGACAAACAGAAAGACAGAAGAAAGAAAGAAAGAAAGAAAGAAAAACAGACAGACGTATAAAGAAACATAACAAGACAGAAAATCAATGTAACAGGCGAAGAATAACACAATGAAAACAAACAAAAAATATCAATCCGAGCCTGCCAGGATTCGAACCTGGAATCTTCTGATCCGTAGTCAGACGCGTTATCCATTGCGCCACAGGCCCTGTTGATATGTGTGCCTTTCTCAATACTTGTGGTATAATCGTATAGTGCAAGTGTAGCTAAGCGTGTTTTGTTATCAGGAGATGAGCACATAGAATATGTTATTATGTATTTATTTGACACACTATGATAAATACTTATTTGATCAGTTTTATTTTTTTTTAACAGATTCCTTGTATTGTGTGTGTGTGTGTTTCTGTGTTACTTTGTTGATTTATGGTTTTATTTTGTGGTTTTTTTGTTTATGTCAAATGACTTGTCAGTTTATATTATTTGTGTTTGTTGTTTTGTTTTTCCTGTTGAGCATTTGTTGTTATAATTTTGGTGGTGGAAGTGGTGATGTGTTTTGTTGCTTGTTGTAACAGATAGAAACTACAGATGGGATTGTTGTGTGTGTGTGTGTGTGTGTGTGTGTGTGTTTGTGTTTGAGTGTGTGTGTGTTTGTGTGTGTGTGTGTGTGTGTGTGTGTTGTGTGTGTGTATGTGTGTGTGTGTGTGTGGTGTGTGTGTGTGTGTGTGTGTGTGTGTGAGTGTGTGTGTGTGTGTGTGGTGTGTGTGTGTGTTTGTGTGTGTGTGTTTGTGTGTGTTTGTGTTTGTGTGTGTGTTGTGTGCGCGCGCGCGCGCGCGCGCGCATGCATGCATGCATGCGTTTACACAAAAGAAACAAAAAGCATAGGAAACTATTCTTGGACACTTTCCCAAAAGCTCAGTTTGGGTGCCTCAAGTCTCTCTACCTTTGTCTTGTATCCACTTCTGTCTTAGTGCAAGAATGGTTCAAAACAAAAGTAAACGACAATGCCAGTGGGACAGGATGGGTGCTGTAAGGATGGAGATGCTAAGCCAGATGGGATGCGACTGTACAACTCTGACACTGACCTTTTTCAGAAGATGTTAATTTCTGTTTTTGAACAGGAGTTTGGAAGCAAATTTGATGTAGGAAAGAAAGAAGGAAGGAAACATAAAGGCAGGGGAAAATAAAATCAAAATCAAGAGTTAAGAAAAACGAAAAAAAAGTAACTTCGAGCCTGCCAGGATTCGAACCTGGAATCTTCTGATCCGTAGTCAGACGCGTTATCCATTGCGCCACAGGCCCTATTAACAACCTTGCTGTTCTAGGCACTTGTGATAATTATATCCTAAGTGCAAGTACAGCCTGTCATAATCTGCCACTGAAATTTCCCTCAGACTGGTTGGGTGTTTTTTTTCTATTAAGAAATGAGTATTAGTAACTATTTTAATATAAGAAAGAAATGACAGAAAGAAAGACAGGATAGAAAGAAAGACGGGATAGAAAGAAAAGAAGAAAGAAAAAAGAAAGAAGAAAGACAAACAGAAAAAAGAAAGAAGACAGACAAACAGACAGAAAAAAGACAGATAGACAGAGAGAGATCTGACTGACAGACAGACAGACAGAATGACAAACAGAAAGACAGAAAAAAAGAAATAAGAAAGAAAAACAGACAGACATATGAAGAAACATAACAAGACAGAAAATCAATGCAACAGTCGAAGAATAACACAATGAAAACAAACAAAAAATATCAATCCGAGCCTGCCAGGATTCGAACCTGGAATCTTCTGATCCGTAGTCAGACGCGTTATCCATTGCGCCACAGGCCCTGTTGATATAGGTGCCTTTCTCAATACTTGTGGTATAATCGTATAGTGCAAGTGTAGCTAAGCGTGTTTTGCTTTCAGGGGATGAGAACATAGAATATGTCATTTTGTATTTATTTTACACACTATGATAAATACTTATTTGATCAGTTTTGTTTTGTTTTTAAACAGATTCCTTGTATTGTGTTTGTTTCTGTGTTATTTTGTTGATTTATTTTTTTATTTTGTGGTTTTTTTGTTTATGTCAATTGACTTGTCAGATTTATATTATTTGTGTTTGTTGTTTTGTTTTTCCTGTTGATCATTTGTTGTTATATTTTGGTGGTGAAAGTTTGGGGATGTGTTTTTTTTGCTTGGTTGTAATAGATAGAAACTACAGGTGGGAGTGTGGTGTTGTGTGTGTGTGTTTTGTGTAGTAGTAGTAGTAGTAGTAGTTCTGCAGTTTAACGTCCTTCACAAAACAGTGATATCAGACGGGAAAGTGTTGTGTGTGTGTGTGTGTGTGTGTGTGTGTGAGTGTGTTTTAAGGGGATGCATATAGCTAATCATTGACAATTAACAATATTAATATATAAAGCGTAAAAAAGAACTTTGAAAAGATAGAATAACAGCTCGAACACTAACTTTGCAATTTCAACAACTAAATAAAATACAATGTACTATAGGTATCTGATAATAGGACAATGAGTTAATGACAATACAATATCTTTCATTAAAGGGGTGTCTTTAAGTATTTGCTCTAAGCAACGGACTGGAGAACGGGTAAAAAGGTTTTTAGATTGGACATGTA
>CM054138.1:67281899-67296899 GCA_028751875.1 Rapana venosa
GGGATGATCTGTCTTCCCCAAAAACCCTTTTGCCTGTTCATCCCGAATTTGCCCTTGTCCAGTGCGTTTTCAGTCTGTCTGGGCAGATCCTTGTCATATTTTTCCCGGGGAAAGGACAGTACATGATTCCTCTCCGTTGTTGCAGGAGGACGGGTTTCCCCTTTTTTTTGGCAGTTTAAACGAGATGGCCTTTTTTTCCAGTCTTCGGGTTTTAAAACTCTTGCTCCCAATCTTTGTATAGGAGTGGGTATAACATCTCATGGAATTTTTGGATGTCTCCCTTCCCAGTGTTTTCAGGTGGTAAAAACCTTTGGGGGCCTGCTGCTTTGCCTGATTTGAGTGACTTTGAGTTTTGGGGGATCTAAATTTTTGGGTAGGGGGGCCGGGGGTTATGCCAAGGATTTCAGTAGGTGGGGGGTTGTCGGGCGGCAGGGTGGTGTAGGTCTTTTGGAGCGTTTCTTTGAAGTGCTCTCCCCCATCTTGCTTTTCGGCCCTCCCCCCGGGAAAATGGTATTTCCATTTTATTTTTGGGACGGGGCCATTTGGTTTGTTTTTTTTTCCTAAAGAGAGTTCCGTGTTTCTCGACGGGTCTCTTCATATTTTTTGGCCTGCTGCGGGTCTCTGCTTCCTGACCCAGTTCCTCAATAAATTTTTTCCTCTTGTCCCCTTTTTTTGCATTTTTTTTATCCCCGGGTTTTTTTTTGCCCCATTTACAGGGCTTGCATTTCCTTTTCTTTTCTTGATTTTTTTGTTTGGTTGATCTGATTTTTTCAGTTTGTTTTCTCTCGGGCCCCAACCCATTTTCTGTTGTCAGCCATTCCTTGTATTTTCCCTTGTTTTTTTTCCCCATAGGTTTGGCATTTGCTTCCGGGTCTCATTAGACCTGCCATTGCTTTTCCCGACTTTTTTCCTCGGCGCGGGGGAAACCCACACTGAAGCTGTTCCCATTTTCGACCCTTTGAATTTTTCAAATTTTTTTCTCTTTCCTTAGGTTTTGGCACTTTGAACTTGGTAAAGGTTTTTCCTGCCCGGTCGATGTAGGCTTTGAGTTTGGGTTTGGGGATGGAAAAAAAACAAGTTAAAGGGGCCTGATGCGCTCTCCTCCGCGTTTCCCCTGAAAATTAAAATGCAGGCTCCTTCTCCACTTTCCCCCGATGGTGATTCCCCCATTGGTTTTCCGGGTTCTTGCCATGGGGGGAAGTCCATGTGGTTTTTGTGGATTTTTCTTGTGGGGGAAAAGGGAGGGTTTCCCCCCAAGGGACCTTTTAATTTAAACATGAAAAAAATTTCTGTTAAAAGTTTCCTTTTCCCCTTTTTTTGTTCTCCAGTGCCTTGTCTCCCCATGACAGTTCTCTGTTTGTTTTTCTGCCCCCCATTTTGGGCATTCAGTCTCCCTTTAGTATTTTTAAAGACCCCTCTTTGGTGCTTTGTCCATGATGGTCGGGACTTTTTCAAAGAAGTTTTCTTATTTCTAACTTGCGTATTTTTTGGGACGTACACTAAACGATGGTAACCTTTCTCCCTTTTTTGGTTGAAACGTCCCTGTGAGGATCGGGGTGACACGGGTTCCCAGGAAAAGAAATGTTGGGCGTTGCTTCGGGTTTCTCATCGCAGCGCTACTCCATGGTGGGGGGGCCGGGCCCTTCCCTTCCTGCCCCAGAGTAGATGATTTGTCTCCCCCTCGCAACTTTGCCCCGGCCCTTTTTCCATTCCTTTGGGTTTCCTCGCACGGCCCAAGGGGATCTTTAGGTTGAAACCTGTGCATTTTTTCTACTCACCTGTTTTTTGTTTTGGGGGTTTTCCATACAGGGTTCTAAATGTTCCAGGTCCCTACCCGGGTTTTGTTGCCCCTTGGTTTTTAAAAAGAGTTTCGGCGCATTTGGGCCCCCGGAGGTTTTCCCCACCCAGGGCGTCTTTGGGCTCTCCCAAAGAGAGGACTTTTCCCCAAAACCATGTCGCTTGAAAAGGGGTATCGTTGCATTTTCCCGTAACAGAGTGGTTTTTAAGGAATGGGTCGTTACCCCAATGCAAAACCCCCCCAAACCTGGGGGAACCAGGGTGCATCGTTTAGTCTGGCTCCTCCCCCCCAACTGTTGAAACCCCGGGAAAAATTGCCCCCCCCTGGCCGAAGCCCCGCCCACATAGCTCTGGGGGGGATTGGGAAACACGCAAGCCATCCCCCCACGACAAGGGTGATAAAACCCCCGGGGCAAACCTTTTGGGGCTTTTAAAAAATTTCATTTTCCCTAAGTCAAGTACAAAACCCCGTCATAATCTGTGACTGAAATTCACCAGTATTTTGGGGGTTTTTTTTTTTTTTGTCAAAAAAGAGGGATAATAATTATTTTAAAATAAGAAAGAAAAAGACAGAAAGAAAAACGGGGTAGAAAAACAGGGGAAAAAAAAAAAAAGAAAGAAAAAAAAAGGAAGGGAAAAAAAGACAAAAAAAAAAGGAAAAGAAAAAAGGAAATGACAGAGAGACAGGGGACTGACTGAAAGACAACAGACCGAAGACAAACAGAAAAAAAAAAAAGAAATAAAAAAAGAAAAACAGGGCAGGAAATAGAAGAAAAAATAAAAGACAAAAAAAACAATGTAACAGTTGAAGAAAAAAACACAAAAAAAACAAACAAAAAAATATCAATCCAGCCTGCCAGGGTTCGAACCTGGGAAACTTTTTGATCCCTAGTTTAGACGGTTATCCATTGCCCACAAAACCCGTTAATTTATATAGGGGGCCTTTTTCAATAAAATTTTTGCTATAATCGTATATTTCAAGTGCAGCTAAGGGGTTTTTTGTTATCAGGGGATGGCACATAGAATATTTTTTTATGTTGTTTTTTTTACACCCCTTTGAAAAAATCTTTTTTAAACAAATTTTATTTTTTTAAAAAGATTCCCTTGTTTAAATTGGGGGTGTGTGTGTTTTCTGTGTTTTTTTTTGTTGAATTTTTTTTTATTTTTTTTTTTTTTTTGTTTATGTCAATTTGGGCCCTTTTAGAAATTTTAATTTTTTGTTTGTTGTTTTGTTTTATCCTGTTGATCATTTGTTTTTTATAATTTTGGTTTGGGGAAGGGGGGTGATTTTTTTGTTGCTTGTTGTAACAGATAGGGAAAATAAGATGGGAAATTTTTGTGTTGGTGTGTGTTGTGTTGGTGTGTGTGTTGTGCGTGCGGGTTTTAAAAAAAAAGAAAAAAAAGCATAGGGAAAAAATTCCTTGGGGCACTTTCCCAAAAGCTCAGTTTGGGGGCCCCCAATTTTCAAACCTTTGCCTTGTATTTACTCTGTCTTTGTGCAAGAATGGTTTAAAACAAAGTAAACGCCCAAAGCGGTGGGACAGGATGGATGCCGTAAGGTTTGGGGGATGCCCAAGACAGACGGGGGGACTGAAAAACTCTGGGCACTGACCTTTTTTGGGAAAAAGTTTATTTCTGTTTTTTAACAGGAAATTTGGAAAACAATTTTTATTTAGGGGAAAAAATGAAGGGAAAGGGGGAAAAAGAGAGATGGGAAAAAAAAAAAAAATTAAAACCAAATGTTAAGAAACAAAAAAACAAAACCTCGAGGCCCGCCAGGGTTCGAACCCGGAATCTTCTGATCCGATCAGGGCGCGTTTTCCATTGCGCCACAGGCCCCGTTGATCAGGTATACACCCCGTCATTTCATCTCATACTTGCATATGCAGCCATCCCTGCTTTTTTTTCGTAAGTGAAAGCTCCACCACAAAGGGGTCACTTTTCATCTTGCCCACCCTTTTCCCGGGGATAAGCCATTAAAGGGTTTGGGGGTCCTGTGGATGATTTTTTAGTTTTGATTGATCATAAAACTATAGCCATTGTTCTAACCTTGTTTCTCAAAAATAAAAGGGAAAGTTTGGGTCCTTTTCCTTTAAAACATGTTTTAAAGTACCTACACCCTCACTCTGACTACTTTTACCACAGTAAACTTATGAATTCCCCATGTTGTCACTTTCGGCACTATATCATTTCAATTTATAATAACTTTATCATAGAATTATCTGATTTTCAATCTGTTTTCTGTATTGAAGAGCCTTTTTGCTGCTGATTAATAACATCTCAGTAACTAAACATTGACCTCTGGCGGAATGCGACCCACAATTATGAACTATAAATTATTATGTGGATTGATTTTCCACACTCCGATAACTGAATGTACACGTGGGTTTATTTCCTTTTCTATCAAAGTCTTCTTCTTCCCTATATTTTGTTGATTATCATTCATCCTGATTCCTTTTAAGCGTGCTTTCTTGTTTCCTAATATATTTTTTCTGACTTTACTTGTTGTCATAGGTGTTTGTTTTCATGTGGTTTTGATTTTGTTTTGTTTTTGCTTTTTGTTTGTTTGTTTTTTGTTTGTTTGTTTGTTTTGGGATTTGGGTTTTTTCGTTTTTTGTTTTTTTTTGTTTTTGTTTTTAGTTGTTGTTTTGTTGTTGTTTGGTTTGTTTTTTGGTGGGTTTTTTTTTTTGTTTTTGTTTTTTTGGGGGGGGGGGAGGGAGGGGAGGGGGGGCGGTGCATCATGTTGTCACATTTTTGGTGCCGGGTCTTTGTGTTGCTAGTTGTTAGGGATGGAAGTTACAGGTGGTGGTGGTGGTGGTGGTGGTGGAGTGGGGAATGTTTTTTTAATTAAAAAAAAAAATTATTCTTTTATATCGAGGATAATGGAATTAGCACTTATGTGCTTTTTTACATCCAGTCCCCGTGTGTATGCGGTTTTGTAAATTCTGTCATCTGTTCCTACCGGCACACAATGGCCTACTCTAACGAAAAGCAGAACAGGATTTAACGTGTGCGCAAGATGTCCTGCGTGCGTTCGCACTCGGGGCCTCGGTTTATAGTCTCATCGGAAGGACTTTAGGGAAGAATGGAAGTGTGTGTGTGTGTGTGTGTTTTGTGTGTGTGTGTGTGTGTGTGTGTGTGTGTGTGTTTCATTTAATATATGTGGTATCCCCACACAATTTATCCAATACATCATCAACCAAAGTTTGGTGACAGTTTGTTCACACCTAGTGGTGTGTGTGTGTGTGTGTGTGTGTGTGTGGTGTGTTTTGTGTGTGTGTGTGCGTGCAAGCATGTGCATGTGCAACTTTGTGTGTGTGCGTGTGTGTCTGTATGAGTGGTTTTGTGTGTGTGTGTGTGTGTGTCTGTCTGTCTGTCTGTCCGTCTCTGTGTGTTTGTGTGTCTGTGTGTGTCTGTGTCTGCGTGTTCAATTTGATTTGTATAGATAGAATCATAATATCTTTAATAGATGTACAAATATAAGAAAACACTATCTCTTTACAGCTGGTTTACTCTCAGTAAGAAATAAGAAGGAAAGAAAAAGACAGCCTTAAAACACACACACACACACACACACACACGCACACACACACACTGAAATATTCAGATGAAAGATAAAAACAATAATCACGAGCCTGCCAGGATTCGAACCTGGAATCTTCTGATCCGTAGTCAGACGCGTTATCCATTGCGCCACAGGCCCTGCTGACACTGTTGCCTTTCTAGGCATTTGTGATGATGCATTAGAGTAAGTGCAAGTACAGCCTGTCATAATCTGCCACTGAAATTTCACTCCTGATGGTTTTATTTTGTTGTTGTTTCTGTTCAGAAATGAGTATTAATCCACTACATCATCAACCAAAATCTGGTGGCAATTTGTTCACACAAAGTGTGTGTGCATACAAGCGTGTGTATGTGCAACTTTGTGTGTGTGTGTGTGTCTGTGAGTATGTGTCTGTGTGTTTCATTTATTTATTTATTCTTTCATATCGAGGATAATGGAATAAGCACTTGTGCTTTTTTACATCCTTGTGTACCCTTGTGTAAGCGGTTTTGTAAATTTTGTCATTTGTTCTCACCGGCACACAATGGCCTACTCTTACGAAAAGCGGAACAGGATTTTAACGTGTGCGCAAGATGTTCTGCGTGCGTTCACACTCGGGGTCTCGGTTTATAGTTTCATCAGAAGGACTTTGGGGGAGAGTGGAAGTGTGTGTGTGTGTGTTTCATTTGATTTGTGTGGTATACACATAATTTATTCAATACATCATCAAACAAAATTTGGTGACAGTTTGTTCACATATAGTATGTGTGTGCATGCAAGGGTGTGTATTTGCAACTTTGTGTCTTTGTATGTGTGTGTGTGTCTGCGTGTTCCATTTGCTTTATGTAGATAGACATAATATCTTTAATACATGTACACATATAAGTAAACACTATCTATTTACAGCTTGTTTTCTCTCAGTAGGAAATAAAGAAGGAAAGAAAAAGAAAGCTTTCACACACACACACACACAGTGAAATGCTACGATGAAAGATAAAAACAATAACCTCGAGCCTGCCAGGATTCGAACCTGGAATCTTCTGATCCGTAGTCAGACGCGTTATCCATTGCGCCACAGGCCCTGTTGACACCTTTCCCATTCTAGACACTTGTGATAATACATTATAGTAAGTGCAAGTACAGCCTGTCATAATCTACGACTGAAATTTCACTCCCGATGGGTTTTTTTTTTTGTTTCTGTCGAGGAATGAGTAATAATAACCATTTTGATTTGATATAAAAAAGAAATGACAGAAAAAAGACAGGATAAAAAGAAAGGAAGGAGGGAAGGAAAGAAAGAAAGAAAGAAAGAAAGACAGCAGACAGACAGACAGAAAGAAAGGAAGAAAGAAGAAGGAAATAAAGAACAAAAGAAAGAAAGACAGACAGAAAGACAGACAGATTGAAAGAAAGGCAGATAGAAAAAAGACAGAAAAAAAGATAGAAAGAAAGAAAGAAAAATAGAAAGACAGACAGACAGGCTAAGAGAAGAAGGTAGAAAGACAGACAGACAGATAGAAAGAAATAAAGAAAGAAAGAGAGAAAAACGAGACTCAGACGAGGAAACATAACAAGAAACAAGAAAGAAAATGAATAGAACGGGCAAAGACTACAAGTATGGAAACGAACAAAAAGTAATCCGAGCCTGCCAGGATTCGAACCTGGAATCTTCTGATCCGTAGTCAGACGCGTTATCCATTGCGCCACAGGCCCTGTTGACACCTTTGCCTTTCTGGGCAGTTGTCATAATGCATTATAGTAAGTGCAAGTACAGCCTGTCATAATCTGTGACTGAAATTTCACTCAGGATGGTTTTTTTTTGTTTCTGTTGAGAAATGAGTAATAATAACCATTTTAATATAGGAAAGGAACGACAGAAAGAAAGACAGGACAGAAAGAAAGGAATGAGGGAAGGAAAGAAAAAAAAAGAAGAAAGAATGAAAAAAGAAGGAAAGAGAGAAAAATAGAAAGAAAGAAAGAAAAAAAACAGACTGACAGAAAAAAAAGACAGAAAGAAAGAACAAAAAGAAAAAATAAGGAAAGAGAGAAAGACAGAAAGAAAGAAAGACAGACAAAAAGACCACAAAAAGACAGAAGAAGAAAAAAGAAATAAAGACAGACAGACAGACAGAAACAGATAGAAAAAAGACAGATAAAAAGAAAGACAGGAAAAAGACAAGACAGAAAAAAGATAGAAAGACAAACAGACAGACAGAAAGACAGACGGAAGAAAGAGAGATAGAAAGAAAGAAAGAAAGAACGAAAGAAAGACAGAAAGAACAACAGACAGATAGACAGAAAGACAGACGGAAGAAAGAGAGATAGAAAGAAAGAAAGAAAGAATAAAAGGAAAGAAAGGAAAGAAAGAAAGAACGAAAGAAAGACAGAAAGACAAACAGACAGATAAGACAGACAGACAGAAAGAAAGACGGACAGAAAAAAGACAGATAGAAAGAAAGAAAGAAAGAACAAAAGAAATACAGACGGAAGAAAGAGAGATAGAAGGAAAGTAAGAAAGAAAAAAAGGAAAGAAAGGGAAGAAAGAAAGAAAAAAAGAAAGACAGAAAGACAAACAGACAGATAGACAGGCAGACAGAAAGAAAGACAACAGAAAAAAGACAGATAGAAAGAAAGAAAGAAAGAAAGAAAGAAAGATAGAAAGAAAGAAAGAAAGAACGAAAGAAAGACAGAAAGAAAGAAAGAACGAAAGAAAGAAAGAAAGAAAGGTAAGAAAGACAGACAGGCAGACAGGCAGGCAGACAGACAGACTGACTGAAAGACAGACAGAATGACAGACAGACAGAAGTAAAAGAGAAAGAAAGAAAAACAAGACAGTCAGACGTGGAAACATAACAAGAAACAAGAAAGAAAATAAATAGAACGGGCAAAGGTCAAAAGTATGGAAACGAACAAAAACTATTCGAGCCTGCCAGGATTCGAACCTGGAATCTTCTGATCCGTAGTCAGACGCGTTATCCATTGCGCCACAGGCCCTGCTGACACCTTTGCCTTTCTAGGCACTTGTGATAATACATTATAGTAAGTGCAAGTACACCAGCCTGTCATAATCTGTGACTGAAATTTCACTGGGGATGGGGTTTTTTGTGTTTCTGTTGAGAAATGAGTAATAATAACCATTTTAGTATAAGAAAAAAACAACAGAAAGAAAGGCAGGATAGAAAGAAAGGAAGGAGGGAAAGAAAGAAAGACAGACAGACAGACAGACAGACAGACAGAAAGAAAGAAAGAAAGAAGGAAACAAAGAACAAAAGAAAGACAGAAAGACAGACAGATTGAAAGAAAAGCAGATAGAAAAAAAAGACAGATAGAAAGAAAGAAAGAAAAAAAGAAAGACAGACAGACAGGCTGACAGAAGAAGGTAGGAAAGACAGACAGACAGACAGATAGAAAGAAAGAAAGAAAGAAAAACAAGACAGTCAGACGTGGAAACATAACAAGAAACAAGAAAGAAAATGAATAGAACGGGCAAAGGCTAAAAGTATGGAAACGAACAAAAACTATTCGAGCCTGCCAGGATTCGAACCTGGAATCTTCTGATCCGTAGTCAGACGCGTTATCCATTGCGCCACAGGCCCTGTTGACACTTTATCCATTCTAGACACTTGTGATAATACATTATAGTAAGTACAAGTACAGCCTGTCATAATCTGTGACTGAAATTTCACCCTGGATGTTTTTTTTCTTTTTTTGTTTCTGTTGAGAAATGAGTAATAATAACCATTTTAATATAGGAAAGGAACGACAGAAACAAAGACGGCACAGAAAGACAGAAAACGAAGGAAGGAAGGTAGGAAGGGAAAAAAAGAAAGAAACACAGACAAACAGACAAACAGACAGACAGACACACAGATAGACATAGAGATAGAAAGAAAGACAGATAGAAAGAAAGACAGAAAGAAAGACGAAAGAAAGAAAGGAAGAAGGAAGGAAGGAAGGAAGGAAAGAAAGAAGGAAGAAAGGAAAAAAGGAAAAAAAGAAAGAGAACGAAAGAAAGAAAGAAGAAAAAATAGAAAAAAATAAGGAAACAGAGAAAGAAAAAAAAAGAAAAAAGAAAGACAGAAAAAGAGACAGATAGAAAGAAAGAAAGGAAAGAAAGAAAGAAAGAAAACAGACAGACAGAAAGAAAGAAAGAAAGAAAGAAAGACAGATTGACAGGCAGGCAGACAAACAGAATGACTGAGGGAGAGAAATTATATTTAAAAAAATTAAGACAGAAAGAAGGAAAGAAAGAAAGAATGAATGAAAAACAGAAAGAAAGAAAAATAAAAAGACAGACAAACAGACAGAAAGAAGGAAAGAAAGAAAGAAAGAAAAACAGACAGTCAGACGAGAAAACATAACAAGAAACAAGAAAGAAAATAAATAGAACGGGCAAAGGCCAAAAGTATGGAAACGAACAAAAACTATACGAGCCTGCCAGGATTCGAACCTGGAATCTTCTGATCCGTAGTCAGACGCGTTATCCATTGCGCCACAGGCCCTGTTCATACCTTTGCCTTTCTGGGCACTTGTGATAATGCATTATAGTAAGCACAAGTACAGCCTGTCATAATCTGTGACTGAAATTTCAATACAGATGGTTTTTCTTTTTTTGTTTCTGTTGAGAAATGAGTAATAATAACCATTTTAATATAGGAAAGAAATGACAGAAAAAAAGACAGGATAAAAAGAAAGGAAGGAGGGAAGGAGAGAAAGAAAGAAGAAAGAATGAAAAAAGAAGGAAAGAGAAAAATAGAAAGAAAGAAAGAAAAAAACACAGACTGACAGAAAAAAAAGACAAAAAGAAAGAACAAAAAGAAAAAAATAAGGAAAGAGAGATAGACAGAAAGAAAGAAAGACAGACAGAAAGACCACAAAAAAAGACAGAAGAAGGAAAAAAGAAATAAAGACAGACAGACAGAAAGACAGATAGAAAAAAGACAGATAAAAAGAAAGACAGGAAAAAAGACAAGACAGAAAAAAGAAAGAAAGACAAACAGACAGACAGAAAGACAGACGGAAGAAAGAGAGATAGAAAGAAAGAAAGAAAGAAAGAAAGAAAGGAAAGAAAGAAAGAACGAAAGAAAGACAGAAAGACAAACAGACAGATAGACAGAAAGACAGACGGAAGAAAGAGAGATAGAAAGAAAGAAAGAAAGAAAAAAAGGAAAGAAAGGAAAGAAAGAAAGAACGAAAGAAAGACAGAAAGACAAACAGACAGATAGACAGACAGACAGAAAGAAAGAAAGACAGAAAAAAACTAGAAGAAAGAAGAAAGAAAAAATACAGACGAAGAAAGAGATAGAAGAAAGTAGAAAGAAAAAGAAAAGGAGAAAGGAAAACGAAAAAAGAGAAGACAAACAGACAGTAACAGACGACAGAAGAAGAAAAAAAGACAGATAGAAAAAGAAAAGAAAAAAGAAAAAAAGAAGAAAGAAAGAAAGAACAAAAGAAAGACAAAAGAAAGAAAGAACGAGAAAGAAAAAAAAGAAAGAAAGAAGAAGAAAGAAAGTAAAAAGAACAGGCAGGCAGGCAACAGAAGAGACGAAAGACAGACAAATGACAGACAGAAAAAAAAAGAAAGAAAAAAAATAGACAATCAGACGTGGAAACTAACAAAAACAGAAAGAAAATGAATAGAAGGCTCAAAGGCAAAGTATGGAAACGAACAAAACTATTCGAGCCTGCCAGATTCGAACCTGAATCTTCTGATCCTAGTCAGACGCGTTATCATTGCGCCACAGCCCTTTGACCTTCCCTTCTAGACATTGTGATAATACATTATAGAATACAGTACAGCCTGTCATAATCTGTGACTGAAATTCACTCGGATGGTTTTCTTTTTTTTTTCTGTGAGAAATGAGTAATAATACCATTTAATATAGAAAGGACGACAGAAGAAAGACGCACAGAAGACAAATGAAGGAAGGAAGTAGAAGGAAAAAAAGAAAGAAAGACAGACAACAGACAAACAGACGGACGACACACAGATAGACATAGAGATAAAAGAAAACAAAAGAAAGACGAAGAAAGAAAGGAAGAAGAAGAAGAAGGAAGGAGAAAGAAAGAAGGAAGAAGGAAAAAGGAAAAAAAGAAGAGAAAGAAAGAAAAAAAAAGAAAAAAAAAGGAAACAGAGAAAGAAAAAAAAAGAAAAAAGAAAGACAGAAAAAGAGACAGATAGAAAGAAAGAAAGGAAAGAAAGAAAGAAGAAAGAAAACAGACAGACAGAAAGAAAGAAAGAAAGAAAGAAAGACAGATTGACAGGCAGGCAGACAACAGAATGACTGAGGGAGAGAAATTATATTAAAAAAATTAAGACAGAAAGAAGGAAAAGAAAGAAAGAATGAATGAAAAACAGAAAGAAAGAAAAATAAAAAGACAGACAAACAGACAGAAAGAAGGAAAGAAAGAAAGAAAGAAAAACAGACAGTCAGACGAGAAAACATA
This sequence comes from Rapana venosa, assembly GCA_028751875.1. Lineage (NCBI taxonomy): Eukaryota > Metazoa > Mollusca > Gastropoda > Neogastropoda > Muricidae > Rapana > Rapana venosa. The sequence goes on from CM054138.1 coordinate 67,293,688, forward strand.
ACAAGAAACAAGAAAGAAAATAAATAGAACGGGCAAAGGCCAAAAGTATGGAAACGAACAAAAACTATTCGAGCCTGCCAGGATTCGAACCTGGAATCTTCTGATCCGTAGTCAGACGCGTTATCCATTGCGCCACAGGCCCTGTTGACACCTTTGCCTTTCTAGACACTTGTGATAATACATTATAGTAAGTGCAAGTACAGCCTGTCATAATCTGACACTGAAATTTCACTCCCGATGGGTTTTTCTTTTTTTGTTTCTGTTGAGAAATGAGTAATAATAACCATTTTAATATAGGAAAGAAATGACAGAAAAAAATACAGTATAAAAAGAAAGGAAGGAGGGAAGGAAAGAAAAAAAAGAAGAAAGAATGAAAAAAGAAGGAAAGAGAAAAATAGAAAGAAAGAAAGAAAAAAACACAGACTGACAGAAAAAAAAGACAAAAAGAAAGAACAAAAAGAAAAAAATAAGGAAAGAGAGATAGACAGAAAGAAAGAAAGACAGACAGAAAGACCACAAAAAAAGACAGAAGAAGGAAAAAAGAAATAAAGACAGACAGACAGAAAGACAGATAGAAAAAAGACAGATAAAAAGAAAGACAGGAAAAAAGACAAGACAGAAAAAAGAAAGAAAGACAAACAGACAGACAGAAAGACAGACGGAAGAAAGAGAGATAGAAAGAAAGAAAGAAAGAAAGAAAGAAAGGAAAGAAAGAAAGAACGAAAGAAAGACAGAAAGACAAACAGACAGATAGACAGAAAGACAGACGGAAGAAAGAGAGATAGAAAGAAAGAAAGAAAGAAAAAAAGGAAAGAAAGGAAAGAAAGAAAGAACGAAAGAAAGACAGAAAGACAAACAGACAGATAGACAGACAGACAGAAAGAAAGAAAGACAGAAAAAAGACAGATAGAAAGAAAGAAAGAAAGAACAAAAGAAATACAGACGGAAGAAAGAGAGATAGAAAGAAAGTAAGAAAGAAAAAAAGGAAAGAAAGGGAAGAAAGGAAGAACGAAAGAAAGACAGAAAGACAAACAGACAGATAGACAGACAGACAGAAAGAAAGACAAACAGAAAAAAGACAGATAGAAAGAAAGAAAGAAAGAAAGAAAGAAAGAAAGATAGAAAGAAAGAAAGAAAGAACAAAAGAAAGACAGAAAGAAAGAAAGAACGAAGAAAGAACGAAAGAAAGAAAGAAAGAAAGAAAGAAAGAAAAGTAAGAAAGAAAGACAGGCAGGCAGGCAGACAGACAGACTGACTGAAAGACAGACAGAATGACAGACAGACAGAAGTAAAAGAGAAAGAAAGAAAAATAGACAATCAGACGTGGAAACATAACAAGAAACAAGAAAGAAAATGAATAGAATGGCTCAAAGGCCAAAAGTATGGAAACGAACAAAAACTATTCGAGCCTGCCAGGATTCGAACCTGGAATCTTCTGATCCGTAGTCAGACGCGTTATCCATTGCGCCACAGGCCCTGTTGACACCTTTCCCGTTCTAGACACTTGTGATAATACATTATAGTAAGTACAAGTACAGCCTGTCATAATCTGTGACTGAAATTTCACTCCGGATGGTTTTTTCTTTTTTTGTTTCTGTTGAGAAATGAGTAATAATAACCATTTTAATATAGGAAAGGAACGACAGAAAGAAAGACGGCACAGAAAGACAGAAAATGAAGGAAGGAAGGTAGGAAGGGAAAAAAAGAAAGAAAGAAAGACAGACAAACAGACAAACAGACGGACAGACACACAGATAGACATAGAGATAGAAAGAAAGACAGAAAGAAAGACGAAAGAAAGAAAGGAAGAAGGAAGGAAGGAAGGAAGGAAGGAAAGAAAGAAGGAAGGAAGGAAAGAAGGAAAAAAAAGAAAGAGAAAGAAAGAAAGAAAAAAGAAAAAAAAAGGAAACAGAGAAAGAAAAAAAAAAGAAAAAAGAAAGACATAAAAAAAGACAGATAGAAAGAAAGAAAGGAAGGAAAGAAAGAAAGAAAGAAAACAGACAGACAGAAAGAAAGAAAGAAAGAAAGAAAGATTGACAGGCAGGCAGACAGACAGAATGACTGAGGGAGATAAATTTATAAAAAAAATTAAGACAGAAAGAACGAACGAACGAAAGAAAGAATGAATGAAAGACAGAAAGAAAGAAAAATAGAAAGACAGACAAACAGACAGAAAGAAGGAAAGAAAGAAAGAAAGAAAAACAGACAGTCAGACGAGAAAACATAACAAGAAACAAGAAAGAAAATAAATAGAACGGGCAAAGGCCAAAAGTATGGAAACGAACAAAAAGTATCCGAGCCTGCCAGGATTCGAACCTGGAATCTTCTGATCCGTAGTCAGACGCGTTATCCATTGCGCCACAGGCCCTGTTGACACCTCTACTGTTCTAGGCACTAGTGATAATACATTATAGAAAGTGCAAGTACAGCCTGTCATAATCTGCCACTGAAATTGTTTTTTTCTTTTTTTGTTTCTATTGAGAAATGGGTAATAATAACCATTTTAATATAGGAAAAAAATGACAGAAAAAAGACAGGATAAAAAGAAAGGAAGGAGGGAAGGAAAGAAAGAAAGAAAGGGCGACAGACAGACAGACAGACAGAAAGAAAGAAAGAAAGAAAGAAAGAAAGAAAGAAGGAAACAATTAACAAAAGAAAGAAAGAAAGAAAGACAGACAGATTGAAAGAAAGGCAGATAGAAAAAAGACAGAAAGAAAGATAGAAAGAAAGAAAAGAAAAATAGAAGACAGACAGACAGGCTGACAGAAGAATGACTGAAAGACAGACAGACAGACAGACAGACAGACAGAAGAAAGAAAGAAAGAAAGACCGTCAGACGAGGAAACATAACAAGAAGCAAGAAAGGAAATAAATAGAACGGGCAAAGACTACAAGTATGGAAACGAACAAAAAGTATCCGAGCCTGCCAGGATTCGAACCTGGAATCTTCTGATCCGTAGTCAGACGCGTTATCCATTGCGCCACAGGCCCTGTTGACACCTCTGCTGTTCTAGGCACTTGTAATAATGCATTATAGTAAGTGCAAGTACTTCTTCATGTGCCAGGTCTGTTGCAGACATCCGCGATCATGGCCTTCCATTCCTCTCTGTTGTCAGTTCTCCTGATGAGTTCATTGTTGGGGGATTCTTTCCTCGTTGCGTAGCTATTCAGACTGTCTGTGTATTTTGTGCTTGTCTTCCTCTGTCTTTGGT
>CM054138.1:67301899-67343452 GCA_028751875.1 Rapana venosa
AGTCACAAGTATTATCCATTATGCCACAGGTTCTGTTAAGACTTTATCAATATACCTGACCCCAGCAACGTTTGCATTACCGAGTACCAGAGACATCTGTTCTTTGTATAAGCACAGATAGTCAAAGACACACGAGCATGACTTTTGTCTGTTTTTTGTTTGTTTACTGGTTTGTTGTTGTTGTTGTAGTTGTTGTTGTTGTTGTTTTTCTTCTCCGTGTTTTATTGCTAAGATACAAGCCTCTCAGGAATTGAATCTGGAATCTTCTGATTTGTGGTCAGACGTGACATCCATTATGCCACGGTCCCTGTTGAGTCTTCATGAATATAGCCCTGCCTTAGCAACATTTGTATTACATAGTAGCACAGACACCTCCCACCTCCCACACCCCCACTTCCAACCCTTATCAGCTAGAAAAATAGAACAACCCTTCCCCCCCACTTAGAATATTTTCTTTGTATAATAAGCACAGACAGTCACAGACACACGAGCATGGCTTTTGTCTGGTTTTTGCTTGTTTACTTGTTTGTTTGTTGTTATTTTTGTTTTGTTTTTCTTCTTCTTCTTCTTCTTTTATTGCAAGGATACAAGCCTCTCAAGATTTGAACCTGGAATCTTCTAATTAGTAGTCACACGTATTATCCATTATGCCATGGGCCCTGTGGAAACTTCATCAATAATGATACCACAGCCCTAACAACATTTGTATTACAGAGGAGCAGAGACACCCTCCCCTCTCCTCCCACTTCCAACCTCCATTCCTAGATTAAATAAAAAAACCAACGAAGATTTGTACCATATCATTCGAAAATTCATATATTCTCTCAAGAAAATCTTCTTTACATATCACTCAAAACCAGAAGTCTTTCAGCGCATACAGGCGTGTCAGTGTTAAAAAGAAAGAAGAAAAAAAGTAATTCACCGAGCCTGCCAGGATTCGAACCTGGAATCTTCTGATCCGTAGTCAGACGCGTTATCCATTGCGCCACAGGCCCTGTTGACAGAACAACAATACTTTTCGAATAGGTACAATAACATTTCGTAGATTGGAGAAGCACACATCATTGGAATTTTTTTTTATACACTGCCATATAACCCCCCAAATAGTGTTTTCTCAATCAAACTGAAAAATCCAAAATTTTCCACCCCAATAAAAAAACAAACAGCAAGAACACTAACAAAGTGATAACAGAAACCACCACCACCACCACCACCAAGAATCTGTTCTTTGTATGATAAGCAGAGACAGTAATAGACAGATGAGCATGACTTTTGCCTGGCATTTGCTTGTTTGCTTGTTTGTTGTTGTTATTGCTGTTCTTGTTCTTGTTGTTGCTGATCTTGTTTTATTGCAAAAATAGAAGCCTCTCAGGAAAAGAAGCTGGAATCTTCTGATTTGTGGTCAGACGTGTCATCCATTATGCCACGTCCCTGTTGAGACCTCATCAATATACCACAAGTCGAGCAACGTTTGTATTACAGAGTAGCAGAGACCCCTCCCACCTCCCACCCCCACTTCCAACCCCTATCACCTAGAAAAATAGAAGAAAAAAACCCAACTTTTAACCATATCCATCAAAATTTCATCTTTTCTCTCAAGAAAACCTTCTTTAATAATAATAATAATAATATATGGAATTTATATAGCGCTGAATCTTGTAAAAAACAAACAAATCGAAGCGCTTTAGATATCATTCAAAACCAAACGTGTTTCAGCGCATACAACAAGCATGACAATGTTATTAAGAAAGAAAAATAGAGTACTTTTTACGAGCCTGCCAGGATTCGAACCTGGAATCTTCTGATCCGTAGTCAGACGCGTTATCCATTGCGCCACAGGCCCTGTCGACAGAACAAAATTACTTTTGAAATAGGTACAACAACATGTTGTGGATTGGAGAAGCACACATTACTGTCATTTTTATACCATGCCATAATTATTATAACAGAAACCATGTTTTCTCAATCAAAGACACAAAACACAAATACTCCACCCCCACAGAAATCACAACAAAAACAAAGCGAAAACGGAAACCACTTAGAATATGTTCTTTGTATGATAAGCACAGACAGTCACAGGCACACGAGAATGGCTTTTGTCTGGTTTTTGTTTGGTTACTTGTTTGTTTGTTGTTATTGTTGTTCTTGTTCTTGTTGTTGTTGTTGTTGTTCTTCTTCTTCTTCTTCTTCTTCTTCTTCTTTTATTGGAAAGATACAAGCCTCTCAAGATTTGAACCTGGAATCTTCTTATTCGTAGTCACACGTATTATCCATTATGCCATGGGCCTTGTGAAAACTTTATCAATATTGATACCACAGCCCCCCCCCCCCCCCCCCCCCCCCCCCACCCCTGATCTCCCGGGGTATGCTTGCAAAGCGAGCATTGCAAGAATAGGAACCCTGCCCGCCATCCAGGCATGTCGTAAAAGGCGACTAAGGAGGCACCTTTCCCCCTAGGTAAAGGGGGTTGGACACAGGGCTAACAACCCTGCTCCGTAAAACAACTCCTGTTACGGAAACCTTAAACAGAAAAACTCTTGCCAACTCAGTCTTTGGGAGATCTGGGGATCCTTCAAGGAAACCTATGACGCGCTGCAGCCAAACCCGTCAGGAAGCTGCAGGGCTGACGACCCCTCATCAACCGGAGACGCCCCTGATGAAGTCCCCGAGGTTGTTGTCACGTCGGCCGGTCCTACTTGGAACATGGAACGTGAGGACCCTCTGGGAAACCGGACGGTGTGCGCAGGCAGTGAGGGAGATGAACAGATATCGCCTCACACTCCTGGGCATGTCTGAAGTCCGGTGGAATGGTCACGGAGTGACAAGATTACAGTCAGGAGAAACTTTGCTCTACTCCGGTAAAAGTGAAGAAGACCGTCACGAAGCTGGAGTAGGTCTCCTGCTGTCCAAGCATGCAGCCAAGAGCCTGCTGGAATGGGAGCCTGTTTCGGACCGCATCATCACCGCTCGGTTTGAGTCGCGCTTCCAGAAGGTGTCCCTTGTCATGTGCTACGCCCCTACCAACACCGCGGAGGAGGAAGACAAGGACAACTTCTACACCCAGCTCCAGTCGGTGGTAGACAAGATTCCGAGACGGGACATGCTCATCCTCATGGGGGACATGAACGCCAAGGTCGGGACTGACAACACTGATAGAGAGCGGGAGATGGGACGACATGGGCTTGGAAACATAAACGAAAATGGAGAAATGCTTGCTGATTTTTGTGCTGCCAACAGCCTTGTGATTGGATGCACGCTTTTTCCACACCAGCGTTGCCACAAAGCCACCTGGGTCTCCCCCGACCACCAGACAGAGAACCGGATAGATCACGTCATGGTGAGACAACGCTACCGGAGCTCCCTACAAGACGTGAGTAAGACGTAGATCAGACATAGGGTCAGACCACCATCTTGTGGTCACTAAGATTAAGATGCGCTTGTCTGCGAGAAAGACTCTGCAGAATCCAAGGAAAAAGTTCAACGTTTTGAGATTGAAACAAGAAGACACAAAGCAGGCATTTCAGATCTCACTTCACAACCGCTTCCAAGTGCTCCAGTCAGAGGAGACAGAAACAGTGGAACACAAATAAACCACCTTCAAAGACGCCATTGTGGGAGCCTGTGATGAGGTTTTGGGACAACCACAGACAAATAGGAAGCCATGGATCAAGGATGAGACCTGGAAGAAAGTCGAGGAAAGAAGGCTAGCCAAACAAGAGCTGAACCGAGCTACGACCCGCCAACAGAAGCGGCGAGCAACAGCCAAGTACTCCATACTTGCCAAAGAAGCCAAGAATGAGCTAAGAGCAGACAAACGAGCTCGCATCAATGCCATCGCAGATGAAGCAGAAGACGCTGCTGGCAAGGGAGACCTCAAGACCCTGTATGCCACCACCAGACTTCTTAGCGGGCGTCGCAGCAACCCAAACAGACCTGTCAGAGACAAGGAAGGGAAGCTTCTTACCTCTATTGAAGACCAGCTAACAAGAAGGATAGAGCATTTTCAGGAGGTCTTGAATCGACCAGTCCCAGAGGAACGACCTCAGCTGGAGCCAGGGGACCCTCTCGACATCAACATTGGAGAGATCACCAAGACAGAGATCCGAAAGGCCCTCAGCAGCTTGAAGAACGGCAAGGCTGCTGGCATTGACAACATTCCGGCAGATGCCTTGAAGGGAAGGGGGTAGTGACATCGTTGACGAGTTACACCGCTTGCTCAACCTGATCTGGACAACTGGGGAGGTGCCAGCAGAATGGAAGAAGGGCCTGCTTGTGAAGCTCCCCAAGCACGGCGACCTCTCCCAGTGTGGAAAGTGGCGAGGTATGACCCTGTTGTCCATCCCCAGCAAAGTCCTCACAAGAGTCATCCTGGACCGAATGAAAGATGCTCTCGACAAGACTCTTCGAGATGAACAGGCAGGCTTCAGAAGAGAACGTTCCTGTACCGACCAGATTGCGACCCTCAGAATCATCGTGGAACAGTCCATGGAATGGCAGTCACCTCTCTACGCCTGCTTCATCGATTTTGAGAAGGCCTTTGACAGCGTGGACAGACAAGCAATCTGGAACATCCTTCTCCACTATGGTGTGCCATCAGAGTTTGTCAACATCATAAGACAACTTTACGAAGGATGACCAGCCGCCATGGCGCAGTGGTTAGCGCCTTGGGTTACGGACTGGAAGGTCGCGGGTTCGATTCCCATAAGAGTCATAGGGATTTTTCGGACTCCGGCCGGCTCCTACCCAGAGTGAGTGTGCTGTGGGCTCAGTGGGGAGACTGGGACCACACAGTCGAGCTTCATCCACTTAACGGATGCGAGTTTGAGAGTGTTGCTCAAATTACCTGACCAACACTGCAGGTGTCTGTATCTCTCGGGCCCGGTTGACGCCGGGATATATTATGATAGTAAGCGTAGAGTACAACCCTGTCAAGTAGTCTCAAAGCATATGCACTTCCACAGCAGCATCATTACGTCATCGTCATTGTCATTGATCATCATGCATTAAAAAAAAAATTGCCTCTGATTCGGTGGTCCCGGTTTCTCTGGTCTCATGGTGACCTCAGATTCGGTTTGCCCATACACTTCTGTGCCTGTGGTGAGTTTGTGTCAAAGCCTTTGGGGATGGAGGTTCGCGGGGGACGGTCGTTGGAGGGACGTTGTGGTGGTTGCCACCTCGGGTGGGCAACTCACTCAGTCTGGCTCCGCGACTGAGCTAATACTGTCGTTAGTAGGGGGCTTAGTAGGTGGTGTCCTGCGTATGTTAGCTCAGAACAGGCACCACTGAACACCACCAAAGTGACCCAGCAGCAGTGCAGGGCCCCTCTGGCTGGTGGCCCCACGGCGGCCTGATAGTGATGAGCTCCCTGCGGACTTCCGACCCTGAGGATGAGACACAGTGAATCTGGGTGTGGCTGTGGCGGGGAGATGGAGATGAGCGGTGTGGGAGCAGTAGGACGGGGGGGTCGTCAGAAGATGAGTTAGCAAAAAAAAAAAAAAAAAAAAAAAACTTTACGAAGGATTCTCCTGCCAGGTCATCCATGGTGGAAGACTCTCCGACAGCTTCGGGATCTCTTCCGGCGTCAGACAGGGCTGCTTGTTGTCTCCACTCCTCTTCCTTGTGGTGCTGGACTGGGTGACAAGGATGGCCTACGCAAGTTCCGGGAAAGGTATCCAATGGACCCTCATGACAAAGCTGGAAGATCTCGATTTTGCCGATGACCTAGCTCTGCTATCCCACCGCCTGCAGCACATCCAAAGCAAAGTCACTGCCCTAGATACCACAGCTAGACGTGTTGGCCTCAGGATCAGTCAAGAGAAGACCAAGATACTGCGTACCAACAACCAGCAAGAGCTCCTGTCACCATCTCTGGGAAGCAGTGGGGGGATGTCAGTGAATTTATGTACCTGGGCAGTAGGATCAGCCAGACAGGAGGCACAGACGAAGACATCAAGGCAAGAATAAAGAAAGCACGCCAAGCATTTGCCATCTTGAAACCTGTATGGAGAACAAATGCGATCTCCACAACCACCAAGCTCAGGATCTTCAACTCCAACGTGAAGTCTGTGCTTCTCTACGGGTCAGAAACTTGGCGGGTCATCAACACCAGCTCCTCCAAGATCCAGACCTTCATCAACGGATGTCTCCGGCAGATCCTTCATCTCAGATGGTTCGACAGAGTGCCAAGTACCGACCTGTGGATGAGGGCGAACCAACAGCCTATGGAAGTCCAAGTAAGGCGGCGAAAGTGGCGTTGGGTCGGCCACACCCTACGGAAGGAGCCTTGCACTATCACCAGACAAGCGCTCGAGTGGAACCCGCAGGGGAAAAGGAAGAGAGGGCGCCCCAAACAGACCTGGAGGAGAAGCCTGCATAGTGAGCTGAGAGACTCCAACCTGACATGGGAAGAGGCCAAGACCCTTGCCAGAGACAGGAGAAGGTGGAGGGACGCTGTTGAGGCCCTATGCTCCGCTAGGAGCTATAAGGAATAAGAAGAAGAAGAAGATACCACAGCCCAACAACATTTTGTATTACGGAGGAGCCGAGACATCCTCCCCTCTCCTCCCACTTCCATCCTCCACTCCTAGATTTAAAAAAACAACAACAACAACTACAAAGCTTTATACCATATCATTCGAGAATTCATTGTTTTCTCTCAAGAAAACCTTCTTTGGATATTACTCTAAACCATAAGTCTTTCAGCGCATAGAAGCGTGTCAATGTTAAAAAGAAAGAAGGGGAAAAAAAGAAGAAAGAACGTAATTCACCGAGCCTGCCAGGATTCGAACCTGGAATCTTCTGATCCGTAGTCAGACGCGTTATCCATTGCGCCACAGGCCCTGGTGACAGAACAACTGCACTTTTCGAATAGGTACAACATTTCGTAGATTGGACAAGCATACATTACTGAAACATTTTAATATCATACTCCATGCTCCACCCCCACAAAAAATCCAGTCGAAACCGACCCCTACCCCCCCGAAAAAAAAAAAAAAGCGAGTAAAGAAACTGCCACCATCACCATAATCTGTTCTTTGTATGCTAAGCACACAGACAGTCATAGACAGATGAGCATGGATGGCTTTTGCTTGGTTCTCGCTTCTTTGCTTGTTTGTTAATGTTAGTGCTGTTCTTGTTCTTGTTGTTGCTGATCTTGTTTTATTGCAAAAATATAAGCCTGTCAGGACTTGAAACTGGAATTTTGATTTGTGGTCAGACGTGTTATCCATTATGCTACGGTCCCTGTTGAGACTTCATCAATATACCAAAAGCCGAGCAACGTTTGTATTACAGAGTAGCAGACACCTCCCACCTCCCACACCCCCACTTCCAACCCCTATCTCCTACAAAAAGAAGAAAAAAGCCCACCCTTTTACAATATCCATCAAAAATTCATCTTTTCTCTCAAGAAAACCTTCTTTAGATATTCAAAACCAAACGTGTTTCAGCGCATACAACAAGCATTATAATGTTTTTAAGAAAGAAAGAAAAAGTAATTCTATACGAGCCTGCCAGGATTCGAACCTGGAATCTTCTGATCCGTAGTCAGACGCGTTATCCATTGCGCCACAGGCCCATTGACAGGTCAGCAATACTTTTTAAAAATAGATACAACAGCTTTTTTGTAGACTGGAGAAGTACACATTTAGGGGACTTTTTTTTCTTTTCTTTTTTACCATCCATTATCCATTTTGCGACAGGCCCTACCTGTTGAAAACGACTAGCACCTTATACTTTCAATGAATCTTTTCTTAAACACACACCCAGGCGGTAATTCTTCCATGGACAGAATATGAACTGATGGCAGCAGTGTAGCTTATGTTGTACTGATGGCTTGGTCTTTTTTGTGGCTTTTTTCTTTCTTCTAAATTTCCCTCCTTACATATTGCATGCAGTAGGCCACAGGCAAACTAAATATGGTGGAGATTTTTTTTCGTTCCATGGCTTAGAGCTCTGAAATTCACCAACAGTGAGGTTTTTTGTCCACAATGAAAGTAGCTGTACTCCTTCTTTGGGGATGCATGCTGGGTATGTTCGTGTTTCCGTAAAACCCCGAGCGCTGACATGAATTACAGGATCTTTAAAGGACATATGCGTGTGTAGATTATACGCGCAGGGAATCAAGGCACTGGCAAGTCTGCACTTGAAGTTGACTTGGGCGATGGTAAAAATCCCCTGGCCTCCCTTAAATCACCAGACTCTACCGAGACTCGAACCACGACTTCATGGACCCATAGGATTGAAGTCGAGCGGTCTTAACCACTCGGCTGTAGTAGCCATCATTGTTGTGATGGTATTAACGGAGCAGCCCGTTTGTCTCCATGTAGTGTTATGCATGCTGGGTATGTTCATGCCATCCATCCCACTAGCAATAACTGGCTTACGCTTCCACGAAAGACAGAGTGTTGACGTGTGCGCAAGATCAGACTGATATTCTGCATTCAATTGCACACAGGACATTGCCAAAGGTTCTATATTCAATTGCACACAGGACATTGCCAAAGGTTCTATATTCAATTGCACACAGGACATTGCCAAATGTTCTATATTCAATTGCACACAGAACATTGCCAAAGGTTCTGTATGTGATTGCACACAGGACATTGCCAAATGTTCTGTATGTGATTGCACACAGGACATTGCCAAAGGTTCTGCATGTGATTGCACACAGGACATTGCCAAAGGTTCTGCACGTGATTGCACACAGGACATGGCCCAAGGTTCGGCATTTGATTGCACACAGGACAGGGCCAAAGGTTCTGCATGCTATTGCACACAGGACAGGGCCAAAGGACCAACCATTCATGGAAATGGAGTCAATACCAGGCTTGGCTCCATGGGGACAATTCACCGGAAAGAACACCTCCAGTGACACTGGAAATAACACTCTTACTTGCTACCACTGCAAAATAGCATGTTGCTCTGACCGCTACATTATTCTCCTTTGGTAGAAAAGAATATTAGAGACTGTTATTTTTGTTGTTAATGTTGTTTATATTATTGTTGTTGTTGTTTGTTTCCCAGGTCTACTCCCTGTGCGTGTCAACTAGAACGAGAAAGAGAGAGACAGAGAGACAGACACACAGTCAGACAGACAGACAGAAAGACAGACAGACAGAGACAGACAGAAAGACAGACAGACAGACAGACGGACAGACGGACTGACAGACAGACCAACAGAGAGAGTTTGTCACCTTTCTGCCATATCCGGTTCTTTGTAAACTCATCAGAACATCTGTAAAGAACACACACACGCACACACACAGGAGTGAGAGAGAGAGAAGAGAGAGAGAGAGAGAGAGAGAGAGAGAGAGAGAGAGAGAGAGAGAGAAATAAAGAGGGAAAGAAAGAATGTTCTGAGGGGGACAAAAGAGTAGGGGTGGCGATGTGAGGCAGGAGGTGGGTGGGAAGAATTGAGGTGGGGGGGGGGGGGGGGGGGGGGGGGGGGGGGGGGGGGGGGGGGGGGGGGGGGGGGGGGGGGAGGAGGGGGGGGGGGGGTAAGCGAACTGTGTCACTCTGACACTAAAACTCTACAGACCATCAATAAACAACAAAGTCTTTTGGCATACTAGCGTCGTGGGACAACGCAAAACTTTCGCACGATCTGTCCATTGTCTAGATAAAATACTGTCAGTGCCTGCATCGTTATCTCTCCCTCCTTGACAGCAAAATCATCCACCACTCTTTCCTTCCTCTCCTCTCTCTCTCTCTCTCTCTCTCTCTCTCTCTCTCTCTCTCTCTCTCTCTCTCTCTCATCTCTCTCCTCTCTCTCTCTCTCCTCTCTCTCTCTTAAATTCATCCACTACCGTTATATTTCTCTCTCTCTCTCTCTCTCTCTCCTCTCTCTCTCTCTCTCTCTCTCTCTCTCTCTCTCTCTCATCTCTCTCTCTCTCTCTCCTCTAAATTCATTCACTACTCTCCTCTCTCTCTCTCTCTCTCTCTCTCCCTCTCTCTCTTAAATTCATCCACTACCGTTATATTTCTCTCTCTCTATCTCTATCTCTCGTGACAAAGTGATAGTGCCCCGATTTGGTTTCCGCGGTCGCGGGGCAATAACTGTATATATGATTGAATTAGTTTCGATTTCTTTTTTGTTGTTGTTTTCTTTCTTTCTTTCTTTATCTTGAGTTGTTCTCTTTTTTCCACTTCTGTTTTCTATTTCTCTTTCTTTTCTGTTTAATTTTATATTTTTAAAACTGTTTTTTTCAGTCTCGTTCTTCGTTTACAATCTTTCTTTCTTTATAAAAAAAACAAAACAAATATTTTTCTTTAATCTCTTTTTTCTTTTTTAAACGTTTTCCCCCCTTCTAAAAGTTCTTCCAAGTTTCCCAAACACTCTATTGAAGCTATTTCATCACGAATTCTCTCACCTGCAACTTTTTTTTTTAAACCAAGACCGCTCTGAATTTTATCATTCTGTACCAAGCGAAGAACAAACGCCTTTTCTTTCTTGTCAAGAGTAATCTCCCCTGTTTATATCAGCTCTGGAGTGTGCTGAGTCAGCAAAGGGCCATTCAAAATGGTGGGCAAGTGGGAAGATACCGTTTGAATGGGAAAGAGGAGCCGAGGTGATAAATCACACACACACACACACACACATCACACGCAAGCACACACACACACACGCACGCACGCACGCATAGGAACACACACACAGACACTTTAAACACACACACACACACACACACACACGTTCACACACGCTCTCTCTCCCACACACACACACACTCACAAACACACACATACACACACACACACTCACTTACACACACACACACACACACACACACACACACCACACACACACTACACACACACACAAACACACAAATGTGTGCTAAAACACGATCAAGGAAGTGAGCGAGAGAGAGAGACAGAGACAGAGAGAGAGATTGATTTAATGAATGAATAATTATAATATTTCAAACGCACGGATTCTGATTTTTAGGCCCAGCCTAGTCTTTACATTGTATCCTTGTGAGTGAATGCACATGCATCAAAATGCTTTAAAAATCATGAAAAACAAATGAAAAAAAACAAATGAAGATACCAAGAGAGAGAGAGAGAGAGAGAGAGAGAGAGAGAGAGAGATACCAAGAGAGAGGAGGAGAGAAAGAGAAGAGAGAGAGAGAGAGAGAGAGAGAGAGAGAGAGAGAGAAGAGAGAGAAATTTAATAAATAAATAACATTTCAAACACACGGACGGATTCTTATTTTAGGCCAATCCTAGTCTTTATACATTGTATCTTTGCGAGTGACTGCACATGCATTAAAAAGTTTTTAAAATCATGAGAGAAAAAAACACACAAGAAAACCACAGAGAGAGGAGAGAGAGAAGGGGAGAGAGAGAAAAGAGAGAGAGAGAGAGAGAGAGAGAGAGAGAGAGAGAGAGAGAGAGAGAGAGAGAGAGAGAGAGAGAGAGAGAGAGAGGAGAGAGAGAGAGGGTGAATGAATGAATTTAATTAATGATCGATCTTTGATACGTATTTATACAGATTTTAGGCAAAGCTTAGTCTCAACATCTGTCCTTAATAAACACATACATCTATAAAACAAAATGAAACAGAGAGAGACAGACAAACTGACAGAGAGACAGACTTGAGAGAGAGAGACAGACAGACAGGAGAGAGAGAGAGAAAGAGAGAGAGAGAGAGGAGACACACACACACGCGCACACACACCACACACGCACGAACGCACACATGCATACACACACACACACACACACACACACACACTAAGTGGATGAGAAGGGACAGACATAAAGATAAAAGAGAGACAACCAGGTGGGGTGGTTTGGAGGAGAGGGGGGGGGGGGGGGGGGGTGAGAGAAGACTTGGGAGATAGATAGAAGAAGGAGGGAGGGGGGGAGGGGCAGCTGGAGGGGGGTGGGTGTGTGTTGGGGGGGAGGGGGGGGGGGGGGGGGGGGCTGGGAGGTCAGTATTGATCGGGTATCAAACTGGGGGGGAAGCTCAGTTTGTCGTCAGTTAGGAGTGGTATGATAAGATTGAGGGTGCACCGTCTTTTAAACACTCCTCCTGTCCTGTTTGTTTTGTCCGGGGGGTCGACACTGGTATGTGTACCGTTGTGTGGAGGAGAGCCGGGCTCAAGAAAGGTTTCTGTCAGGGGGTGGGGTGGTATATATATATAATATATATATATATATATAATATATATATATATATATATATATATAAATATATATATATATATATATAATATATAATGTGTGTGTGTGTGTGTGTGGTGTGTGTGTGTGTGTGTGTATATATATGTATCTCTCCATCTCTCTCTCTCTCTCTCTCTCTCCTCTCTCTCTCTCTCTCTCTCTCTCTCTCTCTCCTCTCTCTCTCTCTCTGTCCACCTGGGGGGGGGGGGGGGGGGGGGGGGGGGAGGAGGAGGAGGAGGGGAGAAAAGAGGGGGCTGTGGAAAGAAGGGTGGGGGGGGGGGGAGGGGGGTGGGGAGGGGGGGGGGAGATGGTCATATTACGTTTCACATTGGCAATCTTCAATGCACAGGCAGGTTTATGAAGCACATGTGTGTGTGCGTGCACACGCGGGCGTGGGCGTGGGCGCGCGCGCGCGCGCACACACACACACACACCCACACACATACACACACATACACACACACATTTGCCAGGCAAGCATACACATAATATACTTTACATACTGTGCGTGCTCATGTAACTGTCTATACGTCTGTCTGTCTGTCTGTCTGTCTGTCTGTCTGTCTGTCGTCTGTCTCTCTCTCTCTCTCTCACTCTCTCTCTCTCTCTCTCTCTCTCTCTCTCCTCTCTCTCACTCTTCTCTCCTCTCTCTCCTCTCTATTTCCGACGGGATGGGATAGCCTGGTGGTTAGAGTGATGTATTCGTGATCTGCTGACTCGGGTTCGAATCTCGTTCAAGAGGGTTTTTCCTCTGGAGTTAACATCAGTGCCAACTCCACTCTCCCCAAAAGTCCTTCGGATGAGACTATAAACCGAGGTCCCGTGTGCGATCGCACGCAGAACATCTTGCGCCCACGTTAAAACCCGTTCCACTTTTCTGAAGTGTAGGCCATTGTGTGCCGGTGGGAACAGATGACAAAATGTACAAAACTACATACACACGAGGACTGGATGAAAAAAATCACATGAATGCTTATTCCATTATACTCGAATAAAAGAAAACAATTCAAAAAATAATAATGTAAATCTCTCTCTCAATTTAAAAAAAAAAATTAAATGTAAATCTCTCTCTCTCTCTCTCTCTCTCTCTCTCTCTCTCTCTTCTTTTACCAATTTCTCCACTTTTTTTCTCTCTCTCTTCTGTCACTACCCTACTTCACTTTTGTAGACGTAGATCTGTTTGAAACAGGATAGAAAAGGAATTACATCACAGCTGTGTCTGATTTCTTTATCACTTTATTCATCTCTGTATGTTATCTACGCATTCATTCCTGCTTTTGTGCGTTCACTTTTTATGTATAAATCTTCTTTATTGATTCATTTATTTCTTTCCTTTTTTTTATCTACTCGTTCTATTTATCTACACGTTTTATGCATTTGTTTAGTCGTTTATTTACCGTTCATGAAACTGGAAGATTCTGAAAACGAAAATAGATCTCTAGGCATGTGCTAGGCCTTGGTGTCATTCCTCAGAATCCATACAAGTCCGTCTCAAGATCCATCCAAATTATCAATTGGCTCACAGATCATGTGAGGCAAATGTGGTTCAGTATAATATAAGGAATTTTCTCTGCCCTACTATAATTATGTCCATTGTAAACCAAAAACTTAATACTACGAGTACAGCCGATAGGACTCCCTCGAAGTTCTGCTACTGCCCACAGCTACAATAACTACTACTACTACTGTCACTACTAGGTCCTACTGCTTTCTAGATCTACGATTACTATTGCTTGTATTACTATCTCATTGTCGATCTGAACAAATTACGTTTACATGAAGTCATCGCAAACCAAAATAATCCACCCAAATAAAA
The DNA here is from genome assembly GCA_028751875.1 of Rapana venosa. Lineage (NCBI taxonomy): Eukaryota > Metazoa > Mollusca > Gastropoda > Neogastropoda > Muricidae > Rapana > Rapana venosa. The sequence goes on from CM054138.1 coordinate 67,315,884, forward strand.
AGTAATTGTAATTCATAACGGGTGGAACCGGGTAGCTGAAGCATAGCCGAATTAAAATATCGGGTTAAGTACAGTCTGTGGGACCATCGACGTCAGTGGGCCTGTGGCGCAATGGATAACGCGTCTGACTACGGATCAGAAGATTCCAGGTTCGAATCCTGGCAGGCTCGGATTCTTTTTTTCCTACTGTCTTCTCAGAACAGTAGTTTTTATTTTTTGTTTCTTCTATACTATATACTCTTTTTAAATTTTCTGCCTTTTTTGCCTATGTTAAAGAGCGTATTTCCCTTTTTCGTCTCTAAAACACTCTCTAAAACAATTTATTTGAATTCATATCAAATGCAGCACTAAATTTACAGAATAATAATAATAATAATAATAATACATGGAATTTATATAGCGCTGAATCTTGTAAAAAAACAAACAAATCGAAGCGCTTGCACTCAATCATTTACACGCATGCAACTCTCCTTAAACATAATGAACAACAGATTTCAAAAACCATGCGCGCACACGTAAGCACGCACAACACACGCACATACATACAACACACAACACACACACACACACACACACACACAACACACAACACACACACACACACTCGGAACAACACTTAGAGGGTGAAAGGACAGAACAGAGATTTACAGACTAGAATGAAAACAGGTGAACATTGAAGCAAGAAGTCAGATATATAATTATTTAAAAAAAAACAAAATAACAACATAAGTAAATAGAAAAACAAAGTAAACATAAAGAACATAAGTAAACAAATAGTGAAAAAAAAGAAAATAATGACTGCAACTGTAGATTCGCTTCCATCATTATAAAAGTTATATTTAGATTGTTTCTCAGGGTATAGGGGTTTTGGGGTTGTTGGTTGTTGTTTTTTTTTGCGGTATTGCACTCTTTAAAAAAAGCAATAAAGCTAACTTTTGTTTGTTTGTTTGTTTGCTTCTTTCTTTCTTTCTTTCGATCTGTTTGGATCTCACATGGAACCTAAATCAGGATTGTTGTATTTGTTTTTCTTCATTCTGTCACTCTCTTCTGTCATTCTTTCTGTTTTTCAGAAATTACTTTCTCTGTGTGTGCTCCCCCCCCCCCCCCCCCCCCCCCCCCCTCCCCTTTCCATTTTTGTTCTAACTGCCTGAAATTGTGGCTGTTGCTCTTCCTTAGAAAGTATGGCCCTACATTCACAAATTGTTTGTTTGGTTTTACTTTTATTGTTTGTTCTGGTGTTGTGTGTGTGTGTGTGTTGTGTGTGTGTGTGTGTGTGTGTGTTGTGTGTGTGTGTGTTTGTGTGTGTGTGTGTGTGTGTGTGTTTTATTTATTTATTTATTTAATACCACTTTAAGTCACGCAGATTTCTCTGCGTGAAATTCGGGCTGCTCTCCCCGGGGGAGAGCACGTCGCCACAAGAGCAGCGCCACCTTTTTTTTTTCTTTATTTCTGTCTGCAACAGTATTTGTTTCCCTATCAGAGTGGCTTTTTTCTACAGAATTTTGCCAGGGACAACTCTCTTGTTGCCGTGGGTTCTTTTACGTGCGCTAAATAATTATGTGCAACACACGGGACCTCGGTTTATCGTCTCATCCGAAAGACTAGCGCCCAGACCACCACTCATGATCTAATGGATGGGGAAAAAGTTTCGGGTCCAAACGGGATACGAACCACGCACACTTCCAACCCGGACTTTTCGCTTTCTAGACAGGCGCGTTACCTCTAGACCACCGATCCATCCGTGCGTGCGTGCGTGCGTGCGTGCGTGTGTGTGTGTGTGTGGTGTGTGTGTGTGTGTGTGTTGTGTGTGTGTGTGTGTGTGTGTGTGTGTGTGTGTTTGGGGGAGGGGGCGGGGAGGAGGAGGGTTTCCTTCTTGTTGTTTTTTTTTGTTTTTTGTTTTTTAAGTGCACCAGAAGTGTATTGCACACGGAGGCTTCAGTTTAGCGTCTCATTTGAAAGACAAGCACCCAGACCACCACTTATGGTCTTGTGGACAGAGGAAAAGTCTGGACTCCGACACGAACAAACTTGCAACGAACTTTCGGTTTCCACTAAGATGTGTGCGTTACCATTAGACCACCACTGACCGACCCAGTTATCAGCATGGGGGCCTCAGTGATAATTTTGGCGGCAACTGCAGTGATAAGCGCGCACGCGCGCGCACGCACACACACTTACACACACACACACAACACACACACACACACCGCAGCGCCGCGCGCGCGCACACACACACACACACACACACTACCCCACGCACACACACACGCACAACGCACGCAACGCACGCGCGATGCAAACAAACAATAAAAAGCATAAACTTGGGACTATTAGTGATTGGACACAAAGTCAATGAATTATCCAAGATTTTTTAAGATGTTATTTCAAGAACACCATCGCCCCCCCCCCCCCCCCCCCCCTCCCCCCACTCCCACCCCTCACGCCCCTCCCCGCGCACCCCCATCCAAGGGGTACGCAAAAATTAACGAAACCACAACTTGCAGATGTGGGCGTGTAAAAACAATGATAACACGAATTAATCACTCGATAGAGACCACAAATAATGGATATGAAAAACGAAAACGGCACCAACAATATAGGAAAGGAACAATAAGTCATCAACAACACGCATTATTTTAGGAACAGGTTACAAGGGCCAAGCATACACCCGTCTTCATAACAGGGCCTGTGGCGCAATGGATAACGCGTCTGACTACGGATCAGAAGATTCCAGGTTCGAATCCTGGCAGGCTCGTAATTTTTTGTTCTTGTTCAGGCTTGAATATTTCGCTTCATTTTTTTCCCTACTAGATTAACAAACAAAAACAGAACAAAACAAAAGAGAAGACAATAATAACATGGAAGGAATATGGAAAGAAGGCAAGAAAGATAAACAAAGAACAAGATATTTATTTCAAGCAAAAACGGTATTGGATTCAACAGGTATGTGGTAGGATGTTTTTGTTTTTATTTTTGCTCTATGGACGGTTGGTTGAGTTTGGGTTGTTTTTTGGGTTGTTTTTTTTTTTTTGGGTTTTTTTTTTTTTTTTTTTTTTGTTGTTGTTGTTGGTTTTTGTTTTTTTTTTTTTGTTTGTTTTTTTTTTTTTGGGGGGGTTTATGTTTTTTTTTTTGTTTTTCTTATTTATGGGTTTTTTTTCCGATGTTTGTTGATGGTGTGGTGTTGGTGTGTGTGTGTGGTGTGGGTTGTGTTGGGGGTGAGAGAGAAGGGGAGAGAGAGAAGAGGAGAGAGAAAAGAGAGAGAGAGAGAGAGAGAGAGAGGGGGAGATTTTTAGAAAAAGATTATAAGTTGTTGTTTTTTTTTTATTTTCTTCTTCTTCTTTTTTCTTCTTTTCTTCCCCTTTTTCTTCATCTTCTTTTTCTTTCTTTTCCTTCTTTTTTCTTTTTTCTTTTTTCCCTTTTTCCTCTTCTTATTATCATACTCATCAAACCTCATCATCATCTCATCAACATCATCCCCAATTTAAAAAATTAAATTTCATTAGTATAGTAGTAGTAGTAGAATAGTATAAATAGTAGCAGCAGCACATTTGTAGTAAATAGTAGTAGTAGAGTATAAGTAGAGTAGTAGAATGAAGTAGTAGTAGTAGTATAGTAGTAGTATAGTCTTCTTCTTCGTTGCTGTCCGTCGTCCCAAAAAATCCCGACAGCAACTATTTTTGTCTGGGGTGACAAAAAATCAAAAAGTTTTTTGAAATTAAAAAACAAGTGGGAAAACGAACCCCCCTGCCCCTCACAACGCCCAATTTACGAATCAAACGTTTTAAAACCCCGTGGGGGAATTTTGCCCCCCCCCCCCCCCCCCCCCCCTTCCCCCCCCCCCCCCCCCCCCCCCCCCCCGTCCTCTTTTTTTTAAAAAACCGTTTTTATGAGACAGAAATACTTTCCACTCATCCCTTTTACCCCCTTTAAGTACTTCGTTTGTTTCAAGGGTGCAGAAACACCTACGTATGACATTGAGCTTTTACCTTGAAAAAACATAAAAAAGGAAAGAAAAAAGGAAAAGGGAAGGGAAAGGGAAAGGAAAAGGGAAAGGGAAAAAGGAAAAGGGAAAAAACGAAGGGAAAGGGAAAAAGGGAAAAAGGGAAGGGGAAAAAGGGAAGGGAAAAAAGGGAAAAAAGGAAAAAAGAAAAGGGAAGGGAAAAAAGGGGAAAAGAAAGAAAAAAGAAAGAAAAAAAGAAAGAAAAAAAAAAGAAAAAAAAAAGAAAGAGAGGCAGGGAAATAAGGAAAGAACGAAGAAAGGGAAGGGAAAAGAAAATTTGGGAAGGGAAGGAAAGGAAAGGGGAAGGGGGAAAAGGAAGGAAAAGGAGAAGAGGGAAAGGGAAAAAAAGGGGAAAAAAAAGGGAAAAAAGGGGAAAAAAAGGAGGGAGAAAAAATGCTAAAAAACAAAAAAAGAAAAAAGAAAAAAAAAAAAAAAAAGGGGGGGAAAACCCCCATTTAAAATGGGAAAAAACCCAAAAAAAAAAAAAAACAATTTGGGAAAACAAAATATAAAATTTTAAAATCGGATAGGCCTAGTAGAATACCACCCAATACAATATCCCCGATGTCAGAATGCAGCTGCCAGATGATAGGCGGGGACGGGACAGCCTAGTGGTTAGAACATTGCGCTCGCAATCTGACGACCCGGGTTCGATTCCTGTTCAAGGGGATATTTTCCCCTGGAGTTAACATCAGTGCAGACTCCACTCTCCCCAAAAAGTCCTTCGGATGAGACTATAAACAGAGGCCCCGTGTGCGAACGCACGCAGAACATCTTACGCACACGTTAAACCCTGTTCCGCTTTTCGTAAGAGTAGGCCATTGTGTGACGGTGGGAACAGTTGACAGAATTGACAAAACCGCATACACACGGGGACTGAATGTAAAAAAGCACATAAGTGAAACTCAGAGCCCTAGTCGGGGAACGAAAAACATATAAAAACAACAACAAAAACTGCAAGCAAAAACAATGCGACACAAGAAAAAAAAGACATTTAAAGAAAGAGAACATGAGACCAAAAGGAGAAAAGTAAGATAGCTAAGGGGAAACAAAACCAAGCAAAGACCAAAAAAAAGGAAAAAGAATTAAAAGAAACCACAAAGAAAAGAAATCAAACAACGACAAAAAAGTAAATAAAACAACAACAACAAACCCCCAGCAGAACTAGAAAACAAACACAAAACTATAGACGCGGGGAAGCAAGGTAGACAAGAAAAGAATATCACACACACACAACAACACACACACACACACACACACACACACACACACACACAAGGAAAAAAACAACCTACTGGTGAACAATTTAATGGGGTCAGACATAATACTAACAAAATCACCGGTCCTCCTCTTTCCTTTAAGTTAAAAAAAAAAACCCACCACCACCACTACAACAACACACACAAATAAAACGCTCCCGACACATCAAACCAGAGGATTATTCCAGAAATAAATGAGTGTCATCTCCACAAGACAGGGACCGACTACAAACGCAAACACGCTTTTATTCCTCGCTAAAGCAGAAGAGATTTTGTACTTAGACAAAAGGAATGTAGGTCTAAAGCTCTGCACACAACCACGCAAAATCACTGGCATTAATGTTCAATAATTGTCATAGGTCTTTTCGCGATAATGGAAAATAAATGGGTCAACGGGGATTAACAATCTCAGAACAGTAGTTTTTATTATTTTGTTTCTCTTCTCTACATATACTCTGTTTAAAATTTTCTGCCTTTTTGCCTATGTAAAGAAGAGCGCGTATTTCCCTTTTTCCGTCTCTAAAACACTCTCTAAAACAATTATATTTGAATTCATATCAAATGCAGCACTAAATTTACAGAATAATAATAATAATAATAATAATACATGAATTTATAAATCAGGCGCTGAATCTTGTAAAAAAACAAACAAAACCAAGCGCTCTTGCACTCAAAAAATTCATTTACAGGCATGCAACTCTCCTTAAACATAATGAACATCAGTTTCAAAAACCCTGCGCGCAACACGTATGCACTCACACACACCACCATACACACACAACAAACACACATCATAGACACACACATCACACAACACACACACTCGAAACCAACACTTAGAAGGTGAAAGGGACAGAACAGAGATTTACAGACTAGAATGAAAACAGGTGAATATATGAAGCAGAATCAGATATAGTAATATTTTAAAAAAACACAAAATAACAACTTAAGTAAATAGAAACACAAAGAAACATAAAGAACATAAGTAAAACAAATCGTCGAAAAAAAAAAGAAAATAATGACTCCAGACTGTAGATTCGCTTCCATCATTACTAAAAGTTATATTTAGATTGTTCTCAGGGTATAGAGGGTTTTGGGGTTGTGGTTGTTTCTTTTTTTTTGCGGTATTGCACTCTTTTAAAAAAGCAATTAATCTAACTTTCTGTTTGTTTGCGTTGTTTGCTTCTTCTTTCTTTCTTCGATCGTGCGTTTGGATCTCACATGAACCTAAATCAGGATGTTGTATTTGTTTTTTCTTCATTGTGTCACTCTTTCTCTGACATATCTTATCTGTTTTTCAGAAATTTCTGTTCTCTAGTTGTGGCTCCCCCCCCACCCCCCCCACCCCCCCCACCCCCCCCCCCCCCCCATTTTTTGTTCTAACTGCTGAATTCTGTGGCTGTTGCTCTACCTTTAGAAATAATGGGCCCTACATTCACAAATTTTTGTTGGTTTTAAACTTTATTGTTTGTTCGGTGTTGTGTGTGTGTGTGTAGTGTTGTGTGTGTGTGTGTGTGTGTGTGTGGGTGTTTGTGTGTGTGTGTGTGTGTGTTTATTTATTTATTTATTTTATTATACCACTTTAAGTCACGCAGATTTCTCGCGTGAAATTCGGCTGGCTCTCTCCCGGGGAGAGCACGTCCGCCACAAGAAGCAGCGCCACCTTTTTTTTTTTTCTTCTTATTTTCTTCTGCACAGTATTTAGTTTCCCTAACAGAGTGGTCTTTTTTTAAAGAATTTTGCCAGGACAACTTCTCTGTTTAGCCGTAGTTCTTCTTAACGTGCGCTAAAATAAATTATGTGCAACACACGGGACCATCGGTTTATCGTCCTCATCCGAAGACTAGCGCCCAGACCACCAACTCAAGAATCTAATGGATGGGGAGAAAAGTTTCGTCCAAACGCGATACAACCACGCACACTTCCAACCCGGACTTTCGCTTTCTAGACATGCGCGTTAACCTCTAACCACCTGATCCATCCGTGCGGTGCGTTCATGCGTGCAGTCGTGTGTGTGTGTGGTGTGTGTGTGTGAGTGTGTGTGCGTGCGTGCGTGGTTGTGTCGTGTGTGTGTGTGTGTTGCTGTGTGTGTGTTGAGTAGTTTTGGGGGGAGGGGGCAGGGGAGAGGAGGAGGTTTACCTTCTTGTTTTACTTGGTGTTTTTTTGTATTTTTAAGTGCACCAAGTGTATTGCACAACCGGAGGTTCAGTTTAGTTTAGCGTCTCGCTTTGAAAGACAAAGCACCCAGACCCACCACTTATGGCTTCTGTGGACAGCGGAAAAGTTCAGGACACCGACACGAATAAACTTGCAACGAACTGTTTTCCGGTTTCCACTGAGATGTGTGGCGTTCTACCATTAGACCCCCACTGACCGCCCAGTTACAGCTAGGGGCCCCACGTATAATTTTGGCGGCACTGCAGTGATAAGCGCGCACGCTGCGCGCGCACCACACCACACAGAACACACACAACACACACACCGCACCACGCCTCCACGCACGCCAACGCATCGCAAAACCCCCCCCCCTTACCCCCCCGCCCCCCCCCCCCCACACACACACTCAACCACTAACGCACGCAACGCACGCACGCACGCACGACCAAAACAAACATATAAAAAGCATAAACTTTGAGACTAATTAGTGATTATGACACAAAAGTCAATGAATTTACCCAAGAATTTTTTCAAGATGTTATTTGAAGAATGACCAGCGCCCCCCCGCCCATACCCACCCCCCCCCCCCCATCCCCCCCCCCCCCTCCTTGAAACGCCCCCCCCCCCCCCCCCCCCCCCTCCACGCTGTGGGGGGGGGCGGAGGGGGGGCCCCTCGCGGCCCCATCCAAGGGTACGCAAAAATTAAACCAAACCACAACTTACAGATGGGGCGGTGTAAAAACAATGATAACACGAAATAATCACTCGATATAGAGACCACAAATAATGGATAGGAAAAACGAAAACGGCACCAACAATACAGGAAAGGAGCAAGAAGCCATCAACAACACACATTATTTTAGGAATATGTTACAAGGGCCAAGCATTCACTCATTGCTACAACAGGGCCTGTGGCGCAACTGATAACGCGTCTGACTCTAGGATCAGAAGATTCCATGTTCGATTTGGCAAAAGGCTCGAAATTTTCATTGTTGCTTGTTCAGTTTCCAATTTTTCTTCAATATTTCGTTTCATTTTTTTCCCCCTACAGATAACCAAATCAAAACAAAACAAAACAAAAAGAAGACATAATAACACGGAAGGAAGTACGGAAAGAAGGCAAGAAAGATATAAACAAAGAACAAATATATTTTATTTCAAGCAAAAACATATTGGATTCAAAAGGGTACAGTATATGGCTTTATTTTATATATTATTTATTTATTTAATCTATGTACGGACGAGGGGGGGGGGGGGGGGTTGGCTGGGTTTGGGTTTTTTTGTTGTGTGTGTTTTGTTATGTTTTTTGTTTGTTTTTGTTGTTGTTTGGTGGGGTTTTGGGTGTGTGTGTGTTGGTTTGCTTTTTGGGGAAATTTTTTCTCTTCGATTTTTTAAATGCTTGTGTGATGTCGATAGTTGTTGACAGAGTGTTGTGTGTGTGTGTGTGGTGTGTGGTTGTTTGTTGTTGTTGTTTTGGTTGTGTTGTGTTGTTGTTATTATTAGTATTATATTATTGGCTCGTCGTCGTCCTTTGTTTGTCGTCGACGGTCGATGCTCATACAGCAACTTATGTTGCCTGTCCAGATAGCGAAAAAATGCGAAAGTCCTTTCAAACGAAGAACTTAAGAGTGAGAATCGAACCCCTCTGATCTCCTCTCTGCCTCCAGCAAGCGGCAGATTCACGAATGCACGCGTCTAACCACGCGTCAGTTTGGCCCCTTTGAAAGGGGGAAAACCAGAACAGCTTATAAATAGACAGAATACAATTACCACCTTCCTTGCAGGATGCATTTAAGTCTACTTCGGTATTTCAAGGGTGTAGGAACACACCTAGGTATGGCATTAAGAATGTACCATCGACCGAAAGAAGGAATAGAAAGAAGGAAGGAAAGGAAGGAAAGAAGGAAGAAAGAAAGATAGAGTAGATAGATAAATACATACATACATACATACATACATACATACATACATACATACATACATACATACAACAACATACATCCTACATAGAAATATGGAAGGATAGAAAGGAAAGGAAGGAGGGAAGGAAGGAGAAAAGAAAGGAAAGAAGAAGGAGGAATGAAAAAAGAAAGAAAGAAGGAAGGAAGATGGAAAGAAGGAAGAAAGTGAAATGAAAAATTAAAAAAAAGAAAGAGAAGGAACAGAAAATGCTCTTTAAAAAAAAAAAAAGAGATTAAGAATGGCAGAAAAAATGGAAAAGTCCAATATCTGAATCCAAATGGAAAACAAAGTATAATTAGATATCGATAGTGCAACACCGCCAAGATACAATATTCCCGTTCACAGAATGCAGCTGTCTTGCTGATAGGTAAACACGCTCCCATACGGAAGATCTGAACATTCGTGAAGCTCGAAACCACAGCCGAGGAACGAAAAAACAAATGAAAAAACCAACAAAAGAAAACAAAAGAATAACAAAAATAATGCAAACAAGTAGATAAAAAAGAGCGTAATCAATGAGAAAAAAATTGTATGGCTGAAAGATTCTGTGACAAGAAAAATACTGAAACAAGAACAAAGCATTCAAAAGAAACATGTGAACAAAATATGAAACAAGGGTTAAAAAATCTACCAAAACACCGAACGAAAAAAGGAAGAAAAGTAACAGAGATTGTTTTTTTTTAAAAAAACACAAAAAATAATAATAAATAACACTAAAACAGAAGAGCAAATGAAAAAAAAACCACCCAAAACAAACAGAAATAAAAGACCCAGGGAAAACAAGGTCGACAAGAAAAAGAAACACACACACACCACACGCACACACACAACACGGCACACACATGAGGAAAAAAACAACCTACGGTGAACAATTTAATTGGGGGTCAGACATAATACTAACAAAATCACCTGGTCCCCTCCTCATTTCTTTAAGTTAAAAAAAACAACCACCCCACACCACTACAAACACACACAACAAATAAAACGCTCCGTCCACATCCAAACCAGAGGATTATTCCAGAAATAAATGAGTGTCCATCTCCGACAAGACAGGAACCGACAACAAACGCAAAACGCATTTTCAATTCTCCTAAAGCAGAAGAGATTTGTACTTAGATCAAAAGGAATGTAGTCTAAAAAGCTCCTGCCACACTCAACCACGCAAATATCACTGCATTTAATGATCAATAATTGTCATTAGTCTTTTTCGCGATAATGGAAAATAAATGGTCACCGGGATTCAACATTTTTCGAGTCGTGAGGATTTGTACACCAACTCAAAAAGCAAGTTCTAGGATGGTCTTTTGAGGACCATTTAAAACTCTGCCTAAGCCTTTCAATAAATTGTACTAGTAGACTAGAGGGTTTAATAAATAATCAGTCGCTTAGACTGTAGAACACAAGAAGAAAGAAGAGCTGAGATAACACAGATAAAAAGTTATGCGCAAAAAAAGTGCTTTATAAAACGATTAACCAGTGTTCACTAATGAATTAGCAGATACAAAGAATGTTCTAAAAAATCTATGGATACATAAAAATATTGGTATTCTGGGCAACTTTCGCAAGAACACAACCATGCTCACACGCACTAGCACGTGTACACACGCACGCAACAGGTCACCCGCCCACACACACACACCCACACAAACATAATGGCACGCACTGCACGACGCAACGCACACGCAATGCACGCACACAAGGAGTCACAAAATGGAACAGAGAATGAATGCACGCACTACGCACGCACACACGCACGCACCACGCGCGGGCGCGCAGCGCACAACACACACACAAACACACACACACCATTCATTCCTTTGTCACATCTCATCATTTATTCAATGCTCTTTAACCCAGACCCCCACACCCCCCTCTCTCTCTCTGTCTGTCTCTCTCTTACTCTAACTTCCCTCTATCTGGTCTGTATGTATGTCTCCTCCCCCGTCCCCCTCTCTCTCTCCCCTATCTCTCTCTCTCTTTCCTCTCTCTCACTTTCTCTCCTCTCTTTCTCTCGTCTTTCCTCTCATCTAACCTTTCTTACCTAACTGTCTGTCTCTCTACCTGTCATCTCATTCTCTATTCTGTATGTCTTCTCTCTCCCCCCCCCTCTCCACCCCCCTCTCCCCCGTCTCACTCCCACCCCCCCCACCACCCTCCCGCCTTCCCCTCTCTGTCTACTCCCCCCCCCCCCCCTCCCTCCACTCCCCCTCTCCCCCCCCCCCCTCTCCCCCTCTCCCAACCGCCTTCCCCCCTCTCCCCTCCCCCCTCTCAATCCTCCCCCCTAGACCTCTCCCCCCTTCTCTCTCCCCCCATCCCTCCTGCCCTCCTCTCCCCTCCTCCCCCCCTGCCGCCCCCCCCTCTCTCCGTCCCTCCCCCTCCCTCCCCCCCCCCCCCTCTCTCGCCATCCTCCCTCCCCCTCCACGCCCTCCCCGCCGCCCGCCCCCCCCCCCCCACAAAACCTCCCCCCCCCTCCCCCTCCCCCCCTCTCCTCCCTCCCCCCCCTCTCCTCTCTCCCCTCCCCCCCCCTCCTCCCCACCCTCCTCATCCCCCTCCCCTCCCCCCCCGGCCTTCACTCCTCCCACCTGCTCTCTCTCTCCCTCACCCCTCACCTCCCTCTCCCCCCTCTCCCTTCTCCTCCCGCACTCCCTCCTGCCCCACTCTCCTCTCTCTCCCCCTCTCCCTCCCCTCTCTCCCCCTCTCCCTCCTCCTCCTCCCCTCTCTTCCCCTCCCCCCCCCACCCCCCCCCCCCCTCTCTTACCCCCCCCCCCCCCCCCGCCCTCTCCTCTTCCTACCCTACCCTCCCCTCCCATCATCTCTCTCCTCACCATCCCCCCCTCTCTCCCCCTCTCCCCCCCCTCCCCCGCCCCCTCCCCCTCTCTCCCTCCCCTCCCTCTGCCTTGCCTACTCTCCCATACCCTCTCTGCCCTACACCTCTTCCCCCTCCATCTCTCTCCCCCCCTCTCGCCTCTCCCCCCCTCTCCCCTCCCACTACTCCTCACTCTCCTCCCCTCTCCCCTCATCCTCTCTTCCCCCCCCCCCCCCCATTCCCCCCCCCGCTCTCCTCCCCTCTCTCTCCCCTCCCCCCTCTCTCCAACCCTCCCCTCCCCCTCCCCCTCAACTCTCCCCCCCCCCCTCGATCCCCCACCCCCCCTACTCCCGTCTCCTCTCCCACACCCTCCCCTCTCCTCCTCTTCCCCCCCCCCATCTCCCCCCCTCTCGCCGCTTTCACTCCCCCTCCCCCTCCCCCTCCCCCCATTCTCCACCCCGCTCTCAACACTCTCTGCATCCTATCCTCCCCCTCTTCCTCCCTCCCCCCCTCCTCACCCCCCTCCCCACCCCCGACCACCACCCCCTCTAAACCCGCCACTTACTCCTCCCTCTCTGCCTCCTCCCCTCGCTCTCCATCTCTCCGCCGCCCCCTTTTCTTCATCCTCCATCTCCCCCTCCCGCCAAACTCCTCTCCTCCTTCAGCCCCCCCCCCCGCCACTCCCCCCCTCTGCACTCGCCCTCCTTCTCTCTCCCTTCCCCTCTCCCCCTCTCCGCCCCCTCTCTCGCCCCCCTCCCTACCGTCCTCTCCTCTCTCCCCTCTCTTCTCTCCTCCCCTTCCCCCTCTCCCCCCCCTCCCCCCACCCCCACCCCCCCCCATCACCCCGCCCGCTCTCTTCTCTCACCTCCCCCTCTCCCACCCCCCCCTCCCAACTCTTCCCCCACTCTCCCTCCCCCCCTCTCGCCCACCGGCGCTCCCCCGGCCCTACCCTACTCTCCTACTGTCCCCCCATCCTCCCTCTCCCCCTCCCCCCCCCCCCTCTCCCACCTCCCCACTCTCCCATCCCTCTCCCCCTCCCTCCCCTCTCTACCCTCCTCTCCTCTCCCTCTCCTCACCCGCTCTCTCCTCTCTTCCTCCTCCTCTCGCCCCTTCTCCCCGCCCTGCACTCTCCCCCCCCTCCCCCTCTCCCCCCCTCCTCAACCCCCTCCGTCCTCTCCCCTTCCCTCCCCTCCTCACCCTCCCCCCCCCTCCCCCACTCTCTCCCCTCCCTCTCATCCCCCTCCTCAGCTGCTCTCCCCTCCCTCTCTCTCCCGCCACTCCTCCCCCCCTCCCTCCCTCCACCCTCCTCCAGCTTCGCACTCCCCCCTCCCCCCACCCCCCCTCCTCACCCCTCCTCTCCCTCCCTCTCCCCCCTGCTCCCCCATCCTCCCCTGCCTCCCCCCCTCTCTCTCCCCCTCATTCCATCCTCCGGCCCCCCCCATTCGCCTCTCCCCTCTCTCTCCCCCCCTCTCTCTACTCTCTCCTCTCTCCCACTTCCCCTCCCCCCCCCCTCCTCTCTCCCTCCCCCCCGCCTCATCCTCTCCGCCCTCCTCCCCCCTCTCCCTCCCTCCCCCCAAACTCCCCACCCCAACCCACCCCTCCTCTCCTCCCCACTCAACCCCCGCCGTTCTCTCACCACACCCTTCGCTCGTCTCTCCCCTCCCTCCCCCCCCTACTCCGCCCTCTGTCTCTCTCTCTCACCCACCCCCCTCCTCCCTCTCTCCTCTCTCCCCCCCTTCCCCCCCTGCTCCTCCCACCCCCCCCCACATCCTCCTCCCCTCCTCCCCTCCCTCCCTTCTCTCCTCCCTCCTCCTCTCCCCTCTCTCTTCTCTCTCGCCTCTCTCCTCTCTCTCCGTTCCTCCTCCCCTCCCCCGCTCCCCCCTCCCTCCCTCTCACCCCCACCCTCTCCCCCGCCGCCCTCTCTCCTCCTCTCTCGTCCCTTCCCCACCCCTCTCCCCCCCTCTTCTCTCTTTTCTCCCTCACCCCTCCCCCCCCCCCTCTCTCCTGCCCTCCCCCTCCCCGCCCTCTCCTCCTCCCCCTCCGCCCTCCCCTTCTCTCCCCCTCTCTCTCCCCCTCCCCCCCTCCACTCCCCGTCCCCCCCATCCTCTCCGTCTCTCTCCATCGTCACGCTCTCCTCCCGCCCTCCCTCCCCTCCGCCACCCGTCTGCCGCTTACTCCCCCTTCTCTCTCCCCGCCCCCCCCCCCCGCTCCTCCTCAGATCTCTCCTCTTCTCCCCCACTGCCCCTCCTCCCCCACCCCCCACTCCCCCCCACCTCCCCCCTCCTCCAACTCCCCCGCCCCACCCCTCCCCTCCCCTCCCCCCCCCTCCCCCTCCGCCCCCGCCTCTCCCCCCCTTCCTCCTCTCCCCCCCGCCCCCCCCCCTGTCCTCCCCTCGCTCCCCTCTCTCCTCCTCGCGCTCTTTCCTCCCCCCCTCCTCTCTCCCCTCCACCCTCCTCTCCCCTCCAGCCCCCCCCCCCCTCCTCCTCACTACTCGCCTCCTCCCCTCCTCTCTCGACCCCCCCCCCCTCCCCTCCCTCCCCCTCCCTCTCACACCCTCCCCCTCTCCTCCTCCCCATGCCCCCCCACCCCGCCCCCACTCCCCTTCTCCTGCACTCTCTCTCACTCTCTTCTTCCGCCTACCCTCCCCTACTCTCATCCACCCTCTCCCCCCCCCACCTCACCTACTCCCTCCACCCCCTCCACCCTCCTCCCCTTCACTCTCCCTACCCCCCCTCTCCCTCCCCCCCTCTCTCTCGCTCTCTCTTTCCGTCAGTCTACCTGTCCTGACTCTGTTATGTCTCTCTACCTGTCTCTAGTTGTATGTCTCCCCGCCCCCCCCCCCCTCCGTCTCTCTCCTCTCCCCTCTCATTCTCTCAGTCTACCTGTCTGACTCTGTATGTCTCTCTACCTGTCTCTAGTTGTAAGTCTCCCCTCCCCCCCTCTCTCTCTCTCTCTCCTCTTTCTCTCAGTCCTACTGTCTGACTCTGTATGTCTGACTCTCCTACCTGTCTCTATCTCTTATGAGTATTATTCTCCCCCCCCCCCCTCCCCCCCCCTGCTCCTCTCTCGTCTTCCTCCTCTCAGTTCCTACCTGTCTGACCGTCTGTCTCCTCTACTGTCCTCCTATTTATATATGTATGCCCCCCCCCTTCTCTCCCTCTCCTCTCTCATCAACTTTTCTCGAACAACTCATCTCTCCAATCCCAAAACACCAATCTCATCCTCTCTCTCTCTCTCCGTCCAACTCTCTCTCTTCTGTGAAGAAAACAAAACGCAACAAAAACAGAACTCCCCCACACCCCACCAAAATAAACCGTACAGCAGTGTCCGTTAGTCTTGATGGAAACCAAATCGGCCATTATGACTGACATGAACTGGACCATCAAGTGTCGTTATCATTTATTATTCTCTTGCCCCCTGGGTCAGATAAGTAGAAAATTCTCTTCGCATCAGTGAAACATCATTTTTACTGTTTTATGACACGAATTCAGATCATTTGACATTTTTGTTTTGCTTCTTTAACGGGGTTTTTTTAGGAAGGGAAGAAAAGGGGGAGGGAGGAAGGCGAGGGAAGGCGGGGGGAAGGGGGGGGGGTGAATACGTCACGAATTGGCAGTGGAAGAGGATGTAGAGAATGGTGGTTTTTTTTTTTTTTTATTTTTTTTTTTTTTTTTTTTCTGCTATTCTTTTCTGACCTCGGCTAGAGCTCCGAGTTTTCACCTAGTGGGTGAAATTTTCTTGCGATCAAATTAATATGCAAAAACGAACAACCGTCTCCCACCCCCCGCCCCCCCTCCCCTTCCCTGCAGTAAGTAGTCCGCATTCCGATTTCTGTGGGGATGGTGTCCCTAAACACGAATCTGTGAGCATCCGCGGTTTTTGAACAATGTGTCCCCTCTGCACTTTACGGTTCTCGAAAAGATCTAAGCATTCTGTCTGTTGTTCCGCTTAATGAGTTTGATTTGAATAGACATTACTTTCTTTCTCAACGCCAATGGGGAACACAAAATTGTCAGATCAACACCACCATCCACTTATCCCACCACTGCAGCTCTTGCTGTAGCCTGGTGCATCTCTTTACGTTCACTTCTGCTGGCTCCCCTCACACTCCCACAAGACACTCACCGCTTCACAAACAAACACACACTAGCATCACTACAGAAACACACACACACCCACTCGCTCGTCACCACGACCTCGACTCACAATAACTCCATCTTCCGAATTCCTTCCACACCTCTCCCCCTCGTCTCCTCTCTCCCTCGACTCACCCATCTCTACTATCCCACTCCTCTCATTCTCTCCTCACCTCCCTCCCCAATCTTATTCACTTTTTACACCCCATCCTAACAAAACAACTTAATAAAAAAATGAAAAAGAAAAAAAAACCCCAAAAAATAACAAAACAAAAACAGACCTCATTCCCAACTCTATATTAAAAAAACACTGTTAGCAAGAGGATCATAGCAAGGTAACTGAATCAGCAGTTTACATACACGTGTCCACAAGTGAGGAGACAGAAGATACTGTAATTTATCCCAAGACTATAAGCAACCTTCCCACCGAGAAGTATACACAATATCCTCGCATACTATCAACATGAGTAAAAGGGGGATTGACGTTGAAAAGTGTCAGTCAGTCAGTCTGTCAATCTAGACAACAGATCACATAACAAAGCACGCAACTGTTTCAGAGCCATCCACCCACCACCACCACCACAACCAACAGCGCCATAGCCCCTACCAGAGTTTTTCATGAAAGTTCCAAGGACCAGAAGATCAGATCAATAGTACCTCTGATTACCCAACCCGCGGCGCCAGTCTTTACACGGCCTGTGTCCCCAGCGTTTACTGGACCGGGGTAATTCTCCCTCCTTCTAACTCGTCTGTAGGAGCCAGTTAGACGCCAGCGCCAGGGTAACTCTGAGCCAAACCCAATATTTTCCCTGCCTATTGCCAACCCCAGGACGGAAACTCTGATGTGGCCATGGAATGAATAACCCCCCCAGCAGGAGGAAGGGAATAAAGAGACACTTCCCAAAACTGGAAAAACTTCCTTCATCCTAAACCACCCACCTGCCCAACACCAACCAGCTAACATAAAAAAAGGTTATGCATTCCACGTGGTACCGCTCGTCACCGCCTGCTCAGCAAGCGTGAAATTGACTAAGACAAGCAGACAAACAACATAGGCGAATCGCGCCGTTTCGGGCGAGTAAGATCACGCAAGTTGATATTTGGAAGGTAGTACAGGGGCACACAGAGACAAGGAAAAACAAACGTAAATAGGTAAGAGGGGTATTCAGGGTGGTGGGGGTAGTCTATGGCAAGATCAGGACAGATGGCACACAGCCCTAGATCATCCCTCCCTACTGTGTTGCAGAGACGTGCCACGTTGTGGGAAATAGGCAAACAGTCCAATCCCTAACAATTCTGCCCAGACCTGAAAGAAAAGACCGGGTAAGGCACTAGGCTAACCACGTTCTCCTAGACTTAACTGTCTGGGTATCACTGGGGGGAACGGGGGAGAGGGGAAATGGGGGTGAAGGAGGGACCCTTGTTTCTTGTCCAACGACAGCTTCCATTCACAGGTCTCGATCAGCTTCCAAGGCTTAAGTCCATGGTCGATTTTGAACCAACACAGGGCAGAAGTGAATACTAACACAGACGAAGGCAGAGAACAATGGCATTAGCTTTATTGACGAGATGGCAGATAGTCAAGAGCGCTGGCTTACAGCAAAGACACCAGAACTCGTTCAGCGACGAGATGTCATAGGGTTCAGTGAAAACTTTTACGTTGTAGTCAGACCAACATGGTCAAGTACATCACGTGCTGGAATCAAAATGCTGCTTGAACTCGATCTGAAGTTTGGGAGATGGGGGCGGGGGGGGGAGGTGGGGGGGGATTTGTTAGCCGGAGCCCAATGCCGGACTGAAGATTGTAGGAACGTAGTAGAGTTTGTTACACGGGTTATAAGAGCGTGAAAGCGAAATGTTACAATTTTTTTTAAGGAAGATGGTGACCCGAAAACACGCAAAGCCGATGTCGAAGTGTTGCGTGATGTCGGTCTTCAACAGCCACACGGCCATATTCAAAAATCTGTGTGCCCTTTGTTTTGCTATGTTTTTGATGTTTTGTTTTTCTGGTCATGTCCTGCTTTTCATTTCTCTCTCTTCCCCTTCTTATTACATGTTATCTTCTATCATTTATTGATTTTGCTCATAGACTGATACGGAGATCTCTACACCCAGTACACTTATAATCATTGGCCATCCCTCAATGTCTGAGCGACTGCAGGCTACTTGAAGGGAAGAGACTCCCAACAGGTCAACTTGCCCACGAGAAACCGCTAGAAAACTCAGTGCAGTGACCCAACGACTCCTCAAGGAGTTTTAGGGCAGACAACAATCACGCCAAGAACTGTTATGAGATGAGGAGAAGAAGAAGAAAAGAAAACATAAGAAGAAGAAGAAGAAAGAAGAAAAAAAGCAAGAAGAAGACGAAGAAGAAACAAGAAGAAGAAGAAGAAAAGGATGAGGAGGAGGAAGGAGGAATTTGAATAAAAGGAGGAGAGAGAAGAAGAAGAAGAAGGAGGAGGAGGAGGAGAAGAGGAATGAAGAATTTGAAGAAGAAGAAGGAGGAGGGGGGGGAAGAAGAAGAAGGAGGCCAGGAGGAGAAGAAGGAGCGGGCACTCGAACGAGAGGGCCGGCTGCGCCGCCTGCCCGCCGAGGCGTCGGCTTTGCCCGCCTCCGCCGCCTATGCTGGCTTCCTTCGGTCTCCTCCTGCCCCTTCTGCCCGTCGGCTGTCGTTCTCCTACCCGCCAAATCCTCCGCCGCCTGATTCGTGCTTTGCTCCTCCGCCTGCTCCCCTCCCCCGCGCTCCTCCAGCCTCCTCCTCCTCCTCCTCCCTCCAAGCGTCCTCCTCCCCAATCTCCTCCTCAGCGCCGCCTCCCGCCGCCTCCTCCTCTCGCTCGACTCCTCCCTCCTGCCGCCTGCCCTCCTCCTCCTCCCTCCCCGCCCGCCTCCGCCTCCCGTCCCGCCCTCCCGCCCGATCCCGCTCCTCAACCCGCATCCTAAGCAGACCCGCCGCCCCTCCTCCCCCACTGTCCCCGCCGGCATAGACCACAACCATAACAGCCCCCCCAACTTTATCACGAGTACTTCCTATGATAGCATCTTTATGACCTCACTAACCTAACGCCCATCCCCGCCCACAAAGACGACCGAAGCACACCCCCCACACCCCCCCACAAGCCGCGCAGACGCCTCCACCGCTCTCCGCGGCAGGCGGGAAGGCGGAGAGCCCCCAAACGGACGCCTACACAACAACACCCACACCACCCAACCCGAGATAATGATGTGGAAGGAAGACAACAGTACCCATAAAGATTCATCACTCTCCATCCTCTCCTCCCCCCCCTCACCGACCTCTGCACCCCCTCCCCAACCCCCCCTCCCGTCCCTACCCCTCAGGATCCCTCTCTCTCTCATCGTCATCAAACAATGAAAAAACCACACCATTTTTCTGATAACAACACAAATTCCTGTCACTACACAACTAGCGATAAACAAACCCAGAACGTTTGCATGCAATACACGCACATGCAACACCTCGCTTCGTTCTGGCTAAAATGTCGCAGACGTAATTCGTCCTTACACTCTCATCACATCTATTCTTTCTCATTCTTCTATCCCTTCCACCCCCTTCCCTCTCCCTCCTCTTTACCCTCCTTCACTTTATTAGCCGAGAAAACCTTCTTTTATCCTCCTTATCCTCTTTCCCCCTATTTCACCTTTCTCTTCTTATTACTTCCTCCCCCCTTTCTTTTCTCACCCCCCCCCAACACCCCCCCTGCCCCCCCCCTCCCCCCCCATATGTCCTACGATCTATCAATTCCCTATTATCATAATAACCCTCTGTGTGGTGGTGTGTGTGCGTTGTGTGTGTGTGTGACTGTGCGCGTGATGCGTGCGTGTGAGATGTAAGTGTGTGTGTGTGAGATGTGTGTGCCGCGCAGCCGCGTGTGTGTGTTGTCTGTTGTGACTGTGATGTGATATCTCCTCTCATCTCACTATCTCCTCTCTTCTCCATCCAAATACGCTCAATCACCAAGACACCCGCTCAAAATCACTCAAACTCGTCCCGCGATTCTCTCTCCCACTCCACTCATTCTCTTCCCTCCTCTCTCACATCATCTCTCTCTTTCTCCAGTCTGTCTGTTCCTCCCTGTCTCTCTCTCTCTCGTCTTTCCTTTTTCCCATACTATCTGCGTCTATGTCCTCTCTGACTGTCATCTGTCCTCCTCTATCTGTCTCTCTCTCTCTTTCTCCTTTCTCTCTCTCTCTCTCTCTCCCCATCATACCTCCTCATCTCGCCGCTCCTCCAGTCACCCCCATGCTCCTGATAGCCCTGCCGAACGCTAGCAACCTCTCTCTCTCACCTCCATCCTCCTCAATCTCATCCTCCATCCCCACCCTCTGAGTCTACGAACCTCGTCCCGCCGTCTCATCCTCTCATATCGGACTCATCAGTCTCTCTCTCCCTTCCCGTCCTCTCTCATCCATCTCTCTCTCTCTCCTCTCTTTCTCTCAAGTGTTTTTTGTTGTTGTTGTTTTCACATTTACTGTCAAATAATCAGCCATGATTATTAGTAATGAATTGTCATGTACTACAAGAAAAGGACTGGATAAACAGAAAAGTACCTCCATCTTTCTCTGTAACGGGGACTGGATGTAAAAACAGCACAATGAGGTGCTTATACATTATCCTCGAAAAATAAAAGAATTTGATCCATTGTCATTGTGTCATAGTCTGTACGCTCTTGGAAATAAAAGACTCTCTTTCTCTTTCTCCTCACTATCTTGTCTCTGGTTTTCGTTCTCTTTATCCTCACAGTGCCTCTGTCCCTCTGTCTCTGTGTCCCTGTCGTCTGTTTTCGTTTTCCCTGTAATTTTTTTGTGGGTATTTTATTTTTATACTAGGGTGTTGTATCTTAGTTTATGGGTAATGGGCCTTACTAAGCAACATGAAGTATCCCTAGTGGCGGAACTAGATGTTAAAATAAAAGCAACATTTCCACTTCTTCCACTATTCTATTCACTATCCTCCGAATCACAGATTTTGATTTGAATTGATTCGTGACTTGATTTGATTTGATTCTCCCTCTCTCAGTTTTCACTCTGCCTTATCTACTCTATCAACCCTCTTGCTCTCTCTACCTACTCTACTCTGATCTACTCTGCTCTCTCTCTCTACTCTACTCTACTCTCTCGCTCGCCTGCTCTGTTTTGCTCTCTCGTTCTTCCCTTTTCTGTCTCCTTTTTCTACCTACTCTATTCACCTACTCTCTCTTACCTACGCGCTCTGCCTACTCTACTCTAAACCCCTCTACCTGCTCTGCTCACTCTACCTCCTCTCCTCTACCTCCCACTCTACTCTACCACTCTCTCTCTCTATCAACCCCCCCTTTCCTACTCTGCTCTAATCATCTGCCTCTCTCTCTACCTTTTCCCCCTCTCTCTTCCCCCTGCTCATCTCGCCCCCTCTCTTTTAACCCTTCCTACCTCCTACCTTTTCTGCTCTCCTCTCTCTCTATCACTCTGCTCAACTCCTCTACTCTTTTCTGCTTTCTCCCTCTCCTCCTATTTTCTACCTTTCCTTTTTCCTAACTCTGCTCTACCTACTCTCTTTTACTCTACTCTGGCCCCCCTAAACCCGCTCTCTCTGCTTTTTACTCTACTCTACCTCACTCTACTTTTGCTCTCTCTCTCTCTCTACTCTGCTCTACCTACTCTCTTTCTCTCTCTACTCTGCCCCCCCCCTGCCACTCTACCTACCTCCCTTTTACTCTCCTCAAACCCCCTTTCCCCCGCTCTAAAATTGCTCTACCCCACTCCCCTTCTCTACCTACTCGCTCTTTTCTCTTCTCTCCTTCCCCTCTATTTACTCCTGCTCTACTCTACCCCTCTAAACCCCTTTTTTACCTACCTCTCCCCTTCTCTACTCTGCTCTCTCAACTCCCGCCTCTCTAACTCTACTCTGCCCACTCTCCTTACTCTCCCCTGCTCACTTACTCTGCTTTCTATCGCTTTACTCTACTTACCTCTTTTACCTACTCTGCTCTCTCTACCTCCCCCTACTCTACCTCTTTTAAATTTTTTTTTTTTTTTTATTTTAAATTTATTTTTTTTATTATTATTTTTTTTTTTAAAAAATTTAATTTTATGTTTATTATTTTTTTTTTTATTTTAATTATTTATTAATTTATTTAAATTTATTTTTTTTTCTTTTTTTAAATTTTTTTAATTTATTTTTTTTTTTTTTTAATTTTTATTATTTTTATTATCTTTTTTTGTTTTTTTATTTTATTTTATTTTATTTTTTATTTATTTATTTTTTTTAATTTTTTTAATTAAATTATTTTTTTTTTAAATTTTTTTTTTTTTTTTTTATTTCTATTAATATTATTAATATTTTATTTATTTTAATTAAATTTTTTTTTACTCTATTCTCTCTCACTCTTACCCTTTTTACTCTACCTACTCTCTCTCTCTACCTACTCTCCACTCTGCCTACTCTACCTGCTTTTTCTGCTCTACTCTGCTCTGCTCTAATCACTCTACTCCTCTGCCTCTCTGCTCTACTCTCTCTACTCTACCCCCTTTCCTACCTACTCGCTCTTTTCTGCTTTGCTCTCCTATCCTCTCTATTCTATTCTGCCTACTCTACTCTGCTCTACTCTACTCTCTTTTTATTCACTCCCCCCCCCCCCTCCCTTTCTCTACTCTACTCGCTCTACTTTTGCCCTGCTCTACTCTGCTCGGCTCAAACCCCTTGCTCAAATCTACTCTACTCAACTCTACTAAAAACCTGTTTCTACTCTACTTCTCTCTGCTTTTCCTACTCTGCTCCATCTATTTCCCCCCCTTTTTCCCCCTTCTTTCTCCTCTC
The DNA here is from genome assembly GCA_028751875.1 of Rapana venosa. Classification (NCBI taxonomy): domain Eukaryota; kingdom Metazoa; phylum Mollusca; class Gastropoda; order Neogastropoda; family Muricidae; genus Rapana; species Rapana venosa. The sequence continues at coordinate 67,339,018 of CM054138.1, forward strand.
AAGTAGGGGAAAAACGACACCAAAGTTTTTTTTCCAAAGGGGTCAAATAAATTATGGCAGAGATTTTCTTGTAGGTAAACCGGCAAAAACCACTTTTCCCACCGCCAACAATGGCGACGCTTGTTCCACGACGTAACCGAATTAGTGTGTAGGCCTTTTTCAGCCTTTGCCAAAAATGGTGTCCAAAAAATTTAAAGGGGGAAAGGAGGGGGGGGTGAGGGAGGGGGGCCGAGAGAAAAGAGGGGAGAGGGGAGGAAAAAGGGGGGGGGAAAGGGAAAGGGGAAGGGGGGACAGAGGAGGGGGGGGGGGGGGGGGTGGGGGGGGGGGGGGGAGAGAGAGAAACCGACAGACAAAAAAGAAAACAGACAGGGAGGGAAAACAGACAAAAACAGAAAAGAGGTCCCCCCAAAAAAACTGTCCCCGTCTGTCCTTTTCTATTCTGTCTTTTCTTTTCCCGTCTGTCGTCTTCTTTTCTCTGTCCCCCCTTTTGTCTTCCAGTCCTCTCCTCCCCTCTCCTTCTCTCTCTCTCTCTCCCTCCTCCCCCCCTCTCTCTCTTTCTGCTTCTTCCCCTTTCCCCCCATACAAACCCTTCTCAGATATCTGATCATCCTGGAGAGAAAAACAAGGGAACATTGAAAAGACTGCTTCCATCCCCCAACCCCACAACACCCACACACCCCCCCACAAACGAAACCCCCACCACAAAACACGCGCTGCACGCACATACACATTTCACACACGCACCCCCACCACATACACAAACACACACGCCGCCCCACCCCCCCCAAAAAACACACACACACCACCACACACACAACAACGCAAAGCACGCAAACACCACACCCCACACCCCACCACAACAAAAAACCACACACACACCACCAAAACACACACCACACACACACACACACACACACACACAAAACAGAGAAAATTTAAAATTTAAGAAAATTTGGGGAGAGGGGATTTTAAATAAATCTTAGGGAAAATGAAAACAAAGGCGGCTTATCTCCCGGGGGAAGATTATAAGAGACGAGACAGAGACAGAGACAACATACCCGACAAACAAACAGGCAGACAAAGGCCCGAAAGACTGACAGACAAAGAAAGAGAAGAAAAGGAGGGGGAAAAAAAGGGGGAGGGAAAGAAGAAGAAGAAAATGGAGGAGGAGGGGAGGAGAAAGGAAGAAGAAGAAGAAGAAAAAAAGGGAGGAGGAGGAAAGGGGGAGGAGGGGGAAAAAGGGGAAGAAAAAAAGAAGAAAAAAAGAAAAGAAGAAGAAAAGAAGAAAAGAAGAAGAAGAAGAAGAAAAAAGAAGAAGAGAAAAAAAGAAGGGAGGAAGGGGAGAGGGGAGGAGGGGGAGGGGATAAGAAGAAGATGATGATGAAAAAAAAAGAAGAATAAGGAAGAAAAAAAATAAGATGAAAATGAAGAAAAAAGAAACAGAAAGAACGAGGTTTCAAAAAAAAAATTAAAGAAAAAGGGAAAAAAAAGAAAAAGAAGTTTGGGAAAAAAAAAAATATAGCTGTATAAAAGCCTTTAATAAAGGGGCAAAGTAAGACAGTAGGAGAAAAAAAAAAGGGTAAACAAAAGAAAAAAATCCCGGGCGAAAAAAAAGAAACAAACAAAAAGAAAAGAAAAAAAAGAAAGAAAACAGATAAGACATCAAAAAAAAAAAAAAGGGAAAGGAAAGGGAAAACAAAAAAAATAACAAAAAAAAAGAAAGAAAGAAAGAAAAAAAGGAAGGACAAAGAAACCCGCAAGACGTGGAAGACAGAAGAAAAAAAAGAAAAAGAAAAAAAAACCAAAAAAGAAAACAAAACAACAAACAAACAGCCAGCAAGGAAAACAAGAAAAAAAAACAAGAAAGAAAAAAAGAAAGAAAGAAAGAAAAAAAACAAACGTAAAAAAAAATGGGAAAGGGAAAAAAAAAAAAAGAAAAAAAGAAAAGCGGGAAAAAAAGAAAGAAAAAAAAAACAGACCGAAAAGGGAAAAAAAAAAGAAAAAAAAAACAAAGAAAAAACGGGAAAAAAAGAAAGAAAAAAGAAAGGGGAGAGAGAAACAGCAGAAAAATCCAAAGAAAAAAAAGAAAGCTCCCAAACACTCTGTCCTCCTTCAATTTCTTTTTTCTCGTCTCGACTGTCTCTGCTCCCACCCCTCCCCTCTCCCCTCTCTCTCCCCCATCTTTTCTCTCCCCCCGCTCCCTTTCTCCCCCCCTTTCCCCCTTTGTATCTCCCCCCCTTCCCTCTCTCCCCCCTCCCCCTCCCTCCTACCCCCCTTCCCTCCCTCCCCCCCCTCCCCCTTTTTCCCTCCCCTCTCTCCCCCCCTCTCCCCCCCCTGTCCCCCTTTTGTCTCTGTCTCCCTCCCTCTCTTCTCAAACCCCCCCCTTTTCCCCTTCCCCCTCTTTCCCTCCCCCTTTCCCCTTTCTCCCCCCCCCTTTTCCTCCCCGTCCCTCTCCCCCCTTTTTCCCCTCCCCCCCTCTCTCTCTCTCCCCTCCCCTTTCTCTTCTCTCTCTCTCCTTTTCCTCTCTCTCTCCCCTTCTCTCTCTCTCTCTCTCTCTACGGGTTTTTTTTCCCAAAAGGGCGATGCTGAGGCCAAACTCTTGGTTTTTTTTGAGTAAATGAATTTTGACGGTAGCCAACTGGCAATTTCTTTATTAGCTGGGTTTGTTTTTGCCTTTTCTCTTTTTCCCTCTTCGCTGTTGTTGCTGTCGCTGTTTCTTAAATTGTTATCTTTTTCCCTGTTTGCTTGCTGTTGGGGAATACAGTATGGGTGCTTTTTTTATTTTTTTGCCCGCCTCATCTTTTGTGAAGTCTCCCTTCTGGTTTACCCTGGGCCCCTCCCTTTTAATCTCCCCGTCACAAACCAAACCCCCGATTTGTTATGTTTTCCCCCCCACCCGGGTCGGAAGTCCACAGGAAGCCTAACAAATCAAAATCAGAAACCCCCGAGGGGCCAAAACCACCCCCGAAGGGGGCCCCCGCATGCTGCGGGTCCCCTTTTTTTGGGGTTTTTTGTGGTGCCTTTTCTGACAACATACCAGGAAACCCCCTACTAAAACCCCCCCCACTGACGACAAATTACCATCACGGGGCCCCGACGATGCGGTGGGCCCCCCCGAGGTGCAACCCCCCCAAATCCCCTCCAACGACCGTCCCCCGCGAACCTCCTCCCCAAAGACTTTGACAAAAACTCGCCACAAGCACAGAATGTAGGGTAAACCGAATCTAGGCACCATAAACCAAGAAACGGGGAAAAAAAAAACAGGGCTTTTTTTAAAATTCTGATATCAATGAAAATTGGATGACGAAATATGCTGCTGTGGAAATGCATAGCTTTGGGGCTACTTGACAGGGTTTACCTACGCTTACAACAAATAATTAACCTGGCATTAACCGGGGCCCCAGGAAGGACACCTGAGGGGGTTGGGCAGGTAATTTACAACACACTCAAAATTGCTCTGTAAAGGATGAAGCTTACCATGTTCCCATCTTCCCCAGCACATCACTCTGGGTAGGGCCGGGCCCGGGTCCGAAAAAATCCTATGATTCTTATTTTGGGTTCGATCCCGCGACCTTTTAGTTCCGAAATCCAAGGGGCTAAAAACTGCTCCATGGGGGCTGGTTTTTTACTGTATTTGTTGATTTTTTTTTTGGGAATTTTTTGTGTTGTTTAAAAGGGCAGGAAAGGAAAGAAACAGCATCAAAGCAGCAGTAAAGTAGTAGTATAGCACCAGCAGCAGCAGCACAGGCAGCACAGCAGCAGTAGTAGTATAGTAATTTAAATGTATAAATTATAAGTATAGTAGTAAATAGTAGTATAGATATAAGTAGTAGTAGTACTGAGTACCTCATAGACAGCAACAAAACACAATGATAGCTAAATATGAACAAGAAACAGAAGATTATTTTTGTTAATTTAACTTTCTTTCTTTTTTTTCTTCTTTTTCCTTTTTTTTTTTCTTTCTCTTTCCTCTCTCTCTCTCTCTCCTCTCTCTCTCTCTCCCTCTCCTCTCTCCCTTCTCCCTCTCTCTTTCCTCTCTCTCTCCTCTCTCGGGGCCGATCACGTAATGCGAAGGGGAAACGAGGGAAATTGCCAGATTTTTGTGAATTTGTTTCTATTTTTAAATGGCCTTATTTTACATTTTTACATACATTTAAAAAGGGGGAAAGGGAATACGCGCAGTTTTAAAAAGGCGTCTGGGGACATTTTTCGGCAGATTTCCCGCTTCATGCGAAAAAGGGCTGAATTCAATCGGGCCCTGGCACGTCCATCCGACCTAAAAAGGGGCGAGACGGTGTCTTTTTAGGACTGACCCCCACCTACTATTCTGGGGGCCTTTTTCTTCGGTGTGGTGAGTGGAACAACCCTGGACCGGGCAAGGACGAACTGAGGGAAACCACCTGACGAGTTGCTGGTGGCGTACACTTTCCTCCAG
>CM054138.1:67348952-67353952 GCA_028751875.1 Rapana venosa
TAAAGGGGTAGTAAGGAGTAGGATGTGAAAAGTAATTAGTAAGCAAAACAGTCGGCCGGGCAGCGAGTCAGTGAGTCGTTAACCACAGCAAAACAATCATCGTCAGTCAGTCAGTCATCAGCCAGCCAGACAGTAACCAAACAGCCCGTAAACCAATTGCCAGAACCAATCAGGTAATCAGCTCTGAAGTGAAAAGGAGAGAGAGATGAGAGAGAAAGAGATAGAGAGAAGAAGAAGAAAAAGAAGAAGACAAAAGAAAAACAACAAAAACAACGCTCTCAACAAAAAAAACAACAACAAAAACAACACAAAACAGCAAACAACAAAAGAATCAATGCTAAAAGATTGGAGAAGAAGAAAAAAAAACAAAAACAACAAACTAGCATAAAAAACACCCAAAAAACCCCCCAAAAAAACCCCCTACCACATCAACATTTACCACTCGAGAGAGAAAAGAAAAGCCCGCTTTCTACAGAATGAACGTAATGTATTTGCGATAAGAAAAGTTTAAAGAATTTTCGCATACCCCCCCCCCCCTCCCCTCCTGCACACACACAACCCGACACACACAACACACACACACAAAACACAACACACCACACCACACACACACACTTCTCTCTCCCTCTTTTCTCTCTTCTCTCGACCTCTCCCCTCCTTCCTTACTCCCTTCTCGACTCTTCTCCAGCCTCCCTCTCTATCTTATTTCTCTTTACCTTTTAACAAGTAATCCGCTTTGGAAGATAAAATGTACACCTGCAATCGATAAATCTGAAAGAACGAAATAAATAAAGGGGCCAAGAAGATTGTTTGGATGAAGGGGGGGGGGGGGGGGGGGGGGGGGGTGGAGAAAGAAGGGGATTTAGCGGGTGAAGAAATGAAAAACAAAACCAGAAGTAAACAAAACCAGAAGTAAACAAAACAAAACCAAAAAACTTCAACAGGAAGATATTAAAGTTAAGCGAGGAAATGAGAGAAAATATAATGCAAAAAACAAAAAAAACAACAACTGTAATACAATATAAGCAAGCGCACGTTATTGGAGCGCTGAGAGAGGAGAGAGAGACAGAGAAATAGAGAGAGACAGACAGACAGAGAGACAGAGAGACAGAGAGACAGAGAGACAGATAAAGACAGATAGACATGGAGAGAAAGAGACAGAGACAGACAGACAGACAGACAGACAGAGATTTCTTCTTCTTTTTTCAAGGATAACGGATTAAGCACTCGTGCGCTTGTTTTTATTATATATCCAGTTCTCGTGTGCAAGCGGGTTTTGTTTGTTTGTTGTTGTTGTTGGGGGTTTTGGTTATTGTTTGTTTGTATTGTTGTTGTTGGTTTTTTCTTTGGGGGATTGGAGGGGTAAGGGGGGGGGGGGATATATATCTTTCAGTTTGAGGATAACGGAATAAACACGCGTATCTTGAGAATGAATGCTAAACTCTTAAACTCTCTTGAGAGAGAGAGAGGCAGACAGACAGATAGACAGACAGACAGAGACAGACAGAGACAGACAAAGATAGACAGACATGTACACAGAGAGAGAGGGAGGGAGGCACACACACACACCACACACACACACACACAGACAAACAAACAAACAGACAAACAAACAGATAGACAGACACACAGAGGAGATTTTACAGAAGGAAACACAACAAAAACAAAACAAAACAAAAACAACCCCCCTACAAAACTGTGTTCCTAATCCCCAGGGGCTTAGCGGCGAACAAAGGATGTCAACGCGAACCCTTTAGCTAAACAAGGCGCTCGTCTTACTAGTAACCACCACCACCGGTGAGTTGCTGTAAAACGATCTTCCCAGGTCAAAACTGACCCTTCTGGCACCTTTTTTTTAAACTGCTCCTGATTGCCTTTTTTTTTCAAGTTATGTATTACTTGCTCTCCCCCCCCCCCCCCACCCCCCCCCCCCCAAGCTACCTTTTTGGTCGGTGACCTTCCGTCCCACTTTGGTTTCCGTACATTTCCCTTTGTTCACTCAGCTGTTTTTTTTTGGAAACCCGGGCCCTTCTTGGGGGGACAGGGAATGTAAAAGGGAAAAAGTGGGGGAGAGGAGAGGGGCCCCTTGCCCCTAAATCCCCTTTGGCCTCTGGAAAAGTTTGAGGTTTCTTTGGGGGGGGGGGCCCTCCTCGCCCCCCCAACGTGGGGGCGGGCCCCCTGTGGCGACCCCGCTTCCCCGGGGGAGCACCCCCAAAATTTTCACGCAGAGAAAATCTCGGACTTAAAGGGGTTTAATTTTTTAAAATAAAATTAAATGACTTCTTGGGTTTTGGACCCCTTTTTATCCCTTACAATTTTTTTCTTGAGTAAACCCACGCTGCGGGAAAACTGAAAAGATACAAAACCCAGGTTTTGGAACATCGGGCAAAATCTCCAGGGGAAAAAAAAAACCGGCCCCCCCCCCCAAATGTTTGGGTGGTCCTGAAACCGGGGATTGATCATGGGTCTTTTGTTTGCGGCGCATCGCTCAAACCCACCAGGCTATTTTCCCCCCCCCTTTTTATATCTTTTCTTTTTTTTTTTTTTATTGCTTGATGATAAATGAAAAACGAGGATGACGAAATTGCTGCTGTGGAAGTGAAATATGTTTTGGGAGAACTTTTTGACAGGGTTTGCCTGTTCAGGGGGCTTTGATTTTTTTCCCTTTAAAGATTCGGCGCTATAAAAATTCCATATTTTATTTTATTGTTTTTTGGGCTTCTATATAATTACCCCGGGGGCAACCGGGCCCCGAGAGTACGGGAACCGCAGTGTTGGTCGGGAAATTTGAGAAACACTCTCAACCCCCGAAATCCGTAAAGGGGAAATGAAGCTCGACTGTGTGGTTCCCGTTTTCCCCACTGGGGGGGGGCCCCCAAAGCACAATCACTCTGGGTGGGAGTCGGCCGAGCCCAAAAAAAACCCATTTGACATTATGGGAATCAAACCCCGCGCCCTTTTTAAAGTCGTAACCCAAAGGGCAACCACTGCCCCCTTGGCGGTGGTTCCCCCAAATTTATTTTCTTTTGAGACCCAAATTAGGTAGGACACGTATAGTCCCCTTTTTATGAAGATTTTTTTTTTTTAAAAAAAAAAAATTTAAAAACAGGTGTGTTTTAATTTGGGAAAATTTAGATTTGCGAGTTTGGGCTAGTTTTGATGGTCACGTGTTGTTTTTTTGTTGTTGTTTTGCTCAAAAAATTTTGATCGCGGGTATCTCTTAACTTGAAAGTCTAAAAAACCTTTTTGTGCGAAAAACCAAAAAAAAAACAATGACATGACTTCCGAAATTGTTATGTCTAGCTAGAAAAAATCGTTTTTTAATTTTTTAATTTGGTTGAGTTTTTTTCAATTTTGCGTCATTAGAGCTTTTCTCAAATTTTTTACTACTTTAAAACACTTTCCTTGGCTTAGTCCCCGTTAAAAATTTTTATGTCATAAAATGGGCCGTGTCTTTTCTTCCTCTGGGGCCCCCCGTCTGTCGTTTTTGTCTGGTTTTGTTTTTCTGTTGTCTGCCGCCCGCCTGCCTGCCTGTCTGCCCATCTTGCCTGCCTGTTGCCTGTTTTGTCGGTCTGCCCGTTGTTGCCTGCCTTCATGCCTTTCCTTTCCTTCTGGGGGTGCCCGGGTTTTGGCCTGCCTGTTTTCTTTTCTTTTCTGTCTGCCTGTCTGCCCGTTGTCTTTTTCTGTAAAATTTTCCCAACCCTTTCTTATTATTTTCTTCCTGTCTTCCCCTTTGTTATAAGGGCTGTAGAAAAAAGGGGCACTTTTAAAGTTTTGGGCTGTGGGGAAAATCGACAGGGGGGAGGGATCCAAAATGTGTGGGCACCCACCCGATTTCCTAAAGGGGCTTTTAGAATAATTTAAAGGGGGGGGGAGGAGGGGGGAAGGGGGGCAGGTTTTTTGTCATGAATTTTTTTGCCCTTGGCCACATTTTCCCCTCTAATTTCTATTTCCTTTTTGTAAATGCACACGACGATCTATTTTTTTCTGTTTTCTTATTTTGTTTTCATTGTTTCTGTTGCCCGCCCGCCTGCCTGTTTTTTTGTCTTTCTGTCTGTCTGGCTGTCGGATTTCCTTGTTGGGGCCCGGGATGTTTTCCCAGTTTCCCCGGGTTTGGTTTTTTTGGGTCCCCCGTGTCAAAAACTCTTTCCCGGTTTTCCAAAGGGCAGACTTTCCCCGTGGATTTTAAATTGGGGGGGTCTTGGCTGGGTTTTTATGTCTTCACAAAAGGGGGAGAGAGAGAGGGGGGGGGGGAGGGAAAGGGAGGAGAGAGAGGAGAAGGAGGATTGAGAGAGGGGAGAGGGGGGCAGACAGAAAAGCAGGAAAAGGCATAAATTTAAAACAGACAGAAAGACGAGACAGACGACCCGTTAGGCAGGGCCGACGACAGGAAAAAAGAGAAAGACAGACACGTAGATAGACAGAAGATAGACAGACAGAAGACAGAGAGCAGAGACAGGCAGACAGACAGACAGAGAAATAGAGAAAGACAGACACGTAGATAGACAGAAAGATAGACAGAAAGACAGAGAGACAGAGACAGGCAGACAGACAGACAGGAAATAGAGAAGAAGACGTAGATAGACAGAAGATAGACAGAAAGACAGAGAGACAGAGACAGGCAGACAGACAGACGATGAACAGAGAGATAGAGAAAGATAGACACAGAGACAGAGAAGACAAGAGACAGCAGACAGACAGACAGAGAAGACAGAAAGACAGAAGAATAGAGAAAGATAGACACAGAGACAGAGAGACAGACAGGAGAGACAGACAGGCAGTGGACAGGCAGGATGGAGATCAGGAGACAGAGGGCAAAGACAGCAAAGACAAAAGATACAGAGGTGAGAAAAAGAGAGACAGAAACAGACGAGCAGACAAAGGACAGAGAAGAGATGAGAGATGACAGAGGAGAGAGACAGAGAGCAGAGAGGAGAAGGATGAGACAGACAAGGCAGACAGAACAAGAAGAACAGAGAGAAACAGAGGAGACAGAAACA
>CM054138.1:67358952-67361452 GCA_028751875.1 Rapana venosa
GGTGCTGCGCTTGTGGCGACACGCTCTCCCCGGGGAGAGCAGCCCGAATTTCACGAGAGAAATCTGCCGTGACTTTAAGTGGTATAAAAAAATTTTTAAAACCCACAAAATTTACAGAGATCCGAAAATTCACCAATGGTACCAAACACTTAAGTTTTGTGTTTTTATTTGTCTTCTTTTTTTTCAATGGTGGGATTTTGCGTATGTGCTCCGTTTACCCACCATGCAGGTAGCCACATTCCGACTTTTGGGGAGATAACTGGATTAAAGTACTCAACCGCGCAAAACTGGTTCAAACGCAACCAGAAATTACTTTTTTTTTTAAAAAGAACAAACTGTCCAGTACATCGTTTGGTATCACCAGCTCACATTAAAAAACACCACCAAAAACATAATGGCAACAAAGTGATAAATTACATGAATAGTAACTCAGTGAAGACCGCAAACGTAAAACTAGTACTCCTATTAAACCTTTTCCCCGGGGAAAATTTAAAAAAAACTTTCCCATTCGTACAAAAGATAAAATAATGGAACTGACAGATTTTTGGAATCGTTTGTCTCGTGATTGGCAGTCTGTGCTTTGGAAATTCACACTTGGTGAAGTATAAAAGAAATGGTAAGTGTCCATACAAAGTGTCCAGATCCAAAGAGGATGAGCCTGTACCACTTGACGTCGAAAACCCTTTTACGACACAACACCCGGGCCTTCAAAATTGACAGTCAGTCCATGATATCGTAATGTTTTAATCAGTAAGCTATGTTTCCATCCCCCCACCCCCAACCCTACCACCCCCACTCCCACCTCACCCGTCATCCCCCCCTCCCCCCCCCTCCCGAAAAAAGTAAACAGATAAATGAAATACAATTTTCGAAAAAAAAAATTAAGAAAAGAAAAAAAAAAGAAACCCACGTGTATTTGCAAACAAAGAGACGATTGTGTGTGTGGTGTGTTGTGTGCGTGTGTGAGTGTGTGTGTGTGTGTGAGTGTGTGTGGTGTGTGTGTGTGTGTGTTGTGTGTGTGTGTGTGTGTGTGTGAGTGTGTGTGTGTGTGTGTGTGTGTGTGTGTGTGTGTGCGTGTTGTGTGTGTGTGTGTGCTTTGGGGCCGAGTGCATAAGGTAAAAAGTGCTACAGTTATCGTAATAACATCAGCACCTTTTAGGCAGAGGCATGGTGAATGATAATTACCTGGCTGCACTTTTTTTTGCTCTGTCCCATGATGTCTGTGATAACATCTTGCTTCTGTCTCTCTCTCTCTCTGTAGTTCTGGCTTCGTGTCCGTCTGTCTGACACTGTCTGTCTGTCTGTCTGTATGTCTGGCTGGCTGTGTGTCTGGCTGGCTATTTGTTTGTGTGTGTTCTGTTTGTTTGGCTGTCTGTTTGTGCCTGTTTTCTTCCTCTGTCTGTCTGTGTCTGTGTCTGTGCCTGTGTCTTTGTCTGTGTCTTTGTCTGTGTCTGTGTCTCTGTTTCTGTTTCTGTCTCTGTCTGTCTGTCTGTCTGTCTGTCTCTCTCTCTCTCTCTCTCCTCTCTCTCTCTCTCTCCCTCTCTCTCTCTCTCTCTCTCTTCTCTCTCGCTCTCTCTCTCTCGCTCTCCCCTCTCTCTCTTCGCGCTCTCTCTCTCTACCCCCCTCTCTCTCTCTCTCTCGCTCTCGCTCTCCCCCCTCCCCTCCCTTACTGTGCGTGTGTATCAAGTTAAGATTGTCTTCAGCCATTAAAAAGATATTAGCATAGTAGTGACCTGTACTTTCTGTGAAAGGAAAACAAAATACGTGAAGTTGGACTACAACAACAACAACAACAACCTCTTCAACAACAACAACAACGACAACAGCAGCAACAACAACCACCACAACCATTGCAAAAGGCTGTGCTGGTCTGAGGCCTCTCAGCTGCTTTGGATTATTTCCTCAGCCAGCCAATGTAGAACATAGACGGTGAGTGTCGAAATCTGGTTGAGAGGCGTGACAGCAGCATCATCATCAGCAGCAGCAGCAGCAGCATCAGGAAAAAGAACAGCAGCAGCCGCAGCATCAGAAGTAGCAGCAACAAGAACAGCAGCAGCAGCAGCAACAACAAAAAGAACAGCAGCAGCAGGAAAAAAGCAGCAGCAGCAACAGCAAGAGCAGCAACAAGAACAGCAGCAGTAGCAGCAGCAACAACAAGAACAGCAGCAGTAGCAGCAGCAACAACAAGAACATTAACAGGAGCAGCAGCAGCAAGAACATTAACAGGAGCAGCAGCAGCAAGAACAGCAGCAGTAGCAGCAGCAGCAAGAAGAACAGCAGCAGTAGCAGCAACAAGAAAAGCAGCAGTAGCAATAGCAGCAACAAGAAATTAACAGGAGCAACAGCAGCAAGAACAGCAGCAGCAAGAACAGCAGAAGCAGCAGCAAGACCAGTAGCAGCAGCAGCAAGAGCAGCAGAAGCAGCAAGAGCAGCAGCAGCAACAGTACGACAAGGTCACAGGAAAATAGGGCAGCAAAACTATTACAGCCTCAAGGATCAT
>CM054138.1:67363952-67366452 GCA_028751875.1 Rapana venosa
GAGATTGCCTTCAGCCATGACAAGCTCTTAACATCACAACGTGCACTCTTCTTTTAAAGGAGAAAAAAATCCTCTGAAGTCGGAGTATGGCTGCCTATTTGGCGAGGTACTTGAAAATAGTCACACACGCAAACTTCCATCCGGTGTGCTTCCTATCTCACAGTGATTCCCAGGTAGGATGAGTGAGTCAGAGTGCATGTTCTGGGTGACCCCCAGAGTGTAAAGCTGGGGAACGCACAACAACAACAACAACAACATTATTACGGCAGCGACTACCACAACAATTACAGTTACACAAAAAACAGCAAAACATAGATAACAAAACATAACAACAAAACTAAAGGAAAATGATGACAATGACGATACCATTTCTTCGGTTTGGTAATACAAAGCGTGTTTTAGATATGAACATGCTGAAAGAGAAAGAGAGAGACAATGACAATGACAATGAGAGAGAGAGAGAAAATGACAACGACAATGACAATGACAAATTCTTTTATTTCGAGGATAATGAATAAGCACACATGTGCTTTTTTACATCCAATCCCCGCCCGTAGGGATACATCTTAAACAATAATAACCCCAATACTTATATAGTCTCACAATAAAAACAAGGGGAAATAACCCTTTTCAAAACAGGTCCCCCCCAACAACCCCCCCCCCCCTCCCCAAAGCAAGCAAATAAAAGAAAACCCTAAAAACACCACCCCCCACCCCCACCACCAAAAAACCCTAACCAAAACAAACAAACAAAAGAGAAAGAAAAAACAAACCAACAAAAGAAGATAAAAAAGAGAAAAACAGACAAACAACAACAACAACAACAACAACAACAGAGCCAAGAAAAATAACACAACCAAACTTAATAAGTCATAAAGATAAACATCTACACATTGTCAAATGGTATACATACTTGTTACACATAACTATAAGATATTGAAATAGGGCACTCATTAAAACTTAAGTACAGAGGCAAGTCCAATAACGTATTGAAAATATAAAATATGAATCCTTCATCAGGATACACTATAACTATAAGCAAGACGATAAAAGGTGAGAGAGAGAGACAGAGACAGAGAGACAGAGAGTGTGTGTGTGTGTATTTCAGAGATTATATCCAATATATAATTCCCAAAACAGTATGCGATCCCATCAACACTCATTTTAGATTATACTCGTTTCAAATTATATGTCATGATAATGAAATAAATTTGATACCCATACATTCACACAATAAAAACAAGAAACAAAACAAAGAAGAAATCTAAACCTATACAGTCATTGAGGGAGAGAATATGAGTGAGTGAGTGAGTGAGTGTGTGTGTGTGTGTGTGTGTGTGTGTGTGTGTGTGTGTGTGTGTGTGTGTGTGTGTGTGTTGGTGTGTGTGTGGTGTGTGTGTGTGAGTGAGTGTGTGTGTGTGTGGGGGGGGGGGTGTTTCAGGATAATACTAAATATGTAATACTCACATAGCACACGATCAACACAAACCATTTTTAATTATACTCATAGAAATTGAATGTCATGATAATAAAATAAGTGCAATACCCATACACTCACATAATAAAGAGGGGGGGGGGGGGGCGAGCCAATAAAGTCATAAAAAAGAACATCTACACGTTGTAAGTAATAGAAACAAATTATTTTTTCCAGGATAATGAATAGGATACGGGATAGCTCAGTGGTCGGAGCACTCGCTTTCCCCCAGCCAAGTTAAGCAGCGTCGAGCGTGGTTATTTAGAAGAAGAGAGAGAGAGAGAGAGAGAGAGAGAGAGAGAGAGAGAGAGAGAGAGAGAGAGAGAGAGAGAGAGAGAGAGCACATGCACACACTCATACAACACACACACACACACACACACACACACACACACACACTACACACACATCAAAGCACAACACACTTGCACAACAACAACAACAACACAACACACACACTACATACATGCACCACAAAGCACATGAGGCATATTTTCCATTATCCTCGAAATAAAAGAAAAATAGAACAAAAAGATATAATAGAAAAAAAAAAACACACATCACACCCTTACAATCCCCCTCCACACCACCACCCACACATCACACAACACACCACAACACAATACCCACACTGCACACCACACACCCCCAACACACACACACACAAACACATAGCCACATACACCAAACACACATACACACACACAAACACACAACAAACAACACACAACCACACACATCACCCGCTTCCTCCACCCACCCAACCATCCCCCCTCCCCCCTCCTCCACATCACACACACACAAACAAACACAAACAAACACACACACAAACACACACACACAAACACACACGCATCCCCCTTCCCCCACCCATCACACACACACACACCACAAACACCACACACACACCACATCACAAACCCCACTCACCAACACAAAACCAACACACAAACAACACAAACAACACAAACACCACAAACACACACACAAACAACCCCCACTACACACAAACACAAACACACACAC
>CM054138.1:67371452-67381452 GCA_028751875.1 Rapana venosa
AACCCCAAAAGCCCTACAAACAAAGCAAAAGAAAGATATAATTTTTCATCACACTCCAAAAACAAACCAAAAATGTTACCAAATAAATCTTTTAAAAAACACAACCCACCCCCCCCCCCCCCCCCCCCCCCCCCCCCCCCCCCCCCAGTGAACATTAACTTCAAAAAAGTGAAAGAAACAACCAAGCAACACCAACAAACCGTTAAACTGAAAGCCAAGCCTTTCACCTGAAATGTATATCTTAGGCAAAGTCTACAAAACCGCCGACTAGATTTACACGACCAAAAAAAAAATGTACTGTTCAAAGGAAGTAGAGAAAATCTGTGTATGTCTTCACAATCCTTAACCCAAGTTCATCTCTTATGATTATCTCTGAAGTCGGAATGCGGCTACGTTCATGGTGGGCAAAAATAAAAGATCGCATACGCAAAATCTGACCATTGTGAACCTCGGAGTTTTAGCCCAGGAATAAAAATAAAAAATAAAAATTATTACAGAATCGACTCAGTGACATCTTGTTTAACTCCTTTGCTGTTTTTCTTGTTGTTGTTGTTGTTGTTGTTGTTGTTGTTGTTGTTGTTGTTCTTCTTCTTCTTCTTCTTCTTCTTCTTCTTCTTCTTCTTCTTCTTCTTCTTCTTCTTCTTTTCGTCTTGTTCTTCTTCTTCTTCTTCTTCTCTTCTTCTTCTTCTTCTTCTTCTTCTTCTTCTTCTTCTTCTTCTTCTTCTTCTTCTTCTTCTTCTTCTTCTTCGTTCTGTTTTCTTCTTCTTCTTCTTCTTCTTCTTCTTCTTCTTCTTCTTCTTCTTCTCTTCTTCTTCTTCTTCTTCTTCTTCTTCTTCTTCTTCTTCTTCTTCTTCTTCTTGTATATTGCTCTTTCTTGGCTAAAGCGATGAGGTTCATCAATGGTCTTTTTATTTTTGGCCAATCCCACCGTTTTTACCAGCTGGCAAGGTAGCCGCATTCCGACTTCAGGGATGGTGTCTAAACGTGACATCTGTGTTCATGCAGGTTTTTTTGTTTATTTGCTAAATTTTGTCATTCGTCTATACTGGAACAAAATGGCCTACTCTCCCGAAAGGCGGAACGGATTTTTCTCGGGCGCTCAATCTGTGCTCCATTTTTTTTCTCCGTTCGTGCAAGGGGCCTTGTTTATATAATAGTCTCCACCGAATGACTTCCTGAGGAGTGGGGTCAGAGCTGATGTAGTCTTCAGGGTAAAATCACCTAAAACGGCTGCCTTCGTGGTGCTCTCTTACAACCACTGTCTAACCACTCTCCCACCCCGCATACATGATTAATTCAGTGTTCTGTGCTAGAAATTTCCTCTTTTCTATCCATCTCTTTGCTTCTGCCTCGTTCCTTTTTGTTCCTGTCACCTCGCTCTCGTCTATTTTCTGCCTTCTTGGTCCATTATCCCGCCTTTTTTCCCCCAAGAATGACGTAAAAGATAACAGTTCTCTCTCTCTTATGCCGAAGTCGGATGCGCTGGGCCTGACCCGTCAGGGCGCTTAACGGCAGCGTGACGCATTTTCACTCATATAACGGACAACGATAGTTGCTCTCTGAGCGTTCCACGTAGAAGAAGAAGAAGAAGAAGAAGAAGAAGAAGAAGAAGAAGAAGAAGAAGAAGAAGAACAAGAAGAACAAGAAGAACAAGAAGAAGGAAAATAAGAAGAAAAGGAAGAAGAGGGAGAAGAAGAAGAAGAAGAAGAAGAAGAAGATTATTCAGTAAACACACAACACAGGGAACATAAGCAAACTCACAAGGCGGCAGGGAAAAGGCATCAAGCTGCAGTTTTGTTGCTGTTATTGTTGTTGTTGTTGTTGTTTTGTCCATGAAAGTAAACAGCAGGAACATCGTAGGTCTGAGGGTGGGACATCAGGAAGTTGAAGAGGTGGAGAACTTCACCTATCTCGGAGCAAACGTCACCAAAGACGGAGGAGGAACAGCAGACGTCAAGAAGAGAGTAGCACTGGCCAGTGCGCAGATGAAACGATTATCCAACATCTGGCAAATGGGAGACATCGGCAGAAAAAACAAAGCATCCCTTTTCAAGAGCCTTGTTTTGTCAGTTCTTCTCTACGGATGTGAGACCTGGAAATTAAGGAAAGGAGAAGAAGAGAAACTAGACATTTTCCAAACCAAATGTCTGAGGAGGATCTTCAAGATCCGATGGCAAGAACACATTGCCAACAAGACAGTCTTGGAAATAGCAGGAGCAGAAAAAATCAGCCAGGAGATTAGAAGACGGAGATGGAACTGGATCGGACATGTCCTAAGAAAGGACAGGAGTGACGACTGTGCTGTTGCCCTCGGATGGACACCTGAAGGGAGAAGGAAAAGGGGACGCCCAAAAACAACATGGCGGCGAATGGTAGAAGTAGAGCGGAACGGCGCAGGCTGGAGCACGTGGAACGCCGCACGACGCACAGCTGCAGACCGGAACCAGTGGAGGAATGATGTTCAAGCCTTGTGTGCCTCCTGGCACAGAGAGAATTAAGGCTAAGGTTAAGGTAAGGTTGTTGTTGTTTTGTGTTTTTTAAGCCCCGCCCATAACTTCCTGAGGAGTCGTTTAAGGGCCCTTGCAACTTTATTGAAGTCTCCAGGCAGTCTTCTTCTTCTTCGTCGACCGCTCAGACAGCAGGTACTGTTGTCTGTCATAGGGAAAGGAGGAGTCCCATAACCTATAAGGTCGTAGGGGAGCGAGGCGTCAGAGACTTCACTTCTCTAGGGGCCAGCATATTGAGGGCGGCGCCCATCTCCTCTCCCTCGCTGCTTTTACCTTCCCTGACCCTAAAGAGGGCAGGTAGTACCCATTTACAGCTGGGTGAACTGGGGGTGGGACTGTACTGAAGCCAAGGCGCGCAAACGGTCACCCATCCAACTGGTAACCACGCTCGACGCTGCTTAACTTGGCTGGGGGAAAGCGAGTGCTCCGACCACTGAGCTATCCCGTCCAAAAAGAAAACTGCGTCGCGCTGCCGTTAAGCGCCTGACAAGTCCAGCCCAGCACATCCATCCAACTTCGGTCGTGGGAGAGAGAACTGTTATCTTTTAAACCTTTCTGAGAAAAAAAAAGAAAATAATAAAGGCAGGAGATTTTGGTTCCAGAAGGCAGACAATAGTATAAGAAAGAGGTGAGAGAAAAGTAAAAGGAACAAGGCATGAAACAAAGAGAGCGAGGGATAGAAAAGATGGAATTCCTAGCACAGAATTTCCAGAAGGTGGGGATGCTTGTTTATACTGACAGGCCCCCTCGGCATCCCCATGGCAGTGTGTCGTGGGAAAGTGCAACTTGGCAAATCCGAGGTGTTCAGGTTACTGTTGTTGTTATTATTGTTGTTGTTAATGTTGTTTGTTTTTCTCGCTCTCTCTATCCCTCCCTCCCTCTCTCCTCTCCTCTTCTCTCTCTCTCTCCTCTCATCTCTCCTCGTCTCTCTCTCTCTCTCTCTCCATCTCTCTCTCTCTCTCTCTTCTCTCCCTCCCTCCCTTTCTCTCTCTCTCTCTTGAGTTTTTTTTAATTTTTATTTTTATTTTGGCTGCATCTAACGCTACTTTTCTTTGTGTTGACATTCTCTGCCTGTCTGTCTTTCTGTCGTCGTCTGTCTTTTTGTTCGTTCTGTCTGTCTGTCGTTCTCTCTCTCTCTCTCTCTCTCTACTTCTCTCTCTCCTCTCTCTTCTCTCTCTCTCTCTCTCTCTCTCTCTTCCTTTCTCTCTCTCTTTCTCTCTCTCTTCTGTCATCGCTCTCTCTCCTCTCTCTCTCACTCTTCTCTCTCTCTCTCTCTCTCTCTCCCTCTCTCTCTCTCTCTCTCCTCTTTCTCTCTGACAGGTCTATTCATTCTTCCCCCCACCCTACTTTTTGTTTTGTTTTTTTCATATCTTCTAAAGACCTGTTTGTGAGTTTGTCTCATTGTGCAGTCTACCCGAAGATCTGTGTCGTAATCTAAAACGGATACTGAAAATGAACCGCTATGTGTGTGTGTGTGCGTGCGTGCGTCGTGCG
Organism: Rapana venosa; assembly: GCA_028751875.1. Lineage (NCBI taxonomy): Eukaryota > Metazoa > Mollusca > Gastropoda > Neogastropoda > Muricidae > Rapana > Rapana venosa. The sequence continues at coordinate 67,375,454 of CM054138.1, forward strand.
TGCGTGCGTGTGGTGTGTGTGTGTGGTGTGTGTGGTGTGTGTGTGTGGTGTAGCAGTGACCTCACCAAGTGTCAAGGTTTTCTTGTTGTTTTTGTTTTTAATCTTTCTTTTCTTTTTTTCTGTCTTTCTTTCTTTCTCTTTTCTTTTTCTTTCCTCTTCGTTCTTTCTGTCTTACTTTCTTTCTTTGTGTCTTTTCTATATCTTTCTTTCTTCTATCTTTCTTTCTTTCTCTTTTCTTTTCTTTTCTTTTCTTTCTTTCTGTCTGTCTTCTTCTGTCTCTTCTTATCTTTTCTTTCTTGCTATCTTTTCCTTCTTTCTCTTTTCTTTCTTTTCTTTCTTTCTTCTCTTTCTGTCTGTCTGTCTCTTCCTTCTCTTCTCTTTTCTTTCTTTCTTTCTCTTTTCTTCTTTCTTTCCTTTCTTTTCCTTCTTTCTTCATTTCTTATTTTTTCTGTCTCTTTTCTTCGTTTCTTTCCTTTTCTCCCCCACCCCTCCCCTGCCCACCCACTTAACTTTTTCTAGCCCACAAGGGAATTACCAGGCGGCTAGAGTTACCGTTAATGACAGCAGAGAGCGCACGCCTGAGGCTGCTTGTCTCCCCTTCTCGGTGACAATTTTCGGTGTGTGGTAGCCTCCCTTGGAGATGGCATGCGGATAACGGTGATGGAGGAGAAATGGGCCTCCCCTCCCCCTTTCACCTTACCCCCCTACCCTAAATAAAAAGTAAACACAGAAGAATTATGAGGACACATGTACTGACACAATCAGGATCTGACAGATGAATTCAGACACACAAAGCGTGCAGATATACTCTCTGACTGACTGACTTGCCCACGAACGATTTCGCTGAAGGAAAGAAACACTAGGAAGCCCCATGTGCAATGTAAGATTATAGATACATATATATGCGTGTGTGATTGATGATGTTTTTATATGCACATAGACACAGAGACTGACAGACAGACAGACAGACAGACAGACACAGACAGATTTAGACACACACATCAGACAGAGACATACAGACACACAGACACAAAGACACACAGAGACACAGACACTCACACACACATACACACACAATAGACACACAGCTCCCCTTCTCCCCCTCTCCCCCTCTCGCACACAGAGAACTCTGAACTCTGAAATTGTTTAATGTACATCGGCCTTAGCCACGATACACTTTGAAGGGGGAGGGGGAGAAGAGAGAGAGAGAGAGAGAGAGAGAGAGAGAGAGAGAGAGAGAGAGAGAGAGAGAGAGAGAGAGAGAGAGAGAGAGATAGAGAGAGGAGAGAGAGAGAGAGAGAGAGAGAGAGAGAGAGAGAGAGAGAGAGAAGATTTGCATTTTCTTTCAAAAAGCTTTCTTTAATTTAAAGAAGAAAAAATCAATGCTTCTGTGGAAAATATATACACACAATCTGTTACATGGAAGTAGGTTGTCTTTTTGATATTTCGAAGTCGCTGCACTTATACGTAATCCAATTTGTGCATTCTGTGTACTTTTGTTAGATTGATTTTCCCTGCGTTACATTTATATGCGTAACATCTATGGGTTAATGCGCAACTGTTCCATGATCCCTCTCTCCTTGTTGTTGTTTTGTATTATGTTTGCTAAAAGTGCCCCACTTTCGTGTCGTAACACTAAGCGTGAGCAGATGTGAAATATAAGAACGAAAGCACACAGACACGCAGACACAGACGTACACACACATGCGCGCGCGCACGCGCACACACAAACACACACAGACACGCAGACACGCTCTCGCTCTCTCAAAAACACACACACACACACACACACACACGCACACACACACGCACACACGATACACAGACAGACACACAGACAGACAGACAGACACACACACACTCAGATACACAGACACACACACACGACACACACACACATCACACACACACACACACACACACACACACACACACACACACACACACACACACACACACACACACACACAGAGGTTTTTTAAATGAGACTATAAGTCTCGAGTGCGAACGCTCGCAGAACATCTTGCACACACGTTAAAACCCGTGCTGCCTTTGGGACGATTAAGCCTTTTGTGCCAGTCTTGTATAATTGTTGTACACAGTTGTTGGTTTTTCCTGTCTGTTTGTGTCTTTGTGTCTGTCTTTGTGTATGTCTTTGAGTCTGTGTCTGTCTTTGTGTTCATCGCTGTGCCCGTCTTGTGTCTGTCTTTGTGTCTGTCTTTGTGTCTGTCTTTGTGTCTGTCTGTCTGTGTGTCTGTCTTTGTGTCCGTCTTTGTGTCCGTCTTTTGTGTCTGTGTCTATCTTTGTGCCTGTATGTGTGTCTATCTTTGTGTCTGTCTGTCTTTGTGTCTGTGTGTCTGTCTGTGTGTCTGTCTTTGTGTCTTTCTTTCTTTGTGTCGTTCTTTCTTTGTGTCTGTCCTTGTGTCTGTCTGTCTTTATGTCTGTCTTTGTATCTGTCTTTGTATCTGTCTTTGAGTCTGTCTTTGAGTTTGTCTTTGAGTTTGTCTATGTCTGTCTTTCTTTGTGTCTGTCCTTGTGTCTGTCTTTGTGTCCGTTTTTTGAGTCCGTCTTTGTGTCTGTGTCTGCCTTTGTCTATCTTTGTGTGTGTGTCTTTGTGTCTGGGCCTTTGCGTCTGTGTTTGTGTCTTTGTGTCTGTCTTTGTGTCTGTCTTTGTGTCTGTCTGTCTTTGTGTCTGTCTTTGAATCTGTCTATGTGTCTGTCTGGCAGTCTCTAGCTCTGTGTTTGTGTATCTGTCTCTGTCTGTCTGCCTGTGTCTGTCTCTGTCTTTGTCTGTCTCTGTTTGTCTGTCTGCTGCCTTCCTTGCCTTGCTCGCTGTTTTCTGTTCTCTCTCTCTCTCTGTTTCTCCTCTGTCTCTGTCTCTGTCTCTGTCTGTTCGTCTGTCTGTCTGTCTGTCTCTTCTACTCTCGTCTCTCTCTCTCGTCTCTCTCTCTCTTCTCTCTCTCTCTCTGTGTTCTATAAGCATGTGTGTAAACGGTGATGTATGCAAGTTGTACGTATGTACCCGCAAGCCTACATGTGTTCTAACCAAACCAAACCAAACAACCCCCCCCAAAAAAGACAAGCAGAAAAAGCTGCTGAATTGTTTGAAACTAGCGGCAAGATTAAATATCCCTCATAAATCCTCCTTGTACATACAGTCGCTAAATGGGGGTATGGGGGTGGGGTAAGGGCAGGGGGGGAGGGGGTTGCATGTGTATCTTTCGTACAAGTGTACGTGAGTTATATTATGTATATGTATATACTTGTAGATCTAGTATCCCTGTGACGCCCTTCTGTCTACCAGTCTGTGTTTGATGTACGTGTGCATGCGTTAATTTTTGCTAGTCTTCTCTCGCTCTCCTCTTGCTCTCTTTCTCTCTGTCTGTCTCTCTCTGTCTGTCTCTCTCGTCGTGTGTTTCTCTTTTTCTCACTCTCTATCTGTCTGTCTGTCTGTCTGTCTGTCTGTCTCTCTCTCTCTCTCTCTCTCTCTCTGTTTCTCTTTCTCTCTGTCTCTCTGTCTCTCTTCTCACTCCTCTCTCTCTCGTCTCACTCTCTCTCTCTCTCTATTCTCTCTCTTCTCTCTCTCTCTCTCCTCTCCTCCTCTCCTCTCTCTCTCTCTCTCTCTCTCTCTTTGCGGTAGGAGCTCACTGGATTGACTCAGTCTAACCTTGAGTCAAATTGGCCAGGCCTATGGTCAGTATAAGTCTGTTTCTTTACTATACAACAATATGGATGGATCGGTGGTCTAGAGGTACCGCACTTGCCTTAGAAAGCGAAAAGTCCGGGTCGAAAGCGTGCGGTGGTTCGATCCCCTGTTTGGGCCCCGTAACTTTTCCCTCCCTCTATGAGTGGTAGTCTGGGTGCTAGTCTTTTGGACGAGACGAAAAACTGAGGTCCAGTGTGTTAAACATTATTTTTTAGCGCACGTAAAATAACCCACGGCAACAAGAGAGTTGTCCCTGGCAAAATTCTATAGGATAAAAGAGTCACTCTGACAGGGTATAAAATACAGTTGCAGAACAGGAAAAGAAAACAAAAAATAGTGAGTGGCACTGCTGTTGTGGGGACGTGTTCTCCTAGGGAAGAGCATCCCGAATTTGACGCAGAGAAATATGCCGTGACTTATAGTGGTAAAAAATATATTAAGAAAAGAGTTTAATGGGCGAAGAATCATGAGGTGGCGTCTCCAGCCATGTTGGCCACCCTGGCAGCAATAACACAATAATAATAATAATAATAATAATAATAATAATAATAACAACAACAGTAATAACAACAACAGTAATAGAAATAATACTAAGAAATGGAAATTACATAGCGCTATATCTTGCAAAAACAAATCAAATGGCTTGCAATCATCCTACTCTGACACATGCTACAAGTTACATTTAACAGGGTTTTTTAATACATTTAAATGTATACACACACGCCCACGCACACATGCACATGCACACACACACACACACACACACACACACACACACACACACACACACACACACACACACACACACACACACACACACACACAGAGGTTGTGTACTTTGGCAGGGTGGTGGGGGGTTTGGCTGTTGAGGGCAAGGACAGAAATGAGATGAAACAAGAGGGGAACGTCTTAGATTTGAAATAAATGTGTTTTGAGATTGGATTTAAAAGTGTCATAAGTAGGCTTTTGGCGAAAAGAGATAGGCAGGTCATTCCAGATCGATGGGCCAGAAATAATCAGCGCTTTGACTTGTTTTTGCAAGATATAGCGCTATATAAGTTCCATTTATTATTATTATTATTATTATTATTATTATTATTATTATTATTATTATTACAACATAGACAAAGAGCGACGGCCAACGGTGTATTGGTTGAATCTAGGTATTCGTAAGCACAAGGTATCTGCAGCAGAGCGGAGAGAACGAGGAGTGTACAAGTGAAGACATTCACAGAGGTAGGAAGGTGCTGTTTTGTGGAGACATTTGTAACAGAGGGTACTGATCTTATAGTTTACTCTCTGTGACACAGGCAGCCAGTGGAGAGATCGCAAGAGAGGAGTAATGTGCTCAGATTTTTTTCTTTTTGAGGACTAGTCGAGCGGCAGAGTTTTGTATACGTTGAAGGGAGTGGATTGATGATGCTGCAGACCAGCCAAAAGAGATTTACAATAGTCCAGACGTGAAAGAATGAGAGAAGTGACAAGTTTGAATGTTGTATCAGTGGACAGGTATTTTTGAACAGCACTGATGCGCCGTAATTGATAGTAGCACGACTGGCAGACCTGGGTGATGAATTTTTGCATGGAGTGTGTCTTGTCAATAAAGACCCTTAGATATTTCACAGCAGTGGCTAGAGGGACAGACATATTGCCGAATTCTATTGAAGCAGTTGTGATGGAAAACAGTTTGTGTTTCGTACCTACAAGAATGGCTTCGGTTTTATCTGCATTTAACAGTAACTTGTTCTGTATCATCCAATTTTGTATATCTTGAAGGCAGTAGGACATATTTGTTAAGAGAGAAGGTAAATTTTCAGGAGTATCACTGCTAAGAATCTGAGAGTCATCTGCATGAAAAGGATGGCTGATCTGATGACGATTTATTGTAATTATGTGAAAGAGGAGCAGTGTAGAGAGGGAAAAGAACACCACACGCGAGTACGTACCTACCTACCAATGCACGCTCGCACAGAGAGAGACAGACAGAGACAGAGACAAACAGAGGGAGACAGAGAGAGGGAAAGAGAGACAGAGAGAGACAGAGACAGAGAGAGAGAGAGAGAGACAAAGACGCACATACACACGCACGCACGCACGCACACGCAGAACATCTTGTGCACACGTTAAATCCTGTTCCGCTTTTCGTAAGAGTAGACCATTGTGTGCCGGTGGGAACAGATGACAGAATTTACAAAACCGCATACACACGGGGACTGGATGTAAAAAAGCAATAAGTGCTTATTCCATTATCCTCGATATAAAAGAATAAAAGAAAAAGAAAAAGAAAACACAC
>CM054138.1:67403952-67406452 GCA_028751875.1 Rapana venosa
GGTGGTGTGTGTGTGGGTGTGTGTTGTGTGTGGTGTGTGTAAGTGACTGTGTGTGTTGAAGTGGCGGTAGTCTGTGTGTTGTGTGTGTTTGTGTGTGTTGGGGTTTGCTGTGTGTGTATGTGTGTGGATCGTGTGTTATCTTTACTTTTTTACTTTATTTTCTCTTTCGGGGGAAAATGAAAAAAAGCACTCAAGTCTTTTTACGTCAAACCCCGTGTGTATGCAGTTAGTAAATTTTTTTTTATCGGGGGGTGCGCCGCGCGGCGTGTTGTTGTGTGTGGTATTTTTAGCCCCATTGCACACATCCAATAGATTTTTTAAAAAAAGATGAAGAGAAAAAAGAAAAGAAAAAGAGGGGGGGGATAAAACCGAAAGGATTAAAATGGCGGCAAAAGGTTAAAGGCTGCCCAGAAAGGTTGCCTGCTAACTTGTTTCCCGTTCACCGTACCTGTCTTTTTTTTTTTTGTTCTTTTTTCCCCCCCCCCCCCCCCCCCCCCCCTTTTTCCCCCCCCCCCTTTCCCACCCCCTTCACCCTGGCTTCTTTTAATTTTTTTTATTTTTTTTTGGGGGGGGGGGGGGGGGGGGGGGGGGGGGGGGGGGGGGGGAGGGAAAAGGGATGACTGCTATTCCGGGCCACATTGTTGTGGGGATTGATTGTTTCTTTATGCGTTGGGTTTATTGTTGTTTTGTTGTTGTTGTTGCTGTTGTTTTTTTTACTCTAGGTGGTTTGGTTATTTCATAGATGGCATCCCTTTTCAAGTTGAGAGAAAACGAGAACTGCTTCTGTAAACGACAGTCTGAGAGGATTGCTTGACTGAAGCCTAGAAAAACAAACCGTGACGGTAAATTATGAGTGAAGAATGAATGTTACGTTCCAATAAATGGAGAAAAAACCCATTGATTTAAGTTTCATAGGTATTTACAGTATTTCGTTTTGTTTTATATGATTCGATTTTGCTTTTTAATAAAAGGGTTACGTTTGAGTCGTGTGGTGTGTGTGTGTGGTGTGTGTGTGTGTGTGTGTTGTGTGTGTGTGTGTGTGTGTGTGTGTGTGGTGTGTGTGTGTGAAGTTTTTTTGCTAGTTTTTCTTGTTGTTGTTTGTTTGGGTTGTTTTTTTTTGCCTCAGCTAATGCTCAGAAACTCACAAATGTTGCGACCTTGTTTACGCGACAGTTTGTTTGCTTACCATTAAGTTAGCTAGCGTCATGCTGATGTGTGTGTGTGTTGTGTGTGTGTGTGTGTGTGTGTGTGTGTGTGTGTGTGTGTTTAATCTTTGTCATCTGTTCGTACTTGCACTCAATAGCCTACTCTTGTGAAAGACTACATGAGTTCTTACGTATGCATAAGATGCTCTGTGTGTGTTCGTTGATGGGTTCTCAGTTTAAAGTCTCAACTGAAGTATTTTTGCGGGTAGGGGAAATCGGTACTGTTGTGAACTCTATGGAGAAAAAAAAACCAGCCTGGAGAGAGTGTCTCAGTGATGGCTGGAATCTCCTCTATCAGATTTTGAGTACTACACTCTAACCACCTAGATATATTGGCCCCATTTAAAAAAGTATCAAGTCTTCCCTTTTATCACACAACACTGATGACAAAATTTACAAAACTGTATACACACAGAGATTAGATATACTAAAAATTAAAAAAAGCACATGAGTGTTTATTCCATTATCCTCGAAAGAAAAGATTTTTTTTTTAAAAGAATAAAAAGAACTTGTAGCGTTATCCTTCTATTGCTGTAGGGGGTTGTGTTGTTCCTCACCAGTTAAGGTTTCATTCCCCTCTGGTAGTTACGAAAGTAAAGAGAGTTTTGTCATTTTGTGTCTTCATTGTTCGTCTATTTTCTGCCTTCTTAGTCCATTCCCCTGCCTTTTTTCCCTCCCAGAAAGATACAAAAGATAACAATTATCTCTTATGCTGAAGTCAGATGTGCTGGGCCTGACTTGTCAGGCGCTTAAGGGCAATGTGACGCGTTTTCGCTCATGTGACAGACAACAAAAGGTATCTGAGCTTTCGATGATGGAGAAGAAGAAGAAGAAGAAGAATTTCATAACAAGTAAACTAAAGCAAAGAAACAAACATGTAAGACAAACAAGTAAAGAGGTTTAATCCTCTATCATGTTCTCCTCTGCTGCGATGTTGGAAGTCATAATGTTGTTTTTAATGAGCCACGCGGGATTATAACACACCCGTAGGCGCGCGCAGGCACGCACACGCACACCCACCCACCCACACAACACACACACACACACACACACAGTCAACGTTGAACTCCAAAGAAGGAAGATAAGGTACTGACCTTATACTGTCTTTTGTTTCCTGACAGCTTGTGTAAAACAGAACTGATTTTTTTTTAAGAAGAAAAAAGAAAATACGTTCACTGAAAATAATAAATATTGAAAACATTACAACAAGCTTATAACCTCTGTTTTATATATTATAGAATTCGGTAGCTGTCGTACCAAGGCCCATGATTATATATATTATACACACACACACA
>CM054138.1:67418952-67428952 GCA_028751875.1 Rapana venosa
CAACAAGAGAGTTGTCCCTGGCAAAATTCTTAGTAAACAGTCACTCTGATAGGGAAACAAATACAGTTACAGAGAAACAAACAAAAAAGGTGGCGCTGCTCTTGTGGCGACGCGCTCTCCCCGGGGATAGCAGCCCGAATTTCACGCAGAGAAATCTCGTGACTTAAAGTGGTATAAATAAATAAATAAATAAATAAATAAATTGGCGAGAGCTCCCCAGTTCACCAACGGTGAGATTTTGCGCATGCGACCATTTTGACCCACCATTCAGGTAGCGGCATTTCGACTTCGGGGATGGTGGTTTAACACGACACCTGTGTGTATTGCGCTTTTTAAAAGTTTCCTTCTCCGTTTCTACCGGTACGAATTTGCAATCTCTTCCGAAAGGCGGAACGGGGATTTAACGTGTATACAACATGTTCTGCGTGCGTTTGCACATGGGGGTCTCTGGATTTTAGTTTTGTCGTAAGGATTTTTTACCGAGGTGAGGGGGTGGGAAGGGGTGGGCGGTGGAGTTGATACGGAGTATCATTATTAGTTTAAGGGGAAATTCCTCTTGAATGGTAAACTCAGCCAGGATTCAAACCACGCACCAGTTACTGACTGTCTGACCATAAGTTTCTCGCTCTAACCACTAGGCTGTTAAACCCCTTCCGTTTAATGTGTGGAGTTACGAAAAAAGGAATTACTAGATGTATGTATGTATGTATGCAAGACATATATAACGCGTACAATTTTCAAACATGTAGCTATACGCTTTAATTTAGTTTACACTATCGTTTTCAAGTTTAAAACAAAAAATAATAGTTTGCAGGAAAATATATTATGGACAGGGTTTTCTTTTTCCCCCATCACATATGTTAGTTACATACGACTGGTGCTAATAAGGCTTTGTTGCTTTTGTGTTTGTTGTTGTTGCTGTTGTTTTTTAATTGATTGTGTCTTCTAAATGCAGAGATAAGTTATCCACAAAGTTGACTAATAATTGTTTTCAACACAGAACATTTCGATTTTTCTTCTTCTTCTTCTTTGTTTTCTCTTCCCCAATGTTGCCTAATCTTCTATCATTTCTTTTCACTCTTCTCTATTTTCTTCTCTCGGGGTCTATCGGGAGTCCTTCGGATGAGACTATAAACCGAGACCCCGTGTGCGAACGCACGCAGAACAGCTTGCGCACACGTTAAATCCTGTTCCACTTTTCGTAAGAGAAGGCCATTGTGTGCCGGTGGAAACAGATAACAACATTTACACAACCGCATACACACGGGGACTAGATGTAAAAAAGCACATGAGTGCTTATTCCATTATCCTCGAAATAAATATCCTCTGCGCCCCTTTAGTGATTTAGATAGATATTTAATCAGTAAGAAAACAGGCATTGCAGCATACAGTGAGAGCTTGAGTGGTGTGTGTCTTCGATTTTACCTCTGTTCACTTAAAGTGAGATTAGATAGTGGTGTGTGTGTGTCTATCTGTCTGTCTGTGGGTCTGTATGTAAGGGTATGCACGCACGCACGCGCTCATGTGCACATTAGTTAAAGTTCCATCTTTCTTCTGTGATTTCTTTCCCGTAATCTTGTCTAGTCTCTCTATTATCTTTCTTTCGTTTTACTCTTCTCTTGTTTTCTTCTCTGTTTTGTGGTTTGCACAGATTTTTATTCACAAGCAAAAGCATGCATTGTAACATACAATGGGAATTTGAATGGTAATGGTGTGTGTGTGTGTGTGTGTGTGTGTGTGTGTGTGTGTGTGTGTGTGTGTGTGTGTGTGTGTGTGTTAGTGTGTGTTTGTGTGTGTGTTGTTGTGTGTGTGTGTGTGTTAAATCGTTTTAGTGTTTGTGTGCGTGTGTTTGTTTGCGTGTGTTTGTGTGAGTGTGTGTGCGTATGTGTGTGTGTTTAGGGGGGGGGGGGGGGGGAGATGAGAGCGCGCGCGTGTGTGTTTGTTGTGAGTGTGTGTGTTAGTGTGTGTATGTGCGTGTACACATAAATTTTGTATGTGTGTGAATGTAAGTATGTATATGTGCGTGTGTGTCCATGCGTGTGAGTTCAAGTGTATGTGTGTGTGAACATATGTGTTTGTGCGTCTGGGTGAAAGGTTAGTATGTGTGTGTGTGCGCGTGCGAGTTCGTGAGTGCATATGTGTTAGTGTATGAATGCGTGTGTGTGAATATGTGTGTAGCGTAGTGTAAACATATATGAGTGTGTATGTGCGTGTGTGTGCGTGCGCCTACATGGGTGGCACAGATGCAATGACAGGCATACTCCTGTTAATCAACAAGCAATTCAGTTAACCCTTTATTTACTACATATAAATACATGTTAAACAGTGGGCCTGGTCGTTTTGTTTTGTTTTGTTTTGTTTTGGTCTGTTCCTTATTTTTAAACTTTACCTCGTTCCTGCATCCACTTTCTTTCCACCTTGCCTCCTAATTATCACAACCCCCCCCCCCCCCCCCCCCACCACCCCCCTCCACCACCCCCCCCCCCACCCCCGTCCCTATCTCCGCCCCACCCCCACGCTCCCTTCTCCCAACTCAACCAGTAGTCAAACCGTCTCGAAGTAGTTAAAAGTCACCAGCGTGCATTGTATTGCAAATAGCAAATTGCGCATAGGTACGGGGTGATCTCCCTTCTCCCTTTGTGCCGTTTTCTCCCTTCCCCCACAGCTCTCTCTCCCCCCTGGAAGTTATATCAAGAGGTCAAGGTTGACAGGCGGTTATTGATGCGGTTTCCTTTCTGAATCTGTGAGTGTGTGTGTGTGTGTGTGTGTGTGTGTGTTGTGTGTGTGTGTGTGTGTTTTGTGTTCTGTCTGTCTTGTCTGTTCTGTCTGTCTCTGTGTCTATCTCTGTCTGTCTTTCTGTTGTCTATCTCTCTGTCTGTCTATCTCTCTCTGTTTGTCTGTCTCTCTATTGTTTCTGTATATGTCTGTCTCTCTGTTCTGTATCTGTTCTGTCTCTTTGTTGTCTGTATCTGTCTGTCTGTCTCTGCTGTCTGTATCTCTAGTTTTGTATTTGTCTGTCTGTCTGTCTGTGTTGTTTCTGTATCTGTTGTCTCTGTCTCTCTATATTCGTATGTTTCTGTATCTGTCTGTTCGTCTGTTGTTCTGTCTATTTTTGTATCTTTACGTCTCTGTCTCTCTATATTTCTGTATCTGTCTGCTCTGTCTCTCTGATGTTTCTGTATCGTCTCTATCTCTTGTTCTCTTTTGTTGTATCCCTTTGTCTCTGTCTCTCTATATTTCTGTATCTGTATTCTATCTCTGTCTTTATATTTTGTATATCCTCTCCTCTCTCGGTGTTTCTGTCTCAGATACTGCGATCTGTCTTATCGTCTTCTGTCTGTCTCTGTCATCTTCTTGATTGGCTTGTTTGTTTATGGTTGTCCCTATCCTTTTCCTCTTTTTCTCCCTCCCTCCCCCCCCCCCCCCCCAGGGCCTAGTGTCAAGAACCATGGCTTATCCTAGTCCTTCCATAAAACTTGCCAGTTGGAGTTTTCTGGTTGGTGTCTGTCTGTCCATTTGCCTTCTATGTCTGTTGTCCTCTCTGTATGCCTTTTTGTCTCTGTCTGTTTTTTTGTCTCTCTGTGTCTCTGTCTTTACGTCTGTCTTCCTGTCTGTCTCTATGTCTGTTGTCCTGTCTGTATGCCTGTCTGTGTCTGTTTGTCTGTCTCTCTCTCTCTCTGTCTGTCTCTCTCTGTCTTGACGTCTGTCTTCTGTCTGTCTGTCTCTCTATGTCTGTTGTCCTGTCTGTATGTCTATTTGTCCCTCTCTGTTTCTCTGTCTTCACATCTGTCTTCCTGTCTGTCTCTTTGCCTCTGTGTCTGTCTGTGTCTGTCTGTCTCTCTCTCCTTACACACACACACACACACATACACCTGTTTTAAATACGTCCCCCCCCCTCCACACACACACGCCTCTGTGTCTGGCTGTCTCTCCGTCTCTCTCTGTCTCTCTCTGTATGTCTGTCTCTCCCCTAACACACACACACACACACACACACCTGTTTTAAATACGCCCTTCCCCCCTCCACCCAACTCCTACCCCTGCGCCCCGTCCCCACCCCCCCCCCCCTCCCTACCCCAACACACACACACACAGAGTCACAGAGAATAGTGTCAAGCTAAAAAGACAGAGATCGATTCAGAAAATTCAGCGGCAATTTCCTGTCCTGTCCCCGGAGCTTCCATTCACTATTGACCCGCCCCTGCCAGGGCCCGCCGGATGTGAGGAGGAATAAAAGTCGCTTAGGGATACATCCGATATGCAAATAGACTGATCACTCACTTCCGTTTAACTGCTTAAACAAGGCCGCTAAACAAATAAGGTCACTCTTAGGTCACCGGGACACGGCAGGCTGGGATAGGCTAGGAAAGAAAGAAAGAAAAGGTGTGTGTGTGTGTGTGTGTGTGTGTGTGTGTGTGTAAGAAGAGAGGAGAGAGTGGAGAGAGAGGTGTGTGTGTGTGTGTGTGTGTGTGTGTGTTAAGAAGAGAGAGAGAGAGTGTGTTGTGTGTGTGTGTGTGTGTGTAGAAGAAGAGAGAGAGAGAGGAGAGAGTGTGTAGTGTGTGTGTGTGTGTGTGAATGTGTGTTGTGTGTGTAAGAGAGAGAGAGAGAAGAGAGAGTGTGTGTGTGTGTGAATGTGTGTGTGTGTGTAGAGAGAAGTGTGTGAGAGAGGAGAAGGAGAGAGTGTGTGTGTGTGTGAAGAGAGAGAGAGAGAGAGTGTGGTGTGTGTGTGTGTGTGTGTGTGTAAGAGAGAGAGAGAGTGGTGTGTGTGATGTGTGTGTGTGTAGAGATGGGAAGAGTGTGTGTGTGTGTGAAGTTGTGTGTGTGTAAGAGAGAGAGAAGAGAGAGTGAGAGAGAAAGAAGAGGTGTGTGTGTGAGAAGAGAGAGAGAGAAGAGAGAGTAGTGTGTGTGTGTGTGTGGGGTGTGTGTGGTGTGGGTGTAAGAGAGAGAGAAGTGTGTTTAGTGTGTGTTTGAGAGAGAGAGAGGATGTGTGTGTGGTGGTGAGTGGAGAGAAGGAGGTGAGTGAAATAAGTAGTGTGTGTGTGTGAAGAGAGATTGGGAGAGAGGATGAGTAGAGATGAGAAATGTGTGGTTGGAGAGAGAGAGAGTAGAGTAGAGAGAGAGTGTGTGTGTGTGTGTAAAAGATTGGTTTAAGAGAGATTTAAAAACAAAAGCAAAAAAAAGAGGAAAAAAAACCCAGAAAAGAAAACTTTGCCTAAAGAAGAAGAAATGTAAAGAAAGAAGATAGACATACACACAAGCGCGCGTGCGTGCGCGTGCGCACGCGCAAACACACACACACACACACACACACACACACAGAGATCTAGTCCTACCTGGAAATAAACAACTGCGCAGATATTAGACCGTGCAGAGGAGAGAAATAGGTGGACTGGGAAGAGAAAAAGTAATGAATAGAGTGAAAAAGACGATAAAGAAATAAGACAACAGAGATTTCAAAGCGAACCAAGGTCTCCCAGGATATACAATTTTATCGAGTTGAAGACTATCGATCACGCTGTAAAATTTAATGAAAGCGAATTGTTCTTTGTATGGTTAGTATACCCCGAGGCTACATTTTCGTGTTGTTGTTAATATTGTTATTGTTGTTTTGTTGTTCGTGTACTTCTTCTTCTTCTCCGCAATTCCTCTTCTCCGCAATTCTTCTTCTTCGCATTTCTTCTTCGCAATTCTTCTTCGCAATTCTTCTTCTTCGCAAATCTTCTTCTTCGCAATTCTACTTTGCGTTGTTGTTGTTGTTGTTGTTGTTGTTCTTTTCTTCTTCTCTTCTTCTTTCTCTTCTTCTCTTCTTCTTCTTCTTCTTTTCTTCTTCTTGTCTTCGTTCTCTTCTTCTTCTTCGTCGTCGTCGTCTTCTTCTTCTTCGTCGTCGTCTTCTTCTTCGTCGTCGTTTCGTCGTCGTCTTCTTCTTCTTCGTCATCGTCGTCTTCTTCTTCTTCGTCGTCGTCGTCTTCTTCTTCTTCGTCATCGTCGTCTTCTTCTTCTTCGTCGTCGTCGTCTTCTTCTTCTTCGTCGGACACCCAGACAGCAACTCCTGAGGCCCTGACAAATGCTGCCATGCGCTGAAGGCCCTCCCTCCAGGGGTCCGAAGAGTTTGTCCCTCATCGGCAGGTCAGTAGGTCAGATATCGGCCCTCAGGTTTTGTGTGTGTGTGTGTTGGACAGGTCTGGAGGAAGCGTTGTTCCACTGTCATGGGAGAAGTGCCCCTGTGGCAGGCCTCAGAATGACCAACATAGAATCTTCTGAAAACACTTGATGGAACATTCCTTGAGAGATATCTCATCAAAATACAACATAATAAATTACTCTACTATACCTTACTATAAACTAGAAAACTGCTGGGCATACCCTGGAGAGAACGAAATACCAATGAATTTGTCAAGAGTCAAATAACACGGCTGGCAGGTCCACAGGAACCCCTTCTCACCATCGTCAAGAAGAAAAAGCTGACATGGTTCGGCCACGTCACCCGCCACAACACTCTGCCAAAAACAGTACTGCAGGGAACACTCGAAGGTGGCAGAAAGAGGGGAAGACAGAACAAGTCATGGATGGACAACATCAGAGAATGGACCAGGATGAATGACTCGGCACTACTGCGCAGAGCCGAGGACCGAGATGGATGGAGGAGGCTTACCACGGCATCGTCTTTCGTGTCTCCTCCACGACCGCCAATGTCACGGGACTGATGATAATGATGATGATACTTACTATACCATACCATACCATACCATACTACACCTATCAACACAATAAATACAATATTTGTGTGAATATAAACGAACTCTGTTCTTAGTCTCAGCGATATATATGATACAATATAAAAAGTCAGAGATGTATTTTTTCATCAGTGCATATTAGATCTGATGCATGTTTTAATAATACAAGGGAAATCCGTTAAAAGTCTGACTCGTAAAACTTGCAGAACAATTGAGTCAGAAGTACAGTTAACTGCGTGGAAAATCCCCTTCAACCATAAAAAAACTCTGTAAAGATCAGTTATATATTTGATAAGAGAAGGGGTGTTCTCATGTGTGTGTGTGTGTGTGTGCGTGCGCGCGCACACACATGCACGCATACGCGCGTGTATGTTCATGTTAGCACACAAGCACGCCCATGAATCTCCATGCGTGCAAAATTGTGTGTACATGTAAAGTGGCAAAAATGCATAACATTATTCATACAAACACAATCCACTGTACAGTTACAACTTTTCCGACGCGCACGCGTGTGTGTGTGTAGCATATGCGCGCGCACGCGCACGCATTTGTAAGTACGCGCGCGCGCACGACACGTGTGTGGGTGTGGGTGTGTGTGTGTGTAGCATATGGGGGCGCATGCGTCTGTGAGTAAATGTGTATGCGTGTGCGGGTACGCGCGCGGGCGTAGAGCCAAATTACGCATTTAAAAAAAAAAGACAAAACAAAACCCCCAAGCGCCTGTGAGTGTCTCTCTTTGATGTTGTATCCGTTTTCCTCTTATGCATAGTAGCCGTGTTATTGATTACTTCACGCAAGGTGTAAACATCGAGTGAAACCAAAGGGGGAAAAAAAAGATAAAAGAAGGAGGGGGGGGGGGGGGGGAGAGAAAGAAAGGGAAAAAATTATATATAAAAGGACATAAACTACACCTGTCGCTGGCCCACAAAGAGAGAGAGAGAGAGAGAGAGAGATGAGGAGAGAGAGAGAGAGAGAGACAGAGACAGAGACAGACAGACAGACAGACAGAAAGAGAGAGAGACAGACAGACAGACAGACAGAAAGAGAGAGAGAGAGAGAGAGACAGACAGACAGACGACAGAGAGAGAGAGAGAGAGAGAGAGAGAGAGAGAGAGAGAGAGAGAGAGAGGATGAGAGGAGAGAGAGAGAAGAACAAAGGCACTCTGTTCCTTCTACCTGTCTATGTGTTGCAGCATTGACCTTGCGGGGGGGGGGGGGGGGGGGGGGGGGAGTGAGAGAGATAGATAGAGAGAGAGCGAGAGAGAGAGAGAGAGAGAGAGAGACAGAAGACAGACAGACAGACAGACTGACAGACAGAGACAGACAGAGACAGTGACAATGACTTAGTTTGTTGTGATCACTTTTTGAGCCCATTCACAAGGGGGAACAGTAGGAAGGGGACTGGACACAAAATGCATATTGAACTAAGAAAAAACAAGATAACTTAAGCCTACGTTAATTGTCACGGCATGGTTTCTATAATTATCATGGTCAATAAAGAGATATTGATTTAGAAAAATTATTGCCCAATGCTTTTGCCAGTTGCAAATGGGGAAAAAATGATCAACGCAAACAATCTCCATCGTATGCAACAGTTAAAAAATCCATCTTATTTCTATAAGAGGAGCCAGCTATAGTGTATGGAATGGATGACGTAACAGTACCGAGCATGCACCCAGCAACTTTGAGAGGGATGGACTCCATCTGGATTTTTACATCGTTACATAGTGACAGGACTGAGTTCATGGAAACGTTTCAGTGTCATTTTCTGTTCTCAGTCAAATTA
Organism: Rapana venosa; assembly: GCA_028751875.1. NCBI lineage: Eukaryota > Metazoa > Mollusca > Gastropoda > Neogastropoda > Muricidae > Rapana > Rapana venosa. The sequence continues at coordinate 67,427,473 of CM054138.1, forward strand.
TTATCCTTTTGGAGAAAAAAATAAGAAAAAGCGCCACTGACAAAATGGTCTGACTCTATGCGTTCAATCACAGATAATTCACAAAATGACCTAATATAACCAGAACTGAAAGGCCAACTGAAATAACAAAACGATCATTAAGGCTCTGACCAGAATCAGAGGGGACCATGACAATGACAATGACAATGACAAATTCTTTTATTTGGAGGATAATGAATAAGCACCCATGTGCTTTTTTACATCCAGTCCACGCCCTTAGGATATATATATATATATATAAGAGAGACAGACAGACAGACAGACACAGAGAGACAGACAGAGAGACACAGAGAGACAGACAGACAGACAGACAGACAGACAGAAGACAGACAGAGAAGAGAGGAGAGAGAGAGAGAGAGGAGAGGAGAGAGAGAGAGAGAGAGAGGAGAGAGAGAGAGAGAGAGAGAGAGAGAGAGTGTTGGGGTGGAATTGAACCTAAGACTTTTCGTGCTTTTTGTCCACCTGGGACGGGATAGCTCAGAGGTCGGAGCACTCGCTTTCCCCCCAGCCAATGTTAAGCAGCATCGAGCGTGGTTACCACTTGGATGGGTGACCCGTTTGCGCGACTTGGCTTCAGTACAATCCCCCAGTTCACCCTAGCTGTAAATGGGTACCTCTTTGTGTAGTCAGGAAGTTGGTTTAAAATATCATTTCAGTGGATTGGTTGGGAATTACAGTCATGACCAAAGATTTTCTACGTGACGAAAAAATATCCCCTTGAATGATCAGCTTAGTAGACACTCGAACTCGTGTCCTCAGTTGCCATCAAATCACAAGTGAAATGGTTTTCACGCAGGAATAGAAGTGAAGGCGAAACGAGTCTAGGTAATCACTTAGAACTTCTCAGTCAGTTTTGAAAATGATTTTCAAAAATTCGATTAAAAAGGGAAATAAAAATTATGCTAGAAAAGAACATTTTTCAATGGCTTTCAAAGGGAAATGGTTTTATTCATTTTGTGTGTGTATGTGGGTTTTGTTTGTTTGTTGTTGTTGTTGTTAGTAGTGGTGGTGGGTTTTGTGTGTGTGTTTTTTTGTTGTTGCTTTTTGCTTGTTTCCTTTTTTTTGAGAGGGAGGGGGGTGGTGGTGGGGTTATGGTTTAGAGGTCCAAGGTTCACTAATGGTAAGATTTTGCGTATACGACCGTATTTACCCACCAGCGCGGTAGCCGCATTCCGACTTCGGGAATGTATACTTGGTATGTTCGTGTTTTCCGTAACCCACCGAACGCTGGCTGACGTCAACCACAGGATCTTTAACATGCATATCTCAATTTCTGCATGTGTATATATATACACGAAGGGAATTAAGGCACTGGCAGGTCTGCACTTGAAGTTGACATGGGAGGTCGTAAAAAGAAAAACAAATCCCCACCCTTGATTCATCAGACGCCGCCGAGATTGGAACCCACGACTTCATGGACCCGTGGGATTGAACTCGAATG
>CM054138.1:67431452-67436452 GCA_028751875.1 Rapana venosa
TGTGTGTGTGTGTGTTGTGTGTGTGTGTGTGTGTGTGTTGTGTGTGTGTGTGTGCCTCTCTTGTGTTGATAACGATGCTTTAAGTATAATTATCTGATGTATATATATATTTTTTTAAGGTTTAAGATATTGTTTTGTCATCGTTTTAGATACGAGGAGAGATGTGAAGACGAATAAGATGCTGTCAATTCCTGAAGATGTACTGCTGCTACCTTCATGGTGGGTTGTTCTTCATAGTTGAAATGCGAAATGATGAACCTCGGAGCTCTAGCCGAGGAAATTAAGACACTAACTAACCATATGCAGTCAATGGTGTACAGGGGTAAATTATATTTGATTATTACTTTGCTGCTAACCTTTACTGAACAAAAAGCAAATACTGTTTATTCATCTGTAAGGTGTGTGTTGTGTGTGTGTGTGTGTGCTTGCTCAATATAGATATTTTTGTTGCCCAATAATGAACATATTGTAGTATATTTCGCTTTTTGAGTTATAAAGAATTGAAACGTGTAGAACACGGTTTCCTTGTAACAATTACGTGAAAATTTTACTTGTTTCTTCTAGTTTTGAAATGGTTATTGATGATTTGGCTATTGGCAACGCTTCATGACTTAAATCTGAATAGACTGGCAGTGTGTGTGTGTGTGTGTGTGTGTGGTTGTGTGTTGTGCGTGCGTGTGCGTGTGTGTGTATTTATCTCCTCTCCTCTCTCTCTCTCTCTCTCTCTCTCTCTCTCTCTCTCTCTCTCTCTCTCTCTCTCTCGTGTGTGTGTGTGTGTGTGTGAGTATGTGTGTGTGCGTGCGCGCGCGTGTCTGTGTGTATGTAGTGTGTGTGTGTGTGCGTGGGCGCGCGTGTCTGTGTGTATGTGTGTGTGTAATTCATCGCAACTCTAAAAAAAAAAAATTAACATTTTAGCTGACTAGTCCAGAAACTGAGCTATTCCCTCGAAGTCAGAGATTAAAAAAAAAAAAATAAGAAAAAGCAAAGCACCTGCACACTCAAACTTCTCATCTAGTGTACACTTCACTTTCACAGTGATCATAGGAGGCGTGTTGACTGGGACACACAGTACATAGTTGACGAACCCTGGTGTGACAGTGCTTGGGGAATGCTCGACAACAACAACAAAGAATGGACGTTATTGTTTATTTATTTATTTTATACTTTTATATCGAGGATAATGGAATAAGCACTCATGTGCTTTTTTACATCCAGTCCCCGTGTGTATGCGCTTTTGTAAATTTTGTCATCCGTTCAAACCAGCACACAATCGCCTACTCTTACGAACAGCGGAACAAGATTTAACGCGCGCGCAAGATGTTCTGCATGCGTTCGCAACGGGGCTCGGTTATAGTCTCATCGAGGATTGTGTGTGTGTGTGTGTGTGTGTGTGTGTGTGTGGTGTTGTGTGTGTGTGTGTGTGTGTGTGTTGTATGTATGTATATATGTATGTGTAATTTATATTTTCCAGTGTATCATCTTATCGGTTTTCCTCTCTTTGTTACTGGTACAATACATTGATAAAGGTTGCAATAATGTAATATTTCAGTATAATCATTAAGAAATGTGTTCTTACATAGATAGATGCCTTGATAAAAAAAAAAAAACCATAACCACAAACGCATTGCTTATTCAATGTACCATCTGGAAAATTAAAAAAAAATTGACTTGACTTGACTTGACTTGACTTGACTTGACTTGACCAGACCCTCTTGTAATCTGTTTGTTTCTCGTGGCCTTGAAAGGTAAAAGTGCGCAGTTCAGGTTAATGGGGTCGGCTTTAAAACTTGCCCCTTCTGGTTCCTGTATAGCAGCTGTGACATGATGCATAGGACATCCCGTCACTTTTATGGCAGTGACTTTTTTTGGTTAAGGGAGTCAAGGTGATATCAGCAGGCGCTGTTTTTTGACACGTGCAAGTGCGCGTGCACATACACACATATGTACACACGCTCGCGTGCGCGCGCGCGCGAGCGCACACACACACACACACACACACACATCCTTATATCCCTTTGTGTGAAAAGACGGTTAAATCAAAGTACACACACAAGACACACACACTCACACACACGCACTCGCACACACAGCGCGCGCGCGCACGCACACACACAGTAACACACGCACGCACGCACGCACGCACCTCATGCCACGTACTACTATGAAAAGACGTCAAATCAAAGAACACATACACACACGCATATACACACGCACGGATACACAAACCCACATACGCAAACACACACACACACGCACGGATACACAAACCCACATACGCAAACACGCACACACACACGCACGTATGCACGCACACGCAAACACACACGCATATACGCACAACACAACACCACAGACACACAGATACAAAGACTGACAGACATACACACACACATGCACACACGCACTATATAGATTTCTTTGTAGGGTCTCTGTCAAGGTCATTCCGATGATTTACTTCCTATACACTTGTGCAACATACACGCACAGATGCTAGTGCACCTGAACCCGCACGCGGCGCACGCACACACACACACACACACACACATACAACAACACATACATCACGCCGCCCATCACTACATACAACAAACATAACTCTCACAATAACATACCACACACCATTCTGCTGCGCGCGGCACACACACACACACCACACACACACGCGCGCGCGCGCGCGCACGCACACACACACACACATTCCTCCCAAAAGACCTTCGGATGAGACTATAAAGCGAGGTCCCGTGTGTGAACGCACACAAAACAATCTTGCGCACACATTAAAACCCCTTCCACTTATCGGAAGAGTAGGCCATTGTGTGTGTCGATGGGAACGGATGACAACATTTACAAAACTGCATATGCACGGGGACTAGATGTAAAAAAAGCACATGTATGCCTATGACGTTTTCCTCTAAATAAAGAATAGAAATAAATAAATAATGATATGAACACACACATACATATACACAGATACAAAGATACACAGACACACAGACACGCAGACACACACACGCACACACACACACACACACACACGCGCGCGCGCGCGCGCGCGTGCGCGTGCGCACGCACAGGGTTTTTTTTCCCTTTCTTAGATGGCTTGACGGAAAAAGCAAGTATTTTGCTTATTGAATGTACCATCTGGAAATAAAAGTTAGACTTTGACTTTGACACACACCAACACACACACACACACAGCGCACACAACACACACACACCACACCACACACACAACCGGAAATCAAGTCAGAATGACCTCCAAAAAGGAACACTTACACTTAAGCGCCTGTCAGGGATTCGGACAGACCAATAATGCATGTCATCAGCAGAGAAAGTTACGCAACGTGCATTTATTTATATACAACTTTTAAAGCCACGGCAGATGTTTCTGCATATAATTTGCACAGCTCTCTTGGGGGGAGTTTTCGCAACCACAACAACTGTGCCACCCATTATTATTTTTCATTATTTCCATTTGTCTGCATGTATATTTGCTTCCCTATCTTTTTAATCTAAGAAGAACAAAGACTATGTGTGTGTGTCTTCAATTTTACGTCTGTTCACTTAAGTGATATTAGAAATAAAACTTACGATGTACTACGTCAAAAAAAAAAATTTATTCCACATATATGTAACTAGTCTAGATATATAGTTGATCTAACTTAAATTTTAACACTATGTGTGTGTGTGTGTGTTGTGGTGTGTGTGTGTGTGTGTGTTGTGTGTGTGTGTGTTGTGTGTTGCGTGTTGTGTGTTTTTTATTCTATTTTATTTTATGTAATTACTTTATATTTTTATTATTTAATTAATTTTTCGATGATAATGGTATAAGCACTCATGTACTGTCTTTTTAATCCAGTCCCCAATGTGTGTGTATGTGTGTGTCTGTGTCTGTGTGTATCTGTGTGCTCTGTGTTGTGTTTGTGTTTGTGTGTTTGTTGTTGTTGTTGTAGTTGCTGCTGCTGTTGCTGCTAATGTTGCTGTTGTTGTTGTCGATGTTGTATGATCATTCTTAGTCAACTTTAGTGATTATTAGTGTTTGTGGGTGAGCATGCACACACAACCAGGTATAACTACACACGTGTATGTTGACTGCAGTCTTCTATGCTGAGCAGATTTGTCATGCGTACAATTTGGTAGGCCTTGTGACCATAACATACCACCGCGTACATAACATAACAAAACCTGGTCCTCTTTTCAGAAGCGTAGGCCAATGTGTGCCGGTGGGGACGGATGACAAACTTTACAAAATTACATACACCCGGGGATTCGATTTAAAAAGCACGTAAGTGCTTTTTCCATTATCCTCGAAATAAAAGAATAAATAAAACAAAAAAACAAATAACTACAATTTTCTTGTTTTTTGTCTATAAAAGAATAAATAAAATAAAATAAACATAACTACAATTTTCTTGCTTTCGTCTTTAGTATAATTATTTGTTCGGGAATTGAATTGTTAGAATACCGTTAATGCTTGACTCCAAGTGTCAGCACATTGCTTCCTGGACTTTGGTGTATTGGTTTCCTTCTACAGAATGTTACAAAGACTACGTGTCATAGACTTGTGGACTTTAGTAGAACATGTTTTTACTTCAACACACTGGGCCCCATGAAAGTTATGGGTTCGAATTTCCGCTGAATCAAAAGTTGAGACTTTCACTTTCTCGAGACCCAACAAGTCTCAAGGCTCAAGAATACTATATCTCAATAGAGAAATCTCCCAGGTCAGAGAGAGGGAGAGACAGAGACCTACAGAGAGAGAGACAGAGACAGAGACAGACAGAGACATATACATACAGAAGATCAAATATGCACGTTAAAGATCACGTAGATTCTGTCAGCGTGCGGTGGGATACAGAAACACGAACATGCCCAGCATGCAACCTGTACAATGCACTGAGCTTCTCTACAGTGGGACTGTGTGGGCTGGGTCCAGTGAGCAGACCTCCTGCAGAGTTACAGGCACAGGAGAAGACCTGGCACTACACACCTTCCCCTGG
>CM054138.1:67446452-67456452 GCA_028751875.1 Rapana venosa
TCTTTTTTTTTGTTATTGCGCCAGCTTTTAGAGTTAACAGTCCCCGAGGGGTTGTTGTTTTTTTTTTTATAAAGTTTTGTGTAAAATGTAGTTTTGTTTTTGTGTTCTTTTTCTTTGAATGTTTTTCGCTTTCGTTATATTTTTGTTTGAATGAAATTGAAAAGTATGGTAAACATGATTTTTCGTTTTTATCAGGAGCAGTGTACATATATAGAATATATGACGTGAAAGGATGTCCAGTCTGCTATATATATAATGCCTCATTAGTGATATATTTTCGGGGGTTAAGAAACTCCACAACATTAGCTCGGTTTAGATAAACAGTTCATTTTTAGGCCAGGAAAGGAAGAAAGACACTTGAAGCCAAATCAGAAGAAAGAAAGAAAGAAAGAACTAGAAGAAGAAAACAGGACAGAAACGATGTTAAAAAAGCACAGAAGTAGACGAGCACACAAACAAACAGACAGACAAACACAGAAATACAAACATGTTATGCATAGAGTCTGTGGCTGCGTCTGTTTTGGAATGTTCATAACAATCTGAAATGTATTTTTTTTGGTGTGTCTTGTGAGATAATTATAGGTATCAATGTGCCTGTCAGTATTGTAATTGCCCTTCATGGGATGATTAAAGTGCTTTTGACTTGACTTGACTTGACTTGACTTGTACTGGCCCTGGTGCAGACTGTAACTGGTGTGTGAGTCAGTAAGTGTGTGTGTGTGTGTGTGTGTGTGTGTGTGTGTGTGTGTGTGTGTGTGTGTGTATGTATGTGTGTATGTATGTATGTGTGTGTATATATATGTATATATGTATGTGTGTATGTGTGTGTGTCCGTCTGTATGCATGTATGTGTGTGTGTGTATGTATGTATGTATGTATGTGAGTGTTTCTATGTATGTATGTATGTGTGTATGTATGTATGTATGTATGTATGTATGTATGCATGTATGTATGTGTGTGTGTCTGTCTGTATGTATGTGTATATATGTATGTGTGTGTATGTGTGCATGTATGTATGTATGGATGTGTGTGTGCGTATTATGTGTGTATGGATGGATGGATGGATGGGTGTCTGTATGTTTGTCTGTCTGTACATATGTGTGTATGCATGTATAGTAAGTAAGTAAGTCTTCAATTTTAACGTCTTTCCACTTTAAGTGATACCAGACGGCCCTAAAATAGGAGACTGAATGAGAGAGAGAGAGAGAGAGAGAGAGAGAGAGAGAGAGAGAGAGAGAGAGAGAGAGAGAGAGAGAGAGAGACACAGAGAGACACAGAGAGACACAGAGAGAGATAAATAGATAGATCTACACTGTGTGGTGGTGCATGGGTGTGTATAAGTGTGTGTGTGTGTGTGTGTGTGTGTGTGTGTGTGTGTGTGTGTTTGTGTCTGTGTGTGTAATAAAGAGTAATAACAAGGGAAATACACAAATAGTATTCTTAACATAAACAGATCAAGAACATTTAAAAAATGAAATTCGAAGAGAACTACAACTACAATAAGTGTCCTATAGGACTTAACAATAAACCTTTAGCAATGTCAAATGTTAGCTTTACATTGTTCAAAACTTCGTCAATGGTATTCTCAGAAAAGGCAGGGAGATAAGGTTTTAAATTCTCACATTCAAGTATGATATGGGTATTTGAAATATATTCACCACATAAGCACTTAACATCCTTGATGAATTTTGTTGTGAATGCAATTAATCTTATCCTGAAAAATAATGCCTTGAGTTGTCTTTCTTTGACAGCATTTGTATGAATCTGTAAGTGATCAATGTATTCAATTACGCTCTTCCCACTGAGTTGAATGTGAAAGCTGCTTGATTTGCCAATGCTTTTCTATGAATTTGTTTACGGAAGCTTTTTCTAACAACTGATAACCCTCTGCAATGGATAGAGGGACATGCAGTACTATAGACCCCTTTATATTACGTGCACCTTTCTTCGCAGCCCGATCAGCCCACTCATTAGGAAATAATCCTATATGTGAAGGAATCCAGCAAAAGGAAACATGAATTCCTCTTAAGCGCAGAAGATTTATGAAGTATTTGATATTTAGTAAAAGTTTAGTAGATTGCTTATAAGTTATAGACTTTAAGGCATATAAAATTGATTTTGAATCCACACAAAGTAATATGTGAAAGAAACAGTATGGATGTTCAAAAATGAAATTCAAAGCCATAAGAATAGAAATAAGTTCAGCTGTAAAAACAGATCGATTTTTACCAACATAATACGACTTTTCTATTTTTAGTGCTGGTATAACGAATGGTGAACCTGCTTGATGATTGTCTAAAAGTGAGCCATCTGTATAAATTTTAAGACATGTATGTATGTATGTATGTTTGTATGTATACATGTATGTATGTATGTATGTATGTATGTATGTATGTGTGTGTATGTATGCATGTATGGATGGATGGATGGATGTCTGTCTGTCAGTCTGTCTTCTGTATGTATGTATGTATGCATGCATGTATGTATTTATGTATGTATATATGTATGTATGCATGCATGCATGCATGTATGTATGTGTGTATGGATGTATGGATGGATGGATGGATAATGGTTGTCAGTCTGTCTGTCTGTCTGTATGTATGTACTGTGTATTTTCTGTTGTATGTATCTGTTTATTATCTATCTATTGAGAGAGAGAGAGATGAGAGAGAGAGAGAGAGAGAGAGGAAGAAGAGAGAGAGAGGAGGTGTGAGGGAGAGAGGAGAGAGAGATATTAGAGAGAGACATTGAATCTTTAATGGATAAGAAATAGGCACAATAAAGGCCTTTTTACAATTCTGCCCAAGAGACAGACAGACAGACAGACAGACAGAGAGAATTAACAAGCCTCTTGCTGAGTGGTAATACAAACATTCATGAGCACTTCTTCCTTAAGATAAAAGATTTTTAAAAACTCTGATCACATCGCATCACTGACGGAAGAAAACAAAATAGCTCATCCCACACTATCTTTAGGCCTATTCCATTTTCTGTTTGTTTGTTTTTGGATCTCTGATTGCAGACATAGGTACGTCACCCTAACTGACCATGACTCTGGTGCGTATTATTCACTTCAGCGATATTTATACACAAAGATTAATACCTTCATAACTGCCGCAATTTTAATTTTCAAATGAGCTTCATTTCCAATTCTTCACACGGAATCTGGTGTTAATAAAGGAAGCTCCACTTTGGCAGGAAGGGATTACATTATGTGTTCGAGTGCAATAATGTGAAAATGTGTGCTACAATATTTTACATTCTTTAGCGTGCGTTTTGGCTTTTAGTGTTTTGGTTTTTGAGATGATTGGCTGGTGTTTTTGTTGTTGTTGTTTAGCTGCGTGGTTGGTTGGCTGGTTGGTTGATTGAATGCTTGATTCGTTGATTGATTGTGTGGTTGGTTTTATGGGTGTGTTGCAGTGTTAAATGATGTGAGAGAGAGAGAGAGATGAGAGAGAGAGAGAGGAGATCGCTTTATTCTTTCATTTTAAAAGAAAATTAGAACTCGCATTTCTAAAGGTAATTAGGTCATGACATGAACTATCCATATGCACTACACATATACCAAGATCTCTATCGAATACATTTAAGGATTCTTACCTAAAAGCATTAACCAATGAACTGAGTCCGCCCCCCACCCCCACCCCCCATGAAGAATATCAAACAAATTGGTTACAACACACAGACACACAGACACACACACACACACACACACACGAAAGTTCAGGAGAGGAGAGAAGAGGACACATGAAACCAACGTGTGTCGCAGGGGTCATGTGACCGGAAGTCATATGCCGAGTGGACTTCCGGTGGCTGCAGACGGCCTGGAGCATTGTCAAGATGGCGGCACTTGTGTCGTCTGCTCTCATGTCGTGGTCACACTTAGAAAACGTGTTTTGATAATACATGGAAAAAAAAAGATATTTCAAAGGAAAAAGAGAGGGTGAGGGGTTAGAGACAGAGACACAGAGAGAGAGAGAAATAGACAAAAAAAGTCAGAAAGACAAACAGAGAAAGACAAGGAGACAGACAGACATGGAGACAAAGAGGCAGACAGACAGAGACAAGAGTAGGGCAGAGAAAGAGAAGGTTGTTTTTCCTTTCTTTTTTTATTTTGTCTTTGATATCGAGGATAATGCAATAAGCACTCATGTGCTTTTTACATCCAGTCCCCGTGTGTATGCATTTTTGTAAATTTTGTCATCTGTTCTCACCGGCACACACTGGTCTACTCTTTCAAAAAACGGAACAGGATTTAACGTGTGCGCAACATGTTCTGGGTACGTTCGCACACGGGGTCTTGGTTTATAGTCTCATCGGAAGAACTGAGAGACTGAAGACATAGAGACAAAGAGGCAGACAGACAGAGACAAGAATAGGGTAGAGAAAGAGAAAGGCATTTATTTTTTTGTTTTCTTAGTTATTTATTCTTTGATATCGAAGATAACGGAATAAGCTCTCATGTGCTTTTTTTTTTTACATCCAGTTCCCGTGTGTATGCGAGTTTGTGATATCTGTTATCAGTTCCCACCTGCACACAGACCTATTCTTTCCACATAAAAAACCTGAACAGGATTTAACGTGTGCGCAAGATGTTGTGCGTGCGTTCGCACACGGGGCCTCGGGTTGATAATCCGAAGGACTTTTGGGGGAGAGTGGAGTCGGCACTGATGTTAACTCCAGGGGAAAAAAATCCCCTTGAACGGGATTCGAACCCAGGTCGTCAGATTGCGAGTGTAATGCTCTAACCAGTAAGGTAGCCCGTCCCCTATGGAGAGAGAGAAAGCGAGAGAGAGAGAGAGAGAGAGAGAGAGAGAGAGAGAGAGAGAGAGAGAGAGAGAGAGAGGGCTGGGGGGGGGGGGGGGGGGAGGAGAGAGATAAAAGGGAGAGAGGGAGAGGTGTAAACAAAAGAAATGAAATAAAAGGGCAAGGGGACTCAGACTCTATAAACCCCTAGACCTACTTGCAGTCTATTTCTGTCTGTCTGTCTGTCTGTCTGTCTGTGTGTCTGTGTGTCTGTCTGTCTGTCTGTCTGTCTCTCTCTCTCTCTCTCTCTCTCTCTCTCTCTTTATATATATATATATATATATATATATGTATTTTTAAATTAATATATATATATATATATAATATATATATATTATATATATATATATATACACACACATATCTACATAAATATGTATGTATGGATGTATGTATGTATGTATGTATGTATGTATATAAGTATATATGTATGTGTTATAATCATAAAAAGGACCACCTGAGCTCTCTTCCTTTGTCTGAAAACATAAAGAAAAGGGGTCACTGCATGTGCCGTCTTTTATTGTCTTCTTTCTGTCTTTTTATTCTTTCTTCTTCGTCTTTCTTATTTTTTTCTTCTCTTCTCCTTTTTTGGATGCGGAGTTCTTACACTTTCGATTCATTTTCCTTCTTCCGTTTTTTTCTTGGGGTTATTTTTGGATTTTTTTCTTTTTTTTGAAAAACATTTGACTATTGCAATTTTATTTCATAGATTTGGTCTGCAGCGTACCATGTTTGTAATATTTGTTGAAACTATTGTTTATTTGTCATTGGTTGTGTGACTGTAAGATTAGGTTGAATGCATGCGCTTTGATTTGTCTTTGCAAGATATAGCGCTATATAAGCTCCATTTATTATTATTATTATTATTATTATTATTATTATTATTATTATTATTATTATTATCATTGTTATTGTTATTGTTATTATTTGTTTTGCTTTTCTTTCCTTTGTGTTTTGGTTATGGGTGAAGGATTCAATTTTGGTAACATCTTTGCTTTTTCCCCCCTTTTCTAAAGAAACAGTTAAATAAGCTAACAACTTCACAGAAAAAAAAACACACACACTGACATACAGATGCAGACAGAAAGAGATGTAGATAAAGAGACAAACTGATACACACGTACACGTATGTTGATGTGCACGCACACACGCACACATATCCAGAGACACTGTGTGTGTGTTGTTATTGTTATTGTTGTTGTTGTACAATTGTACAACCTTCGATTTTATGTCTGTTCACTCTCAGTGATATTAGACGATATATATATATATACATATATATATATATATATATATATATATATATATTATATATATATATATATATATATATATATGGGGTGTGTGAGAATTGAGGTGGTGGTGGAGGTCCTACTGAAAAATGCGCGTGGGAAAAGTAGTCTAATTATGAAAAGAGACCGTGCTAAGCAAAAGATACAATAAAATTTTAAAACACCGAAACAAAGAAATAAAAAGTGATTAATCTTAATCAAACTATAACAAATGTGTGTGTGTGTGCATGCGTGCGTGCGTGTGTGTGTGTGTGTGGAGTGAGTGATTGAGTGCATGCGTTCGTTCATGCGTGTGTGGTGTGTGTGTGTGCGTGTGTTGGTGTGTGTGTGTGTGTGTGTGTGTGTGTGTGTGTGTGTGTGTGTGTGTGTGATTGAGTGCATCCGTCCATTCGTGCGTGTGTGGTGTGTGTGTGTGTGCGTGTGTGTGTGTGATTGTGTGTGTGTGTGTGTGTGTGTGTGTGTGTGGTGTGTGAGTGTGTGGTGTGTGTGAGTGTGTGTGTGTGTGTGGGTGTGTGGGGTGAGTGTGTGGTGTGTGTGTGTGTGTGTGTGTGTGCGTGTGTAGTGTGTGTGAGTGTGTGTGTGTGTGGTGTGTGAGTGTGTGGTGTGTGGTGTGTTGGCGTGTGTTTGTTGGTGTGTGTGTGTGTGTGTGTGTGTGTGCGTGTGTTGGCGTGTGTGTGTGTGTGTGTGTGTGTGTGTGTGCGTATGTTGGTGTGTGTGTTGGTGTGTTGGGCAAGAAACTGATGAAACACGTGTTTACTATATACGTCTATACATAGAGATATATATCTACATGTATAGAAACTCTACTTGTTTTTGCCTACGTACTTGTGTGGACCCTTGCACGCATGTATCTGATAAACTCTCTGGGTATTGTTATGATCTTATAGCTATAAACTTTCTGAAAGTAGTCTATACAATTTGTTTTGGGTAAAAGGGGTACGTGACTCTCATGAAATCCTTGTAATCCTAGTTTTATGAATAATTTGAAATAGTACTATTTGTATGTTTTCCTTCGAAAACCACTACTTGTATGTGTGTGTGTTCGTATGTGTGTTGGTTTTATACATGTGTGTGTGTGTGTGTGTGTGTGTGTGTGTGTGTGTGTGTGTGTGTGTGTGTGTGTGTGTGTGTGTGTGTGTGTGTGTGTGTGTGTGAAATAGAGAGAGTGAGTGTGTGTGTGTGCTTGTGTGCGAACGCGCTCGCGCACGTTTGTGTCTGTCTGTCTGTCTGTCTGTCTCTCTCTCTCTCTTTCTTTCTCTCTCTCTCTCTCTCTCCTCTCCTCTCTCTCACTCCTCTCTCTCTCTCTCTCTCTCTCTTCCCCTTCTCTCTCTCTCTCTTCTCCCTCTCTCCCTCTCCCCCTCTACCCCCTCCCCACACACAGTTGACCACCAATCCTTACTTTCCTTCCTTCCTTCCCTGTCCTTTCCCCATGCTCTTCTGCCCCTATGCAAAAGTTTCCTTTTTACGGTCGTAACCGAAGCCTCTAACAGGTTTTGAGGTCTGGCAAGTCCTTGTAGGATGTGTGTGTGTGTGTGTGTGTGTGTGTAGTGTGTGGGTGCGTGCGTGTGTGTGTGGTGTGTGTGTGTGTAATGTGTGTGTAGTGTGTGTAGTGTGTGTTATGTGTGTGTGTAGTGTGTGTGTGTGTGCGTGTGTGTAGTGTGTGTAGTGTGTGTGTATGTGTGTGTGTGTGTGTGTGGAGTGTGTGTGTGTGTGTGTGTGTGCGCGTGCGTATGTGTGTGCGTGTGTGTGTGGTGTGTGTGTGTGTGTGTGTGACCCAAATTCTTTACAGCTTGGCAGCTACGAGCCCCAAGGCCGGCAGGAAAAAGACCCTTCAAGTTGGTCTGCTGCTACGTAGATGGCCCTTTTACGAGCGTTACAGATCCTTGGGGCGCCTGTGTGCATGCATATTATTATGGTGACCGGGAGGGAAAAAAAGAAAGAGTTTCGGAGTGTCGAAGGGTTTGAAGCTTATCTGACGGAGTATTGTTGTGTTGTATGTAAGGTGATGGACGTGTTGGTTTGTGGAAGTGCGTAGTTGCATAACGGTGTGTATGTTAGGATGATGTATGAATTATGAGGAAGTGTGAATGCTGTATTGTTGTATTTGCGGGCATAGTTTGCGCAGGCACTCGCGCGCTTGTGCACGTACATGCGCGAAGTTTTAATGCATGCACGCACGTACGCACGCGTAGACACACGCACCTAGAGCACATACACACACGCATACACACACACACTCACTAAACGTCCTTACACACTTACTAAACACATACACACACACACACACTCACGCGCGCGCGAACGCACGCACACATATGTACATATGTATGCACACAAATAAACAAACACACACACGCATGCATTCAAACACACACACATACACATTAACACACACAAACAAACACACACATTAACAAACACAAATAAGTAGTAAGCACGAAAGTAATAAATAAACAGTTTAGTAAGTAATAGGGGAAAATTAGAAGAAAAACAACAACACATACAATGACAACACCATCAACAGTAACGACAACCACAACAACAAAACATCAAAACAACAACATCAACAAATACCATCTCAAAACACTCAAACAAACTTAAAAACTTCGAGAAACAAAGAATCAAACGGAAACACACAAACTAGCAATGTAAACAAGCAAACTAACAAACAAGCAAACAAACAGACAAACAGAAGAGAGAAAAAAAACCCAGAAGACTACACAAAACGAAACAAAAACAACAACCTCAAAACTATCTTCTATATTCATAGTCGTGAAAAATGGGTTAACGAATGCAATATCAAACTCATCCTCCATTCTAGCCTCTAACATCGCTTTGCAATGGAAACCACATAACGCTGAGGTTAACCGAATAATAATAAGTTGATTCATGACTCTATTGCATCCATGGGACCCAGGACAGAAAAGAATGTTATTTTCCTGTGTGTAAATCAGGCAGTAACTGAGGACAATGTCCGGATATACGACGGAAGACACAGACATGCCACTTACATAACTACATTCACATGCGAGTACTCGCGTATATGTATGTATGCGCGCGTGTGAAAAACACATACATGTGCGAAAGATTGATTATGTTTTCATGGGGAAGGAAATGAAGCGTAAATAGTGTGTTGCCATACAGCTTTGCGAGCATACACGTCTAGAATATGTGTGCATGTTCACACAGACACACAGATACACGCGGAGATAGAAATACAGACAGACACACACACACACACACGCAAACACAAACACACACGCACACATACGCACGCATGCACGCACGCACGCACGCAAGCGCGCTCACACATACACACACTTACACACACACACACTAACACACACATTCATGCACACACACACACAAACAAACACATGGGGACTTAATGAAAAAAAGCACATGAGTGTTTATTCCATTATCCTCGAAATATAAGAATGCAATTAAACACACACACACATATACACACACACACTCCCACACACAGAAACACAAACAACACACACACACACATGCACGCAAGGACGTGCGCACACGCACACAGAAACAAACGCAAATGCACACACACACAACACACAGAGATAAACAACAACAACACACACAAACACACACACAGAGAAACAACAACAACACACACACACAGAATCACACACACACAGAAAGAACAACACAAACAACACACACACCACAATCACACACAAACAGACACAAACAACACACACACACACAGAAAGAACAACAACACAAACAACACACACACACACACACTCTTTCACACACACAAACACACACACACACACATCACACACACAACGCGCACACACACACAGACACAGAGAAACAACAACAATACAAATAACACAACACACACACACACTCTCTCTCTCACACACACACAAACA
>CM054138.1:67463952-67493952 GCA_028751875.1 Rapana venosa
AAATCTTGAAATCTTAAAATGTTCCTGCCCAGTTTCACGCTTTAGTGTGGGGTCCTTAAGTGTTCTTCATGTCCTTCATTGGCTCAATACGTTGAACTTCACGAACCCAGTGCAGAAGTACCTGGAAATCATTTTTAAACTGTTATGCACACTATTTTATATGAACACCAGCAATAAAAGGAAATACAAGAAAGATTTGAATTCAACAAAATGTATTTAGAAGTTACCTTTTTGCTGCTGCTATTTTGTTTTGTATTGTATTGTATACAATACCTATTTTGGAGGGGTTGTGTTTTCTTTCATCTGTGTTAATATAAATCGATATGTTAAGGAGCTTGAAAATCATTTCCACCCAAGTTTGGACCGGGATGAACGTCTTGAACTAGTCAGTGACCAGAACACCACTTAAAGACACCGCACACACACACACACACACACACACACACCACACACGCACGCACAACCTTGCCTTATAGTCTCATGCACCGGACTTAAAAGGGAGTAGTGGCGTTAATCGATGCTAACTTCTGGGACAAACATCCCCAAGAACGGTATCTTTCAGTAGAAAGACTTAGCTGCAAGAAAAGCACTGGAAGACGCACTAAACTTGAGACATTGGCTTATAGTCTCATCCACTGGACTTACATGGAGGAGCGATCGATGTTAACTTCAGAGAGAAAGATCCCCCCAAAACGATTTTTAAGTTGAGACATAAAACCTGTAGCCTCGGATACCGGAAGATCACGAATCCGAAAATCTAAACACTAGAAAAAAGGCTGCAGAATATAACATGCCGTTTATTATAGAAACAGCTAGAATTTGAAAAAAAAACACCCATCCGTATGCATCAGACCAACCCCAAAACAGTTCACTTTCAAATAAACCAGCCAGATTTTATTCAACATTTTTGGGGGTAGAAGGGTTATCAAAACCCAATTTTGTTTCTGAAGAAATCGATGCAAAATCTTTTTTTTTTTCTCCCAAAGGTTTAGAGTGAAAGTGTACACACGCGCTAGAGGAGGCTGCTGTCATGCACACACAATAGTCAATATTTCAGACATTGACAAAGTTGTTTGCTCAAACTTCGTTTTCCTGCAACAATAACATCACCCTGAAAGTTGAATGCCCTTCGATCTCAACCACAGAAGCATACCGCCATGTGACGTCTTCTTGACAGACCGGTCCCTGTCTTTCTCCCCTGAAAGAAGCAGCTGCTCAAATGTCTTCCCCAACACGGCAGGTGGGTGTATTCCCCTAGCCTGGCTGGCAGGCGGCAGGTGTAGAATAAACCAGAGAAGCATGGAGAGTAAACACACCCTTGTCACACAGCCTTACCCCCCCTCCCACCTTAAAAAAAGAAATGGATTTCAATAAGATGATGTTATGCTATTAACGCTATAGAATACATAGTGTTTTTTTGCTCTGTGCTTTTTACGAAAGTATTTGGTTAGGTGTGGAACTATGCGGGTATTATTATTTTATTCAGGATATTGTAATGACGAAAGCAGATTCTTGAAAAGAGTGTCCTTGGAAGCATAAGTGACGATTTTCATTTTCAACATGCGTTCATTTTCTACAGGAATGCAAACACGCATAGCTGTATTCAAACTTTCGCCCACATGCATGCTTGCACACATATTTGTACACATGAACGCGCCCACACACATGCACCCATAATCATGAGCTCTCCACAGCACACGCGTGTGTATGCTTCCACTCACCAGCCCTCCCTCCTACTTGTACCGATACACAGACATAATTATTTACTATTATTCGCGAGTGTGTGGGTGAGTACTTCCACGCACGCACGCACGCACGCGCGCGCGCGCGCGCGCGAACACACACACACCTCAAACACAGAGGCTTTCTGGCTAAGAGAAAGAGAACCGAGAGAGAGAGAGAGAGAGAGAGAGAGAGAGAGAGAGAGAGAGAGAGAGAGAGAGAGATTGACAGGTAGACATACATACAGACATAGATAGTGAATTCCTAGGACATTGACACTCATTTTTTATTTACTTTCAATTTTCAAATGTCACTTTCAATACCGACACGTGTTGAGGAAAAATTCTGGAAAACCCTGTTGTGTTCCAATAACCTCTCTACCCCCCCCCCCCCCCCCCCCCCCCATTATCACCACCCTCACCCCGTCTCACCTCCCTGCCCATCATTTTCATTTCAATATACCTACCTACCTCACCGACGAAGGCACTTACCGAATCAAAACATGAGCAGTGGGAAGAGAACACCAGTTAATACATCACCCTGTGCTACGCCTGTAGCGAACTTTGAATCTCTCTTTTCAACAGTTCGCTGCGGGCAGTCAGAAGCTCCATAAACTCTAGAGAGGTTGGGTGGTTTAAAATGAATCAAACATAAAGATTCTGTAAGTAAGTGAAGGAGATCGTAGGCATTGTTAATGCTGTCAGTGGAATAGCTGAACACAGAGGAAGGAAGGAGAGAAGGAAGGAAGGAAGGAAAGAAGGAAGGAAGGAAGGAGGAAGAAGAAGAAGAAAAATAATTTGAAGACAAATAATTTGAAGACAAATAATTTGAAGAACTTGAAGAATTTGAAGAATTTGAAGAAGAAGAAGAAGATGAAGAAGAGTCTCTCTTTTCAACAGTTCGCTGCGGGCAGTCAGAAGCTCCATAAACTCTAGAGAGGTTGGGTGATTTGAAATGAAACAAAACATAAAGATTCTGTAAGAAAATGAAGGAGATCGTAGGCTTTGTTAAAGCTGTCAGTGGAATAGCTGAACACAGGAAGGAAGGAAGGAGGGAAGGAAGGAAGGAAGGAAAGAAGGAAGGAAGGAAGGAGGAAGAAGAAGAAGAAAAAAATAATTTGAAGAAAAATAATTTGAAGACAAAATAATTTGAAGAACTTGAAGAATTTGAAGAATTTGAAGAATTTGAAGAAGAATTTGAAGAAGAAGAAGAAGAAGAAGAAGAAGAAAAAGAAGAAGAAGAAGAAGAAGAAGACGAAGAAGAAGAAGAAGAAGAAGAAGAAGAAAAAGAAGAGAAGAAAAGAAGAAGAAGAAGAAGAAGAAGAAGAAGAAGAAGAAGAAGAAGAAGAAGAAAAGAAGGAAGGAAAGAAGGAAGGAAGGAAGGAAAGAAGGAAGAAGAAAAAAAAAATGGAGAAGGGGCAGCAACAGCAGCAGCAGCAGAGGTGACAGCTGAAAAAGAAGATGAAAACGGAAGAAAAAGATGATTGTGGTAGTGACGGTGGTGGTGGCTGTTGTTGTGGATTGGATGGCGGTCGTGTGATGATGATGATGATGATGATGATGATGATGATGATGATGATGATGATGATGATGATGATAACGATGACAATGATGATGGTGATGGTAGCCCATTGTTGGGTGGTCTTGATATAACAATACTCTTAAGTTTTTGTTGAATTCTTAATTTCATTTAATCCCATTCTAGAGCATGTAGGTTTATACAAAACCTCAGGAGAAAAAACATTCCAGAACTATACAACTTTAGTTTTCATGCACCCAAAAATCACAATATTTAAACTCAGGATCATGGGGTGAAAAATGATGGTTCATCTTCCGTTACCTATCTTGAGATTTCTTGAACAAATGTTTCATGTTATTTGTTGTTTGTTGTTGTTGTTGTGCGTTCCCCAGGTTAAAACCCAGGGCGTCACCCAGAATGTGCACTCTTGACTCATTCATCCTACCCGTGAGTTAGGAAGTACACCGGATGAGAAGTTTGCGTATATGACCGTTTCCAAGTACCTCGCCAATTAGGCAGCAATACTACGACTTCAGAGGATTCTATATTTTTTCAAATAGCATTAGTAATCAGCTGAACTACAATGAGCATAGCTGTTTTGCTTGTTGAAGAAACTAGTCTTCTAAATTCAAACTCTTTGGCTCTTAGACATATGCGTAGAAAATGGCAAGTGCATGGTTAAAAGTCATTTCATTTCATTTTCATTTTACCACTTTAAGTCACGAGATTTCTCTGCGTGAAATTCGGGCTGCTCTCCCAGGGGAGAGCGCGTCGCCACAAGAGCAGCGCCACCCTTTGTCAGTCAGTCATGGACCTATCTTTTTGTCATTTACGGAGCTATATGAATTGAGGCTGTGTGCAAACTTATTCAGATTTGAATATAAACTTGCTGCGTATACGATACAATTATAGCACGTGTGAGGAAACTGACAAATAACACGAGAGTTGTCCCATGGTAAGATTACATAGCAAAGTTCACTTTCACTGGGGAACAAAAATTAATACAAATGAAGAAAAGAAAAATAAAGTTAACAAGAATGGTCTTACCACATTATTTGGATTGAGGTGCTTTCTCTTTATAAAGTCAATAAAACTTCCCACAGATACCGCACTTATATATATAATGAATAAATGAAATAGATACATAGTCGTCAACGTTGTCGTCATCATCATCATATCATTGTCATCATCATCAAAATATCATCATCATCACTACCACCACCACCACCACCACCACCAGCCACAACCATAATAAATAAATAAGATACACCGCCGTCATCGTCACCGTCATCATCATCATAATATCATCATCATCATCATATCATCATCATCATCACCACCACCACCACCACTACCACCACCAACCACCACCATCTTTACCACGACCATCACAGTAGTTAGCATCATCATAATTATCATAACACCAACAGCAACATCATCAACAACACAGCACATAATTATCTCAACTCAGTACCACCGTGAAGCCACTAAAAGTCTGAGGTATTCCACCCAAACTTCCAACAACCTTTGCCCTCCTAAATGTCTGTGGCAAAATCTGGAGATTACCTCGCCCTTTTAAAAAAAAAAAAACTTATCCAAAAGTTGAATGTCCTAAAGTTCAGCTTAGAGAGGTGTGAGAACTGTACAGTTCAGTGTCATATACGTCACGAACACATCTTTTAAAACCCCCCACAGAATCTTAATTTTTTTGCACTGCAGGTGTCTGTATCTTTTAGGACTTGTGGACACCAAGGTTAACACTGTAAGTTTTTATTTATTTATTTATTTATTTATTTATTTCTTTTATATCGAGGATAATGGAATAAGCACTTATGTGCTTTTTTTCTAAATCCAGTCCCCGTATGTATGCGGTTTTGTAAATTTTGTCATCTGTTCCCCCCCGGCACAAAATGGCCTACTCTTACGAATAGCGGAACAGGATTTAACGTGTGCGCAAGATGTTCTGCGTGCGTTCGCACACGGGGCCTCGGTTTAAAGTCTCAGCCGAAGGAAGAAGTGAGTAAGTAAGTAGCCTAAGAAAGTAAGTAAGAATGTAAATAAGAACGTAAGTAAGAAAGTTAGTAAGTAAGTAAGAAAGTAAGTATGAAATTAAGTAAGTAAGTAAGAAAGTAAGTAAATAAGAAATAAAGAAAGTAAGTAAGTAAGAAAGTAAGTATGTAAGAAAGTAAGTAAATAAGAAAGTAAGTAAATAAGAAAGTAAGTAAGTAAGTAAATAAGAAAGTAAGTAAGTAAGAACAGGAAGAAGTAAAAGACTTTCCCTTTTTGTTAGGGGACCAAGGTATATACACTATGAAACTTAACATGGTGTGAGGTGTTGTAGTTGGGTGTTTTTCTTTAGGACAGTAGATTTAATAATAATAACAATAATAATAATAATAATAATAAGAAGAAGAAGAAGAAGAAGAAGAAGAAGAAGAAGAAATGGAACTTATATAGCGCTATATCTTGCAGAGACAAAACAAAGCGCTTGCACTCAACTCATTCTTACACAGTCATACAACCAGTAACAAGTAATAGTTCCATCAAGTCCAAATGTGCACACACACACACACACACACACACACACACACACAGAGGTCACACACCCTGGCAGGGCAATAGAATCTTGGCTGTTGAAAGCAGGGAAAAACTATGAGATGAGGCAGGAGAGGAAAATCTTAGGTTTGAAATAAATATGTCTTGAGACTGGATTTAAAAGTGTCATAAGAAGGCTTGTATTATTGCCGGAGGCTCTGCTGGCTGTGTTTGGTTGCTCTAGTGGAGAGGAGCACTAGGCATAGCGCTAAGGTGTCTCTCTTCAAGCTGAGCTATGACAGTGACTGCTATGGAATATCGACTGTCGGGGCAAGGCCTTAATCAGTGGTTGACAACGACAGCAATGCTGGCAGGTTGATAGGGAACTGAAGTTTTTGGGGGGTACGAACATGGGTACACATAGAAGTATACAAAGGTGAACGAACGTGTATGTGCACGCACGCGTATACGCACGCATGTGCAAACACACACGCGCGCACGCACGCACACACACACACACACGTACACACACAAACACAGATACACACATTGAGATATACATAAATAGTGTGTGCACACGTGGTGCAACAAAAGAAATGTTAAAAAACCACTCGGAAGAAGATAACGTTCAACACAGCAAGAAGTAGAAGAAGAGTTGTATATAGGAAGAGAAAAAAAACAAAAACAATTTAAAACCCCAAACAAACATACACCCAAACCCAAACAAACACAAAAAACCGACTAAACAGGAAACCAACAGAAAAAAAAAACCCTCACAAGGTCATGCACATCAGTTCATATCCACATTTTAAAAAACCCATCCTGTTTTCTAACGCTGCTTTCACAAAACTTACATACAAGCAAAACACACACACGCACACACACACACACACACACACACACACACACACACACACACACACACACACACACACACACACACACACACACACACACACACACACACACACACACACACACAGTATGACAAAACTAACAAACATCCATTTTCTGCTTCTTCACTCAAACGCCCCCCTTAAGCCTTTTCCCCCCTCCAAACTTCTATTAACAAGGTACTTACCGTAAATTGAAAACTGACATAGAAAGAGAACACCAGACAGAACCGCACCTTGCGGTAACCCTGCAGCGAACTGAAACTACTCTTTTCAGCTGGACAAAATGTTTTTCTTTTAGCCCTACATTTTGTTGTATCAACAGCATTACTCATGCGAATAGAGTAGGGGCAAAGAAGATAACGATGACGACGATGACGAAGAAGAAGATGGGGATGATGATGATGATGATGATGGTGATGGTGGTGGTGGTGGTAGCGGTGGTGGTGGTGGTAGTGGTGGTAGTGGTGGTGGTGGGGGTGGTGATGGTGGTGGTGGTGGGGGTGGTGATGGTAGTGGTGGTGGTGGTGGTGGTGGTAGCGTTTTTTAAAAATTTATTTTGTTTGAGTCTTTTATTTCAAGGATAAGGGAATAAGCACTCATGTGGTGTTGTTGTTTTTCATTCACTTCCCCGTGTGTATGCAGTTCAGTTAACTTTGTCATCCGTTCTCACCAGCATACAATAGCCTAGTAGTAGTAGTAGTAGTAGCAGCAGCAGCAGCAGCAGCAGCAGCAGCAGCAGCAGCAGCAGCAGCAGCAGCAGCAGTAGTAGTAGTAGTAGTAGTAGTAGTAGTAGTAGTAGTAGTAGTAGTAGGGATGATATTTGAATCTGGAGGTAATAACCCTCTGTTTATGGACGTACAGGCAAGTACGCAACAGGTATGCTTGGTGTAAGCACGTGTGTCTACGCGCGCACGGGTGCGCGCGCGCGCACATACACACACACACACACACACACACACACACACACACAGAACATCTTGCGCACTTGTTAAAATCCGTTCCGCTTTTCGGAAGAGTAGGCCATTGTGTGTCAGTGGGAACGGATGACAAAATTAATATAACTGCATAAATACGGGGACTAGATGTAAAAAAAGGCACACGAGTGCTTATTCCATCATCATCAAAAAACAAAATAAAATCACATAAATATAGTCAGAGAATAGAAGTGGACGAAAACACGTGCATGAAAGCAGTTACATTTTTATCATTCTGAAAGTGATTTACAACAGATTCAAATGATAAAATATACTTTTTAAATCGTAGAAAAATTATATCTTTCAATAGGAGCAGTTTTGTTAGAACCATGACTTTTGCCTGACCTGACTGGAGTTCCGGCTCCTCGTGTGTGTGTGTGTGTGTGTGTGTGTGTGTGTGTGTGTGTGTGTGTGCGTGCGTGCGTGTGTGCGTGCGTGCGTGTTGATGAGAGAGAGAGTGAGTGAGATGTTTCAACACACTAAAAAGGTAACACTAGACAAGCAAAATAAGAAACGAAAAGGAAACATTCAGAAGTGGAGATTTGGACACAGGAAGAGGAAGAGAGAAAGCAAAGAAAGTAAGCATACTTAGAAACAAAAACAAAGACGAAGGCAGACAAAGAGCTCAAACGACAGATGGAATTCGCAAGGTCATAGACATTGGTACATACTCGCTTGAAAACATCCTGTTTTCTCCAACGCCGCTTTCACTAAACTGACATGCAAGAAAAACACACACATAGTATGACAAAGCTAACAAACCTCTTTTTTCTCACACCATTAGCAAACTCCCCCCTTCTAACCCTTTCCCTTCCCAACTCCTATTAACAAGGTACTTGCCGTAATTGAAAACTGACATTGAAAGAGAACACCAGACAGAACCGCTCCTTGGGGTAACCCTGCCGCGAGCTTAAACTACTCTTTTCAGCTGGCCAACATGCGTTTTGAATGTTGCCCCTGGTGGCCCTGTAAGCATAATAGTTTGGCACAGAGAAGAAGAAAAAAGAAAGAAAAGAGAGAAAGAAAGAGAAGAAGAAGAAGAAGAAGAAGAAGAAGAAGAAGAAGAAGAAGAAGAAGAAGAAGAATGTGCAGAATTTGAAGAATGAGAATTTCAAGAAGAAGAAAAAGAAAAAGAAGAAGAAGAATTTGAAGAATTTCAAGAATTTCAAGAAGAAGATTTTGAAGAATCTTAAGATAAAGAAGAATTTAAAGAATAAAAAGAAGAAAAAAAGAAGAAGAAGAAGAAGAAGAAGAAGAAGAAGAAGAAGAAGAAGAAGAAGAAGAAGAAGAAGAAAAGAAGAAGGGGAGGGAGAGGAGGCGGAGAATGAACAGAAGAAGATATGTATGCCTCTAGGAGTTTCCTTCATCAGTGCTAGAACTCTCCATTCTGTGTTGAACCCAATTACTTTCACATTCTGTGTTGAACCCAATTACTTTGACATTCTGTGTTGAACCCAATTACTTTGACATTCTGTGTTGAACCCAATTACTTTGACATTCTGTGTTGAGCCCAATTACTTTGACATTCTGTGGTGTACCCAACTATTCTGATATTCTGTGTTGAGCCCAATTACTTTGACATTCCGTGTTGAACCCAATTACTTTGACATTCTTTGCTGTACCCAATTACTCTGATATTCTGTGTTGAACCCAATTACTTTGACATTCTGTGTTGTACCCAATTATTTTGACATTCTCTGTTGAACCCAATTACTTTTGCATTCTCTGTTGAACCCAATTACTTTTGCATTCTCTGTTCAACCCAATTACTTTTGCATTTTCAAACTGTTGAACCCAATTACTTTTGCATTTTCAAACTGTTCAACCCAATTACTTTTGCATTCTCTGTTGAACCAAAATTAATCCGTATTCACTGTTAAACCAAACTGACTTTGCATTCTTTCTTGAACCAAATTACTTTGTATCTTTTGTAGAACCAAAATAACTCTGCATTCACTGTTAAACCAAATCACATTGCATTCTCTCTTCAACCAAGTAAGAGTTGTCACCATACATTACAGGCGGTATTTTGTTGTTGTTGTTGTTGTTTTTGTTGTGTGTGTGTGCGCGCGCCCGCGTGCGTGCGTGCGTGTGCGTATGTGTGTGTGTGTTGTGCTTTCTTTTTCTCTCAACAAACATTGGCTGACAGCAGACAAACACTGAACACTACCCCCTGTGAAAATAATTCTTGCCCAACATTTGCTGTGTCAAATTGTCTTCTAAATCACTTTGCTCTTCCTAAGCGTATTTTTGGCTAAATCGCAGTAGTTCACGGAATGGTCTACTTATCATCTGTCACTTTTGAAAGGGTAGCTTTTTTTTTTGGTTCACGCTGAACCCCACAAGTCATTGAGCAAAGCGACGGGAAAATACAGGAGGGGACAGTGACTGGAGGTACCTGACACACACAGCAATTTAGTGATGTTGGACACACACAAAATTTAATGGCAAGTTTGATTATATTCATATAGCCATACACGTACGCACAATTTGTGCAAACACACTCATGTACACTTATATGTATATATCTGAACACAAACCCACACACACATATGCGTACGCGCGTGTGCGTTCGCATACACACACGCGTGCTCGCGTGCGTGCGTGCGTGCACGCGCGCGCGGACACACACACACACAAACACACATGCATACGCACGCATGACTTTGCGTGCACAGGAACACAAATGCATAATTATGCACATACACGGACGTGCGCTCGCATGCATACACGCACGTACGTACGTGCGCCACCATGCTCACACACACAAACACACACTCACTCACGCATACACATGCATGCACACACTTACACACAAGTAGAACATGTTCTGAACGGATTAAAACACATTTCGCCTTTCGGAAGAGTACGCCCTTAAGTGGTGACAAGAACCGGTCACCCCCCCCCCCCCCCTCCCGTCCCAAACAAAAAACAACGACAACAAACAAAATGGAAACCCATAAAAAAAAAACCCAAAACCCCACCCCCCAAAAAAAAACAACCAAACAAAACAACAACAAAAACTTAAACAAAAACTACCATCCCAAAATCTACAAACAAACCTGCATATGCACTCTGATGACGTGTTTAGACACACCATCCCCGAAGACAGAAAGCGGACACCTTAACGGTGGACAAAATCGGTCGAATGCGCAAAATCTCACCATTGGTGAACCTGGGAGTGCAAATCGAGGAACAAAAAAAATAAAAAACACAAAATTACTTGTCAAAGTAAACTTCCTGCACCGATTTATTCACAGAGAGAGAAAGAGAGAGAGAGAGAGAGAGAGAGAGAGAGAGAGAGAGAGAGAGAGAGAGAGAGAGAGAGAGAATTTAGCAATCAAGCCATATAGCGCTGCGGCGCTGTAACAACGATATCGAACGCGACACGATTACAATGACATGGAACCATGGCAGTAGTGGTATGTACATCAAGATTCGATACATTATTGTCTGTGTCTCAAGTGTCTCAATTTTCAAACCAGCCTTTCCTTTACCAGTCTACAGCCAGCGAAGTCAGCCCATGTAAGACCGGATCAGGTCCCACCACTGTCGCTGTGTGTTGTGTGTTAGTACACTGTTTCCCTTTACGAAGTCTGGCAAGCCTGACACGTTCTTCTGGCAACATGTTTTTCTCTTCTTGCTTGATGTACCAGAACACACACTTAGATTCCTCGCCAGGATCTCCATTCCAAGAGTATTCCAGGGTGATGTCATCTGATTCACAACCGAACTATGTACCACCACCTTTCTGTGTTTCTCTTGCTGTCCCTTAATCGAGGCTGCACACGTTTGTCAGTTAGAGTTTTCACATACTGTTTCACAATACCAGTATCAGAGTCATCCACTGTGCAGCCAACTGTCAGCTCTTCCTGCACATCAGATGCCTCAGAAGACACACCGATCTTGCTGTCTGTTGCTGGATCACACAGTAGATCAAGTGAATCTGGTGTGGCCGAGGCATTCAATTCACTGCTGACACATAGTTCTGTGTACACACTGGTTTGTTTTCCTTCTGTTTCCACATCCAGCAGGGAGTCAATGTTACACAAGACCGGCTCTTCCAAGACACTGTCGTTGTCACATTGGTGACTTGCCTGTCTTTCTTGGTGTTGTCTGCTTCTTTGAACATCGCGACGGATTTGACATGGGGGCTTTTTGCGATAGTACTGAACACGGAGTTACGGTTCAGCACCGGGTCCGCCATTTCTGTTGACACTGACTTGTCAGCTGGCTTCATTCGCAAGATGAACACAACGCTGCCGCTCTCCCCCGCGACTTTCCAACTCGATACGACGTTGTCGATCAGCAGGGCGTTTAAAGTTGTTATTACAGTTGCTGGAAGGCCTGTAACTGACATTTTGAAGCTAAAATGCAAAAATTTGCAGCAGCTTACTAACAGCACACCCGTTCAATTCTCGTCCTGTCACGTCGTTTTTGTTTTTGTTTTTTTGTTGTTGTTTTTTCGAGAGAGAGAGAGAGAGAGAGAGAGTGTGTGTGTGTGTGTGGTGTGTGTGTGTGTGTGTGTGTGTGTGTGTGTGTGTGGTGTGTGTGTCTGTGTGTGTGTATGTGCGTGTGTATGTGCGTGTGTATGTGTGTGTGTGTGAGAGAGAGACTCTGTGTAAGTGTGTGTGTGTGTGTGTGTGTGTTGTTGTTGTTGTTGTTGTTGTTGTTGTTGTTGTTGTTGTTGTTGTTGCTGCTGCTGCTGCTGCTTCGATTTTACGTCTGTTCACTCAAAGTGATATTAGACGATGGGAAGGGGAGGGGAGGGAACATTGATGTTGATGGCTGTGTGCTGTGAAATTGGTATCTGTTGCTAAAATATTGTAGGAAGTATACAGAAAAAGGCTAAGCAATGATAAAGGTAAAGGTCGTAGGGGAGCGAGGCGTCAGAGACCTCACTTCTCTAGGGCCAGCATATTGAGGGCGGCGCCCATCTCCTCTCCCTCGCTGCTTTACCTTCCCTGACCCTAAGGCTACACACCGGTATTAATTTGGGGGTCACGTAGTATCTTCTATAGAGTGCGAGTGGAAAAAAATGTTGTTGATTTTCACATATTTTTTTAAGCATGAAAAAATGGACTGTGCACTTGTTTTTTGGATTGAGGACATAGAGCAATACCAGGTAGTCACGAGAAAGTTGGAAATAACCATCAAATGAGGTTTGCCTGTATTCCTACAGCGTTGACCCCGCGCATGCATATTGCGGTAAGGAAGCTAGCAGACGACAAAGGACTGAGGGGTACAGTGTTTGCTGAAAAATTAAAAAAATTCAAACCTACCAAATTTGTTCAAAATCACATGAGTTTTGAGTCAGAGGCTAGTCTTTCACAAAAAGTGGTTTTTATTTCTGTGGATGCCTTAGTGCGTGCGGTATGAATATAAGAGTTACATAGAAAAACAGAAGGAAAAGAGTGATTTTTTAATACCGGTGTGTAGCCTAAAGAGGACAGGTACCCATTTACAGCTGGGTGAACTGGGGGAACTGTACTGAAGCCAAGGCGCGCATACGGTCACCCATCCAACTGGTAACCACTCTCGACGCTGCTTAACTTGGCTGGAGGAAAGCGAGTGCTCCGACCACTGAGCTATCCCGTCCTATACAACAAATAAATACATAAGAAATGCTAATACGACTTATAACTATAACAAATCTCCTATAGGAATGTCCATTACAGATTTTGTTATACGAAACGCCAAATCAATCATTTTTGATATCTTATCCAAAGATTTTTCAGAAAAAAAGGTTAGAAGGATTTTAGACTCTTACATTAAAAATTTTTGTAAATGCTAGTAATGTTCTCACCACAAAAACATTAGATATATATATATATATATAAATATATATATATATATATATATATATATATATATATATATTCGCCTCGTCAGCGCCTGGGCTTTATCACAGTTCTTGATTAAACCATTGACGCTGGGGGCAACAGCAAAGTGAGAGGCTGTAGTATGACCAGTGGCTTTCCCACCCATGGAATTCCACTTTACAGCTTAGTCTTTAGTGATCGACTTTGACTCTCTGACTAGGAGGCTTGACTCGCACAGTCCTTATGTGCTGCAGCCCTGGGGGCTGGTTGGCCTTTGGAGAACATCTCCAACGCTGACTGTCCTTATGCCCACTTGGCCGAGAGAGTAGGGATGTACTGTGGGCAAGGCATCCCCACTATAATCAAATTTCTGCCCAATTTCCAAAACAGCAACTGCCTCCTCTGCTGTTTTGGAGGTCATCGTCGGACACGACGTACAAACATACACACACACACACACACACACACATATATATATATATATATATATATATATATATATGTGTGTGTGTGTGTGTGTGTGTGTGTGTATGTATGTATGTATGTGTGTGTGTTTTACGTGGTTGTGTGCGTGCGGGCGCGAGCGTGCGTGTATGAGTAAAACTAAAGTCAACGTTCACCTTGAAATGATAAAGACAAACATGTAGGTCTACACAAACATTAGCTGCGTTTGTTATGTAAAGTTCACAGAAGTTTTGGCAATTTTCCCCTAGCAATCATGGAAACGCACGCTATGTTTTCTGGCAAGAAAATTACATAAAAAGCAAAGGCATACAAACCCAGAACTTTTGAACTTTCAGAATCTATCAAGGAAAACGAGCGGCTGATTTGACATAATGGGGTCAACTAGCCAAGCGAATTTCCTTGTCCTTCTTATGCTCTCAGAATGGGGATTGCTGATTCTGAATCTGAATTCTCAGTCTGATTGCCGATTCTCAGTCTGAATTTTCAGGTCTGATTTGTTAATACGCTCGCTCTCTGTCACGTATCATTAGTATGTCTGTCTGTCTCGATTTGTTTGTTTTTTACAAGATTCAGCGCTATATAAATTCCATATATTATTATTATTATCCGTCCGTCCGTGTGTTTGCCTGACTCTCTGTCTGTCTGTCTGTTGGTGTTGGTCTGTCTTGTTGATAAGCTTTCTGTCACGTCTTTTTGGTGTTTGTCTCTGTCTGTTTGTTTGTCTGTCTGTCTGCGAGTGTGTGGCTGAATGTCTGCATGAAGCATACACACACGTGCGCGCGCTCGCACGTGCGCACACACCCACGCTCTCTCTCTCTCTCTCTCTCTCTCTCTCAAACGAGTGGCTTCCCTTGCTTGGCTGCCAGCAAGACGCTTTCTCTCCAGCTCCTGTAAGTTTTTCCTTTTCTTCAACAATTCCTGTTCAAAATGCCAGTTGTGGGCCTCCCTGTAACCTTGGAGGGCATGTTGAACGCAGTGTTGCATGAACAGACGGTGTCTTCATTCAAAGTGGATGGGCGAGAACATCAAACTGTTGTTGTGATTCGATTGACAAGTAACGCCGCCAGCCATTCCCCTGTTACTCCAGTTCAACAGGCAATGTATCGCAAGAAGTGCCCGTCTCAGGTGAATAGAGACAAAATAAGAGCAGAAAGGTATAGAAATAACAACCAGAAGAAAGTGAATGAACAAGTTTCATCCCCCTCGGGTTTGTTTCTACCCACCCCGCCTAGATTGTGCTATACTACAGGCCATTCTGACAACAACACTGCTACGGACATGTTTGTGTATGAGACCCACTGCCCTCCCTCTTCAAGCCACTGTCAAAAGGAACAAAGTATTGACACGATAATGGATGACACTGACAGACAGACAGTGACAATTTCATTTGACAAAAATGTAAGAAATGAATCATGTGGTGAAATTGTGAATGTAGCAAAAGAGTGTGGTTGTAGTTACATAAATGGAATCAAAGATTGTGTCCATGATAACAGGAATGAAGAGGGAGATTGTGAAATGGGGAAGGAGGGTGTGGAAAATCACGAAAAGCATGTGAAGAAAGGTAGGGATGTGATGCAAGCAGAAAATGACAGAGAAGTGCGTGCAGAGAGGAGAGTGAGGGAGAGGGTGTAGAAGGTGAGAGTGGGGAAGGGTGTGGGGAGAATGAGAGTGAGGAAGAGTGTGCAGAGAATGTAACAGGAGCAGAGTGTGGGGGGGGTTATGGAAGATGGGGATGAAAGCTGCGAAAGGGAAGAGACTGTTACACTGGCAGATGTAATGGAAAGGTTGCAGCAAATGACGGAGAAGGCTGAAGATGTCCACTTCATGCTACGTGACATGAGACAGTGCACTGCTAGGACCACTGCTGTGTTGAAGGGAAATGTTTACAAATATGTTTCTTGATTAATGTGTTGTACACTTCCGGACTGACTTAACAACATGAAGAAACTGTGGTCCGATGAATGACATTATATGTATCTAGAACAATGATATGGAATCCATGTCATGAAGACTGTTTGGGCTGTCATTAATTAATTATGCTTTTCGTTGATTCTGTGTTTTGTGCCCAATCCCCATCCCACTGTCCCCTTGTGAATGGGCGATGATGCTTATCACAATAAACTGTTGTCATTGTCATTGTCATTGTCATTGTCTCTCTCTCAAACACACACACACTCACACACACATACATGCAAAGTTCTGATTCCCTTGTACTATCATAAGAAAACGACATACCAGGAACTCGAGTCAAAAATGATGTTGCCTAAAACAGTCGATGTATACACACTTCAGCAAGCTATTTGCTAACTGACAAGTTTTTTCCCCCTCTCCATTGACACACACTCCCTAACTGGCAAGTACACAGACACGAAAATTACAGCCTGCAAATGTATAAATACAAGACTCCTGAATATTCAGAAATGGTCCAGATAAATAGATGACTGATTGCCCCAAATCAGGCAAATTTCTAAAGCAAACCTTCAGAGCAAACGTTCTGTCCTGCTTACTTAAAGCACACAGTAAGATCGATTCCCTAGAGGAATGCTAAGGGCCTGTTAGTATAAATAGCATCCCTACTCTCTGAAAATGTTGTGTCAGACATTCCTTCTTTTCTATCCCTCCCTTTGTTTCTGCCCTGTTCTTTTTTGTTCCTGTCACCTCCTTCTTGTCTATTTAAATAACTGCCTTCTTGGTCCACCTCTCCCCTTTCTTCTTGCAGGAAGAGTTAAAAGATGACTAGTCTAGTTCTCTTCCTTACTGAGTTCGGATGCGCTGGGCCTGACTTGTCAGGCGCTTAACGGCACCGCAACGAATTTTTTTGCTCATTATGTCTGACAACAATATTTGCTGTTTGAGGGGTCGACAACGAAGAAGAGTGATGAGGACTGATGATTTGTATGTTGGTCGCTACTGTTTGAGAACGTATATTTCTCCTGGGTTTTTTCCCTATGTATCTGTCTGTGATTAGCACTGATGATTAGTCTGTTTGTCTCCCCCCATATAACAACATTTCTTTCTCACGTTCATAGTCTGTATCTGTGTATCTGTCTGTGGTCAGCACTGATGATCAGTCTGTTTGTCTCCCCCCACCCCCCACCCCCCATAAAACAACATTTCTTTCTCCCGTCCGTACTCTGTATCTATATATCTGTCTGTGATCAGCACTGATAATTAGTCTGTTTGTCTCTACCCCGACTAACAACCTTTCTTTCTCCTGGTTTTTAGTCTCTGTCTATCCCCGATTTTGCGTGGTAGCCTTCTGGTGTGTGTTTGTCAGGGAAACTCGAGTTTACAGTTTCTCTCTTTTTTGTCTGTCTCTGTATGTGTTCCTGTCTGAATCATGGTCTGTCTGTCAAACTGCATGCATGCTTGTCTGTCTGTTTATAATCTAGTTTCCTGTCTGTGTAGCTTTTCTTCTCTGTCTACATCTCTTGTTCCTTTTTGTCTTGCTGTACTGTCTCCCCTCATCCTGTCCATGACTCTCTTTTTATTCTGTCTTTTATATTCTTTTACATCGAGGATAATGGAATAAGCACTTATGTGCTTTTTTACATCCAGTCCCCGTAGTGTATGCAGTTTTGTAAACTTTGTCATCTGTTTTCACCGGCACACAATGGCCTACTCTTACGAAAAGCGGAACAGGGTTTAAGGGGCGCGCAAGATGTTCTGCGTGCGTTCGCACACGGGGCTTTGGTTTATAGTCTCATCCGAAGGACTGTTGGGGAGAGTGGAGTCGGCACTGATGTTAACTCCAGGGGAAAATATCCCCTTGAGCGGGAATCTAACCCGGGTCGTCAGATTGCGAATGCAATGTTCTAACCACTAGGCTATCCTGTCCCTGTCCCGTCCCTCTCTCTCTCTCTCTCTCTCTCTCTCTCTCTCTCT
This sequence comes from Rapana venosa, assembly GCA_028751875.1. Classification (NCBI taxonomy): domain Eukaryota; kingdom Metazoa; phylum Mollusca; class Gastropoda; order Neogastropoda; family Muricidae; genus Rapana; species Rapana venosa. Next base: position 67,481,770 of record CM054138.1, read on the forward strand.
CTCTCCTCTCTCTCTCTCTCTCTCTCTCTCTGTTTTCTAGATTTCTTTTTCTATTTGTCTCTGTTTTCTTTTGTTATTGTGTCTCTCTCTTAGTCCTCGTGTTTGTCTGTATTTGTTTGTCCCCCCCCCCCCCTCTCTCTCTCTCTCTCTCTCTCTCTCTCTCTCTCTCTCTCTCTTTCTCTCTCTCTCCTCTCAGCCATCTAAGTCTGTGTCCATGGTTTTCTTGAGTGTTTTTTGGTCTTTGTGTTTCTGGATTTTGTGTGTGTTTGTCTTCCCATCTTGTTATCTCTATGTCTTCTTTTCAATGTTTTTTGGTGTGGTCTGTCTGTCTGTTTGTTTGTAACCATGTTTTCTTAAGTCTGTCTGTCTTTCTCTGCCCTTTAATGTATCTGGCCGTCTCTCTGTATGTTTCTGTCTCTGCCTCTCTCGTTTTCTATCAATCTGTCTGTCTTTCTATCTGTTCGTGTGTCTGTCTTTATCTCTCCGGCTCTGTCTATCTGTCTCTCTGTCTCTGTCTCTGCTCCTCTCTCTCTCTCTCTCTCTCTCTCTCTCTCTCCTCCTCCTCCTCCTCCTCCTCCTCCTTTCCCCCTCCTCCTTTCCCCCTCCTCCTTTTCACCTCTATCTTTTTCTTCCCCCTTCCTCCTTTCCAACAGTACCTAACTTTTATTTCTCTAAAGTTTCCAAGCTCGTCGTTCTCTTCAAACTAAAAAAGAAACCTGTTACTTTCCTTCACGCTAAAAAAAAAAAAAAATGGAGTTGGTAGGATGTGTGTGTACCTACTTGTCACTCAGTTATGTGGGGAAAAGGGAGAAACCTTATTAAGCTTAAAGTCAAAGGGATAGGGGGGAGGGGGGAGGGAGAGGGGAATGGACGGCAGGGGAAAAGAGGGAGGAAGAAGGAGGCAGACGTGTGGTTTGGAAAGGGAGTACCTTGGTATACAAAGTACTATTATTGCAATTATGGTAGTGGTACAGAATGGGGGGTGGGGAGGAGGAGGGGGGGAGGAAACAAAACAAAAAAACTTTCAACAAGGTTTGGCCAGTGCAAGCAAAACTTTTGCTTGAAAAGTCCAAAAGGGAAAGATTGTGTGACTGGTTAATTTGCCAGCTGACTGCTTGGCTGGTTTACTGATTGACTAAAAGTCTGCCTGGCTGCTCACCAGAAAAGAGTGACGGCTGATTGGTTGGCTGGTTGGTTTGTCTGTTGGTTGGTTGGTTGATTGATTGATTGATCGATTCGTTAAGTATGCTTCAGGTCTTTAAAGCTACGTGTCTGTTGAGTTTTTAGTTTGTTTTTATCTTTTACTGTGAAATTCTTGTTTTCTTCTTCCTTTTCTTTTCTTCTTTCTTTTCTTTCTTTCTTTCTTTCTTCTTCTTCTTTCTTCTTCTTCTTCTTCTTCTTCTTCTCTCTTCTTCTTCTTCTTCTTCTTCTTCTTCTTCTTCTTCTTCTTCTTCTTCTTCTTCTTCTTCATGGAACGCTCTGACAGCAACTTTTCTTGTCTGTTATGGATCGGTGGTCTAGAGGTAACACACCTGTCTAGAAAGCGAAAAGTCCGGGTCGGAAGTGTGCGGTGGTTCGAATCCCGTTTGGGCCCGAAACTTTTCCCCCATCCATTAGACCATGAGTGGTGGTCTGGGCGCTAGTCTTTCGGATGAGTCGATAATTCGAGGTCCCGTGTGTTACACAAAATTATTCAGCGCACGTAAAAGAACCCACGGCAACAAGAGTTGTCCCTGGCAAAATTCTTAGAAAAAGCCACTCTGATAGGGAAACAAATACAGTTGCACACCCATGCCCCACCCCACCCCTCAAAAAAAACACCAAAAAGGGTGGCGCTGCTCTTGTGGCGACGCGCTCTCACCGGGGAGAGCAGCCCGAATTTCATGCAGAATAATCTCTTGACTTAAAGTGGTATAAATAAATAAATAAAATAAAGAAATAAATATGAGCGAAAATGCGCCAGGCTGCCGTTAAGCACCTGACAAGTCAGGCCCAGTGCCTCCTGACTTCAGTATGAGAGAGAATTGTTATCATTTAAGTCTTTCTGGGATAAAAAGGCAGATGAATGGACCAAGAAGGCAGAAAACAGACAAGGAGGAGGTGACAGGAAGAAAAGGAAAAAGGCAGAAACAAAGAGAGTGATAGAAAAGAGAAAACTTCTAACACCGAATTTCCAGAATATGGAGATGCTATTTATATTGACAGACACCTTCCCCCCTTCCACCCAGCATTCTCACGGGGTGATATTGTAAAATGATTGGTTATATCCAGGAAGTCAAAGTTATAGCTATCTTTTCTGTGTTATACTGAGTTTGGCTCCTTTTTCCAAAGAAGTCTTTCATTTTTATTTATTTATTCTTTTATATCGAGGATAATGGAATAAGCACTCATGTGGTTTTTCTACGTCCAGTCCCCGTGTGTATGCGGTTTTTGTAAATTTTGTCGTCTATTTCCACCGGCACACAGTGACCTACTCTTTCGCGAAAAGCGGAACAGGATTTAACGTGTGCGCAAGATGTTCTGCATGCGTTCGCACACGGGGCCTCGGTTTATAGTCTTATCCGAAGGAAGAAGAGACAAGCGACCAAGAGCCCACGTGTCAACCAGTACATGTGGTACAGTTTGGTGAATCTCGGAGCGAGCTCTAGCCCAGGAACGAAAGGAAATGTCTGTGTAGTAGCTGATGGAGAGCTTCGTCTTTCTTTGTCCAGGGCTCAGACAGCAACTACTGGTGTCTGGTATATGAGCGAAAATGCCCCATGCTGCCGTAACGCCCCCAGACAAGTCAGGCCCAGCGCATCCACTTTGGCATAAGAGAGACATGACTTCTCTCTCTCTCTCTCTCTCTCTCTCTCTCTCTCTCTTTGTCTGTCTGTCTGTCTGTCTGTCTGTCTCTCTCTCTCTCTCTCTCTCTCTCTCTCTCTCTCTCTCTCTCGCTCTCTCTCGCTGTCTCTCTCTCTCGTGTTCGTTTGTTACCGCGCTGCAGCGCTATATGGCTTGATTGCTAAATAGCAATACATATTGTTCAGTGTTCATTGTTCGTTCATTGTCTCTCGTGTCCTTTTTTGAACAGTACCTAACCTTCAAAGTCGATGTTCCCTCCAAACTAAAGAAACCTGTTACTCGCCTTCAGGACTCGCCTTCGAACCCCCCCCCCCCCCCCCAAAAAAAAAAAAGTAAAAAAAAAAAAAAAAAAAAAGAAATTGAGTTGGTGGCATGTGTACCTACCTACTTGTCACATAGTTATGTGTGGAAAACTGAGAAACCTTCCTATGGTTTCAGTAAAAGGGGGAGAGGGGGGGGGGGGGGAGAGGGTGAAGGGAAATGAATGAGGATTGAAGGAGGAGGAGTGAGGAAGTAGAGGTGGTGGTGAAAGTGAGAGCACTTGGGTGAACGAAAGTACTCAGCGTTATCATTAAAGTAGTGGTAAAGAAAGCACTTGCCAAGTTAAGGTTAAGCAGTGTAAAGCGTGGTCACCTAGTGGATGGGTGACAATTCCTGCGCCTTGGCATCAGTACAGTTCCCCGCAGTTCACCCAACTGTCAATGGGTACCTGCCCTCTTTAGGGTCCGGGAAGGTAAAGCAGCGAGAGAGAGGAGATGGGCGCCGCCCTCAACATGCTGGTCTTTAGACAAGCTGAGGGTTTGGACACCTCGCTCCTAAGCACAGCATAGGTTATGGGAACACCTTCGCCTTAAAGAAGCGTGGAAGAAAGTACCTTTTCTTCTTCCATGCTGTTTTGCCAAAGACAAGGACAATTTTCATTCAAGAAAATACAGGATGAGTGTCTGGCTAACTGGTCCTCTGGATAAAGTGACTGACACGAAAAAAGCTTAGCTGCCTGCCAAAAAAGATTATAATTCATGGATTTCTTTGATCAATTCAGCAAGTCATCGATTGGCTGATGTTATGATTCATTGATTGATTGATTGATTGATCGATTGGTTGATCGATTGGTTAACTGATGGATTATAGAAATCCTGTTTCAGGTCTGAAATGCTAAACGTATGTTGCACCTCTGAACGATCTCGTCTTGTCTGTCATGTTTAGTTCCACTATGCTGTTTATAGCCCCACTGACAACAGAGGCTAGATCAGGGCTGTGTATTGCTTAGTGATTGGTCATGCCTGATTTGTCCAATAAAGGTGGGTTGTTGTTTCTTAGCATGAACAGATATTGGGTCTGATTTGTGCTACTTCTGTGAGTCTTTTGGGTGATGTTATACACCAAGATAATGTGTGTGTGATTGTGTGTGTGTGTGAAGTAGCATGTGCACAGTATTAAAAGTACTCATTTTAAAAAAAATCACGAACACACAAACACAACAAAACTTTTAAGTTTTAAAATTGCCGGTATATTTGCCACAAACATACTTCCGTTGCATCCAAGGCTACTTTTGTATTATTGGTTTATTATACTTTCAGTGAAGCAATTATCAAATATATTTATCGTTTTATGTTGTATAGTGTTCAAAGAATATTTATCAGCTTGCTATTACACCATCTGTCAAAAAAAAAGTGCAAACTTAAACCCCCAAAAAGGCAGATCACATATCAACTCCACAGCATGCCCGCCCTCTCTACAACACGTGTGATAACTTACAGACACTGGATGCTGCAGACCTACTAAGTTACAGCCTGTGCCATGCAACATCACCACAAGGCCAAGAGACAGTGTGGTCAATGATCACACTACCAAAAAAACCCAACGAAGTCTTCAAATTGAAAGCGGAGTTCTGGTGACAAGCAAGGTTCATGTCACCTAACTTAAATGTCACATCACCACGAGACAAACCAGGTCAAGAATGCAGTGAGGCAGAAGTCCTCTAGATATCAGAGAGGCTGGCTATGCCAGAGGCTTGTTAGAGGTCTGCTGTGCAAGGTACTTGGCAGAAGGTGGGGTCTTAAAGCACACACAACAACTACCAACGTTACAGGTCAAATGAACCACAGGCCTTCCAGGTCAGGGATATCCTAGATGGCAGATCCACTCTGCTTCATTAATAATAATAATAATAATAATAATAATAATAATAATAATAATAATAATAATGTATGGAATTTATATAGCGCTGAATCTTGTAAAGCAACAAATCAAAGCGCTTAAAAAAAAAAAAAAAAGATTATGCGTGTGTATACTGTTTTTTAAAATTTTGTCATCTGTTCCCGCCGGCACACAATGGCCTACTCTTTCGAAAAGCGGAACAGGATTTAACGTGTCCGCAAGATGTTCTGCATGCGTTCGCACACGGGGCCTTGGTTTATAGTCTCATCCGAAGGACTTTGACATCCAGTTCGATTTTTTTGTCAAACTGGGAAGAAAGGGTGAACCTGGGAATCGAACCCAGACCATCACGGTTTACTTGTTGGCAGGCAAACGTCTTAACCATCCTGTCACCTTCCTTTACTTCCTTTCCTTTACTTTCCATTACCTTTCCAGTCAACCATACTTTATCTGCACATACATCAAAAAGTCTGCAACTCACGGTTCCATTACGCATTTAAGTCAAATTCCCTGTAGAAACCTTCAAACAAAGATGGAAAGGTTTCCTTGCTCTTCAGGTTCCATCCCCAGTGAATTTTATAATCTGCAATAATAACAGTCAGCAGAATGCTCTCTCTCTCTCTCTCTCTCTCTCTCTCTCTCTCTCTCTCTCTCTCTCTCTCTCTCTCTCTCTCTCTCTCCACAGTTCTAAAGCACCCCGGCCCGCCAAAAGAGCCAAGCACTTGAGAGAAGGTTTGAACCCAGCTCCTTCAGTCCAGTCTCTGAAGCACCATTGTACTTTTAAAACCTTGCGAACTGAACGTTATCATCGGGCTATTCTTCTCCCCACTTTCCAACACTCCAACTGGAAATACCCCTAGAGTGCAACGTTGAATGTTTAATCATGCATAATGGAATAGGTTGCCTCAAAAGTGCTTATCTAATAGATTGATAAGCCTTCGTTTGCCAAAGGTCACCTCTCTCTGTCTCTTTTCTGTCTCTCCCTCTCTCTCCCCCCCCCCCCCCCCCTCTCTCTCTCCTTCTCTTCCCCCCCAACCCCTCTTCTCCCCCTCTCTGTGTCTCTCTCTGTCTTTCTGTCTCTCTGTGTCTCTGTCTTCTGTCTCTCTCTCCTCCCTCTCCCCCTCTCTCTGTCTCTCTGTGTCTCTCTCTCTCCCTCTCCCCTAGTCTTTAAACTCAATACCAAAGTAAACTCTTAACAATAATCCGCTGTTACTCTATCACACAGACTATACACCAGGCACAGGGTACAGACTCAAGCCTGCTTTCTCCTTTACTCAGGCTTCCCGATCTTATCCAAAGTGTTGCCAAGTGTCCAGTCTTTAGCGGGACTGGAAAATGCAATTACCCAGACTTGAGAAGGTATTCTTCCTCGTTTAACTTCTTCAAGGGTGAGCTTAAGCGCTTGACGATCTGATGGCTGGAAATCTTGGGGCAGAAAAAAACAAGTTGAAGGATCGTATTCTTTGCTGGTTTAAAAAAAAAAGAAAAAAGAGAATTATGAAACCTCGTGCTTAAAGAGAGGGCCACTTGACAGTTGTGTGTCTGAGAGAGAGAGAGAGAGAGAGAGAGAGAGAGAGAGAGAGAGAGAGAGAGAGAAGAGAGAGAGACAGACAGACAGACAGACAGACAGACAGACAGACAAAGACAGAGACAGAGACAGATACAGAGAATGAATACGAATGCGAAAGTTTTATTCAATGCAGGCCTTGGCCTGAATCAAATGCACCAAAGAGTGATGTGAATATAATTAACATTCGAAAAGAAATTGCATAGAAAACATTCATATAAACGGAAGAATGATACTTTTACTACAAACAGTATTTCTAATTTTAAAAGCCTCATTCAAATAAACCAGTCCATTTGTAGACACGTTAGTTAACAAAGTCTAAACAATAACCCACGGCAACTAGTGAGTTGTCCCTGGCAAAATTCTGTAGAAAAAAGCCACTCTGCTACGGAAACAAATGCACATGCACACAAGAAAAGAAAGTAGTGGCGCTGCTCTTTTGGCGACGCGCTTTCCCCAGAGAGAGCAGCCCAAATTTTAGGCAGAGAACTCTACTGTGACTTAAAGTGTCATACAATACAACGTGTCTGCGACCATATATCTCTGTCTCTCTCTCTCTCTCTCTCTCTCTCTCTCTCTCTCGGAGAACTGAACGGGTGTGCTGTTAGTAAGCTGCTGCAAATTTTTGCATTTTAGCTTCAAAATGTCAGTTACTGGCCTTCCAGCTACTGTAATAACAACTTTAAACGCCCTGCTGATCGACAACGTCGTATCGAGTTGGAAAGTCGCGGGGGAGAGCGGCAGTGTGGTGTTCGTCTTGCAAATGAAGCCAGCTGACAAGCCAGTGTCAACAGAAATGGCGGACCCGGTGCTGAACCGTAACTCCGTGTTCAGTACTATCGCAAGAAACCCCCTTGTCAAAGACGTCGCGATGTTCAAAGAAGTAGACAACACCAAGAAAGACAGGCAAGTCGCCAATGTGACAATAACAGGGTCTTGGAAGAGCCGGTCTTGTGTAACATTGACTCCCTGCTCGATGTGGAAACAGAAGGAAAACAAACCAGTGTGTACACAGAACTATGCGTCAGCAGTGAATTGAATGCCTCAGCCACACCAGATTCACTTGATCTACTGTGTGATCCAGCAACAGACAGCAAGATCGGTGTGTCTTCTGAGGCGCCTGATGTGCAGGAAGAGCTGACAGTTGGCTGCACAGTGGATGACTCTGATACTGATACTGGTATTGTGAAACAGTATGTGTCTACTCTAACTGACAAACGTGTACATCGTCGATTAAGGGACAGCAAGAGAAACACAGTTTCGAAAGGTGGTGGTACATAGTTCGGTTGATCAAAACATTGTGATGTGTGAATCAGATGACATCATCCTGGAATACTCTTGGAATGGAGATCCTGGCGAGGAATCTAAGTGTGTGTTCTGGTACATCAAGCAAGAAGAGAAAAACATGTTGCCAGAAGAACGTGTCAGGCTTGCCAGACTTTGTAAAGGGAAACAGTGTACTAACACACAACACACAGAGACAGTGGTGGCAAGTGCTGAGCAGGAGTTACATCATCTTCGGGACCTGATCCGGTCTTACATGGGCTGACTTCGCTGGCTGTAGACTGGAAAAGGAAAGGCTGGTTTGAAAATTGAGACACTTGAGACACAGACAATAATGTATCGAATCTTGATGTACATACCACCACTGCCATGGTTTCCATGTCATTGTAATCGCGTCGCGTTCGATATCGTTGTTACCGCGCCGCAGCGCTATATGGCTTGATTGCTAAATAGCAATAAAATTGTGTCAAATTGTCAAATTGTCTCTCTCTCTCTCTCTCTCTCCTCTCTCTCTCTCTCTCTCTCTCTCTCTAAAACGTACCAAAGTTTTTTTCAAAATTTCCAATGTGGTAAACTTTTGACTAAAAGGAACTACTGGTCACTCACTCTCTTTCAGGCTAGAAAGTTTTGGAGTGGGCGATGTGTGTGTGTTGTGTGTGTGTGTGTGTTGTGTGTGTGTGTGTGTGTGTGTGTGTGTTGGTTGTGTGTGTATGTGTGTTGTGTGTATGGTGTGTGTGTGTGTGTGTGCCTACTTGCCACTCAGTAATGTTGGGAGAGACTGAAACCTTATATTAGTGGTTAAACTTCTAAAGGGGAAGGGTAGGTAAGTGAAAATATGAGAGTAGGAGGGGGGGAAAGGGATGGATAAAACAGAGGTGGGGGATGAAAGTGGAATTCTTTGGCATAGAACTTTTGTTCTCATTATTGTTGGTGCAGTATGCAAACGTTTTGCTTTGACGTAGGGGTGACTTGAAAGAAGTTTCGAATTGAACCAATTATCCCGTGATGTGGAATGGGGGGAAAAAGCAATCCCATATTATGCGAAATCCCACCCTTGGTAAATTTTGGATCTTTAGCCAAAGAAATATAAAATTTTAAAAAGTGCACCATTCACACCATCAGGAACCATTTTGTTTCAAAACCTTGTAATCATACACGTTATTCTCAGGCAGTTTTCTACCAATTTGTTTGTTCCAGCAGTTAACTGGATTCAGTTTTCAGTTAATTTTTAAAAAAAAGACTTTGAGTTGAAGTTAAAGGCTTATAGTTGGATCGTATGCTGCAGAAGGTGTTGCCTCAAAACTTTTGAATTTATAGTTTAAAAACTTTAATAAGCCCTTGCTCGCCGCAATTCTCTCAAGCCGTTATAAACTCAATATCAGAATAAACTTTTAATCTTTTTTCCCTCAGCTTTCCAAAAATTTTAAACGAAAGATGAAGACTCAAGTCTGCTTCCATATTTACTCATAATTATTACACGACCTGAACTAAGATGTTATTAAGAGCCCACATTAGAACATGTCGGTTTGTTCATACACTCCCTTGGCATAAAGGCACGCAGAATGTCTTGCGCACACGTTAAAACCCGTTCCACTTTTCGGAAGAGTAGGCCTTTGTGTGCCGGTGGGAACGAATGACAACATTGACAAAGTGGCATACACTTGGGGTCTGGATGTTAAAAAATAAGCACAGGAGTGCTTATTCCATCATCCTCGAAATAAAAGAATAAATAACATAGAACAAATAAAGTCTCCTTGTCGTGTTCAATTTGTTTGTTTTGGGTTGATTTTTTTATTGTTTGTGTTTTGTTGTTGTTGCTTCTGTTTTTGTTTTTGCTTCTTTTTTTTTTTTTTCTTTTTTTTTTTGGGGGGGGGGGGGGGGGGGGGGGGGGGGGGGAGTAGGGGCTGCTTTTAGGGTCTTTTTTACCCTAGGTGTCTGTCAGTGTTTTGTCTGTGAGTGTCTGTCAGTCTATCCATCTGTTTATTTGCTTTATTTGTGGTTTTTTTTTAATTACTCTTTCTGTTAGTTTCTTTCCTTCTGTCTCGCTAACGTTTTTCTGTTGTTGTTTTTCTGCCTGATTTTTGCTCTCCCCTTCTTAAAGTTCCCCACAACCCAAACCCCTTACACCACCCTCTCCTGGTTCATATCTGGTTGTTGTTTTTCTTTTTGTTGGGGGGCTTGTTATTTCTATATTAATATCTCTCTCCATCCCCCTTCCTCTCTCTCTCTCTTTCCCTACCCCTCCCTGCCCTCCCTCCCTCTCTCTCTTTATCTCCTCTGCTCCTGTAACCTCCTCTGGGGTCGTAAGGGCACTGCAGTGATGAACGTTGCACCAGCTGGCTCCATTTGCGGCGGTTGTGGGCAAGTGCCTGGGTTGTGGAGAAGCTCTTCCCGGTCCATTCAGTGATGGTGTCTGCCCATTTCTTCTTCGGCCTGCCTCGCCTTCTCTTCTCTTCCCCTGCACTGTTCTTTGCAGTATGGTCTTGGAGAGCACATCTGATCTTGTCACATGTCCATACCAGCTGAGCTTCTCTTTCTTTGGCTGTAGTCAGCAGGTCTTTGTAGTCCTTTACTGTTGTTGATGTTGTTATTTTTGACTTCTTTTCTCCTCTCTCTCTCTCTCCTCTCTTCTCCTTCTCTCCTCCCTCTCCTCTCTCTCCTCTCCATCTCCATCTCTCTCTCTCTTCTACACCCACCACACATCTCACCCATCACACACCAACATATATATATCCTCATCTATATCATTCCCATCTCCTCTCTCTCTCCTCTCTCTCTCTCTCTCTCTCTCTCTCTCTCTCTCTCTCCTCTTCTACAACATCATCACATACATACTACATACTACATCTCATCTCATCTCACATACCACTCCACACACACACCCATCACTCATTTTTATTCATTTTATATTCTGCCAGTCTCTACATCTTCTCTCTTTCTGCTTCTTTTCTCTCTACTATAGTCAACACCTTTGTACTCATAGCAGCTCTCTCTCTCCTTTCTCACACATATTCGGAGTGTACTGCTTTTTCTCTAAAGTGTTTTGAAACGACTGTGACCTTTACATATTCTACTTTTTCGAAAGCAAATAACAAAAGTACGGCCATGTCTTGACCTCACCAGATCTGAGGAGGTAAGGTTCAATTGTGTGTCTGACTTGGGGTGCGTTTAAAAGTAATATTTGCACTTTGTAACATCTCTTTTCTTAGTCTTGGTACTTTGTAACTTTTTTCTGTAGAAACACTAGATCCATCACTGGTTATTGTTCCTCCGTTAGTACTATATAGTTAAATTTGACTAAGGAAGCTGTGCTCTCTCTCTCTGTACGTACGAATTCGTTAGAGGTTTCCTTGAGTTACTTTCACTACAACTCACGTGTCGATCCAGCACTTTGTAAACGACTGTTAACTTCAACTTAGTAGCATAGTTTAACTTTTTTTCGAAAGAAAATATAAAAAGGTAAGGGCAGTGACAGTGTGACTGCACACAGAGGTGAGGAAGGGGTAAGGTTAATGTGGGTAGTGTGGAGTTTGGAGAGGGGTGCGTTTTAGAAAGAGTGATCATGACCTTGCACTTTGGTCAAACACTCCTGCTTTGTTTAAGTCCTTGGTAACTCTTTTAACTTTTTTTTTTTCTTACTGTATTACTTACCGACCAGTGCACTGTTCATTTGGTTAGGTTTTTTTTTTATGTAGTACTTGTTAATCTTGGGAAGAAGTGTTCTCCTTTACTGACAAAGTTTCGTTGTAGGTTTGAGCCTGGTTTTCGATTCCCGTCAAGAAGGTTTTTCCCTGGATTAACCTTAGTGCAGACTTCCCTCTTCCCCAGTAGTGCGAACAAGAAGGGGCAGTACATTGTCGCACACGTAAAACCCGTTCCGCTGTTTGGGAAGGTTAAGGATTTGGCTGGTTGGGAACGGATGAAAATTAAAATAGTAACACATCGGGGACTGGATGAAAAAAACACATTGCTTTGTTCATTATTCATTTACTTATTTTTAAAAGGAAAAAACTACAATCAATCACTGTAATGATTAAATAAATTAACTTGTTTCGACCCTAATCATTATGTTGATATACTGGTGAATGATGGATAGGGTGAATGAAGATGGAGAGAATGAGTGAGTGTGTGAGTGAGTGGGTGTAATGTGTGCTAGGTCACGGATCTTCTTCCTTTTAATCGTGGAAAGCTCAGGCAGCAACTATCGTTTGTCATATGAGCCAAAATGGGTTGTGCTGCCGTTAAGCGCCTGACAAGTCAGGCCCAGCACATCCGAATTTAGCGTGGGAGAGAATTGTTCTGTTAAGTCTTTCTGCAAAAAAAGAGCA
>CM054138.1:67498952-67533952 GCA_028751875.1 Rapana venosa
AAAAAAAACCCAACCAAACAAAAAAACAAAACAAGGACAACAGCTTCAACAACAACAAAACATAGTAATAACATCAAACAAGAGATCCATGCATGGAGGAAAAAAACAAAAGAAAAACCAATGACAACAAACAACAACACTAACTAGCAAACAACAACAATAAAGACACAGAACTATTCTCCGAAGTTGAAAAACGGCTACCTTTTACAGTGGGTAAAAACAATCAAGTACACACACATCTCACTATTGGTGACAACCTCTGAGAGCTAACCGAGAAACATACACAAACGAATAAAATAACAAGACCCCCCAAAAAAAAACCCCAACAACACGCAAACACAGAAACTAAGCAAAACATAGGTTTTCGTTTCATCTTTTACTTCTAACTATCTCTCTCCCCCCCCCCCCCCCCCCCCCACCCCCACTCCCCAAGAAAATCAGAAAACAAAATTTACCCCCAGGGACTAAAAAGTCGTGGAGGGGCACGAGACATCAAACCATACCCCCCTTCCCCCCCCCCCCCCCCCCCCCCTTCCCCATCACCTGGTTCTACAGTCATATCTCTCTGCTGCTGGTCAAAAGGTGTTGTTGGATGGTCAGCAACTGAAGTGAAGCCATGCCTGACAGTTCTGGCATTTTGCCCTCATGCACTAGCCTCTACCCTCCTTCCCGCTACCCCCCTCTGCCCCCCCCCCCCCCTACACACACACACATACACACACACATACACGCACGCACGCACGCACTCACCCCGTCTTCTTTTTCTGACACTCTCAATCTTCTATTTTTCTTACTTTCTATGTCTGTCTGTCTGTCTGTCTGTCTGCCTGCCTGCCTGCCTGTCTGTCTGTCTGTCTGTCTGTCTCTCTCTCTCTCTCTCTCTCTCTCTTTTCTCTCTCTCTCTTCTCTCTCTCTCTCCTCTCTCTCTCTCTCTCTCTCTCTCTCTCTCTCCCCGTTTATGTGCACGTGAATCTGTCTTGTAGTGTGTGTGTGGGTGTGGGTGTGTGTCTCTAATAGGTACCTTCGCCAAAGCCTGCTAGATAGTAATCAGATTTTCGACAAAAAGTACCTTAGTCAATCTCCATCACTTTTTAAAGCTTTGAGGTGGTGGTGGTGGTGGTGGTGGTGGTCGTCGTCGTCGTCGTCGTCGTCTTTGTCTTCGTCAAGTCAAGTCAAGTCAAATTGTTATTTCCAGTTGGTACATTGAATAAGCAATGCATTTGCTTTTTTTTCATCAATTCGTCGTGTATGTTGTGGGGTGTGTTGTGTGTGTGTGTGTGTGTGTGTGTGCGTGTGTGTGTGTGTGTGTGTGTGGTTTTGTGTGTGTGTTTTGTGTGTGTGTGTGTGTGTGAATGAGTGTAAATGTGTGCTAGTGTGTGTAAGTGTGTGTAAATGTGTGCTAGTGTGTGTAAGTGTATGTGTAAGTGTGTGTGTGTAAGCACGTGTGTCTTTGCATGCCTGCATGCGTATGTGCGTGTGCTCGTACTTGTCACTTAGTTATGTGGAAAAGACTTGAGAAAGCTTATCATGGTAAAGCTGCACAGGGGAGGGAGAGGGGAGAGAGAAGTAGTGGGAATTTGGAGATGGGCCAGGAATGAGGGGGCGAGGAAACTGCTGCCTAGGCTACACTCTACAGTTAAATTCCGGCACTTTTCCTTCTATTTTCATATATCCCTCTTGCATTCGTACTAAGGCATCCACAGAAATAAAAACCACTTTTTTGTGAGAGACTCAGTCCTTGACTAAAAACTCAGGACAATACGAACAAAATTTAATTTGGTAGGTTTGAACTTTAAAAAAACCATTCAGCAAACTCTGTACCCCTTCAGTTCTATGTCGTCTGCTAGCTGCCTCACCACAATATGCTTGCACGGGGTCAACGCTGTAGGAACACAAGCAGCCCTCTTTTGGTGATCATTTCCCACTTTCTTATCACTTCCAGGTGTTAGTCTATGGCCTCAACCCCCCAAAACAAGTACACAGTGCGGGTTTTATTCATACTTTAAAAAAAATCTGAAAATCACCAAAAACAATTTTCATATTCGCACACTATAGAAGATACTACATAACCCGCAAGCTAATGCCGGGGTGTAGCCAAAGGGGAGGTAATGGAGGAAAGTATTATGAACGAAAAGAAGGGCAAGGGGGTAAGGAAGGGGGAGGGGGGGGGGTTAGAAGAAGGATGTGTAGGTGGGGGTGGTTGAGGTTGCAGTACTTTGGTAAACTAAAACCTTTTTGTATATTCTTGGTAATGACGTATTGAGTTTCGCCATAAGAACGAAAACACAGGATTGAGTGACTTTGTTTGATAGGTAGGCTGAAGGGTTGGCTGGTTGACTGATTAACTGATAGTATAACCGTTTTACAGATTGATTGATTGGTTCACTGGTTGATTGATTGATCGAGCAATTGATTGATTGATTGATTGATTGATTGGGTGAAAGAGCAATTCAGTGAGTGGATAAACCTTGGAATAAGGTAGCAAGTGAATAACTTAACTCATAACAAATGACAGGGGATGCTATAGCCGAGTGGTTAAGACCGTTCGACTTCGACACTGTAGGCCCCTGATGTCGTGGGTTTGAATCTTGGTGGCATCTGGTGACTTAAAGGTGGAGATTTTTTACGATCTCCCAGGTGAACTTCCAAGCACATGTCAGTGCTTTCATTCCCTTCCTGGGTATACAGTGCAAAAGATCAAACTTGCACGTTAAAGATCCCGAAATTCATGTCAGCAGGGTTACGAAAACACGAACATACCCAGTATACATTCCGGAAGTCGGAATGAGGCTACCTTCATGGTGGGCCACAACGGAACGTAATCGGAACATCTCCTTATTGGTGACTCTTTTTTTTATTTTTTTAATTTTTATTTCATTCTTATATATCGAGGATAATGGAATAAGCACTTATGTGCTTTCTAATATCACTTAATGTGAATAGACGTTAAATTGAAGAACAACTTATGTGCTTTTTTACATCCAGTTCCCGTGTGTATGCGGTTTTGTCAATTTTGTCATCTGTTCCTACCGGCACACAATGGCCTACTCTTACGAAAAGCGGAACAGGATTTAACGTGTGCGCAAGATGTTCTGCGTGCGTTCGCACACGGGGCCTCGGTTTATAGTCTCATCCGAAGGACTCTTGGAGTTCTAGCCGAGGAACGCGGGAAAAAAAAGTGCTTACAGAGATCCTGAAGGTTGTAAAGATACTAGGTATGTGCCTGCAATGCCAGACAAGGTTGTCTCAATCATGCATCAGGCAGTTTACAAGGCTCGTCAAGACATAGTTCTTCTTTACTCCACACCAGAACTCCACAAGGTCCAGTTTCTTTCATGATAGTTAATGAGATTTTCCAGTTTTCCTCAGTTCACACACACATACACACACAGACACACAGACACACACACACACACACACGCACGGACACACACACACACAGACACACACGCACACCCCACACACACATACACACACACACACACACATACACACACACACACACACACACACACACACACACACACACACACACGCACATACATACACACACACCACAAAAAGAAAACTCCCCACACAAAGACAAGCATTGGAAGGCTTCCTACACCTGAAAGTCTTCCTTCCGCCCAGCAGTAGACTCTTAACTGTACGCTAATCACAGTCAACATCACACCTCTCCACCTGAGTTTCCGAAGCCTTTTCCTGAGGCTCCAAAGAAGCCGTAGTCTCAAGAGTACGTTTAAACCTCACCATTCAATTTCTGAAGGACCATTTTCCCCTTAAACCCCTGTGAACACACCCACCATATGATCAGGTATTCTAGTCACAATTTTCTACTCTTCACAACTCAATGCCGGTGGACTCAAATTTTGTTTGAGCATTTAGTCCCGGAATGTATGGCCCTGAAACAGCTCAACCAACAGAACCTGTAGGTTTTTGTTGACTGTAATTACGAACTTCATCTCTAGCAAAACTTTAAGAAAATATGGAGCTGTTTGTCCGCAACAAGGTGGTTTGGCGGTCTTAGAGGTAACGCGCCTGCCTAGAAAGCGAAAAGATCGGGTTCAATTTGGGTCCGGGTTCGATATCTGTTTGCATCTGAAACCTTTTCTGCCATCCACAAGTCCTTGTGTGGTGGTCTGGGTGGGTGCTAGTCTTTCGAATGAGACGATAGACTGAGGTCCTGTGTGCGACACTCAGTAAGCGCACGTAAAAGAACCCGCGGGGTAAAAAAGAAAGATGTTCCTGACAAAATTCTGTAGAAAAAACCCCACTCTAATAGGGAAACATATGCAAAACTAGACAGAAAAAAGGTGGCGCTGCTCTTGTGGCGACACACTTTCCCCCCCAAAGAAGAGCAGCCCCAATTTCACGCAGAGAAATCTGTTGTGACTGAGAGCGGTATACAAACACAAATATAAACTTCATTCATAACCAGATGAAGAATAAAGACCAGAGTTCTGCTTCCATCCTTACTCACGTTACGTAGTCTTATCTTAAGTGCAGTGGAGTGCGGAGTCTTTAACAGCATTGATGAATGCCATTACCGAATCTTTAGAATGCATTTTTCATCGGTTAACTTCCTCGAGGGTGAGAGCTAGCTTAAGCGTTTTGTAGTGTGTTAGCTCAAACTCTTAGAAGGAAATTCAGGCTCAAGTTCTTTCCCTTTAAGACACGTTTGGGACAGTTATGTTTGAAGACAGGGGCCACTTGAAGGCTGAGCGTCTGAGAGAGAGAGGCGTCTGAGAGAGAGGAAGAGTGAGAGAGGGAGGGAGGGAGGGAGAAGAGAGGGAGAAAGAGAGAGGGAGAGAGAGAGAGGTGGGGGGGGGGAGGGAGGGGGGAGAGGAGGGAGAGAGGGAGGGAGAGAGAGAGAGAGACAATGACAATGACAATGACAAATTCTTTTATTTCGAGGATAATGAATAAGCACCCATGTGCTTTTTTACATCCAGTCCCCGCCCTTAAGGATATATATGATAATAAAATAAAATAAAGCCCATAGCATACACTTACACAGCTTACGGAAAAAATATCTACACAAAAATCCCCACAAAAATCACCGAAGAGAGAGAGAGAAAAAAAAAGTAGCAACAAGTAAGAAAGAAAGCAGAACAGAAAACACAGAAACAACCGAAAAAATAGCAAGAACCAAGAGCAAAACAAAAACGGCAACAACAAGGGGAAGGGAACAACCCAATAGTCCCCCCCTCAAAAAGCAACAACAACACCAACCCAAACCAAAACAGAACCAAACAAAGCAAAAACCTCTATAAAAAATAAAGGAGAACAAACCACGTAAATAGTTTCTTTTTGGGTAACAGAAAGAAACGTAAAAGGGGCTTGTGCTTTTGGGAGGAACAGAAATAGTAAACTACAGAAACAAATATGTAGAAAATTTGATCCCATGCACAGTAACACAAAAACAAACCAACAACATCAAAACACACGATAAAACACACAAACAATACATAATCCAAACAAGGGGGGGGAAACCATGACAATGAAAAAATTTTAGAAACAGAGAAGAGAAGGACATCTGCATTTGGATTTTTTCAATGGTGGGCTCAAACCAAGATATCAAAAAAAACATTAGACTCAATAGTCATTTAGGGAGTGAAAATATTAAATGAGGGCATTCAAGGGTTAAGAAATACGACGATTAAACACAGAAAAAAAGGGGGGGGGGGAGGGGGGGGGGGGGGGGGGGGGGGGGGAGGAGGGGGGGGGGGGGGGGGGGGGTGATGGGGGGGGGGGGGGGGGGGGGGGGGGGGGGTTGGGGGGGGGGGGGGGGGGGTTTTTGAAAGGGGGAAGGGGGATAAGAGGGGGGGGGGGGGGGGGGGGGGGGGGGGGGGGGGGGGAGAGGAAAATTTTGGGTATTAATGCAAGGGAGGATATATTTACTTTGTTTCCAAAAGATCAATTGTGGATTTTTATTTTTGATGCATCAAGTGGAGAAAAAATGACTTTTGAAGATTTTTAAATGGTTGGTGTTGTCTAAATGAGTCAGGAAGGGAGTTCCACAGAAACAGGGCCTGAGTAAAGTAAGCTAGATTTAAACAAATCTTTTGTTGGATTGGGACACATGGCTTTTCAGTATTTCTGGATGAAGGAGAGGGGAAGGGAAGAGAAGGAGAGAGAGAGAGAGAGGGAGAGGAGGGGAGAGAGAGAGAGAGAGAGAAGAGAGAGAGAGAGAGGAGAGAGAGAGAAGAAAGCAAAAGAACAGAACAGAGAAAAACAGAATGGAGTAGAAAAGACAGAACAAAACAGAAGATAACAGTAACCAAATTTTGTGTGTGTGAGGGTAATGGAATAAGTACAACACTTGTTTTCACCCAGGCCTCGAAAAGGAGAGAAAGAGACAGACTGACAGAGAGACAAACAGACAGACAAACTAGTGACGGAGAAATACGACAGACGCAGAGACATTGAGACAGAAACGTACAGATCAGAGGAAACAGTTCAGAACAGACAGCAAGAGAAACAGATCTGAACAGAAACACAGACGCCAAGAGGAAGAGATAAAACTTCCTGATAATATTTCCTGAAAGAGAAAAGTGAACCACACCCCACAAAACACACATCCCACACACACGCACCCACGTGCGCACACACACCAACACAACAATACACAGGTGTCTCCCTCCCCCCTCAACCCCAACCCCCCCATGTCTCACCTACACACCCCACACACAACACACACCCCACACACACACAACACAAAATTACACACACACGCACACAACACACACACAAAAAACACACACCACATCACCCCACAAATAAAACATGTATCACTACCCACCCACCCACCTACACCACAACCACACTTCACAACACAACGCACACAACAAACGCACACAAACAACCCCCCCCCACCACACCACACACAACTCATCCACCCCCCACCCCTACCTCCCCCCCACCCCCACCCCCCTCCACACCCACCCACAACAACACATACACACACACACAAACACACACTCACACCCTTTCACACCACCCCACCCACACATACACACACACACATACACACACACCCTCCCACCCCACCCCACCCCCTTATCCACACACACACAACACACACCAACAATACCACCAGACGTGGAGGTAATGAGGTCGTTCTGCTTTTCCCTCATTGCCCTGTCTGTCTTCCTGTCCATCCTTTTGCAGGGTTTCAAGTGGGGCATGACCACCAATGCTCTCCTCAACGCAGCTAAGTAGTGAGAAAGTAGTGGCGACAAAAACTGCTTTTAACACTTTTCTTTTCCTTCAGTCTGTTAAGGAAGGTTTTGGTAAACATTGGTGGTGGTGGTGGTGAATGAAGGTGGGTGTTGGGGTTCCCGGGTCCCCCTCCATGAAGGTTGTTATCTGGGGTTTGATTTTTTTTGTGTTATAGGTTGGGTCGCATGGTTTTTTTTTTGTTTTTTTTAGAGATTTTGGTTTTTGTTTTGATTTTTCTTCTTTTTGGTTTTTGTTTTGTTTGTTTTGTGTTTTGTTTATGTTATCATCATGGCTATTACATTTCTTTTTCCCTATCATCTTTATCACGGTTAACTTTTTAAACTTGTTGTTGCTGGTTTTGCTGCTACTGTGCTGCTGCTGTTGTTGTGGTCTGCCTTTTTCTTTTTCCCTCCCCCTCCTCTTCTTTGCCCTGTTTTGTCTCCTCATGTGCATCACTGGAGCACACACACATATTTTAAAAGAAGAAAAATAAAGACAACCACATTCAGAAAAACAAATAATGAATGATACCTATCAAAGCAACAACACAGCCAGAAAAAAACACTGTGAAAAGCAAGAAGATAAAAATAAAAACAGCAGCAACAACAAGAGAATTTAAAAAACCCACCACCATTACCATCAACACCACTGCAACCACCACAAATAACAAAAAGAACTATAAAAAAAAGACAAGAATATTAAAAGATTGTACCCAAACCACATAACAAACATTAACACTAAACATTTAAAATACACAGACATACATGTGTCTGACCAAGCACACACACAGCACACACACAAACAACCCTCACAACACACACACACCCAAACACCCCCCCCCCCCCCCCCCCCCACACAACACACAGTAAATCATTAAGAAAATTGTTCTTAGATAGATGGCTTGATGAAAAAAAGCAAATGCATTGCTATTCAATGTACCATCTGGAAATAAAATTTTGACTTGACTTGAATTTGACTTGACTTGACACACACACCAACACACACACGTGTCTCATCACCCACACACTCACCTACACACACTCACCACAACATGCACACACACAACACACACAAAACTAACACACCCCCCCAAACCCCCAACCCCTTCTCCACAACACACACACACACACACATACATACATGCACGCACGAGGCACGCACAAACACAACACACACATTTTACACACACACAAACAAACCCACACACACACACCCCACACACACAACACACTCCTACCCCCCACCCTTCACACCACCCTCCACCCTCACCCCCACCCCCTCACCTGTGTCTCACTCCACACACCAACTCACTAACACCCAGCCCTGGAGGTAATGAGGTTGTTCTGCATTTCTCATCGCCCTAGTCCTGTCCTGTCCTGTCCATCCCCTGCACTGGTCAAGTGGGGCATGACCACCACTGCTTTCCTCAACTGCAGACTAATTCGCTGAGAAATTAGCTGGCAGACGAAAAAAACCCATCAACACTCTTCTTCTTTTCTTCCAGTCCTGTTAGAGTAAGGTTTTAGGGAAACATTGGTGGTGTTGGTGGTGAAGGTGAATAAAGGGTGGGTTTTTGAATTTCCCTGGTCCCCTCCTCCATGAGGTTTTTAAATGCCTGGGGTTTATTTTTTGTGGTAATAGGGGATTTTTAGAGATTCATGTTTTGTCTTTGTTTGATTTCTCCGGTTTTGGTGTTGTGTTTTGTTTATGATTATCATCATGGCTATTACAGTCATTTCAATATCAATCTTTATCATGATTAACTTGTTAACTTGTTGTTGCTGCTACTGCTGCTGCTGTGGCTGTTGTTGTTGTTGTTCTTTTTCTTCTTTCTCCTCCTCCTCCTCCCTCATGTGCATTGCTGGAGCACACACACACAAATATTTTTAAAGAAGAAATATAAAGATAACCACAATGAGAAATTTTTTTCAAAAAAGAACGATAACTATAAAAGCAACACAGCAAGGACAACACTGAAAAGCAAGAAGTTAAAGACTAACAACAGCAGCAGAATCAAGAGCATTCAAAGCACCACTACCATCACCCTCAATAACTGCAACCACCACAAAAAACAACAGAACTTTAAAATAGACACCAATATTAAAAGATTGTACCCAAACACATACACAAACACAACACTAACACACTACCACACCCACACACAAAACACCCCAAAACACAAAAACACACATCAACACACACACCTGTGTCTGACCAAGGGACACACACAACACACACAAACTAACCCTCACACCCCACTAAACACACACACATCCAACACAACACACAAAAACACAACACACACACACACACACACACACACAAACACACACACACACACACCCCACACAACCCCACACACACACACCACCACACGTGGTGTTCATCACACTCACCCCACACACTCACCACCCAAAAACACAAAACAAAACACACCACACTAACACACCCCCAACCCTCCCCCCCCCACCCACCCTCTCTCCACACACACACCACACACACACACACACACACAACGCACCACACACACACACACCCTGTCTCACCACTCATCCACCCAAACACACACAAACCCACACACATCCTCCCACCCCAACCCCTACCCCCTTACACACACACACGTCTCACTCCACACACTAACACCCAGCCCTGGAGGTAATGAGGTTGTTCTGCATTTCTCATCGCCCTAGTCCTGTCCATCCCCTGCACTGGTCAAGTGGGGCATGACCACCACTGCTTTCCTCAACTGCAGACTAAGTAGCTGAGAAAGTAGCTGGCTGACGAAAAATCCCCCCTCAACACTCTTCTCTTTTCCTTCCAGTCCTGTTAGAGGAAGGTTTTGGGGAAACATTGGTGGTGTTGGTGGTGAATGAAGGTGGGTGTTGAATTTTCCTGGTCCCCACTCTGTGAGGTTGTTATGCCTAGGGCGATTTTTTTGTGTTATAGGGTGGGGTGGTGGTGGTTTTTTTATTATAGAGATTTGTGTGTGTGTTTGTTTGATTTCTCTTTTTTTGTTTTTTGTTTGTTTCGTGTTTGGTTTATGGTTATCATCATGGCTATTACAGTCATTTCTATATCAATCTTTATCACGATTAACTTGTTAACTTGTTGTTGCTGTTGTTGCTGCTACTGCTGCTGCTGCTGTTGTTGGTGGTCTGCTTTTTCTTCTTCCTCCTCCTCCTCATCTTTGTCCTGCTTTGTCTCCTCATGTGCATCGCTGGAGCACACACACATATTTTAAAAGAAGAAAAATAAAGACAACCACATTCAGAAAAACAAATAATGAATGATACCTATCAAAGCAGCAACACAGCCAGAAAAAAAACACTGTGAAAAGCAAGAAGATAAAGAATAAAAACAGCAGCAACAACAAGAGAATTTAAAACGCCACCACCATTACCATCAACACCACTGCAACCACCACAAATAACAACAGAACTATAAAAAATAAGACAAGAATATTAACAGATTGTACCCAAAACCACATACACAAACATTAACACTAACACACTAACATACACAGACATACATGTGTCTGACCAAGCACACACACAGCACACACAAAGTAACCCTCACACACACACACCCAAACACCCCCCCCCCCCCCACACACACACACACACACAGTATAATCATTAAGAAAATTGTTCTTAGATAGATGGCTTGATGAAAAAAAGCAAATGCATTGCTTATTCAATGTACCATCTGGAAATAAAATTTTGACTTGACTTGACTTGACTTGACACACACACACACACACAAAACACACGTGTCTCATCACCCCACACTCACCTACACACACTCACCACACAACATGCACACACACAACACACACACACACTAACACACACCCTCCCAACCCCAACCCCCTCTCCACACACACACACACACACACACACACACACATACATACATGCACCCACGATGCACGCACAACACAACACACACATGTACACAAACACAAACAAACCCACCCACACACACACACTCCCACCCCCCACCATTCACACCACCCTCCCACCCTCACCCCCACCCCCTCACCTGTGTCTCACTCCACACACCAACACACTAACACCCAGACGTGGAGGTAATGAGGTTGTTCTGCATTTCTCATTACCCTAGTCCAGTCCATCCCCTGCACTGGTCAAGTGGGGCATGACCACCACTGCTCTCCTCAACTGCAGACTAATTAGCTGAGAAAGTAGCTGGCAGACGAAAAACCCTGCTCAACACTCTTCTCTTTTCCTTCCAGTCTGTTAGAGTAAGGTTTTGGGGAAACATTGGTGGTGGTGGAGAATGAAGGTGGGTGTTGAATTTTCCTGGTCCCCCCTCTGTGAGGTTGTATTTCTATGGTAATTTTTTGTGTAATAGGGGATTTTAGAGATTTGAGTGTGTGTTTGTCCGACTTTGCTTCTTCTTCTTCCTCCTCCTCCTCCTTGTCCTGTTTTGCCTCCTCATGTGCATCACTGGAACACACACACACACAAATATTTTTAAAGAAGAAAAGTAAAGACAACCACATGAAGAAAAAACAAAAAAGAACGATACCTTTAAAATCAAAACACAGCCAGAAAAACACTGAAAAGCAAGACGATAGTGAATAACAACAGCAGCAACAACAAGAGCATTCAAAACACCACCACCATCACCATCAACACCACTGCAACCATCACAAATAACAACAGAAGTAAAAAATAATAAAGACAAGAATATTAAAAGATTGTACCCAAAACCACAAACACTAACACTAACACACTAACATACACACACATGTGTGTCTGACCAAACACACACACAACACACACACACTAACCCTGACACACACACACACACACACACACACACGCACACACACTAATACACACACACACATGCGCGTGTCTCATCACCCACCCACTCACCTACACACACTCGCCACACAACACGCACACACACAACACACACACTAACACACACACCCTTCAAACCACCACCCACCACCCCCACACACACATACACACACGCACGCACGCACACACGCACGCACGCGCGCACACACACACACACACACACACACACACACACACACACACACGTGTCTCACCACTCATCCACCCCACCCCCCACCCCTACCCCCGCCCACCCACCCCCATTACCACACACACACACACACACACAAACACACACACACACACACACACACTGTCTCACACTCACCCACCCACCCTTCACACCACCACCTACCCCATCCCCCTACACACACAGGTGTCTCACTCCACACACTAACACACTAACACCCAGACGTGGAGGTAATGAGGTTGTTCTGCATTTCTCATTACCCTAGTCCAGTCCATCCCCTGCACTGGTCAAGTGGGGCATGACCACCTCTGCTTTCCTCAACTGCAGACTAATTAGCTGAGAAAGTAGCTGGCAGAGGAAAAACCTGCTCAACCAACACTCTTCTTCTTTCCTTCCAGTCCTGTTAGAGTAAGGTTTTGGGGAAACATTGGTGGTGGTGGTGGTGAATGAAGGTGGGTGTTGAGTTTACCTGGTCCCCCCTCCATGAGGTTGTTATGCCTAGGGTAATTTTTGTGTGTGTGTGTAATAGGGGATTTTAGAGATTTGTGTGTGCTTGTTTGATTTCTCCTTTTTTTTTGGTTTTGTGTTTTGTTTATGATTATCATCATGGCTATTACAGTCATTTCCATATTAATCTTCACCACGATTAACTTGTTAATTTGTTGTTGTTGTTGTTGCTGCTACTGCTGCTCCTGCTGCTGCTGTTGTTGGTGTTCTACTTCTTTTTCTTCTTCTTCTTGTTCTTCTTCCTCCTCCTTGTTCTGTTCTGCCTCCTCATGTGCATCTCTGGAGCACACACACACACACACACACATTATTTTTAAAGAAGAAAAATAAAGACATCCGCAATGAGAAAAAACAATGAAAGAATGATAACTATAAAAGCAACAACTCAGCGAGGACAGTACTGTGAAAAGCAAGAAGATAAAGAATAAGAACAGCAGCAACAACAACAACAAGAGCATTCAAAAACACCACCACCATCACCATCAACACCACCACAAACAACAACACCAGAACTTTAAAAAAAAAAAAAAAACCTCAAGAATATTAAAAGATTGTACCCAAAACCACACACAGAAAAAAGAAAAACGCTGGCCAATAACATGTCTTTTTTCTTCTTCTCTTTTGTGTTTTTCTTTTACATTTTCCAAAAAAAATCAGCCACCACATTTCTCCCACCAGGGAGACGAGAAGCAAGAGGGGGGTACCTTCGTTCCAACATCACCGGCAGCTGACCTCAGACCCAGAACTCAAATCCTGGTCCCAAAGATGTGGGCCAGGCACTGACATGAGGCCTGACAGCGCTGACATTTCACCTTCCCTGTGTTGTGTCCTAAAGTGGTGGATGTCGTAAAGTGGACAGGCTCAATAGAGATGAGTAGATAACTTTTCCCTGAGTCTGGAAGCTTCTTGCAAAACAACCAAGCAAAGAAACAACTAGCAACAAAACAACACACACACACACACCCCAACACACACACACACACACAACACAACACACACACACACACACCACACACCCCAACACACACACACACACCCCAAAACACACAACACACAACACACACACACACACACACACACACAACACACACACACACACACACACACAACCCCAACTCTCCCCAAATGTCCTTTGGATGAGACTATAAACCGAGGTCCGTGTGCGAACGCGCCCAGAACATTTTGCGCACACGTTAAACCCTGTTCCGCTTTTCGTAAGAGTAGGCCATTGTGTGCCAGTGGGAACAGATGACAGAATTCACAAATCCGCATACACACGGGGACTAGATGTAAAAAAGCACTTAAGTGCTTATTCCATTATCCTCGATATAAAAGAATAAAATAAATAAATAAAATAAAACAACCTTTTCTCTTTCCTTCACCAGCTGGGCTGCCAGTACACATGACTGCAAATTGCGAGACAAACGATTCCAAATCTAGAAATTCATATTGTCTCTCCCCGAGCAAGAACTCAACAGAGATAACAACTTTTCCCTGAGTATGGAAACTTTGCTGCAGAAAAGAAATACAGCCCATCTTTCTACCCTTTACCAGGAAGACTGTCAATGTTCAAACTGCAAATTGCACGACAAAACGATTTTCAAATTTGACAATTCTTATTGTTTTTGTGAGTGGGTGAATCAGGTAAAACATTGAATTTTTTCCCAGAAAAGTTAGGGAGTACTTGATTTACGTTTACAATGTTGACTGAGATTTTAATCTATGTAATATCTTCATATTGCCATTCATTTTAGATCATGTTTTAATGTGTTTTGGTAAAAATCGCACGCACGTAGTAGTTTTAAAACAAATTCAAGTTACTTGTTGGCCAGGTATACGCAGTTTGAACGTTTTAATCCAGTTAAAGACAAGAAATCCATTTAACGACAAAACTACATTCGCACCACCACATCCTACATCTACCTTGTCTCCACCCCCACCCCCCCCCCCCCTCCCTATCCTCCCTCCCAACACCCCCTGTTGTTTTCCTTGCACATAAAACTGCGGTTTGTGTGTCAGCATATTAGGAGGTGAACTGCAGGGTCAGGTATGGTGCTTTAGGAGTGTCAGATAGGACTTGCTGAAAGCGGCTGCTGGTACCTGACCCTTAAGTGCAGTTGCCTGCTGATGGTAGTTTTGGGATGAGATATTCCTTCCTACCTACCTACCCCATGGGTAAGGGAGGCTAGGAGGCTGATATCGAAAACATGAAAAACAAAACCACAATTCGGCTGTTTCATCATATTTGTGGGTTCTTTTCTTTTCTTTGTTTTGTTGTTGTTGTTTTTTTGTTAAGTTTTTATCCTTTTTTGTTGTTGTTCGTTTTCTCTTTTTCTCTTGTTCTATCATGTCACTGAGGTGGGTGTTTTTTTCTTCTCTTCTACCATTGTGTCTCCATTTTTTGTTGTTTGTTGTTGTGTTTCTTTCTTTTCTCTTTATTTGTTATCTCTCTCTAGTCGTTGTTTCCTGCCGTCCAGTCCATACGGGTGGTTTCTTTTTTTGGTTTTCTTGTTCTTAAATTTCTAAGAAGTTTGGATGCCTAGTTAATGAATGACTCTATACATGTTGACGTTCACACACACACATACACACACCGCCGCGCGCGCGCGCGCGCGCTACAACACATACATGATAGTATGCGTAAACACACACAAACAAACACACACACACACAACAAACACACACACTACCACCATCACCACCACTACCATCATAAGCTATAAATCAAACAAACAATATTTTACAAACACACACGCTTTTTTCCCCTTCAGACAATCAAAACAAGACTAAAAAACAACAACAACAACAACAGCGACGACAAAACAACAACAAAACCACTCCCCTATCAAGGCAATAAATAAATACCTCTCACCACCCTCCACAAGCCATCATGAGCTGCACCCAGGGTCAGAAGATGCCAGTCAGAGGCTGATGTGATGTCTGACAGCCCAGACATTTTACACACGTTCCGTCTGCCTGCCTGCCTGCCTGCCTGCCTCCTGCTGCTGCCTGCCTGCCTGCCTGCCTGCTCGCTGCTGCCTCCTCCTCCTGCAAGTGAACCCCCCTCCAAACCCAACCCCCAGCTGTGTGCTGCAATCTGCATGCTTTCTGCTGGATGCATGTACTATAGGGGACTGTATGAACCCTGGGGTCATGGTGTTGGCTGAATGAACCCTGGGGTCATAGTGTTGGCTGTACTGTAGCGGCTGCATGAACCCTGGGCTCATAGTGCTGGCTGAATGAACCCTGGGGTCACAGTGTTGGCTGTACTATAGGGGCTGCATGAACCCTGGGGTAATAGTGTTGGCTGAATGAACCCTGGGGTCACAGTGTTGGCTGTACTATAGCGGCTGCATGAACCCTGGGCTCATAGTGCTGGCTGAATGAACCCTGGGGTCACAGTGTTGGCTGTACTATAGGGGCATGAACCTGGGAATAGTGCTGAATGAACCCTGGGGTCACTAGTTGGTGTACTATAGGGCTGAAATGAACCCTGGGCTATAGTGCTGCTGAATGAACCCTGGGTTCACAGTGTGGGCTGTACTATAGGGGCTGAATGAACCCTGGGGTCATAGTGTTGGCTGTATTATAGGGGCTCAATGAACCCTGGGGTCATAGTGTTGGCTGTACTATAGGACCTGAATGAACCCTGGGGTCATAGTACTGGTTGTACTATGAGGGCTCAATGAACCCTGGGGTCATAGTGTTGGCTGCATTATAGGGGCTGCATGAACACTGAGGTCATAGTGTTGGCCGTACTATAGGGGCCCAATGAACCCTGGGGTCATAGTGTTGCTGTACTATAGGGGCTGAATAACCCTGGGGTCATAGTGTTGCTGTACTATAGGGGTTGAATGAACCCTGAGGTCATAGTGTTGGCTGTACTATAGCGGCCCAATGAACCCTGGGGTCATAGTGTTGGCTGTACTATAAGGGGCTGCATGAACCCTGGGCTCATAGTGTTGGCTGTACTATAGGGGCTGAATGAACCCTGGGGGTCATAGTGTTGACTGTACTATAGGGGCTGAATGAACCCTGGGGTGATAGTGTTGACGTCACTGTAGGGCCTGAGTGCACCCTGGGGTCATAGTGTTGACTGCACTGTTAAGGGGTTGAACGAATCCTGGGGTCATGGTGTTGTAGGGGCTGAATGAACCCTGGGGTCACGGTGTTGGACTGAATGAACCCTGGGGTCAGGATGTTGGCTGAATGAACCCTGGAGTCAAGGTGTTGGCTGAATGAACCCTGGAGTCAGGGTGTTGGCTGAATGAACCCTGGTGTCATGGTGTTGGCTGAATGAACCCTGGAGTCAGGGTGTTGGCTGAATGAACCCTGGGCTCATGGTATTGACTGCACAAGGAAAAGAGGGCTTTGTGAATACACCAGGGGTAGGGTTTTAGTTCTATAGTGCTAATTGTTGAGGGTGGTGGGTATGATGGCCACAAAAGTGCTATGGACGACCGACTAGAAGATTCTATAATTATCATATCTATGACCAACCCAGGCCAAAATCTTTGTCACTTATTCATGTAAGTTAAGTGCCAAGATTTACGTTAAGATGTCATTATGGTTACAAAATGTTATGTTGAGATTGTCTTCATATATTTTGTGCTCTTAGTATATAACCTAGCATCCACGTTATACAATTAAAAGTGAACGAATCATTTGAAGTTGAAGAATGGCTGTTTGTTTTATATGGTAAGGAAATGAGAATCTGCCCTCTCTAGGGTCAGGGAAGGTAAAGCAGCGAGGGAGAGGAGATGGGCGCCACCCTCAATATGCTGGCTCCTAGAGAAGCTGAGGTCTCTGATGTATCGATCGCTTACGACCACATAAGTTATGGGACACCTTTACCTTTACTTTCTACTTGACCTAAAATTATATACGGAAAAACTTCTGATGGAGTGTGTACTTCAGGTGCATGAGATTGTGAGTGCATATTGTTGTGGATGACCCCTATGATCTTAAGTTGAGGATCACCTGGCAACAACAACAACAACAACTTAATGCACTATATCTGAATGGAAGATACAATTTTAGACAGCAAAGCTTGATTCTGAAGAAATGGATAGAATATGGCATGATTCTTGGTAGCGCATGAAAAGCTGAAATGTGGGAATGTTTTGTCATTTATAAAATCTTGCTGGCATGTACAAATACAGCTACAGGCAGACAAACAGATAGACAAACACGCATCACTACTACAAACACACATCACTACTACTTCTACTACTACTACTACTACTACTACTACTACTACTACTACTACTACTACTAATATTGCTGCTGCTGCTGCTACTACTACTGCTGCTGTTGCTGCTGCTATTTCTACTACTACTACTGGTGCTGCTGCTGCTGCTTCTACTACTACTACTACTACTACTACTACTACTACTACACTACTATTACCGCTGCTGCTGCTGCTGCTGCTGCTATTACTACTACTACTACTACTACTACTACTGCTGCTGCTGCTGCTGCTGCTGCTGCTTCTACTACTACTACTACTAGTACTACTACTACTACTACTATTACTGCTGCTGCTGCTACCTCTACTACTACAAAGGCAGAAACACCAACACACACACACATTCCCTACCACATCCCCCCCCTACCACCCACCCACAACAACAACAACAAAACAAACAAACAAACACCCCCCCAAAAAAAAAACCACACCACCAACAGCAACAACAAACAAACCCCAAAACCCAAAAACCAAACCAAAACAAACAAAAACAACTAAAAAAACCAAAACAGAGATAAACTGGATTTTGTAAACCATTACTTCACTTTTACTTTTACCAACTGAACCACAGGCAGCGAGGACAATAACCACTAGAATACACAAGATCTCTTCCAACGTGCCTCCCACCAGCATATCCCCCTGCCCCCTTTACACTTCTGCAGCCCCATCACCTACTTCCTCCCCTCCGTCCCTCTCCATCCATTCCTTGCCCTTGGCGGAGAGAAGACAAAAGCCAGGTGCCTATAGATTATGAACATATGTTTTATTCAGCCCTAGCCTATGGAAGAAAGCGCGGAACAATATACAAGAAAGGGGAGAAAACAGTGAAGAAGAACACACCCAACCACATGCACATATGTGCACCATCTAGTGCTCGCTCGTGGGTACTTATTGAACAGACGGGACGGGATAGCCTGGTGGTTAGAACATTGCGCTCACAATCTGACGACCAGGGTTCGATTCCCGTTCAAGGGGATATTTCCCGCTGGAGTAAAACATCAGGGCAGACTCCACTCTCCCCAAAAGTCCTTCGGATGAGACTCTAAACCGAGGTCCTGTGTGCGAACGCACGCAGATCATCTTGCACACACGTTTAAACCCGTTCCGCTTTTCGTAAGAGTAGGCCATTGTGTGCCGGTGGGAACGGATGACAAAATTTACAAAACCGCATACACACGGGGACTGGATGAAAAAAGCACACGAGTGTTTATTCCATTATCCTCGAAATAAAAGAATAACATAAAGAAATAACATATATGCACCATCTAGTGTTCGCTCGTGGGTACTTACCGAACAGGCAAAGTATGAAAGCATATAATGTAACAGAACGGTAAAGAATCAAAGGAATATGGATGGGGAGGGTATGGGGAAAGCCAAGCACAGAACACATAGTTTTGTGGACAGTATGAAAGTAAATAAGTATAAAGCATTGTGTTTGCCTGTCACAATTACCAGAGCTACTGTAAATTTAATCTGATAGGCTTATCAACTTCCATTACGCTCACTCTATACCCTTCCCCTCTCCCATTCATTCTCCTTTTTCTGTACATTCTTAATGTGAATGCCTAATTGTCTAAATCACTTGGAGTGAGTGGGCATTAAACTAATGAGAAGAAGACCAAAATAAGCATATGCATCAATAATGACACTCAGAGTCACTACATGGAGGAGGGGGGGGGGAGGAGCAAAGCACAGAAAACATGATCCTGTGAACCTAAAAACGGTATTAAGGGGGGAGGGGGGGGGGGGGGCATAGCAAGGACAAGTATGGGACCTGGAGCCCCACCCAATCTATCCAATCCATTCTCGTTGTTTTCAGCCCCGCCGACCACAGAGGCCATATCGGAGCTCGATATCCAAAAAAAAGAAGAAAACATGCAAAGAAGAGGGTACAGCATGCAGTTGGCCATCGTTTTGTGCAGCACCCATCTCTGTATGTATGCTGCGTACGTGAGCATCCAAGATGACCGTTCAACCTGTGACATTTGGAGATCCAGCATTGACTCAGATGGCTGACCTGCATATACGGTGAACCCCCATCTACGGAAAATGTCAAGTGTCAAAAGACCCACTTTGCACATTTCCTTATTTAAACGAGTGGTGTTCCAGCAACAGTAATTGTCAATGGCCCAACAGCAATTTTCCTTAGGTGAGAAAAGCAGATGTGTTTTTCCTGTTGGCATTTTTTTTTGGTCGTGACTAATGAACTATTGCCAAGATACACCGCCTAACAGAGCACACAAAACAAAACCAGGGCAGTGACCTGGAGGACTTTCTGAAGAGTTCAGGGATTAAAAAAAAACCCAGAGCAATTTATTGTGAATCACAGTTGGTAAATAAATGAATGATAGTTTGTTTGTTATTTTTTTATATGTCGTTCAGTTTTCATCCTTTACTTGCACTCTTTCATTTATTAATTCGGTGCTCAGGTAGAACAGCAAAAGAAAACTAGCATTTATTTCAAATGTTTTGCTTATTAATTCAATAGACATGTCTTTTGGGGGGAAATTGTCAATTATTTCATTACTTGTGAATGTTAATGCTGCTATTATTCTGTTCAACCATGTTTACCACCTTCTTCTTTGGTCATTATAGAGATCATTAGCTGCTATGTGAATGTTGATGTCGTACTTGAACACAATGTAAGCTACTAACTTCTTGCTGCTAGGCTGATTATATTATTTTTGTTCCATGCTTATTGAATGAATAAACCCATTTGAAACTAAGCGCATGACCAGTAATTGTAATGGGTCATCATTGATTAATAATTATTAAAAACAGTCTCTGCATGAAGATCATTACAAGAGACCATCATGATAATTTTGGAAAATGTCCTCATACATATGACTCCATGAGCCACTGAAGGTTGCTAAATTCGGCCATGATGAAATCAATGCACTGGGCCTGACTTGTCAGGCGTTTAATGGCAGTGCCACACATTTTCGCTCACATGGCAAACAATAATTACTGTCTGAGCATTGAACAAAGAAGACGACTTTAAGTTTGCTAAAAATTCATGCCAGATACCTCTGGTATTGAGGTTTCTCCAGTTCAGTTTTGTTCATCACTTTCCCCCTGGCCTGAATGGTCTGTAAACAGTTAGAAAAGAGCACTGACCAAACTGAAGCCATGTTTACAGTTCAGCCAGGTTCTTTAGAACAGAGACAGTTAACTCGTGCGTCTATTTCTCCTTTCAGCTTGACCTAAAAAAAATGTTGGCTTTGTTTTGAGTAATCCATGCAGAAATGCTTCACATCTGTGATTCATTTTTCTATTACTTACAAGCTATTTGGGTTGTTTACAGTTATTTGTTCACTGATACCAAATATGAGCTCGATTGTTTTCTCCACTTGTCACTGTGGCTCCGTTGTTTTCCTATTTTGTTTATCCATAGCCTTACATCTGCAAACAAAACGTTAGTGTTTGACAAGCTTTTAGAATCGAGAGAATTTAACATATTACTTGTTTACTGCAGTATTTAAACAGGTTTCTTAGCTCAAAAGAATAAATTATGATATTATGTACCCCTTGTCATATGGATGGGATAGCTTACTGGTTAGAACAATACTGTCCCCAAGCTAAGGTCAAGAAGCATTGTGCATGGTTACCTTTTGGATGAATGACTGCTCATGCACTTATCTTCAGTACAGACTCCCCGTTCACCCAGCCGTAAATGGGTACTTGCCCCTCTTTAGGTGCAGTGTAGGGAGAGGAGATGGACACTGCCCTTACATTGCTGGCTCCTGGAGAAGCCAGGTCACTCACCCACTCACAACGACCGCAAAGGTGATGGAAATACCTTGACCTATTTTTACCTCTTGTCGTACACGCATCGTCAATCTTGATCCTTCTTGCCTCTGTGTTCAATTCTACAGCTCATTAACTTTCAGTCTCTTAGGTTCAAAGAGTGTACTGCTGGCCTAGTGTCTTTTCTCTGCCTGCATACAATCTATTGGAAAATATCTCTATCATAATCTCTTCACCAAAAACCATTTTTCTGTTTTGAGTCAGTTTTCTGAATTACTTTTTTATTAGCAATGTTATTTCTTACTTAGAAATTATTTTATTCAGAGATTTGTATTTCTATTACTGTTTCCTTTTCCCATTTCTTATTCTATATCTACAGTGTTATGAGCGTTCCAGGAAGAAGAAGAATATGTAGAGTCTTACAAGCACAAACGAGGATCTTGTGTACATTTTGACATAGTTTGTACGTAACATGTAGCACCACATCAGTTTAATGTGTTACTAAATCATTTTATATCAAAAGCAACTACAAAGAAGAGAGGAACTAGATCTACATCTGAGAAACACCTATGAGAACATTAAAATCAGTCACTGCAACCATCTTTGGTCCTGGCCTATGTAATTCTGAGTTACTTTAAGTCTGTGCATTTGCCTGTGTTTGACTATTCCTGGGATACCAATATCTCCCGAGTGTTCCAAATCTAGACAGCGTGGAAACTATCAAAAGCCTCTGTGAAGTCTTTATGGCAAACTGATGAGGAAACACACCCGGTGGTCCCAACATTTCAATAAGTTGCTCAACACATGATTATTTACGAAGAAATTGGGCTTGTTTTCTTAGCCTTTTCTCTCGATATTAACACCATACTACAATTTATAACCTAGAGCTTCTGTCCTGGGCACACATAAACCAAATAGGACTTCACATACAGTTATGTTTCGACACAAGAAACATCCCATATTCTTAATATTATTGCTTTCTACTACTAGCTAGCTGCACCTATTGCCCTTTCTCTCCCCCTCTTCTCTCCTCTCTTCCTTCCCATCCATACACATGAATACACGCACCTAATCCCCTCCTTCCCTCTCTCCCTCTGTCCCTCCCTCCCTTGACCCATCCTTTCCCCCAACATCCCAGGCCTCATCATCAACGTCAGCTGGACAGACATGTCCGAATGGTATAATAAACCTAACTGGTCCGTGCAGCCACAGCGGCTGTGATTGACAGTGACAGTAATGATGCAGTGTGGTGTTTCCCTGATTTGTGCACTTAGTTTATTTCTGCCAGCCTGCCTGCCGGCCGGCCTGCCCTTTCCCTCTATAGTACTGTAGGGGGGCGAAAAGTTTATGGGGGCTCTCTCGCTGCCTCTGTCTCTCTCGGTCTCTCTCTGTCTCTGTCTGTCTACCTGTCTCTGTCTCTCTCTCTGTGGGGGAGGAGGGGGAGGGATAAATTGCAATCCTTATTTAAGCTAGCTAGCTAGATGATAATAATAATAATAATGATGATGATAATAATAATAATAATAATAATAACAACAACAACAACAACAATAATAATAATAATAATAATAATAAATGGAACTTATATAGCGCTATATCTTGCAAAGACAAATCAGAGCGCATGCATTCAACCTAATCTTACACAGTCATACAACCTATGACAAATAATCAATAGTTCAAACAGATATTACAAACATGGTACGCTGCAGACCAAATCTATGAAATAAAATTGCATTAGTCAAATGTTTTTCAAGAGCACACACACACACACAGGTCATATACTTTAGCAGGGTGATAGGACATGGGTTAGTGAAGGGTGGGATAGTTCTGATATGAAACAGGAGGGGGGAAATCTTAGGTTTGAAATACATTATGTCTTGAGGTTGGATTTAAAAGTGTCATAGCTAGGCTTCTGGCGAAGAGAGAGAGGGAGCTCACTCCAGGTCGATGGACCCGAAATAGAGAAAGAGCGACAGCCAACAGTGGATTGGTTGAATCTAGGTATTCGTAGGCACAAGGTATCTGCAGCAGAGCGGAGGGAACGTGAAGGAGTGTACAGGCTAAGACATTCACAGAGGTAGGAGGGTGCAGATTTGTGGAGACATTTGATAGATAGATAGATAGATAGATAGATAGATAGATAGATAGATATAGAGAGAAAGGAAAAGAGAGGAAAAATGTATATAATAATAATAATAATAATAATAATATATGGAATTTATATAGCGCTGAATCTTGTAAAAAAACAAAAACAAATCGAAGCGCTTGCACTCAAATCATTTACACGCATGCAACTCTCCTTAAACATAATGAACAACACTATATGTGTGTGTGTGTGTGTGTGTGTGTGTGTGTGTGTGTGTGTGTGTGTGTGTCCCTTTTCAGGTGGACGCACGTGTGCGCGCGCACGCGTGTGTATATGAGTGCGTCAAAAATCAAGGTGTAAAATAGTTAGTCTTCTTCCTTATGCCAATGTTTCCCCCAACCTTCTCCCTCCCCATTCGTTTTCTTCCTGCCACCCTCCCTCCCCACACTCTCCCAGGAATCATTCACCCCCCCCCCCCCTAAATACACACACACACACACACACACATTCAAGCCCTCTGTCTCTCCTCTCCCCTCTCTCTCTCTCTCTGTCTCTCTCTCTGTATCTCGGTGTCTCTCTGTCTCACTCTCTCGCTCTGTCTCTCTTGCTCTGTCTCTCTGTGTCTGTCTGTCTGTCTCTCTGTATCTCTCTGTCTCACTCTCTCTCTCTCTCTGTTTCTCTCTGTCTTTCTGTGTCTCTCTCTCTGTCTCTCTATGTCTCTGTCTCACTCTGTCTGTCTGTCTGTCTCTCTGTGTCTCTCTGTGTCTCTTTCTCTGTCTCTCTGTGTCTCTGTGTGTGTGTGTGTGTGTGTCTCTCTCTCTCTCTCTCTCTGCCACCTTCTAAACCACACCACACTCCCCAAGTAGTCAGTCAGGCTACACTCCACCTTTTAGCTTCCGGGTCATGTAGTGTGTTCTATAGAGAATGCCAATCAGAGGGGGAAAAATGCTGTTATTTTCCAATGATTGTTCTTAACCTATCAAACACTTCACAATATGTTTCATTCTAGACAATCTTTTCAACTATACACTTATTCCTTTCCCCCTTTTCATTCTCTATGTTTTCATTAGGAAAATTGATATAAAGCACTAAAGGCATGTGGTCAGATTCACATCTTTCAAGAACATTCATCTCTCAATCCTCAGAGAATTACGCGTACATGTCTCGTGACATCACAAAATAGTCATTGACACTGCTTCCAGTCTCAGATATGTTTATAGTATAAACTAAAATTAATGCTCTGTGCACTCGTTTTTTCGGATTGATGATTGAGAGAGCAGCTACCAGATAGTCAGTCATGAGAAAGTTGGAAATGATCACCACATGAGAAAGAATTTCTTGTGTTCATAAAATGTTGACCCCCCCCCCCCTTCCCCCTCCCAAAGCATGCAGATTGGAGTTAGGAAGCTAGCAAACGATTATACAGACAGTGTTTGCTGAGAGGTGGGGGGGGGGGGGGGGGGGGGTGTGTTAAAACCTTTAATTAAAAATTCCAAACATTCCAAATTTGTGCAAAAATCGCATGAGTTTTGAGTCAGATTCTAGTCTTTCATACACACAAAAAAGTGATTTTTTTTTTCTTTCTATGCCAGATTACGTGCGATATGAATACGAGAGTGATATTGTTTAAAATAGTAAATAAAAGAATAGTGGCAACAACAAAAAAAGTGCTTTTAGCCTGTCACATCCCCCCCCCCCCCCCCACTTTTTTTTCTCTCTCTCTCTCTCAGCCCCCACCTCCCCCACCCACCCACCCACCCACCCCACCCCTCTTAAGCTGTTTCAAAACTGAGAGTATGGTTATGATAAAGTCCATCCACACAACACAACTTCACATATTATAAAAGGGAAACAACTCCACTATTTTAACGCTTAACTCTCTTTGCCCTCCAGCAGTCTGAGTGTTCGTTGTCTAGCTGACTACAGCAGTTGGTTTGAACCCACTGTGCTATCGGGGAACCCCGCTATTGCGTAAGCTTAATTAGTGTGGCCTTGCCGGTCTCCCTCCCGGGGAGAGGTCAATGACCTCGTGACCTTTAGCCTGGAGGGTCAAGGTGACACTAGAGAGAGAGAGAGAGTAGAGAGAGTGGTGATAATGTGACCAGTTTGAATGTTTTGTGGTGATGGTGATTTATCTTGATTACAGAAGGCAGTGTCGTGTTTTAGATCGAATGGATGGGTCAATTAGGGGATGTTTTCTCTGTTAAGCGATTTGCATTAGGTTTCTGGTGAAGTGTAAAATTTGCTCATGGAGATTGGTTCTTTTATTTTTCTTCGTTTTCTGCTTTGTTTCTGGGCTAGAGATTCTAGCTATGCCAATGGCAGGTGATATTTTATTTTTTGAGAATGCAACCGTTTGTTTACCTTCCATCTAACGTAGCTGTATTCTGACTCCAGAGTTATGGGGATACTGACACTGAGTTATTGAAGAAGTAGTAGTAGTAGTAGAAGAAGAAGAAGAAGAAGAAGAAGAAGAAGAAGGAGGAGGAGGAGGAGGAGAAGGAGGAGGAGGAGGAGAAGAAGAAGAAGATGATGATGATGATGATGATGATGATGATGATGATGATGATAATGAAGAAGAAGAAGATGATGATGATGATGATGAAGAAGAAGAAGAAGAAGAAGAAGAAGAAGAAGAAGAAAAAGAAGAAGAAGAAGGAGAAGGAGAAGAAGACGACAATATAGTAGTAGCAGCAGCAACCCAAGAGGAAAATGTGGTAGTAGGAATAGCAGCAGCAGCAGCAGCAGGAGTAGTAGTATTGCTATTATTGTTGTTACTGCTGTTGTTGTTGTGGTTATTGTAGTCAATGTAGTAGCTGCAGCAGAAATAGTGGTAAATGTAGTCGCCATTGTTATCCTGGTGGTAATAGTCATTGTCATTGCAGTAAAGAAACTCGAAAGAAATACCAGAGACCATGAAGAGGACACACACGCGGGCACGCGCGCACGCACACACCTACGAAAGCGCGTGCACACACACACGTACGCACGCACGCACACACATACACACTAGCACGTACGTGCGCGCGCGCACACACACACACACAAACAGAGAGAGAGCTTTGTGTGTGTGTGTGTGTGTGTGTGTGTGTGTATGTGTGTGTGTGTGTGTGCGCGCGCGCGAGCGTGTGTGTGTGTGTGTGTGTGTGTGTGTGTGTGTGTGTGTGTTGCACGTGCGCTTGCGCATGTGCGTGCAAGAGTGTGTGAAAGTGTGGGTGGGTGCGCGTGAGTGTGTGCATGTGGTGTGTTTTGTATACTTTATTTTATTCTTTTTATTTAGAGGATAATAGAATAAGCTCTCGTGTGTTTTTTTACATCCCGTCCCCGTGTGTTTGCAGATTTGTGAATTCTGTCATCCGTTCCCACCCGCACACAATGGCCTACTCTTACGAAAAGCTAAACAGGGTTTAACTTGTGCGCAAGATGTTCTGCGTGCGTTCGCACACGGGACCACGGTTTATAGTCTCATCCGAAGGATGATGATGATGATGGTGATGATGATGATGTGTGTGTGTGTGTGTGTGTGTGTGTGTGTGTGTGTGTGTGTGTGTGTGTGTGTGTGTGTGTGTGTGTGTGTGTGGTGTGTGTGTGTGTGTGTGTGAAAATTGTATTCCTTTATTTCGAGGATAATGGATTAAGCACTCGTGTGCTTTTCTTCATCCAGTCCCCGTGTGTATGCAGTTTTGCCAATTTTGTCATCCGTTCCTCTGTGTGTGTGTGTAAGTGTGTGTATGTGTGTGTATGTGTGTGTGTAGCAAAAGCGCAAGGGGGGTTAAGTATTTCTTTCTGGCAGATCTTGAAGAGGTAAGGAACAGAAGGAGAAAAGCAAGGGAATAGGAATACCATTGCTTATTCAAGAAGGGCAATGGCCCATTCTGAAGAGGTACATGACACCTGAGAGAGAGAGAGAGAGAGAGAGAGAGAGAGAGAGAGAGAGAGAGAGACAGACAGACAGACAGACAGACAGACAGACAAGACAGAGAGACAGAGACAGAGAGACAGAGATAGAGACACAAGAGACTGAGATAGACACAGAGTCAGACAGACACAAAGACCAAAAACAGAGACAGACAGACAGACAGACGGACGGACGGACATAGACAGACACAAAGACAGAGACAGACAGAGACACAAGAGACAGACAGTCACAGGCGCAAAGACAGACAGACACACACAGAAACAAGCACAGAGAGAGAGAGAGAGAGAGAGAGAGAGAGAGAGAGAGAGAGAGAGAGAGAGAGAGAGAGAGAGCGAGACAGAGACAGAGAGAAAACTCGAACTCGAATATTTTAATGAGGGTAATTGGGTAAGCCAGAGGCTTCTTTACACCAGGCCCTCATGGGGATGCGAGAGAGAGAGAGAGAGAGAGAGAGAGAGAGAGAGAGAGAGAGAGAGAGAGAGAGAGAGAGACAGACAGACAGACAGACAGACAGACAGACAGACAGACAGACAGACAGACAGAGACAGAGAGACAGAGACAGACAGACAGACAGACAGAAAGACAGAGAAAGAGACAGAGACAAAGACAGAGATAGAGACACACAGAGAGAAAGACATACAGAGAGACAGACACAGAGAGACAGATAGATAGACCGACAGACAGACATAAACAGACAGCCCAAGAAAGACAAACAGACAGAGACAGACAGAAGAGACAAAGAGTCGGAGAGAAAAAAGAAAGAGAGAGAGAGAGAGAGAGAGAGAGAAGAAGACAGACAGACAGACAGACAGACAGACAGAGACAGAGACAGAGAGACAGAAAGACAGACAAACAGACAGAGACAGAGAGAGAGACAGAGACAGAGACGAAGACAGACAGACAGACAGACAGACAAACAGAGACAGAGAGAGAGACAGAGAGACAGACAGAGATAGAGACAGAGACAGACAGAACAGACAGAGAGAGAGATACAGAGAGAGACAGAGACACACACACACACACACACACAAAGAGAGACAGACAGATAGACAGACAGACAGACAGACAGACACAGAGACAGAGACAGACAGAGAGACAGAGAGAGAGAGGGGAGGGGGATCAATTTCAATGTTGTTGTCCACACGGTGCCAGAGCAGGCATCGTTGGAATGCAGCAACTGTGGGAGAAAAGTAGAGAGAGAAAAAGGAGTATAGGGGTGTAGAGGTGGAGGGGGAAGGGGAAGGAGGGGAAGGGAAGGGATAGGGAGAGGGAGGGAGAGGAGGTTAGGGTGGTAGAGGTCACAGCGACCCTGAGTGTATCAATGCAAGGATTTTTTTTTTCTTTTTTTTTTTTTTTTTGACTGCCTGGGGAAACAATTAGCCTCGCTTTGAACACACTCAACCGGAAGTACGAAAGGTAGGACAATAAATAACATGGCGGTGGCTCAGAGAAAGAGAGAGAGAGAGAGAGGAGTAACTTGGGGTGGGGTGGAGGTGGGGTTGGGGGTGGGGGGAGGGGGGAAGGGGGGGGGGAAGGGGGGGGGGGGGGGGGGAGTTTCTCCATACTCTTACTTTCCTTCTTCCCGCCCTTGCACATTATCTGCTATTGCTGGAGTGTCAGTTTGAAAGAGTTTCTTAGAAGTTGGTGGTGGTGGTGGTGTCGGTGGCGGTGGTGGCGGTGGCGTTGTTGTTGGTGTTGTTGTTGTTGTGTTTCTTATTGCTGTTGTAGATGTTGTTGTTTTGTTGTTGTTACCCTTCATCTTCCTCCTTTTGTCTCTCTTCTTCTGTGTGTGTGTGTGTGTGTGTGTGTGTGTGTGTGTGTGTGTGTGTGTGTGTGTGTGGTGTGTATGTGCGTGTGTGTGCGTGCATGCGTCCATACGTGCGCGCGCATGGTTTTTGAAATCTGTTGTTCATTATGTTTAAGGAAAGTTGCATGCCTGTAAATGATTGAGTGCAAGCGCTTCGATTTGTTTGTTATTTTTACAAGATTCAGCGCTATATAAATTCCATATATTATTTATTATTATTATTATTATTATTATTATTATTATTCTTTGTTGTTATTGTTGTTCCTATTGCTCTTGTTATGGTGGTGGTAGTAGTGGTTGTTATTGCTGCTGGTGTTGTTGCTCTTCATCATCCTCTTCTTCTTCTTTTTCTTCTTCTCTT
Organism: Rapana venosa; assembly: GCA_028751875.1. Taxonomy (NCBI): domain Eukaryota; kingdom Metazoa; phylum Mollusca; class Gastropoda; order Neogastropoda; family Muricidae; genus Rapana; species Rapana venosa. Next base: position 67,528,907 of record CM054138.1, read on the forward strand.
CTTCTTTGCATTCTTCTTTGCATTCTTTTTCTTTGCATTCTTCTTCTTCTTTGCATTCTTCTCTTCTTTTTGCATTCGTCTTCTTCTTCTTTGCATTCTTCTTCTTCTTCTTTGCATTCTTTGTATTCTGCTTCTTCTTCTTTTTTGCATCTTCTTCTTTGCATTCTTCTTCTTCTCCTTCTTCTTCTTTGTATTTTTTTTTCTTCATCTTCTTGGCATACTTCTTCTTCTTCATATTCTTTGCATTCTTCTTCTTCACATTCTCATCTTCTTCTTCTTCTTCTTCTTCTTCTTTCTTTTCTTCTTCTTTCTTTCTTCTTCTTCTTTGCATTCTTCTTCTTCTTTGCATTCTCTTCCTCTTCTTCTTTGCATTCTTCTTTTCTTCTCTTCTTTGCATTCTTCTTCTCTTTGCATTCTTCTCTTCCTGCATCTTTTCTTCTTTGCATTCTTCTCTTCTTTGCAATTCTTCATATCTTTGCAGTCTTCTTCTTTGCATTCTTCTTCGTTGCATTCTTCTTCTTGCATTTTTCTTTCTCTCTTCTTTGCATTCTTCTTCGTTCTTTGCATCTTCTCTTCCTTGAATCTTACTTGCATTCTCTCCATCTTCTTCTCTTCAAGCATCTTCATATTCTTTGCATTCTTCTTCTTTGCATTCTTCTTCGTTGCATTCTTCTTCTTTGCATTCTTCTTTGCATTCTTCTTCTTCCTCAGAGATCTAACTCCACTTTGTTTTCTTTGTATTGTTGGTGCCAAAGACCAGGCAGGTGTCTGTCTAGGGACGGGATAGCCTAGTGGTTAGAACATTGCGCTCGCAATCTGACGACCCAGGTTCGATTCCCGTTCAAGGGGACATTTTCCCCTGGAGTTAACATCGGTGCAGACTCCACTCTCCCCAAAAGGCCTTCGGATGAGACTATAAACCGAGGCCCAGTGTGCGAACGCACGCAGAACATCTTGCGCACACGTTTTTATTCTGTTCCCCTTTTCGTAAGAGTAGGCCATTGTGTGCCGGTGGAAACAGATGACAGAATTGACAAAACCGCTTACACATGGGGACTGGATGTATAAAAGCACATGACTGCTTTTCTGCTTATTCCTATATCCTCGATATAAAAGAATGAATTAAAAAAATCTCTGTCTCTCGCTCTCTCGCTCTCTCTCTCTCTCTCGCTCTCTCTCTCTCATCCCTCTCTCTCTCTCTCTCTCCTCTCTCTCTCTCTCTCTCTCTCTCTCTCTCTCTCTCTCTCTCTCTCTCTTCTCATAGTGTCCTTGTCCTTTGTCTTCTGTTGCTGTGTCTTGATTTCGGATGAATGCATGCAAACACTGACATGTGACAGAAAATACACGTGAATGCTCGGACGTTCACACATAAGTTTTCAGTAGACACGTGCGCTTGCGTGCACACCACCACACCACACACACACACTATATATATATATATTATATATATATATATATATATTATATATATATATATATATATCCCAAATATTTGCTTGCGCTGTGAACTCACACGCGCGCATGCGCGCGCGCACACACACACAAACCCACATACACACACACACACACACACACACACACACACACACATGTCCGTCTAATATAACAACTTGTGAAAAGACGTTAAATGAATTTGAACACACACACACCGCACGCACGCACGCACGCACGTACCCTCGCGTGCACACTAACATACAAAAACAAACACATAATATGCAGCAACACATTCTTGTTCTGCTATTATCTCAGAGAGAGAGAGAGAGAGAGAGAGAGAGAGAGAGAGAGAGAGAGAGAGAGAGAGAGAGAGAGAGAGAGAGAGAGAGAGAGAGAGAGAGAGAGAGAGAGAGAATGACAAATTGACAATGGCAATGACAAATTTTTATTTCGAGGATAATGATAAAGCACCCATATGTGTGTGTGTGTGTGAGAGAGAGAGAAGAAAGGAGAGAGAGAGAAGAGACAGAGAGAGAGAGAGAGAGAGAGACAGAAGACAGACAGGCAGACAAACAGACAGACAGAATGACAGAGAGGCAGACAGCGTTTTTGAGAGACAGAGACAGGCAGAAAAGGCAAATGTGTAGGGGAGAGGAGAGAGAGGAGGAGAGAGAGAGGAGAGAGAGAGAGAGAGGGGAGAGAGAGAGAGAGGATTGTGTGTTTTCTCTTGTGTGTGTTCTCTCTCTCCCTCTCTCTTTTTGTGTGTGTGTGCGTGTGTTGTGTGTGTGTGTGTTCTTCTCTTGTGTGTTTCTTCTCTCTCTTCTCTCTTGTTCTCTCTTTCTCTCCCTCTCTTCTCTCCTCTCTTTTCTTCTCTCTCTCTCTCTCTTTCGTGTGTGTGTGTGTGTGTGTGTGTGTGTGTGTGTGTGTGTGTGTGTGTGGAAGCGGCATGTTTATTGTAATTGTTTTAGCAGAATCGTGGAGTGTGGCAACTTGAATTTCGAATTACCACAAAAATGCGTGGTGTCTTTTCCTTGTTTGTTTTCCTTTCCCCATTTTTTGTTTCCTTTCTTTTCCTTTTCTCTTTTTTCCTCCTCCACCACGTCCTCCTCCACCCCCCCCCTGCCCCCCATCACCCTTCTTCTCTTACCCTCATCACCGCCCCCCCCCCCCCCCCCCCCCTCCTTCTCCTCCGTCACACTATTAATTGTACATTCTCTCTACCTCTCTGTGTCTAAATCTGATTTGTCTACCTGTGTGTCTGTCTGTGTGTGTCTATGGTGTCTGTCTGTCTGTCTGTCTATCTATAAATATATATATATAATATAATATAATATATATATAATATATATATCTCGGATGTATATATATATATATATATATATATATATATATATATATATATATATATATATATATATATATATATATGATATATATATATTATTATTGTGTGTGTGTGTGTGTGTGTGTGTTCCTCTCTGTCTGTCTCTCTCTTTGAGGGGGGGGGGGGGTTGCTATTTTGTTTTGTTGTTTTGCTTTTTGTGGGTTGGTTTTTTTTTAGGAGGGGGGGGGGGGGTGTTTATTATGTTTTGATCCTCCCTAATCAGGACAAGGACCAGATGAAAAAAGGTAGTATTTGAATGCTTATCTGTAACCATTGAAAAATAAAGATTATTCATTCATTCATTCATTCATCCATTCATTCGTTTCAGTCTGTCGACGAGCGAGTGAGTGTTCATGCAGTAGTGTGTGATTCGTGTGTACGTGAGAGCTTTGCTTACGTGTGAAAGTGCTTACGTTCGTAACTATATGTATGTCTGTTTGAAGAATTATGTGTGTGGATGTGTGTAGATGTGTGTTGTGCGTGTGTATGGGTTGTTGTGTGTGTGTGTGTGTGTTGTGTTTGTGTGTGTGTGTGTGTGGTGTGTGTGTTATTCCATTGCAATTTAGAATCTGTTAAAAGTGAACGCGGTAAATGAGCTAGTTAAATTAAGGAAGGTTTTGTTTGTTTGTTTTTTTGTGCCTTTTAATTCGAACGGTTTCCATGATTGAGGTTAAGGTAATTGTGTTTTACAAAAATATTGTTCACTCAAATCTGGGTTTTCGCTTGAGTAGTCTATGTCAAAGCTTTGAAAAACAAAACGGAAAATGTTTTTATTTGGTGTTGAAGTTTTCAAAATATGGTTATTAAACTGTCAAGATAGCTTTCAACTTTTTTTTTATATTTTGGGGATTTGGATAGTTTATGATGTGTGTGTGCGCGCGCGCGCGAGCGTGTGTGCATGTGGGTGGGTGTGTGGGGGGGGGGGGGGAGGCAGAGGATGTCAAGCATGTGCAAAAGCAGCTGCATACAAAAACATAGACACTCTGCAAATGTTGTGAACACACACACACACACACACACACACACACACAAGGCGGACGGGATAGCCTAGTGGTTAAAGTGTTTTAATCGTGATCTGCTGACCCGGGTTCGATTCTCGTTCAAGAGGATTTTTCCTCTGGAGTTAATATCAATGCAGACTCCACTCTCCCCAAAAGTCCTTCGGTTGAGACTATAAACCGAGGTCCCGTGTGCAAACGCACGCAGAACATCTTGCGCACACGTTAAATCCTGTTCTGCTTTTCGTAAGAGTAGGCCACTGTGTGCCGGTGGGAACAGATGACAGAATTTACAAAACCGCATACACACGGGAACTGGATAATAAATAAAAGCACATGAGTGGTTATTCCATTATCCTCGAAATAAAAGAATTTTAAAAGTATGTTTTAAAAACCACTCTCTCTCCTCCTCTCTCTCTCTCTCTCTCTCTCTCTCTCTCTCTCTCTCTCTCTCTCTCTCTCTCTCTCCTCTTCCTCTCTCTCTCCTCTCTCTCTCTCTCTCTCTCTTCTCTCGCTCTCTCTCTCTCTCGCTTGACATGGATATATCTGGAATGAACTGTTGGGTTTCTATGATTAGACAAATTTTATGTGATGCAGGATTCAGCTTTGTATGGCTTCAACAGGGTGTTGGTGACGTCAAGGTATTCCTACATCTGTTTAAGCAAAGACTAGTTGATATGTTTATCCAGGAATGGTATAGTACAATCAGAGACCGAGACAGATATGACAGTTACAGGTGTTTCAAAACAATATTTGCTAAAGAAGAATATCTTCTACACTTAGATACCTACTGCTTTAGAGTCGCTGTGTCACAGGTGAGATGTAATGTTTTACCACTCAAAACAATGTACATCGATATAGTGCACAGAATCAGAAGAAACAATGTCCATTTTGTAAACCCAAAGTTGAAGATGAAAAGCATTTCCTTTATGAATGTTTTGTGTATAATGATTTAAGAATTAAATTTTTAAGGGATTGTGTTGATACACCTTTGCATGATCTACTTAAAGCAGAAAACAGTAGTAAAAATCACTGCCTGTCTAGATATATATTCCATGCCATCAATAAGAGAAAAAGTTTGTTGTATTAGGATATTTACATCACAAACGACGATATGGTCTGGTTTTGTTATGATTTTGAAAAACTATATATGTATATTGATTTCATGCAGACATAAGGAAGATACATTTAGATCAAAATAGTGAATTGTGTTTGATACATATGGATTTT
>CM054138.1:67548952-67551452 GCA_028751875.1 Rapana venosa
ACGTTCTTTCACATACATGATTCTTTCCTTCCGCAAGTGAGAGTGTCGCGGGAGATAACTCGCAACGTTCCAGCATGAAATCTTAACAACCATCAACAGAAGTCTGGAAAAAAGGAAACAGGAACTGGAACCTAATTTCCTTCCCAACCCAGATAATCATCTAGGAATGCAGAGTCCCAGTCATCAGGATATTGCATGTGGTGCAGAAATGTTTTGGAGAAAACAGTTCACTTCAACTTCGGTTTCAGTTTCGGTTTTCGCAACAACAAAAAACGCGGTACTTTAAACAGAGAAAACAACCACTAAACCAAACAACCAAGCAAAAAACAAAAACAAAAAAATGATTCATGACCCAGGCCAAAAGCTTTGCCAGTTACTGATGTGAGTTTTAGAAAAACCCTTACCAGGCCTACTTTAGGATGTTGTTACGTTCTGAACTGTAATGTTGAGAGTGTTTTCGTCAATAACAAACTCTTAACAAACCATACTGTACCTTCCATTTTGCAGGATAAAAAAACCCATCTGAAGCTAGACAATGTCTGATTTTATGGCAAGGTACTTTGAAAAAATAATAATAAAAGACACCAAAAAGCTATACACACGAACATCTCATCCAGTGTGTCCTCACAGTCTCACATTGGTTCTCCACTATATTGATGGAGACGGAGGGTATTCTGAGTGATTGACCTCCAGGTGTTAACACCAGACAACAACAAGATGAGGTGCTTTCCCAAACTCCTTGGTACCTCACACAGAAACAACATCACTAACGACGATATGAAAACCTGAATTAAAAACGTCATCGGACCATATGAAGAGCTCCTGACTTTAGTATGAAAAAATTGCAAACTAAAGTGGTACGGGCACGTCACACGAACATCTGGTCTGGCCAATACTGTCCTACAGGGAACAATACAAGGAGGAAAACGAAGAGGCAGACAGAGAAAACGATGGGAAGACAACGTCAGAGAGTGGACTGGCCTTGAGTGGAACGATTTGCTACGGAAAGCAGAAGACCGTGGGGAGTGGAGGAAGCTGGTTGCAAAATCTTCAATAGTGCCCCCACGGTTCACGGAACTACGGGATAGGTGAAAGGTGAAAAGGTGAAAACATCAACTACTAACAAACAACAACAAAAACAACAAACCCCATGCACACACGTTACACAGTATGTGCCTAGAAGTCCGCTAAAGTCCATATTTTACCAACCGCATACAGTCTCGTCGACTGTCCTTGCTTAGAGGGCATGGTAAACATTTTCATTAAATTGATTTTTTCCCCAAAAAACGTGTTAACTGTGGCATAAACTGCAGGAATTATAACATAATGGGAATAAGGTACAAGACAAACGAGATGTATGTTGTCCACAGGTCGCTAAAATCCTGTACCAAAGTTTACGAGCTGTTTTGGTTTGCTTTGCTTGGGGTTTTTTGTGCTGCTTTATTTGTCTAAACGCGCACGTCTTTCTTTCTTTCTCTTTGTTTTTCTGTCTGTCTGTCTGTCTGTCTTTCTGTTTATCTCTTTTTCTTTCTTTACTTCTTTTCTATCTACACTTTTCCCTTTTTAGATTTTTTATTCGTATGTTCCTTCTTTTCTTCATAATATCTTTTTGTGGCGTTGAATTTAGTGTCTTTCTTTCGTTCTTTCTTTCTTAATTTTGTTCTTGCATTTGTACTCATTCCTTCCTTTCTTTTTTCCTTCCCTGCCTTCCCTCTTTTATTCCTTCCTTCCAACCTTCCTTCCTCCTTTTCTTGTCCAAAAGCATTTTCGTTGGAGAAAATGTCGTGTTAAAAGAGAAAATAGACATTTCAGACACAGAGTCGACTCTGGTTCTAACGATTCTGCCAGACTCATTCTGTTCTAGAGTTTCTGCTGGAAACTGATAGACTGAGCGCCACATCTTGACTGCCAGAGATTCCACAGAGATTCGGTTCCAGACTTGCAGACATTGCAGTTGAAAGCATGTGCATTTCTTTCCTTGTGGTGCATTAGTGAGGATGGTGGGTGGGGGATGGGGTGGGGGATGGGGGGTGGAGTAGAGGTTGAGGTTGATGGGTTGTGTGTGGAAAGAGAGAGAGTGGGGGGGGGGGAGCAGGAGGGAGAGAGAGAGTGAGGGGATGAGAGAGAGACAGAAACAGACAGACAGAGAGAGAGAGAGAGAGAGAGAGAGAGAGAGAGAGAGAGAGAGAGAGAGAGAGAGAGAGAGAGAGAGAGAGAGAGAAGAGAGAGAGAGAGAGAGAGAGAGAGAGAGAGAGAAAGACTTTAGCTTCCGGATCAAGAAGTATTTTCTGTAGACTGTTACTAAGACCAAAACAACAACAAAAACAACAACGAAAACAGCCAAATTAACAAACAAAGAATTGTAAACGCTTTCTTTAAAGTGTGAATAAGTGAACTGTGTGTGATTATTTTTGAAGATTGAAGACATACACTAGCACCAGACAGTCCTGAGAGAAAACTAGAGAGGTTCGCCAGGTAAAGAGAACTCGTGTTAATGCAC
>CM054138.1:67558952-67573952 GCA_028751875.1 Rapana venosa
ATAACACATCATAACACACCCACACAGCACAAGCAAAAACGAACCAACCCTTTCTCTCTACTTCTTTATGTTGATGGCTAGTATGTATGTATCCTTCGGATGAGACTATAAACCGAGGCCCCGTGTGCGAATGCATGCAGAGCATCTTACGCACACGTTAAATCCTGTTCCGCTTTTCGAAAGAGTAGGCCATTGTGTGCCGGTGGGAACAGATGACAAAATTTAAAAAATCGCATACACACGGGGACTGGATGTAAAAAAAAAAAGCACATGAGTGCTTGTTCCATTGTCCTCGATATATATATTTTTAAAAATCTGAGCGCTTTGATTTATTGCTTTACAAGATTCAGCGCTATAGAAATTCCATACATTATTATTATTATTATTATTATTATTATTATTATTATTATTATTGTTGTTGTTGTTGTTGTTATTATTATTATTGTGTACACGTCCCATTTAACAACTGACCGTCAACGGAGATAAGTCAATTCTGATGATGGCCAAACTTCTCTGACAATCCCCGAAAATAATGATGGGTTTTTTTGGGGGGGGGGGGGGGGGGGGGGGCAGTCAGGCGATACTTTAATCACCAGAAAGGTGACTGATGACGAATTTACGGCCCTAAAGCCCCACGTGTGCCGTCATCATAATCAGTGCTTACGTCATTGCGGATGGGTGAATGGTGGGTGGTGAGGGTGGTGGGGAGGGGGGGTGGGGGGGTGATGGTTTGGGGGGGGGGGGGGGGGGGGTTCTGGGGGGGGGGGGGTTGGGGGGGGGGGTTAGCTTATCAAAATAAACGGCTTCATTAAGTGCTGGAGTAGTAGTTGATGTTTTGATTAGAGGGTGTGATTATGGTGGTGGTGGTGGTGTGTGTGCATGCGCGCGCGCGCGTATGTGTGTGTGTGTGTGTGTGTGTGTGTGTGTGTGTGTGCGTGAGTGTGTGTGTGTGTGTGTGTGTGTGTGTGTGTGTGTGTGTTGGTTTGTTTGGAACGTGGTTTGTTTGTGTGAGTGGCTGTCGTTGTTGTTTATGGTGTGAGTTGTGTCTGTCTTTGTGGCTGTTTCTGTGTGTGTCTGTGTATTTTTGTGTGTGTCTGTGTATTTTTGTATGTGTGTATGTGTCTTTTCTTTCTGTCTGGTCGTCTGTATTTCTGTCTCAGTCTCTCTCGTCCCTCCTTTCTCTCTGTCTCTGTCTGTATGTCTGTCTGTCACTCTGTCTGTCTGCCCCCCCCCCCCCCCCCTCTCTCTCCATATATATCTCTCAGTCTCTCTCAGTGCCTGTCCCAGTGTACATCTCTGTGTGCGTGCGCGCGCGCGCGTGTGTGTGTGTGTGTGTGTATGCGTGTGTGTGCGCGCGCGCGCGCGAACGCACGCTGTCTATCAGCTTCAGATTGTATTGTCAGTTCAGATCTGTACACATTTTTCTCCATGTGTCTGGTACTGTGTAAGACTTCTCATCCTCACACCATCCGTTTGTCTGCCTGACTGCTTGCCTCTCCGATCCTGTGTCTGCCTCTAACTATCTCTGTCAGTGTCTGTATATCTGTCCATGTCTCACTTCTCAACACATGATGATGAAATATCTTGACAATGTTGATAAACGTATCCTGCCTATTCTTGCCGCAATGCGAAGAAACTAGCTGCAGTCCACCTTACTGACCGCCATGCTTAGTTTTGTAACTAACCTCTGAAGTTGGATTGACGCTACCTAAAATGGTGTGTGCGTAAGATGTTAGGAGGAGGGAGGGGGTAGGGGGAAGAGGGGGGTGGGGGGGGGGGGGGAGCAAAGGTCATATTCAGAAAAATCTCACCATTGGAGAACCTTAGAACTTTAGCTGAGAAATGAAAAAAACAAACAAACAAAAAACCAAAAAAAAAGATAATATCATGCACTGAAAAATAAATACTAGATCAGCGGCAACGTTTCCCACTTTAATGAACGGAAAAATGTCAACAGCCACATGTTCTATTGCCTCACATGCAAACGAATGTTTTATGCTTTGCTCTATCTGCGTGTTTCCTTATGGGGGGTTTTGATTTATGATGTTCCATGACCTGCTTTTGCAGATGGGCCTGTGGCCTACCGCGTTAATTGAATTAATCTCAGTTTCGGGGCCTGATATCCAAGTTCTGCAAGTTCTCTGTCTCTGTCTCTCTCTGTCTGTATGTCTGTGTATGTGTGTCTGTCTGTGTGCGTGTCTGTCTGTCTGTCTGTCTCTCTCTCTCTCTCTGTCTCTCTCTGTCTCTCTCTTTCTGTCTGTCTGTCTGTCTGTCTGTCTGTCTGTCTCTCTCTCTCTCTCTCTCTCTCTCTCTCTCTCTCTCTCTCTCTCCTTTTTTCATTATTCTCTATTTCATCCATTACTATCCCTTTATTCTCAAGCCCCATTTCTTCTGCTCTTTCTCCTAATTCACCTTTGTCGTCTTTCTTCTTCTTCTTTTTCTTCTTCTTCCTCCTCTTTATCTTCTTCTTCTTCTCTTCATTCTGTTCCGCCTCCTCCTCTCTTCTTCTTCTCCTTCTTCTGCTTCTGCTTCTGCGTCTTCCCCTTATTTTTCTTGTGCTTCTTCTACTTCCTCTTTTTTGTCTTTTTTTTTCTCTTCCCGCTTTTCCTAGTCCTACTTCTTTTTCTTTTTCTTCTTCTTCTTCTCATCGGGGACGGGATAGCTCAGTGGTCGGGGCACTCGCTTTCGCCCAGCCAAGTTAAGCAGCGTCGAGCGTGGTTACCAGTTGGATGGGTGACCGTTTGCGCGCCTTGGCTTCAGTACAGTTCCCCAGTTCACCCAGCTGTAAATGGGTACCTGCCCTCTTTAGGGTCAGGGAAGGTAAAGCAGCGAGGGAGAGGAGATGGGCGCCGCCCTCAATATGCTGGCCCTAGAGAAGTGAGGTCTCTGACGCCTCGCTCCCCTACGACCTTATAGGTTATGGGACTCCTCTACCTCCTCCTCTACCTCTTCTTCTTCTTCTTCTTCTTCTTCTTCTTCTTCTTCTTCTTCTTCTTCTTCTTTTAATTCTTTTTCTTCTTCTTCTTCTTCTTCTTCTTCTTCTTCGTCTTCGCAATTCTTCTTCTTCTTCTTCTTCTTCTTCTTCGCAATGCTTCGCAATGCTTCTTCTTCGCAATTCTTCTTCTTCTTCACAATTCTTCTTCTCTTTGCAATTCTTCTTCTTCTTCTTCACAATTCTTCTTTTTCTTCTTCTTTTTGATCTTGTTGTTGTTGTTGTTCTTCTTCTTGATCTTGTTCTTCTTCTTCTTCTTTGCATTCTTCTTCTTCTTTCCATTCTTTTTCTTTGTATTCTTCTTCTTCTTTGCATTTATCTTCTTCTTCTCTGCATTCTTCTTCTTCTTCTTTGCATTCTTCTTCTTCTTCTTCACTAGCAACCTGTTTCTGTCCAATCCCAAAAACTCCCAACAAAGGTGCAAAATCTAATTTACCGCAGCGCATAAAACTATCTCCCTTCTTTTCCTTTTATCTGCTGACCTATTTGCCCTGGGGGGGCACAACCGACACAGGCTGTCTTGTGTCCCTGTGTCAAGGTCCACTGAGGGAAACAATGGGACTTCACCTCCAAGTCTGACACTTGATACCACCCTGTGCTTTTACAGCCCCCCTGTTAAAAAGAACACCCATGGCACTTTTTTTTTCTTTTAGCGTTTGACTCTAAAAGTGTGTGTGTAAGTGTAGGGTGTGTGTGTGTGTGTGTGTGTGTGTGTGTGTGTGTGTGTGTAGGTGTGTGTGTGTTGTGTGTTTGTAGGTGTGCGTGTGTGTAGGTGTGTGTTTGTGCGTGTGTGTGTGTGTGTGTGTGCGTGCGCGCGCGCGCGCGCGCGCGTGTGTGTGTGTGTGTGTGTAGGTGTGTGTGTGTAGGTGTAGGTGTAGGTGTGTTTGTTCTTGTTGCTGTTGTTGTTGTTGGTGGTGGTGGTGGTGGTGGTGTGTTGGTTGTTTGTCTGGTAAGGTAATATGCTGGCTTGTTTTCTGTAATTTAATGTCTGTTTGTCCGTCCGTCTGTCCGTCTGTCTGTCTGTCTGTCTCTGTCGCTCTCTCTCTCTCTCAGTTTGTATGCATGTGTCCTTGTCTCTTTCTCTTTTCACCCTTTCATCACGTCTTTCTCAGCCTCTGTTTCTGTTTCTCTGTATTTGTGTCGGTGTCTGTCTGTATGTATGTCCCTGTCTGTCTGTCTGTCTGTCCTTGTCTGTCTGTCTCTCTCTCATACCTAAATTATTCACTATCACTATATCAGTCTGTCCATCTATCTGACAGTGTCTCTCTGTCTCTTCCCGTACTTTTATTCTTTACTATAAATCTATCAGTCTGTCAGTCTGTCTGTCAGTATCTGTCTCTCTCTGTCTCTGTCTCTCAGATCAAGAGCACTAGAACACTTTCTGATTTTTTTTTCCCACTATCTATCAGTCTGTCTGTCAGTCAGTCTCTCAGTTTCTCTCTGTGTCTCTGTCTCACAGATCACGAACTCTAGAACACTCTCTGATACTTTCTTTTTTTCCACTATCTATCAGTCTGTCTGTCGGTCTCTCAGTCTCTCTGTCTGTCTCCGTCTCTGTCTCTGAGATCAAGAACACTAGACAAGCCCTAAAATTTGCACAGGGCAATCGTAAAAGAAGCAGTGAATGTTCACCTGACGCGTTTCGGGTTTCGGCAATAAAATGAAAGAAAAATAGCTCTTCCTCCCTCCGGCCTATTGTCCCTACCCTAACCTTTCGTGAATGGGGTCTTTGCGAATGCTTCAGCGTGGCCGAATGGTTTATTCGTTTATCTCAGAGGGTAAGGGTTCCCATCTCACCTACCATCATCCCTGCTCTTTTAGGGATAGGATCTATTGTGAATGGCTTAGTTCGGCTCCGTGGTTTAAAGTGTTGTTTGTGTTTTCTCCGTCGAAAACTCATATAACAACTATTGTTGTCTGTCATATGAGCGAAAATGAGTTGCGCTGCCGTTAAGCGCCTGACAAGTTAGGCCCAGCGCATCTGACTTCGTCGTGGGAGAGAATTGTTATGATGTACTTTTTGGATGTAAAGTGCAGAACAAGACTTGACCAAGAAGGTAGAAAATAGACAAAAAAGGAGATACTGGATGGGGAAAAAAGAGGAAAAGGCAGAAATGAAGAGAAGGATAGAACAGAGGGAATTCCTAGCACAGAATGTTCAGAAGGTTGGGGATGGATGCTATTTATACTGACAGGTTCCTGGAGTTCTATGGGAGAAAACATTTGTGTTAGAAGCGATGGGATTTTTGGGGGCTTAAACTCTCCTGTACAGCTTTTGTCCTCCCCTATAATTCAGTATATTTTAATGGTAATCTTTGGAATTAGGTTTACTGTGTAGTTAGAATGATCGAACGATGTGGAGTGGGCAATACTTAGTTAATACATGTAAAAAAAACACCCCAAAAAACATGGAAACAAAGGCTTACTCCGAGTGAAAGTCTGCAATCTGGTGTTTGCTTCATTTCAAAATGGAAGGAAATTGGGGAGAGAGAGAGAGAGAGAGAGAGAGAGAGAGAGAGAGAGAGGAGAGAGAGAGAGAGAGAGAGAGGAGGGGGGGAGGAGAGAGAGAGAGAGGGGGGGAGAGAGAGAGAGGAAGAAGGAGGAGGAGGAGGAGGAAGAGGAGGAGGAGGAGGAGGAGGAGAAGAAGAAGAAGAAGAGAAAGAAGAAGCTGCTGCTGCTGCTGCTGCTGCTGCTGCTGCTGCTGCTGCTGCTGCTGCTGCTGCTGCTGCTGCTGCTGCTGATGATGATGATGATGGAGGAGGAGGAGTCGAGGAGGAGAGCAAGAACAAGAACAAGAAGAAACAAACAAAGGTTCTATCTTTCTAAATTTGAGGTGAAAGTTCTTAAACCCCTTCCATTAAGAAACTGGTACAATTCTCACGCGTGCGCGCGCTCACACACACACACACACACACACACACACACACACACACACACACACACACACACACACACACACACACACACAACAGTTATAGACTCCTCTTCCCCGAACGTCACTTCCGATGAGACTATAAACGGAGGTCCCATGTGCGAACGCATGCAGAACATCTTGGGCACACGTTAAAACATGTCCAGCCTTTTGGAAGAGTAAGCTAATGTGTGCTGATGGGAACGGAAGACAAAATTGACAAAGCAGCATGCAGTTGGGGAACTGAAGGTAAATAAAAGAGCGCATGAGTGTTTATTATTATCCTCGAAATAAAAGAATGAATTTAATGAAATAACTAAGTAAATGTGGGAGCTGGATATACATTCGTTTCTTCATCCTATGGGGCCATTTTCGGGCCATCCCATACTGCAAATGGTCAACAGTGTTTTAAGGTATACGCAAAATGCTCTGCATGCATTCATACGCTGGGTCTCTGTTTATAACCTCATCTGAATTTCTGTTTGTAATCTCATCTGGATCTCTGTTTATAATCTCCTTCCGTAAGGCTTTTTAGGGAGTGGCGTCAATACTAATGTCTACTCTAGGGGAAAAATTTCTTTCGAATTGAGGCCTCAGCACACTCAATCCACGTCCTCAGTTGCCTTCAGATATTGCTTGCAACACTCTTCTAACCACCAGGCTATTCGCCTTTCATCATCATCATCATCATCATCATCATCATCATCATCATCATCATCAGTCCCGTGACCTTGGCGGTCGTGGAGGAGACATGAAAGACCGATGCCGTGGTAAGCCTCCTCCATCCATCTCGGTCCTCGGCTCTGCGCAGTAGTGCCGAGTCATTCATCCTGGTCCATTCTCTGATGTTGTCCATCCATGACTTGTTCTGTCTTCCCCTCTTTCTGCCACCTTCGAGTGTTCCCTTACTTAAACCTAAAAGACACAACAAGAGAAGACAGGAACAGATTACCTTCAGATCTCATCTGTTCACCTAGTAAATAAGCAGACACGTCCGAGCCAGATAAGTCACTGTCTTAGAAAGATAAACTGCAAGTCCCTTAACTACTCTGTTAGGCTGACAATGAAGATAGCAGGTAAGTTATAGGCCTCGTGTTCTTCTCTCTGACTCGCTCGTTCTGGCAAGGTGGCAGGATGGTTAAGACGTTCGCCTGCCAACAAGTCAACCGCGAGGTTCTGGGTTCGATTCCCAGCCTCGCCCTTTCTTCCCAGTTTGACAACAAAAAAATCGAACTGAATGTCAAAGTCTTTCGGATGAGACTATAAACCGAGGCCCCGTGTTCGAACGCATGCAGAACATCTTGCATCTTGCTCACCTTATCTATCTGTCTGCCTGCCTGCCTCTCTCTATGTGTCCGGCTGTCTGTCTCTCTGTCTCTCTGTCTGACTGACTGTCTCTTTGTCTGTTTGTCTCTCTGTCTCTGCCCCCCCCCCCCCCCCTCTCTCTCTCTCTCTCTCCCTTTCACTCAACCCCGATCCCCTCTCTATTCCACAACCACCACCACCACCACCACCAACCACAAACCACCACACACCCAACCAAAGAGACCCATCCAAAAAAACAACCCCAAAAACCCCAACCAACTCCTACCCAGACAATAAACAATGAAGTATCTCCTCCCCATCATTTTTTGCTGTTGTTGTTTTTTTGGTCTTCTCTATGGTGCATCCCCACCCAATCAACACCACCAAAGTCTCTGTCGTCTACCCGTGTCAAGCTTCTACCCTTTTCCCTCGCCCCCCCCCCCCCCTCCCCACCCCATCCATCCCGCTCCCCCTCCCGCCCTCCATCCCTTTCCCTCCCACCTCCTGCCTGATGAAAATAGCTTGGATTCACCTCCAACGTCTGTTACTTGATACCGCTGTCTACTTTTGCCGTCCCCTTTTTTTTCGGACTGAAGGACATTTGAAAAACACCTAGAAGAAGGAGGAGGAGGAGAAAGAGGAAGACGAGGAGGAGGAGAAAGAAGAGAAGGAGGAGGAGAAGGAGGAGGGGGAGAAGAAGAAGGAGGAGGAGGAGAAGGAGGAGGAGGAGGAGGAGGAAGAGAAGGAGGAGGAGGAGAAAGAGGAAAAAGAGGAGAAGAAGAAGAAGAAGAAGAAGAAGAAGAACAAGAAGAACAAGAAGAACAAGAAGAACAAGAAGAACAAGAAGAAAGATAGAGGAGGAGGAGAAAGAGGAGGAAAAAAAGTAAAGAAGAAGAAGAAGAAGAAGAAGACGAAGAAGAAGAAGAAGAAGAAGAAGAAGAAAGGAGGAGGAGGAGGAGGAGGAGGAGGAGAAGGAGGAGGAGGAGGAGGAGGAGGAGGAGGAGGAGGACAGAAAGAAAGAACAAACGAACGAACAAAAGAAAGAACACAAGAAAGTAAGAAAGAAAAAAAGAAAGAACAATCGAACGAACAAAAGAAAGAAAGAAAGAAAACGAAAAGGTTGGTTTTTTCGCCCTTCTGCGTCAGCTCCGAGGTTCAGCAATGGTACGTTGGTGCCTATGCGACCGTTATTGCCCACCATTAAGGGAGCAGCATTCCGCCTTCCGGGAAGAAAGGTATCGATCTAATCATTTGCTCCGACACTTTGCTAAAAAAAAAAAAACCCACCCAAACAACTCTAATGAAATTCAGCCAGATTGTATAAGTTACTGATTGAAATACGAAATAACCTTGCAGTTCTTGTTTAACATATCGCACTATAATAGCTTGTTACTTTTTTCTCTTGTTATATATATAGAACATTGCACTAGTGTTGGTGTTATTTGCCTAAACCTTTCATTTATCAATAAGGTCATTTAGTTCTGCAAAACTGTATGAAAATTAACTTATATATATATAAATATAAGGGGACAGGATAGCTCAGTGGTCGGAGCACTCGCTTTCCCCCAGCCAAGTTAAGCAGCGTCGAGCGTGGTTACCAGTTGGATGGGTGACCGTTTGCGCGCCTTGGCTTTAGTACAGTTCCCCCAGTTCACCCAGCTGTAAATGGGTACCTGCCCTCTTTAGGGTCAGGGAAGGTAAAGCAGCGAGGGAGAAGAGATGGGCGCCGCCCTCAATATGCTGGCCCTAGAGAAGTGAGGTCTCTGACGCCTCGCTCCCCTACGACCTTAAAGGTTATGGGACTCCTTTACCTTCCTTACCTTATATATATATATATATATATATATATTTTTTTTTTAAGCAATGTTCTCAGAAGTATAGGTGCTTGTGCACTCATGATGTACGGAAAGAGTTGCTACGGTAAAAATAGCATATTTTTTTTCAGTGGCGAATGTTAATGCCTCATAAAGTCGGGCTAAAATGACATCATCTACAACACTTGGTCCATTTTCCTGCCTTTTGTTTTTTTCCAGAAAGACATAAAAGATAGTGGATCGGGGATCTAGATGTAACGCGCCTGCCTAGTTAACGAAAAGTCCGGGTCAGAAGTGTGCGGAGGTTTGGTCCCCATTTGGGACCAAAACTTTCCCCCATCCATTAGACCATGAGCAGTGGTCTGGGTGCTAGTGTTTCGGATGGAACGATAAATTCGAGGTCCCGTGTGTTACACAAAATTATTTAGCGCACGAAAAAAAAACTACTAACAAAACCCACGGCAACAAGAGAGTTAGTTGTCCCTGGCAAACTTCTGTAGAAAATTTCCACTCTGATACGGAAACAAAATACAGTTGAAGACAGGAAAAATAAGTAGTGGCGCTGTTCTTGTGGCGCCGCGCTCACCCCAGGGAGAGCAAACCCGAATATCGCGCAGAGAAATCTGCCGTGACTTAAAAGTTGAATAAAGTAAAACAAAACAAAACAAAACAAAACAAAACAAAACTAACGAATGAGGTCGTCACGTTTATTTCTAGATTGTATGAAAATTGAAATATAAAAGAGAAACGCTGTAAAAAGTATAGGTGCTGGCGCACTCTAGACGTCCGGAAAGTGGTTATTGACGGTAAATATAAACTCTTTATTTTTTCTAGTGGCGAATGTTCAAGTCTCTTAAAGCGAGGCTAGTATGACGTCATCAACTGCAACACTCGTTGTTTTTTCGGTTCGCTCTCTGTTCCGGTAAAAAGATACACCTCGTGAGTCGGCACTTTCTGCGGGAAGGGGGATAATATGTGTAATTATATTCTTTTCCCCGATAAAAACACACGTAGGTGTTGTTTTTTTGCGGGTGACGTCAAACTTAACTTATTTTAGACCCACTAAAGATAAGGTCTTTTGTAGTAAATCGTTCCGGCATTAAGTTAACGATAGGAAAGTGTATAGTGTCAACTATCAGCTTTTAGTTCTGTTTTTAGCTCGTTTTAGGGTATTTGAGTTCAGGAATGTAAATGTGAAAAATATGTTTGGTACAAAATTGTGTGTGTGTATTTTGTGTGTGTGTTGTGTGTGTGTGTGTGTGTGTGTGAGTGTGTGTGTGTGTGTGTGTGTGAGTGTGTGTGGAGGGGAGGGGGGGTGTTTATGTGTGTGGTGTGTATGCGCACGCATGTTGTGTGTGTGTTTGTGTGTGTGAGTGTGTGTGTGTGTGTGTGTGTGTGTGTGTGTGTGTGTGTGTGTGGTGTGTGTGTGTGTGTGTGTGCTTTTGTGTTTCTCTGTCTGTATGTGTGACGGTGGTGGTGGTGGTGGTGGTGTGTGTGTGTGTGTGTGTGTGAAAGTCAAAGTCAAAGTTTTATTTCCAGATGGTACATCGAATAAACAATGCATTTATTGTTGTTTTTGTTGTCAAGCCATCTATCTAGGAACAAAAATATTTTACTGATAATATTTAACTACAACATTATTACAACCCTTAACAATAAAATGGATCAATCATGCTGTGGTGTGTGTGTGTGTGTGTGTGTGTGTGTGTGTGTGTGTGTATGTATGAGTGTGTGTGTGCGTGCGTGTGTGTGTGTGTGTGTATGTGTGTGCGTGCGCGCGCGCGCGCGCGTGTGTGTGTGTGTGTGTGTGTGTGTGTGACTTACATCAAAACAAGTTTTCAATCACAGGAAAACAAAAACAACAACCAAAAAAATCCATCTTGAAGGTAGATTCGAACCAAAGACCCAATGTTTCCTCCTAGACAAAATAATGCACACTACCTGTCAGGGCCACAGAGCCATTTTCTTCTAGTTCTCCAAATCCTTACTTATGCCACTGCCTATTTAAAGAAAAAAAAACGAAGAAAAAACGTCACCCAACATCATTTGCATAGGAAAGAAGTTGATAGCGGATCCCCTCAGTAGTCAAATGGATGGTGAGAGAAGACAAGACCTTAAACCCTATTCCCATCTGTCTTTAACGGCAGGAACCGGAATCGCGTGTCAAGAAATCATTTATCTCCCTTTTACGACAATTCTACAACCTGCGGGCTTGTGTTGGGCTTTCTTGGCCTTGTACTGACTCTAGAAAACAAAGAAACGAAGGAAGGATGGAAAGATGGACAAAAAGACAGCAAGAAGGAAAGACAGACAGACAGAAAGAATGAGAGAGAAAGAAAGAAAGAAACTGAAAGAAAAGAAGATAAAAAAAGAAAGAAAGAAGTCAGTGGGACAGAAAGGTAAAAGAAAACAAATACAGAGGAAAAAGTAAAGAAAGAAAAAACAAAGAATGGAAGGATTAAAAAAAAAACTGAAGCAAGGAAAGAAAAGAAAGGAAAGAAAGAAAGGAGGAAAGAGAGAAAAGAAAAATGAAAGACAGAAAGAAGACACCAAGTTAAAAAAAGGAAAGTAAACAGAGAGGAAAAGAAAGTGAAAAATATGAGAGGACAACAGAAAGAAAGAAAGAAAAGATCAATAAAAAGGGAAGAAAGAACTGGGCAAAAAACATGAAAGAAAGAACGAAAGAAAAGAAAAAAAGAAAGAAGGAAAGAAAGAATGACAGACATACAGACAGATAGATAGACAGACAGAAAGAAAGAAAAAAAAAAGACAGACAGACAGACAGACAGACAAACAGAAAGAAAGAAAGAAAGAAAGACAGATAGACAGACAGACAGATAGACAGAAAGGAAGAAAGACAGAATGGCAGACAGACAGACAGAAAGACAGACAGAAAAAAGAAAGAAAGAAACAAAGAAAGAAAGAAAGAAGGCAAGAATGATAGATAGACAGAGACAGACAGACAGACAAGAAAAGAAAAGAAAAGAAAGAAAGAAAGAAGGCAAGAATGATAGATAGACAGACAGAGACAGACAGACAGACAGACAAGAAAAGAAAAGAAAGAAAGAAAAAAAGAAGAAAGAATGATAGATGGACAGACAGAGACAAACAGACAGACAAGAAAAGAAAAGAAAAGAAAAGAAAGAAAAAAGAAAGAAAGACAGAAAAAGAAAGAAAGAAAGAAAGAAAGAAAAGAAAGAAAAAGAAAGAAAGAAAGAAAGAAAAAGAACGAAAGAAGAAAAGAAAGAAGGAAAGCCACACCAGAAGGTGCAAAACAAGAGTCACAAGGACTTGTCCTTTTGATACAAGGGAATCTAAAAGTAGAGAGCAGTGTTAAATGTCTAGACTTGAAGGTCAGATGTGTGTGTGTGTGTGTGTCTGTGTCTGTGGTCTCTGTGTGTGTATGTGTGTGTAGTGTGTGTGTAGTGTGTGTGTGTGAGTAGTGAGTGTGTGTGTGTGTGTGTGTGTGAGTAGTGAGTGTGTGTATGTATGAGAAGTGAGTGTGTGTGAGTAGTGAGTGTGAGTGTGTGTGTGTGTAGTTGAGTAGTGTGTGTGTGTGTAGTGTGTGTGTGTAGTGTGTGAGTAGTGAGCGTGTGTGTAGTGTGTGTATGTGTAGTGTGTGTGTGTGTGAGTAGTGTGTGTGTGTGTGTATGTGTGTGTGTGTGTGTGTGTGTGTGTGTGTGTGTGTGTGTGTGTGTGTGTGTGTGTGTGTTGCTGTTGCTGCTTTTGTTGCAGGGTGAGAATAGTGTAAGGATAACAATGTGTGTGTTTCTCTGTCTTTCTGTCTCTCTCTCTCTGTCTTTCTGTCTGTCTGCCTCTCTCACTCTCTCTCTCTCTTCCTCCATCAACCAATTCATCTGCCTATCTATTTGTCTATCTATCAATCTATCTATCTATCTATTTATCTATCAATCTATATATCTGTCTATCTATCTATCGATCGATCTATCTATCGATCTATCTATCTATCGATCTATCTATCTGTCTGCCTATCTATCTATCAGTCTATCTATCTGTCTGTCTATCTATCTATCTATCCATCTATCGATCTATCGATCTATCTATCTATTTATCTATCGATCTATCTATTTATCTATCGATCTATCGATCTGTCTAGGAAAGTTTGGCAAAGGAAAGGGAGAAAGATGGTTGTTTGTTTTGTTGGTTGTCTGTTGAATACGTGTGTGTAATTATCAAAATGGACACAATCAGAGTTATTGTTTTGCCACAGAGGACACATTTTTACTGAGCAGAAGTCGAGGTGTTTTCCATTGCGAGAGCACATAATTATTCACGTGTAGCTCCCCCTTTCTATTTTCCTTCTTTGTAAATGCATTTCTTTCATTGTAGGTGTTATATTTGCTGAAAGAAATGTGCTAGAGACATATCTATGGGATTTTTTTGTTTGTGTGCTGTTAGTTCTTTTACGCGCAATGAATGTATGTATGTAATATGCGGAACTTTGGTTAATCATCTCATCAAAAAGAAAAACAACATCTTCAGGTCTTGGATTATATCTGAAGTTCTGGCAAATGTAAGGAAAATTCGTTTTTGTTTGTTTGGGTTTTTTTGTTGTTGGTTTGTTTAGGGGGTGGGGGGGAGGGAGTTGTTGTTGTTTGGATGGGGTTTTTTTTTTGGGGGGGGAGGGGGGGGGGTGTCTTGACAGGAATCGAACCTTTATCCCCAAGCGTTGTTCTAGACGTGTGCGTTACAGCTAGACCACGGATCCGCTCAGAAACTCTTGCCAGAAAAAAACAACAGCAACAACAACAGCAACAACTCCTAGACCTTGTCTGGAAGAGTTACAGAGCAAGCAGCAGTAGTAGTAGATAATGCCAGGGTAGACACGTAAGAAATTACCATGGGCTGAGAGATAGGCAGACCAAGTGAACACATCTGTCGCAATCAGGGAGTAAGTCACTACCACAGCTCCAGATAAGCAGATGCGGAGAGGCTCTCCTGACTAGCTAGGGCTGACTATCCTTGTCACTGACACTACCGATTCATCTCTGTTGTGCAGATGGCGTCCACTTCGGTGACTTACCATTTCTGGCACCGGATGTGGGAAGCGGAAGGAATGGGGGGGTGTACAGGTTGCTTTTACAGGGGCTGCACTCCACATTTAGGCTGTAGTCCGTGTAGTAAGTGTATTCTCTTAAATAGTATTTTGGACAGTTTCCGCTAATTTTCAATTTTAGACAGAATACTGAATGTTTGTTTCGAGTTTCGAAAAATATTATACCCGGATAATTGTGAAGAAAATTCAAAATCTGTGACTTACTCTGTGCAAGAATATTGTGGTGTGAGGTTTGTAGAGGAGGGATATGTAAGAGTGTGCTAGCTTCCAGTATCAGAACATCTTGCGCACGCGTTAAATCCTGTTCCGCTTTTCGAAAGAGTAGGCCATTGTGTGCCGGTGGGAACAGACGACAAAATTTACAAAACCGCATACACACGGGGATTGGATGTAAAAAAGCACATGAGTGCTTATTCCATTATCCTCGATATAAAAGAGTAAATAAATAAATAATAAAAATATCTAAGGTTCAAAACTCATGTCAAGTGTTTTGGAGTTCATTATTCTTTTGTTGCAAAATATCCAAAACAGTCAATGTCACATCTATTGTTTTCATATCTCCTCTTTTCTAGCTCTTTGAGATTTTTAA
Source organism: Rapana venosa (assembly GCA_028751875.1). Lineage (NCBI taxonomy): Eukaryota > Metazoa > Mollusca > Gastropoda > Neogastropoda > Muricidae > Rapana > Rapana venosa. The sequence goes on from CM054138.1 coordinate 67,573,641, forward strand.
AACTATTATGATAATGAACGATTGTGCTTGGCTTTCTGATTTTGTTTCTAATCTAGTACTATTTGTTCAGTGTAGTTATTTTTTGTCAAAAATAGGTATACGTATCGTTTAGAGACTGAAAGTGAATGGGAACAGATGACAAAATTTACAAAATCATATGCACACGGGGACTGGATGTAAAAAAGCACATAAGTGTTTATTCCATTATCCTCGATATAAAAGAAAAAATATACAAGAATAAAATATAATAAAATACCCTCTCTTTTAATTTAGTCGTCTCAGCTCTGTTTTGAAACGCTTAAGCTGTCAAAT
>CM054138.1:67581452-67583952 GCA_028751875.1 Rapana venosa
TGTGAATACACAGACGTCTTGAAAGATGCTGCTGTTTCTGTGGCTGGTGTTGGCGGCTACAACAGAAGGGGATGCTTCCCCGGTGGAATTTTGATCCCGGCTATTTTCGTTCCGCTAGGCTTTTGGGGTTTTTGGTTTGTCATTTTGTTTTGTTTTATTTGTTTGTTTGCTTGTTTTGTTTGTGTTGTGTCTTTTGAATGTTTGTGGATTCTTTTGTGATCCGTAATTTTGGCCGATTTTGTTTTTTTGCGTACATGTTTTGTATGTTTCTGTTTGGTTTTTTGACTTGTATCTTTTTTACGCGCAGAGTCAGTTAATTCAAGCTATTGAGAAACGTATTTTGTATTGTTGAATTTGTAGTCCTGTGTTTTTAACCTATTAGTAAAAAGATATTCAAAAACAATGTATTCTTGATACATATTGCTTGAACTCACTGACTGTCTTGCAGAATACATTTCTACAAAATATATTTGTTGTTGTTGGAATTGATCATGCTGATCCAGTGTCGTGTTTGTGTTGATAGTAATTAAATTGAATTAAGTTAACCAGGGACTGAAATGGGTAGTGTTAACAGTTACAACAGATGACATAATTTACAAAACCGCATACACACGGGGAGTGGATGTAAAAAAAAGCACTTGAGTGCTTATTCCATTATCCTCGATATAAAATATTAAAAATAAGATAAACATGGTATTCTTGTTGTTAGTGCTGCTGCTGCTGCTGGTGCTGCTGCTGCTGCTGTTGCTGCTAATATTGTTGTTGTTGTGTTGTTAGTATTTTTGTTGCAGTTGTTGCACATTATCTAGCTTGACACCCAAGGGGCTACCCAAAATAAGCACCCTGACTCACTCCTCCCACCCGACATCGCTTGAGATCATTCATTTTGTACACCCTTGCCATAATTTGTTTGCCTCTAGGACAGTTTTTCACTACCTTTACCATATAGGCTGCCTGTATGGTAAAGGTACAATGACTTCATGGAAATGTGTGTCTCCTTTAAATGAGAGCGTATGTTAAGAGCTCAGTTGCTGTTGGATGCATGGAGGAAGCTGGTTGCAAAATCTACAGTGGTACCGCAAGAACGATGAACTAGACTACGGAACAGGTGAATGTGAAGGTAAAATGCTAAGAGCTCGTCATGGCTTAATTAACATTACGCCAGCATAACATGGTAATGACTATGGATAGTTGAATGCAGGTCTCGGCACTTGACTTACGTACAACAATATTTTGCCAGAATGATTATTGCCCTGGGCCAGATTTACACTTACAGTATGCTAACTGTTTGCTGATATAGCTAAATGGGAAGTGTAGCATTTCATGGCCCTTCCTCACTCCCTAAGTCAACAGTGTCTGATATAGTGAGGAAGTGATCGATTCATGCATTTATCTAATAAAGGCTACATGCGCATGCATACATTCATTCATTCATTCATTCATTCATCGAAGCGAAGTTGGTATCAGGACTATACTGCAGTCTTACATTTCTCGGTAATGATTGTTATGGTTCGGTGTCTTCCCTGTAGTGCTTAATATGTATTAAAGACGATGAATTTGAATCACAGTATCAACGGTTATAGTGTTGTTTCACGCTTGTAATATTTCTTTTTATCATCTCTACTGTGTCCAAAATGTTCTCTCTGTCTCTGACTCTGTCTCTGTCTCTGACTGACTCTGTCTCTGACTCTGTCTCTGTCTCTGTATCTGACTTTGGTGTGTGTGTGTGTGTGTGTGTGTGTGTGTGTGTGTGTGTGTGTGTGTGTGTGGGGTGTGTGTGTGTATGTGCACGTGTGTGTGTGTGTGTGTGCTGTTGTTGTGTTGTTGTTGTTGTTGGTTGTGGTGGGGGTGGTGGTGTGGGTGGGTGGTGGTGGTGGGGTGGTGGTGGTGGTGGTGGTGGTGCTGCTGCTGCTGCTGCTGCTGGCTGCTGTTGCATTTGCAGTAGTCTAACAAGTACAATATAACGATATTGTCATTTTCGGAGTGGTTGTTGTCAGTTTGAAAGAAAATAATAAAACTCCTCTCGAAAAGACATTCTATCCTGAAACAATTCCAGAAATAACCGCCTAGAAGAAAAAAAAATCCTAAGCTAGAGGAGGAAGGTGGGAGGGGAGGGGGGGGGAGGGGAGGGGGGGGGAGGTGGGAGGGGGTCGTTGCTTCTCCCCTCACACATTCTATTATAGCGTGGGAGTGAGCGTACACGCATAAGAGGACGCGCAGACACACACACACACCACACACACACACAACAACCCACCACACAAAATTCCAAAACACCACAAAATTTCTCTCACACACACACACACACACACAATCACACCACACACCACACACCACATTACACACATACACAATCACACAATCACACACACACAACACACACAAAAACACCACACACACGACCCCCCCTTCCCCCCGCCCTTCCTCACTATCACCTCATCCCCCCCCCCCCCCTTCCCCACCCATCTCACCTGCCTGTCCCTCCCCCGCCTAATTGCTA
>CM054138.1:67591452-67596452 GCA_028751875.1 Rapana venosa
TGTGTGTGTGTGTGTGTGTGTGTGTGTGTGTGATGTGTGTGTGTATGTGTGTGTCTGTGTGTATGTGTGTGTCTGTGTTCGTGTCTGTGTCTGTGTCTGTGTGATAGCAATAAAATCTGCATGTTTCTGAAGTGTGGTGGAGTCTGCTACTGCACAAGTGAAGTGCTTTGCGATAGAGCCCAGTGTGGGAAAATAAAACTGTGTACGTGCAGGACACTGTGTTTTATTCCTGGAATGGGAAACCTTCACTGGGACACAGAGATATACACACACAATCGCATCAACAAAAGATAATGTTAGTCTTCATATGGAATTTGATTTGGGTCACCTAAGGGTGTTTTTTTGATCATTTGAGGGTATTAGAGGAAACATGGTTGTAGGTGAGCAACATAAACTGCAAAGTTTACAACCACATCATCATCTACAGATATAAGCCTTGATGACGTACAAAGTTCCCCTCATCTCTATCCTCCCATCACAAACAGTGGAACCCTTGCCATACAGAACTGTTTATCACTGTACAGGGGCACCTGTATAGCAGGCCCCACGCACCACAGGTTTGAAAATAATTAAGAGAGAAAGGCCAAGACAAGTTAAGTTGACTTTTTTATTCTTTTTATTTCGAGGATAATAGAATAAACACTGATGTGCTTTTTTTTCATCCAGTCCCCGTGTGTATGCAGTTCTGTCAATTTTGTCACCCGTTCCCACCGGCACACAATGGCCTACTCTTCCGAAAAGCGGAACGGGTTTTAACGTGTGCGCAAGATGTTCTGCATGCGTTCGCACACGGGACCTCGGTTCATAGTCTCACCCGAAGGACTTTTCCGGAGAGTGGAGTCTGCACTGAGAGGGAATAAGAAACAGAAGGGAAGAACATTGTACGCTGAAGGAATAGAAGGGCTTCTTTGTGCTGAAGTGAAAGATACACAGATAGATCATCAGTAGCGCTCCTACAATAAACTTGGATGAAGAGTTTACTGGAACAGATTCTGGCAGAGCTTTGGATGCTGCTGTCAGATAGATTAAAGTGACGGGAGATGCTGAGACGGGTAAGAACGGGAGGGAGGTACATATCATTCTGTCAGCTAGGCTACTTCTGGTGCCGTGTCAGCACAGGTTTGGTGTTTTCATTTCAGAGTGTGGGAACGAGTGAATGTGTCCACGTAGAATTTTTTACAATTTTATTTTATTCTTTTATGTCGAGGATAATGGAATAAGCGGTTATGTGCTTTTTTTTACATCCAGTCTCCGTGTGTATGCAGTATTGTAAATTCTGTCATCTGTTCCCACCGGCACACAATGGCCTACTCTTACGAAAAGCGGAACAGGATTTAACGTGCGCGTAGGATGTTCTGCGTGCGTTCGCACACGGGGTCTCAGTTTATAGTCTCATCCGAAGGACTTTTGGGGAGAGTGGAGTCAGCCCTGATGTTAACTCCATGGGAAAATATCCCCTTGAACGGGAATCGAACTCTGGAGAGAGATATTTTTTTTACAAAAGTCCTTAGACAGAGAGAGACAGAGATGAGGTGACAGAGAAGGAAAGATAAAAAGAAAGGAAGTAGATAAAAATCAAACAAATAAAATAAAGCCACATGCGAGAGAGAGAGAGAGAGAGAGAGAGAGAGAGAGAGAGAGAGAGAGAGAGAGAGAGAGAGAGAGAGAGAGAGACAGACAGACAGACAGACAGACAGACAGACAGACAGACAGACAGAAACAGACAGACAGACAGACAGAGAAAGACCGACAGATAGAGATAGACAGACAGAGATAGACAGACAAACAGACAGACAGAGATAGACAGACAGACAGAGATAGACAGACAGACAGACAAGCACAGATAGACAGACAAACAGACAGGCCAACCAACCCATCAATCGGCAGACAGAGACAGAGATGGACAGACAGAGAGACAGACAGAGAAGAAGAGGAAAGGAACTTGGCATCCACCCCACTAGGCCTATATCATGCACACCATCCGATCATCAACAAAGACAACCCTTGACGCAAGGTTTACTACACTTTCATCTCCACCGCAGCCATCATCATCATGACAAACCAGCCAACCAACCAACCCTGGCCAAAACCATTTTGTTGGCAAACCCCTATACAGTACACAGGCCCTTAGGCAGCAGACTCACCACCACATGTTGGCCAATAAAGAAATAGATACAGCAGTAAGGAAGATGGGGAGAGTGAAGGGGCGGGAGGGGGGGGGGGGGGGAGGGGGAGCTACATGCTCGTGGGTGTGGGGGAGGGAGGGGAAAGGAAGAAGCTACATGTTCAGAGAATAGAATGGCGTCTTTGTGGTGAAGTGATAGATCATCAGTGGCTTCTCCCAAGGCCCTATAGGCAACTTGAAGAGTCTGGAATGGATGGATGGATGGGTGGATGGATGCTGGCATTTGCTTTGGTGGCTGTCAGATTGGACGGGGTGGAAGAAGGAAGGAAGGAAGACGATGAGATGGGGAAAGGTAAGGGGGAGATGTTAGAATGCTGTGTGTACACAGGTTTGAGAGTGCTTTGATTACAGAGTGTGGGAAAGTGTGCAAGTGCACGTGCAGAGTGATGTTTGTGTGATTTCTTGCCTTCCTGTATCACGTAGTCTTGAAGACTGTTGCGGAACCACTGAAGATTTTGCAGCCAGCTTCCTCCACTCCTTGTGGTGTTGAGCTTTTACGAAGTACGTGCAGAATGATGTTTGTAATATATTTCTGTCCTTCAACCTTCACTTTTACCTATCCTGTAGTCGTCTTGTAGACTGTTTGGGCACCACGGAAGATTTTGCAACCAGCTTCTTTTACACCACACGATTCTCAGCTTTCCGTTGTATGTCGTTCCACTCAAGGCCAGTCCACTCTCTGATGATGTCTTCCCATCGTTTTCTCTGTCTGCCTCTTCGTCTCCTTCCTTGTACTGTTCCCTGTATGATAGTCTTGGCCAGTCCAGATGTTCGTGTGAATTGCCCGTACCACTTTAGTTTGCGGGGTTTTCTTCATTGAAGTCAAGGGGTTTTCATATGACCCCATGGTGTATGTGATTCTGGCTTTCACTTACTTGTGAGCGATGTGATCTCTGTATGAGATACCAAGAGATGGCGGAAGCATCTCATCTGCAGTGCCTGTATTCTTCTTCCAATGTCTGTTGTAATGGTCCACGTTTCAAGATGCATGCAAAGTCAAGGACAGGACCAGGGTAACGTGATTTATTTACAAAGTCTTAAATGTATTGCTGATAAATTGGATAGGTTAGTGAAGCGCATCTAAGAAAAATACTCGTAGCACAACAGTAAACACATGAATCGGCAATCTAAAAGTACCGCACGGGCCTTAAACGTGTGAGAGAATGTGGGTTCAATCCCGTTTGAGCTAAGACTTGTTCCCTCTGTCTACTAGACTTTGAGAAATGGTTTGGGTACCAGACTTTTGGCTTAAACAATAAACCGATGTACCGTGTGCAACGCGCCCACTAGTGCACAAACAAAAAACCCCAACTGATGGCAAGAAGGGAGTTCTCAGTAGCAAACATTTGTAAGAAAAAAGTCACCCAACCAGAGAGAGAGGGCAGCCCGAATTTTACCGAGAGAAATCTACCGTGACTGAAAGTAGTATACAATGCAATACAATACAATAGAGAACAATATAACACAACACAACACAAGGCAACACACACACTGTGCATGGGGACGGGATAGCCTAGTGGTTAGGACATTGCGCTCGCAATCTGAGGACCTGGGTTCGATTCCCGTTCAAGGGGATATTTTCTCCTGGAGTTAACATCAGTCCAGACTCCACTCTCCCCCAAAGTCCTTCGGATGAGACTATAAACCGAGGCCCCGTGTGCGAACGCGCGCAGAAAATCACACGTTAAATCCTGTTCCAATTTTCGTAAGAGTAGGCCGTTGTGTGCCGGTGGGAACGGATGACAAAATTTACAAAACCGCATGCACACGGGGACTGGATGTAAAATAAGCACATAAGTGCTTATTCCATTATCCTCGATATAAAAGATTTTTTTTTTTTTAAAATGCTCTCACTTAAAACTTGCTCTTCTTCCTCGTTCTGTGTAAAGACTGAATTCAACAGTGTGCATGCTATCAATGTCAGTAATCTATGTTCGCATACAAACCCCCCAAAGTCCAAAATCTATGTCACCATCAAGTCAATACCCCCTACCTCCTCCTTCACCCCGCACCCTCCCCTCCCCCTTACCACCTCCACACGATACCCCTTACTATCTACCCTCCCTCCACTTCTCTACCTTTCTTCCTCTCCCTCAAAATGTCTTTTCCTGCATGCAATACATATCAAAATAGCCAAGCGTATCAAACCAACAATTGCATGCAACTTGGTAATCTGACTTACACAATGCTCGCACACGCACACACACACACCACACACACACAAAACACACACACACACACACACACACACACACACACACTACACACACACAATGCACACACACATACACACACATACACACACACACAACACGCACACTATATACACACACACAGTTCACGCACACTGCACACACATATACACACATACACACACACAACACACACAACACACATAATTCACACGCATACATACACACAATACACACACACTGCTCACACACAATCACAGACACAAACACACACACCAACAACACACACACTACACACAAACAATTCACACACACACACAGACACACACACCACACACACACAATTACACACACACACAATTCACACAAACACACACAACACACAAACACCACACACTACACACATACAATTCACACACACAAACACACACTTCTCAACACACAAACACCCCCACACACACACTACACAAACACACACACACACACATACACACACACACACACACACACTTTACAACACACACATTCACCTAAAATCCTGTTTATTCACAAATGTAGCCCCCTTCATCCGCTTTTGCTTGTCATCATTTCAAATCCCCCCCACCCACCCTCCATCCACCCAC
>CM054138.1:67603952-67636452 GCA_028751875.1 Rapana venosa
TTTTTTTAAATTGTATGTATGCGTACATTATTGTTTTCTCTTGTTTGATTTGTATGGTTGATCACTGATTAGGTTTTTAGTCTATGTCTTCATATATATATTATCTTCTTCTTCTTTTTTTTTTTTTTATAGATACATGGCTTGATGAAAGAAAAAAAACCAGCAAATGCACTGCTTATTCAATGTACCATCTGAAAATAAAAGTTTGGCTTTGACTGACATTGACACACACACACATACACACACTCACGCAAACACACACACACACACACAAATACCCCCACAAAAAAAAACCCCACACACATCCATCCACACACCCCAAAGGGGTTTAAAACACCACACACATCCACAAAACCAAAAGGGTACACACACCCCCCACAAACGGGTACACAAACCCACACCACACACCCCAAAACCCAACTCAAAAAACCCCACACACACACACAACACACCAAACCCCCCACACACACTCTTCACAAACAAAAACACACGCCCGGGGTTTACCCCCAAACACACTCCCCACTCAAAAGGGGTACACACACACACAAAGGGGTACAAAAACACCACAAAACCACTCCACCCCCACACACACTCACTCAAAAACACACACACCACACACCCCAAAACACAAAAACCCCCACTCACTCACAAACTAAACCACCACAACACACACACACACGGACGGGTACCACCCCAACACACCCAAAACACAAGGGGTAACAAAACACAAGGGGTATACAAAACCCACCACACCCCACACACACACTCACATCCACAAACACACGCATTCATCAAAAACAAACGAAACACACCAAAACACTCCGCACAAACACACCACTCACCACCACACCCACCCCACTCACCTCACAAACACACACACACACACACACACTCACACACACACTCACACACACACACACACACACACACACACACAAACACACTCACAAACACACACACACAACACACACACACACACGTACACACATTAGGAACTTGCCCTTCCAAAGTACTCAACGTCTCAAACAGGCTTTAAAAAATTATTTTTACATTTTTTTTTCTTTCTTGTCTCTTTGAAGTGGGCGGGGGGGGAGGTCGGAGGGAGGGGAGGGGGGGGGGGGGGGGGGGGGGGAAGGGGGTTAAGGTGGGGTGGGGGGGGGGGGGGGGGTTGCTGTCACAAATAATCCTTTGCTGTGTCACGAAATCGCCTTTTTCCTGTTTGCATTCTAAAGATGGGTTTCACTGTGCGCAAAGCATACGCAATATTTTGCAACCGTGTGTGTGTGTGTGTGTGTGTGTGGTGTGTGTGGCGCGGCGCGCGCGTGTGTATGTGTGTGTGTGTGTGTGTGTGTGTAAGAGAGAGAGTGTGTGCATGTGTGTGTGTGTTTGTGTGTGAGTGTGTGTGTGTGTGTGAGTGTGTGTGTGTGCACGTCAAGTCAAATCTTTATTTCCAGATGGTACATTGAATAAGCAATGCATTTGCTCTTTTTCAATCAGCCGTCTCTCTAGGAACAAAAACAACTTGATCAATAATATCTAGCTACATTATCAACATAACCAATAATAATAATAAAACTGATTCCAAAAGAAAATAGAAACAGAGAAAAAACACACGCACGCCCAAAAAGCAAAAAAAACCCCACAGCACACAGACCGACCACAAATAGGCATAGACAAAGAAAAAAAAAAAAAAAAAAAAAAAAAAAAAAAAAAAAAAAAAAAAAAAAAAGAAAAAAAAAAAAAAAAAAAAAAAATAAAAAAAAAACGATAACAAGTTTCGAAAATCTCAATTTGTCAAGTAGAGTGCATACAGTTGACAAAAAACGAGATGCATTAAGAGGTTCTGATTCTGAAGCTGGACTATGGCGGGATAAGTGTATCCCCTGAAGAGTTGTACTTATGAAATGGTCATTCAAACACTTTCCTCTAAGTGAGGTCAGATTTGCAAAAGACATCTTTATATGTGCCATGCTTTGTTTCTATGGGGCTTTGCCACGTGTTCGTACACACGCACACACGTGCACATGCACACATACATACATTGGTTTTTGTTTTTTCTTTTCTTAGATGGCTTGATGAAAAAAAGCAAGTATTTTGCTTTTTCAATGTACCATCTGGAAATAAACGTTTGACTTTGACTTTGACTTTGACATGAAAACACTCACCACTCATACACAGACACGTTGACACACACATTATACACTATAGATACCAGGTAAGCAGTTGCAGACAGACAGATAGCAAACACACACAAACAAACATTACGCACGCAGTACACATACTAAAATACACTCACACTAGATGCTAAGCTGAGATACTGACTATATTACTTCACCAAACACTCACAGACACTCGCACAACTCACACACACACTTACTCACAAACAACTACCAGTTTAGAAAGAACAGGAAGGTAGGAAGGAACAGGACACACAGACCGAGTATAATAAAAAAATAAAAAAATAAAAAAGAATCGAGAGGAAGGAGAATAGAAGAGATTCAAATTCAAAGATGAGTCAGTTCTGTTTGTTATGAAGCAAGGTTAAAAAATAGGATGCTTCGGGAGATTTCTGACTAAAGCTGAATTTGGTGTTGTGGACCATGTGAAGGATCGTTTGAAATCTGTATTCAACTCATTTCTTTTAGCAGCCAGGGTAAGACTCTTAGGAGGGACCATGTGTGCATTGTTTTAGTTTTTGTGGCTTTAATACTGTTGGGTCTTGTTGTCTTTGTGTGCTCATTATTTGCTTAGGAAGCATGTTAGGGTCTTTTACGAAGACAGGCACGCAGTGCCACTTGCATTTCAGACAGTTTTGTTGGCTAGCAGTCGGTGTGCATGCGTGCATGTATGCTTTATTAATAGAGTGAACACTCGCATGTGTTAAAATAGTTGGCATGTATGCAGGTACACACACATTTATGCATACACAACACTCATTTACACACACACTCACATAAGAAACCACAAACACATGCACAACACGTGCATTATACAAATACCATAGACTATACACACAGACTACACAAAATGCACCACATGCAATAAATCAAGTTACAAAACGCGCGTACACACCACACACTAACCACATACACACCCACCATTCAAACCATACACACACACACACCATCACGCATAACACACACACACAACGAGTCTGTAAACATTTTATTCACTTTTCAATCCACACACTCAGCCCCAAAAAACATGAAAACCCCTTTTTCTTTTCTTTTTTAAAAACAAATTGTTCTTTTCAGTCACATCCCAACATTAAACCCAATCATGGCAAGACACCAAAAGGAAAGGATAGGATGCGAGTATCGTAGGGGGAGAGGGAGGTGGTTCAAAACAATAAATGAAACGAATAAAAGAGAACCAAAAGAACACACCCTTCCCTCCCCTTCTTCCCCTCTTCCACCGCATTCCGGGGCGGAAGGAGGACGTTAGAAAGAGGCGAGAGCAGACCGATGATCAGCCATCGTGGAACCCCATGCATGACGAATGGAAGAAGAATGACTAATTCGGAATTCAGCATGTTGCTGCATGTTCAGTTATCGGTTGGGGTTTTTTTCTTCTTCTTTTTTTTTCGCGCGTAGGATTGTTATGGCCCCCCCCCCCCCCCCCCCCCCCCCCCCCCCCCCCCCCCCGCCCCACCCCAAGTCGGGGTATCGGTGGGTGGGGGTTGAGGTGTGATGGATAATGGGGGTGGGGGGGGGGGAGATCATCCTTGTGTGTGTGTGAAAGAGTGTGTTGTGTGTGTGTGAGTGTGTGTTTGTTTGTGTGTGAGTTTGTGTGTTGTGTGTGTGAGTGTGTGTGTAGTTGTGTGTGATGTGAAAGGAGAGAGAGAGAGGATGAGAGAGAGAGAGAGAGTGTGTGTGTGTTTGTTTTTGTTTGTGTGTGTGTGTGTGTGTGTGATGTGGGTGTGTGTTGTGTTGTGTGTGTGTGTTGTGTGTGTGTGTGTGTGTGTGTGTGTGTGTGTGTGTGTGGAATGTGTGTTTGTATGTGTGTCTGTGTATTGGTGTTGTGCTGTGTTGCCTGTGTGTGTGTCTGTGTATGTTTGTGTCTGCGTCTGTGTTTATGTGTGTGTGTGAGTGGAGAATGAGAGAGAGCGATGTACGTGTGTGTGAATGTGTGTGTGTGTGTGTGTGTGGTGTGTGTGTGTGAGACGTGAAGTGAGGAGAGACGAGAGGTGAAGAGAGAGAGAGACAGACAGGACAGGCAGACAGGACACATCAGACACACAGGGCCAACAAACAGACAGAGAAAGATAGAGGGACAGAATAACAGATGAAAGACGGAGATCGACAGAGACAGAGAACCAGCAGCCACACAGACAGACTGGACAGACAGAAATCCTCCTATTCACACTGCAAGTTCTTTAAGGTTAGTAACCTAAGTTTCAAAAATGGGCACGCACCAACTCACGCACACGCACGCGCACTCGCGGCCAGCATATACAAGTTTAAGCACACACAAACACATCAACAACACAAATAACATACACACCACATACATACAACACACGCTGCTAAACTGTTTTCTTAGCACCTCTGTTGCAAATGTCACATACACAATCTTCAGCAAGGAAAACTAATACCCGGATCTGCCCCCCCCCCCCCCACCCCCACCCCCCCCCGTCGTCCCGTCCATCCATTTCCCCACGCCACCCCCCACCCCCACCCCCCCCCTCCCAAAAATGTTAAAGCAATTCGCAAATACAAGGGGGAATATGGAATTGGTGAAAATATGTTCTTCTTTAGAAAAAAATCTTCTCCTCTTCACACACGCGCACACACGCAACTCACTCAAAAAACACACATACGGCTGCGCTCGCGCACGCACGCATGCAAACCGTACATACGCAAGCTACACACACTTGCACACACACAACGCACGCACGCAAGCACGCACGTACGTACGTACGCACGCACACGCCCTCACACCACAAAATACAAACACACCGACAGCCACACAAAACACACACACACACACAAAACCACCACACACACACACAAATGAACTAACACACAAACACACACTCACACACACACACACACCAAACACTAATACAAACACACACACACACTAACACACACACACACAAACACTAACAACAAACACTAACAACACACACACTACAAACACAAACACTAAACAAAAAACACACACACACACATAACACTAACACAACCACTAACACCAAACACCACACACACTAAAACACACACACACACATAACACACACATACAAACACACACACACACCACACTAACACTAATACACACACACACAAACACAAACACACACACACACAAACACAAAACACACACACTAAACACTAATACACCCCACACAAACCATTCGTCCTTTTGAAGCGAACTTGTCAGACAAAGCATCTTCAGAACAAAAAACCTTACCTTATGGACCTTATGGGACACAATTCAGCATTGAAACCATTTTTTTGTTAAAAACAGCTAACCATCTTCTAGGGTGAGGAAGGTAGTGTACCAAAGGTTAACGGCTTCTGGAGCACATAGTGTGAAGGTCAGATAACTGGTAATGATGCAATTTTGTTTTCAAAGTATGTGCGAATTTTTCACACACAAAAAATTTTGTCGGTTAATTATTTTGTTGTATTTTGTTTCTTTGAGTCATTTTTTGCTTATGTTTTGTTTTGTTTCAGAATGTCCGTTTGTTGTCCTGGCTCTGTCACTGTTGTCCTTTTTTATGAGCGGGGTGGAAAACGTTGAAGGGTAATCATTTATGAGCAGGAGAAGAGTATTAAGATAAAGGGGTAAAGCTTTCTGGTCTTCGGAGGATTCTTGATGGTGTCTTTGCGTTTGGTATTTAATGTGTTTATAATTATGTCTACACACATTATATATAGGAGAGCTTAAGCATAGGTCATTTCAGGGTTGATGGTAAGGTTGGTGTTGTTGTTGTTGTTGTTGTTGTGAGTGTGTGTGTGTGTTGTGGTGTGGGTGTGGTGTGTGTGTGTGTGTGTGTGTGTGTTGTGTGTGTGTGTGTCGTGTTCTTCCTGTGTGTGTGTGTGTGTGTGTGTGTGTGTTGTGTGTGTGTGTGGTGTTTCAAGCACGTATGCACACAAAACACAGAATGCACCACATGCCACATACACAATGATTATTGCCGACCACACACATACATATTCCTTTACCTCGAAAAAAAACCCCCACACACATACCATTCACACACCACGAACACACACCTACAACACCACTTTAATTCTTGAGCACACACCCATTGTGTTGGAACTTAGTTGATGGATGGAAGAAAGAAAACACAACAAACTACAGACAACGATAACCACAAGAAACACGCTACAGAAAAAAAACAACAACGGGGGAAAAAAAACACCAAAAACAAACGATGAGCAAGCAAACCTAGTTGCAAGCATGCCTTTTTCTATTACGCACTACACAATACACACACAAAACACACACACTCACCCACACTCAATTACACAAATTCACACACAAATACACACACACAAATCCTCACCAAATACACACACAAACACCAAACACACACGCCACAAATACACACACAAATAACAACTAACAAACAAATGCACACACACAACAATACTCACACACTCAAATACACTCACCAACACTACCAACAACAAATACACTCACACAACACACACACACACTCACGACACACATACACACACACACACACACACACGCACGACACACACACACCAAACACCACAAAACAACACACACACACACACACACAACACCCTCAGCCTTTCTAAGGCAAAAGTAAGTAGACAAACATATCGGAACAAAAAGATCCTTACATTATGACCCAATTCAAGCATTGAAAAACCATTTTTGTAAAAAAAAACCCCATGGGTGATGAAAGAGGTGGGTAACAAAGGTTAATGATGTATGAGCAGGTAGTTTGAAAGTTCAGTATAATATTAATGATGCAATTTTGTTCAAAGTATGTGCGAATTATTCAACAAAAAAGGTATTTGTCAGTCACGTTCTCTTTTTTGTAGTAATTGTGTAGTTGTTCTTTTAAAATCTCTTTTTTTAATAGTTGTGTGTATCATAATGTCCTGTTTGTTGTACGTTCTTTACGAGAGGGAATAAACGATAAGAAAAAACATCGGACTGGTGAAGCTGGTTTTGTCTTTCCAGGACATCCTTACAGTATAATTTCGGTTTGGATTTTTAATTCAAGATATTGAGTGGTGGGTGGTGGTGGTGGTGGTGTTGGTGGTGGTGGTGGTGATGGTGGTGTGGTGGTCTGGTGATGTGGTGGTGGTGGTGGTGGTGGTGAGGGCTGATGGTGGTGGTGGTGGTGTTGGTGATGGTGATGGTGGTGGGGGTGGTGGTGGGATGGTTGTGTGGTGGTGGTGGTGGTGATGGTGATGTGGGTAGGTGGTGGTGATGGTGGTGGTGGGTGGTGGTGGTGGTGTGGTGTGGTGGTGGTGGTGATGGTGTTGGTGATGGTGGTGGTGGTGGGTGGTGATGTGGTGGTGGTGGTTAGGTGGAGGTGGTGGTGGGGGTTGGTGGTGGTGGTGATGGGTGTTGGTCGGTGTGTGTGGTGGTTGATGGTGTTTGGTGGGGGTGGTGGTGGTGCGTGTGGTGATTGTGTGATGGTGGTGGTGGTGGTTGGTGGTTTGCGGTGGTGTGGTGATGTGGTGGTTGTGGTTGGTGGTGGGAGGTGGGGGTGGTGGTGATGTGTTGGTGGTGGTGGAGGTGGGTGGTGAGGGTGGTGGTGGTGGTTGTGAGTGAGGGTGGTGGTGATTGGTGGTTGGTGGTGGTGGTGGTGGTTGGTGATGGTGGTGGGGATGGTTGATGGTGGTGGTGGTGGTGGTGGTGGGGTAGGTGGGGAGGGGGGTGGTGGTGGAGGTGGTGGTGTGGGTGGGTGGTGGTGGTGGTGGTGGTGGTTGTGGAGGGTGGTGGTGATGGTGGTGGTGGTGGTGGTGGTGATGGTGGTGGTGGTGGAGGTGGTGGTGAGGTGGTGGTGGTGGGTGGTGGTGGTGGTGGTGGGGGTGTGTGTGGTGGTGATGGTAGTGGTTGGTGGTGGTGTGGGTGGTGGTCGGTGGTGGTGGTGGTGAGTTAGGTCGGTGGTGATGGTGGTGGTGGTGGTTGTGGTGGTGGAGTGGGGGTGGGGTGGTGGTGGTGGTGGGGTGTGGCGTGGTCGGTGGTGGTTGGTTGGTGGTTGAGGGTCGGTTGGTTGGTTTTGGTGAGGGTGGTGGTGGTGGTGAGGGTGGTGGTGATTGGTGGGGGTGGTGGTTGGGGGTGGTGGTGGTGGTGGTGGTGGTGGAGGTAGGTGGGGGGTTGGTGGTGAGTGTGGTGTTGGTGGTGTGGTGGTGGTGGTGTCTGGTGGGGTGTGGTGGTGGGGGGTTGGTGGTGATGGTGTGGTGGAGGTGGTGGGGCGATGGTGGTGGTTGGTGGTGGTGGTGGGGGTGGAGGGGGTGGAGGTGGTGCGTGAGGGTGGTGGTGATGGTGGTGGTTGGTTCGGTTGGTGGTGCGTGGTAGGGTGGTGGTGTGGTGGTGGTGGTGTTGGTGGGGGTGGTGATGGTGGGTGGTGGTGGTGGAGGTGGTGGTGTGGCGTGGTGGTGGTGTGGTTGGGTGGTGTGGTGGTGGTGGTGGTGTGTTGGTGGGGGGGCGGTCGGGTGGTGGGGGGGGGGGGGGGGGGGTGGGTGAGGGTATTGTGGTGGTGGGTGGTGGGGGTGTGGTGGTGGAGGTGGTGGTGTGGGTGGGGGTGGTGGTGGGGGTGGTGTGGTGGGGGTCTGGGGGGGGTGGAGGGGGTGGTGAGGCGGGGGGGTGATGGTGGGGGTGGTGGTGGTGTTTGGGGTGGGTGGTCGGGGAGGTGGTGGGTGGTGGTGTAGGGTTGGGTGGGGGTGTAGGGGGGGGGGGGGGGGGGGGTGAGGGTGGGGGTGGGGGGGGTGGTGAGTGGAGTGGTGGTGGGGATGGGGGGATGTGCTGGGGGGGGGTGGTGGTGGAGGGGGTGGTGGTGTGGAGGGGGGGGGTGGTGGTGGGGTTGGTGGGGGGTGGGGGGGTGGATGTGGGGGTGGGGGGGGTGTGGGGGTGGTGGTTTGCCTTTTTTGTGGAGTGGTGGAGGTGGTGGTGTTGGTGATGGTGGGTGGTGGTGGTGGAGGAGGTGTTGGTGGTGGTGTTGTGGAGGTGGTCGGTCGATGGTGGAATTGGTGATGGTGGTGTGGTTGGTGGTGGTTGGTGGTGGATGGTGGTGGTGCTTGGTGGTGGTGGTGGTGGTGTGCGTGGGGTGGTGGTGTGTTGGGTGGTGATGATTGTGGTGGTAGGATGGTGGTGGTGTTGGTGGTTGGTGGTGGTGGTGGTGGTGGAGGTGGTAGTGATGGGTGGTGGGGTGGTGGGTGGAGGTGGTGGTGAAGGGGCGTTTCCCAGCTTAAGACGTGGGGGGTCAGCCAAATGTGCAATCTGACTCACTCATCCCACCTGGAAATCTCTGTGATATTGAAAATGCCCAATGAAGATGAGACGTTTGCTGGACTGGGGAACAAGATAAAAAATACTTGTTGTGAGGAGTAATGTTTTTTTAACCCTGACAATCTTCTATCACAACAATGTACTATTCTTCACGGACCAACCCCCCCTCCCCCCCCCCCCCACCCCCCCCCCCAAAAAAAGAAAAAAAACCCAAACTTTTGTCTGAAGTGAGAGTGTGGCTGGGTACTTGAAGAAAGGAGTCATCATATGAATACGCGCTAGCCTCTCACCCAGTGTGTATTTCCCAGTTCACAGGAATGACCAGTTAAACGTGAGATTCAGAGTTTACATTCTGCCTAAGTAACCTCCATGGTGTTTCAGTCATTCTTTTATTTCGAGGATAATAGGCATTCATGTGCTTTTTTTTTTTACATCCAGCCCCTGTGTGTATGCAGTTTTGTCAATTTTGTTATCCGTTCCCAACAGCACTACATGGCCTATTCTTCCATAAAGCGGAACGGGTTTTAGCAAGATGTTCTGCGTGCGTTCGTACACATGACCTTGGTTTATAGTCTAATCGGAAGGTCTTTTTGGTGTTAAGCAGGGAAGCGCGCATCAACAACAACAATAAGAACAATAATAATAACAACACCACATCAAATTCCACAGAGGGAGCAAGGAAGAAGAGTAGAAGAAATAGAGAACAGTGTAGTCATAGTTAATGCCTGATAGTACAAGATTGTCCATTCATTTTCCTTTTGTTTGATTGTTATTTTTAAAAAAAAAGCATTGTGGTAATTGTTGCAATGAAATAATTAGTTGTTGATGATGATTAGTCATGACTTGTGATGAGAAAGTAGAGAGAGGAGAGAGAGAAAGAGAGAGAGAGAGAGAGAGAGAGAGGTGATGAGAGATTCTGATGAGAGAGTGAGAGAGAGCTTAAATCTTGCTAACGCTTAGTTAGCTCTCTCTCATCCCTCTATCTCTCTCTCTCTCTCGTCTATTCTCTCTCCTCTGTGACAGTCTCTCTTTCTCTGAACTCTCTGGTCTCTTACTGTCTCTCTCTGTCTCGTTACACTCTCGCTCACCTTCTCTCTCTCTCTTCCCCTTCTCAATTCCTTCTCTCTCTCTTGTCTCTGTCTCTCTCTCTCCCTCTCTCTTCTCTCTTCCCTGCCCTCCTTCTCTCTTCTCTCTCTGTCTCTCTGTCTTCTTCTCTCTCTCTCTGGCCTCCTTCTCTCCTCTCTCGGTCACTCTCTCTCTCGCGCTCTCTGGGGGTCACATTTACGAGTAGAATGCAGTGGCGACACGATTGTCGTGCGCGTGGAATTTTTGAATGGTGACAGCGTGTCTATAAGGTGCCCACCGCTTTTGTCATGACTTTTTTTTTTCATTATTGTCATTTTTTTGGGGTGGTGGATTGGGCACGAGATGGTAGGGGTGATGGGGGTGAGGAGGAGGTAGGGGTGTGGGTAGGGTGTGTGTGTGGGAGGGGAGGGGGGGGAGGAGAGGGCGGTTGTATACAAAAGAATTCCTGTTTTTCAACTGTGCTTTGTCACATAAGCAAACCCCCACGAGAATTCCTGTTTTTCAACTGTGCTTTGTCACATAAGCAAACCCCCACGCCAGAAATGCATTTGTGACATATATTGACAGACAGGGTTGAATGATGGGAAATATTTTTCTTCAATAAGGAAAAAGACACAATAGTTTCCGATTCTGACGTATACTGTTATGATTATGTTTTGACTTCAGGAGCGTGGATTGTATTACGGAGTTTGCGCTTGAGCGTAATGTGTGTTTGTGTGTGTTGTGGTGTGTATTGTGGTGTGTGAGTGTGTTTGTTTGTGTGTGTGTGTGTTGTTGTGTATGTGGTGTGTTGTGTGAGTGTGTGTGTTTGTGTGTAGGGGGTGTGGGTGCGCGCGCGGTTTGTGTATGTGTGTATGTGCGAGTGCTTTGTGCTTGTGTGTGTAGGGTGTGTGGAGCGCGCGCGCCTCTGCGTTGTGTGTGTAGTGTGTGTGTGTGTGTGTTTGTGTTTGTAGAGGTGTGCGTGCCAGCACGCGTTTGTGTGTGTGTGTGTGTGTGTGTGGTTTGTGTTTACGGTGATGTGTTTGTGGTGTGTGTGTGTATTGATACTGTGTTGTGTAGTGTTTCCTGTGTATTCGTGCGCGCGTGCGCGGGTTGTGTGTATGTGCGTGCGGTGCGTGCGTGTGTGTGTGGGTGGTTTTGTGTGTTTGTGTGCGTGTTTGTGTGTGTGCGTGGTTGTGTAGTGTGTGTTTTGTACGTGTGTGTATGTGTGTGTGACGTAGTGTGTGTAAGTGTTCTGAGTGTTGTTTTCGTTCAAAACAGTGCATTATTATTTAATGAGTCTTTCAAATGATGTGTTCATGTTGTTTTATTTTAATATTGTTTGTGTTTTTTTTATGTGTTGTAATTTGTCTATACTGTTCTCTAGTGTTTTTTAAAAATAAATTGGGTAGTAGGCATCGCGTCAGTGGGTGTGTGTGTGCATGTGCATGTGTTGTGTGTGTGCTATGGGCATGTGTGTGTGTGTGCATGTGGCCATGCATGTGTGTTTGTGTCCTGTCTTGTGCTGTACTGTGTGTGTGTTGTGTATTGTGCATGTGTGTGTGCATGTACAGCCTGTGTGTGTGTGTGTCTTGCGGCTGTGTGTGTGTGTCTCTGTCTGGACATCCTGTCAGTCTCCTAAGACTATGGAGTTGTGCCTCTAGTGTTTATACCCCAGGCGCAAGCCCTGAGTAAGTAAGTATGGAGGCAAAGCTGGTCCCCAGCCTGTCAGCAGATAACCCCCCCCCCCCCCCCCCCCCCCCCCGCCCCCCCCCCCCCCCCCCCCCCCCCCCCCCCCCCCCCCCCCCCCCCCCCCCCCCCCCCCCCCCACCCACCACCCCCCCCCCCCTCCCCCCCCCCCCCCCCCCACCCCCCGCTCTCCCCTCTTCCTTCTCCACCTCGCTGCTGGAATGGTCCATTGAAAAGGCAATCGCCGATACGCATGGTTCCAGTACCGTAAATGTAGGTGTGTTTATGAGAACATAGTGTGATTCTAGGTGTGCCTTAAGGGCCTTCTTTATCTTTGTGTGCTAAAGTGTATTCATTCGTTTAGTTATTTATTCATTTAGTCATCACTCGTTATCTCTTTGTCTCTCTCACACACACTGACTCATTGTCCCTCCCTCTTTTGGGCTGATTCTGTTTCTCTCTTTTTTTTCTTTCTCTTTCCTTGTCTGTCTGTCGTCTGTGTCTGTCTCTCTCTCTCTCTCTCTCTCTCTCTCTCTCTCTCTCTCTATGTCTTTCTGTCTCTCTCTAAACTTTGACATTATTTCGTATGCAAAAATGTTTTGGAATGTTGATGTATAATACACACTACCACTTCATTGAGGGGCTAAGGCCTATAATGTATAAAGCTCTCTCTTATAATCATCATCATCTTCTTCTTCTTCTTCTTCTTTCCTCTCCTTCTCCTCTCCTCTACCTCCTCCTCCTTCGTCTGCTATTCCTCCTACTCCTCTTCTTCTTCATCCTTCTACTTCTTCTTTATTTCCTCCTCTCCTCTTCTTCTTCTTCATTTAAGTTGCCTGCTTAAGATATGCAAATTGCAAGGGTCAGAAAGAATTGTCAATGAGTTGATGGAAACGACTTATTCAGTTTTAGTTTGGATTACGTGTAACCTTTTCAAAACATTGAGTTGAATAGATGGCAAGCTGGTGTCTCTATATGGCGTTAGAATTTACGCTGAATTACTTAATGCAGCTGCTTCTTTCTCTGACTGATATCAACTCGTGTGTGTGTGTGTGTGTTGTGTGTGTGTATGTGTGTGTGAATGTGCTGTGTGTGTGTAGTGTGTGTATGTGTGTTATGTTTGTGTGGTTGTGTTGTGTTGTGTTCATATAAAAATCAGTTGTCAAAGCTGGAGAGTTCATAGATGATAGACAACGAAAGTATACAGCACAGACACAGACAAACATAGATTGACAGACAGACAGACAGACAGATAATAGATAGACAGACAGACAGACCACACAGGATTGATGATTGATTTGATTAGATAGATAAGTAGATAGATAGCTAGATAGGAGAGAGAGAGAGAGATAGTTAGAGAGGATAGATAGATAGATAGATAGAGTAGATATGGGTTGGTAGATAGATAGATAGATAGATAGATAGTTAGATAGATAGATAATAAAAAATAATAATATATAGAATTTATATAGCGTGAATCGGTAAAAACAAAACAAATCGATGCGCTGTTGTGTTTATACTCCCTGTGTATGTTGTTGTTATATTACATGCTGTATATATGCAGTGTCTGCCAGTGACAGAGCCTATGTGCATCACACCCAAACACGTGCATTCACTCATGGGGCATGCATGCAACAGTGCAGGCAAGCACATTACACGCCCTGCATGCACGCACAACACACACACATCACTCAAGTTCCTTCACAAATCATAGACACACGTATATAGCCACACAACCCAACACACGTATGAACTCAATGGGCACAACACACACACAACACTCTTCTCTCTCTTCTTACACACACACACACGGCACACCATCACACATCACGCTCACGGTATCACAAAAATTTAAACGTACTCTCTCTCTCTCTCTCTCTCTCTCTCTCTCTCTCACACACCACACCACACACCACACTCATCAAGGGCTATTCACAAAATCAAGACACACGGTGTATAGCCACATACCCAACACACTTATGAGCACTAGTACACACAAACACACACACACACACTCTATCTCTTCTCTCTCTCTCTCTCTATTCTCGCTCTCTCTCTCACACGGCACACACACACACATACACACACTCTCTCTCTCTCACACGCACAACACACTACACACCACTCTCTCTATCTCTCTCTCTTCTCTCTCTCTCTCACACACACACACACACAACACACGTAAAATCAAAGCAATAACAGCAACAACATCCAAACTCAACTACACACAGTCTCACTCTCTTCACATACACACCACACACTCTCTCTCTCTTCACACACACACACACTCTCTCTCTCTTTCCACACACTCGCGCACACCACTTAACAGCAATGAAAGACTTAAGGATGACCATAGTCATTACAGTTCAACTTTTCATTGCAATGTTAACATGAGGAGAAAGAGAGAAGTTGCAATAATAAAAAATATTTTGAAACCTTCACATCTAAATGGCTATCATGTAAATACTTCAATTCCATTACATTCCCCTGCCCTCCAGCCCCCCCTCCCCCCTATACATGCTTTAAAAATTAATATTGCAAATAATAATGGTTGCTCGATGGTAGTAATGTTTACTGTTTAAAAAAAGATAGATAGATGGGATTGATAGATAGATAGATAGATAGATAGACTAGATAGATAGATAGATAGATAAATAGATTTTGTGCGATTTCGTTCTTGGGGTTGAGGGGAGTATGGGGGGTGTTGTGGTGTTTGTTGGGAGTTCTGGGTGTGTTTGTTGTTGTCATATAACCTCCTTGTCACAAGCAGAAGCGTTAATAGATGGACAGACAACAGATAGACATTCTGACAGAAAAGTAGTCACATAATTTTAGATAGATAGATAGATAGATGATAGATAGATAGATTGATATGATTGTAGATAGACAGATAACTGAAAGACAACAGAAAGGACAGACAGATAGACAGACAACAGGAAAGACATACAGAAGACAAACTATAGAACATAATTCTACATAGAATAGACAGACAGACAACAGTAGGACAACAGAAAAAGACAGATAGTCAGACTGACCAACAGAAAGACAGACAGGTCAGTAGACAAACAGGGACAACAGAAAGACAGACAGAAAGACATAGATAGATCGATCGATAGATAGATAGATGATAGATAAGATAGATAGATAGATAGATAGATAGATAGATAGATAGTATATGTACGGCATGCTGCGTGACTTTCTCACACGCACACGGACAGACAGAGTTTTAGACACAGACACAGGCACACAGGCACACACACACACACACACACACATACACATACATACACACACACGCTCTCATGTTATTTTTGATTGTGGAAATTTAAAAGCATTTTTACCTGCTGTACCAAGTTTGTCTCTTGATCAGATTTTGTCTGAACCATTGTTACTGTTGGACATTGTGTTAAGATTGATAAGAAGTCCGATAATTCAGTTTTTGTAGTATCTTAAAGTTAGTTTTTATTAAGTACTGTTATCTGACACTTTTTTGTTATTTAAACTGTTTCTGTTCTCTTGTTTAGACTACTTTTTCCGTTCTAAAATCCACTAATTATGTGTATAGACGTTAAACTGAATATATTCACACACGCTCTCTCTCTCTCTCTCTCTCTCTCTCTCTCTCTCTCACTCTCTCTCTCACTCTCTTCTCTCTCTCTACCTCTTCTCTCTCGCTCTCGCTCTCGCTCTCGCTTTATTTCTCTATCACACACATACATAAGACAAATATCACAACACAAACACCACATGCAACACACAAAGCTAGAGGCATAGATATAGAGAGACTCGTAGAGAGAGAGACAGAGACTGAGCTGATCTGAGAAACAAGAGAAACAAAGAAAAACACTGAGGATAAGAGAGACAGAGACAGAGACAGACAGACAGACAGATTGACAGAGAGTGAGAAAAACAAAAAGACAGAGACAGCAAGCGGGAGAGATGTACTCACACAAATACAAAACACACACACAAAACATACACAAACATACAAAAACACACACACATGCACACACACATACAAACACTCACACACAACACACACAATACAAACACCACACATAACATAAACACAACACAAACAACACCACCATACAAAAACACACACACATACACACTTCTGTTTTCTATCTCAGTGGGGATTTTTTAAATTTTTTTAAATAAAACATTAACAACCCCCATAGAAAAAGTAAGAGTATAATATGTAGGGATGTGATGTTAACATATATTCTAAGAGAACAAGGTCAGACATATGTGCGGGTGTAGTTAAGATTTCTAAGAAAACAAGTAAGTCAATTGTAGGGCTGTGAGTTAAGTATATTCTAAGAAAAAAGTCAGACAATAGTGGGGCTGTGAGTTAAAGTATAATCCCTATCAAAAATTAAATCAAGATGTTCGTTCTTTGCTCAGGTTAGAACTGGGGTTCTAGTGCTTCTGGGCTGTTGCATCTGCCTTTGAGTGCTCTTTTGGTGTATTGTGTGTCAAAAAACATTATTCTTACATATAATTTAGCTTTGAAAATCTTTTGGACTTGCAACCCGCAGCACACACACACACACACAACACACACACACGCACGCCGCACACACACACACGCACACACACACACACACACTCACACACACACACACACACAAGTGAGCACTAAGGCCTCCCATTTCCCTCTTTAAGGCATCTGTATCTGTCTGACTTATCTGTCTGTCTTTACTCTCTGTGCTATCTGTCTGTCTGTCTTTCTGTCTGTCTTTCTTTCTGTCTGTCTGTCTGTGTGTCTGTATTATGTACAAAAATGCATACAACGGTGGACTGGTGTTGAAAAAAAAGCACAATGAGCGCTTTTACAGAATCCCTCGAAAATAAAAACAATAAAATATATAGAAATAAATAAATAAAATGTGTCTGTACTATGCTGTTTTTGATGTCTGTTTCCATCTGTCTGTCTGTCTGTCGTTCTGGCTTCGCAGTGTGTGATCTATGTATGAAGTGGTGTCTGTTTTTGTTCTTTTTTGCATACACCACGCCCGCGCACGTGTACACACACACGCACTACCACAAAATACAGACAACAGAGACACACACAGACACGAGACACACACAGATGTTGGCATGAACAGCACACGTGGCAGCCCATAGAAACAAACATTGCACAGATAAGATGTCTTATGAAATTTGAACTCATTTAGAGGAAACAAAGACAGAAGACCCACAAGACACACACTCACCTGCACATACACACTCACAACATACACACACACTCACTCACACAAAAAACACACACTTTAGGCGCCGCGCCGCACACACACACAAACACACGAGCACACACACACACACACACACACAATGTCTTACAAGAGAGAAAAGAGAAAACAGGCAGAAAGACACACAGACACACTCACACACAAACAAACACACACAACAACAGCCTTATATATATCTATTATTTATATTAATATATATTAGATAGATAGATTATATAGCTATATAGATATATAGATATAGATATATGTATGTATGTATTTACATATAAATATATATATATATATATTATATATATATATTATATTTATATATACTTTTTGTGTGTGTGGCTGTGGGTGCGATGTAGGGAGAGAAAGATTGGGGGGTGGGGGGGTGAGAGAGAGCAGTGCGTGTGTGTTTTTGTGTAATAATAGGTACTTTGGTATGAAGCGGATGTGTCTATCACCATGGTATGAATGCGGATGTTTCTAAATCACCATGTAGTGAATAGACATTAAACAAAAACAAAACACAAAAAAACCCACAAAAAAAACCCCACAGCACACAGACCGACCACAAATAGGCATAGACAAAGAAAAAAAAAAAAAAAAAAAAAAAAAAAAAAAAAAAAAAAAAAAAAAAAAAGAAAAAAAAAAAAAAAAAAAAAAAATAAAAAAAAAACGATAACAAGTTTCGAAAATCTCAATTTGTCAAGTAGAGTGCATACAGTTGACAAAAAACGAGATGCATTAAGAGGTTCTGATTCTGAAGCTGGACTATGGCGGATAAGTGTATCCCTGAAGGGTTGTAATTATGAAATGGTCATTCAAACACTTTCCTCTAAGTGAGGTCAGATTTGCAAAAGACATCTTTATATGTGCCATGCTTTGTTTCTATGGGGCTTTGCCACGTGTTCGTACACAGCACACACGTGCACGATGCAACACATTACATAAGTGGTTTTGTTTTTTTCTTTTCTTAGATGGCTTTGATGGAAAAAAAGCAGTATTTTGCTTTTTAAATGTTCCATCTGGAAATAAACGTTTGACTTTTGACTTTGACTTTGACATTGAAAAAACACTCACCACTCATACACAGACACGTTGACACACACATTATACACTATAGATACCAGGTAAGCAGTTGCAGACAGACAGATAGCAAACACACACAAACAAACATTACGCACGCAGTACACATACTAAAATACACTCACACTAGATGCTAAGCTGAGATACTGACTATATTACTTCACCAAACACTCACAGACACTCGCACAACTCACACACACACTTACTCACAAACAACTACCAGTTTAGAAAGAACAGGAAGGTAGGAAGGAACAGGACACACAGACCGAGTATAATAAAAAAATAAAAAAATAAAAAAGAATCGAGAGGAAGGAGAATAGAAGAGATTCAAATTCAAAGATGAGTCAGTTCTGTTTGTTATGAAGCAAGGTTAAAAAATAGGATGCTTCGGGAGATTTCTGACTAAAGCTGAATTTGGTGTTGTGGACCATGTGAAGGATCGTTTGAAATCTGTATTCAACTCATTTCTTTTAGCAGCCAGGGTAAGACTCTTAGGAGGGACCATGTGTGCATTGTTTTAGTTTTTGTGGCTTTAATACTGTTGGGTCTTGTTGTCTTTGTGTGCTCATTATTTGCTTAGGAAGCATGTTAGGGTCTTTTACGAAGACAGGCACGCAGTGCCACTTGCATTTCAGACAGTTTTGTTGGCTAGCAGTCGGTGTGCATGCGTGCATGTATGCTTTATTAATAGAGTGAACACTCGCATGTGTTAAAATAGTTGGCATGTATGCAGGTACACACACATTTATGCATACACAACACTCATTTACACACACACTCACATAAGAAACCACAAACACATGCACAACACGTGCATTATACAAATACCATAGACTATACACACAGACTACACAAAATGCACCACATGCAATAAATCAAGTTACAAAACGCGCGTACACACCACACACTAACCACATACACACCCACCATTCAAACCATACACACACACACACCATCACGCATAACACACACACACAACGAGTCTGTAAACATTTTATTCACTTTTCAATCCACACACTCAGCCCCAAAAAACATGAAAACCCCTTTTTCTTTTCTTTTTTAAAAACAAATTGTTCTTTTCAGTCACATCCCAACATTAAACCCAATCATGGCAAGACACCAAAAGGAAAGGATAGGATGCGAGTATCGTAGGGGGAGAGGGAGGTGGTTCAAAACAATAAATGAAACGAATAAAAGAGAACCAAAAGAACACACCCTTCCCTCCCCTTCTTCCCCTCTTCCACCGCATTCCGGGGCGGAAGGAGGACGTTAGAAAGAGGCGAGAGCAGACCGATGATCAGCCATCGTGGAACCCCATGCATGACGAATGGAAGAAGAATGACTAATTCGGAATTCAGCATGTTGCTGCATGTTCAGTTATCGGTTGGGGTTTTTTTCTTCTTCTTTTTTTTTCGCGCGTAGGATTGTTATGGCCCCCCCCCCCCCCCCCCCCCCCCCCCCCCCCCCCCCCCCGCCCCACCCCAAGTCGGGGTATCGGTGGGTGGGGGTTGAGGTGTGATGGATAATGGGGGTGGGGGGGGGGGAGATCATCCTTGTGTGTGTGTGAAAGAGTGTGTTGTGTGTGTGTGAGTGTGTGTTTGTTTGTGTGTGAGTTTGTGTGTTGTGTGTGTGAGTGTGTGTGTAGTTGTGTGTGATGTGAAAGGAGAG
The DNA here is from genome assembly GCA_028751875.1 of Rapana venosa. NCBI lineage: Eukaryota > Metazoa > Mollusca > Gastropoda > Neogastropoda > Muricidae > Rapana > Rapana venosa. The sequence continues at coordinate 67,624,151 of CM054138.1, forward strand.
AGAGAGAGGATGAGAGAGAGAGAGAGAGTGTGTGTGTGTTTGTTTTTGTTTGTGTGTGTGTGTGTGTGTGTGATGTGGGTGTGTGTTGTGTTGTGTGTGTGTGTTGTGTGTGTGTGTGTGTGTGTGTGTGTGTGTGTGTGTGTGGAATGTGTGTTTGTATGTGTGTCTGTGTATTGGTGTTGTGCTGTGTTGCCTGTGTGTGTGTCTGTGTATGTTTGTGTCTGCGTCTGTGTTTATGTGTGTGTGTGAGTGGAGAATGAGAGAGAGCGATGTACGTGTGTGTGAATGTGTGTGTGTGTGTGTGTGTGGTGTGTGTGTGTGAGACGTGAAGTGAGGAGAGACGAGAGGTGAAGAGAGAGAGAGACAGACAGGACAGGCAGACAGGACACATCAGACACACAGGGCCAACAAACAGACAGAGAAAGATAGAGGGACAGAATAACAGATGAAAGACGGAGATCGACAGAGACAGAGAACCAGCAGCCACACAGACAGACTGGACAGACAGAAATCCTCCTATTCACACTGCAAGTTCTTTAAGGTTAGTAACCTAAGTTTCAAAAATGGGCACGCACCAACTCACGCACACGCACGCGCACTCGCGGCCAGCATATACAAGTTTAAGCACACACAAACACATCAACAACACAAATAACATACACACCACATACATACAACACACGCTGCTAAACTGTTTTCTTAGCACCTCTGTTGCAAATGTCACATACACAATCTTCAGCAAGGAAAACTAATACCCGGATCTGCCCCCCCCCCCCCCACCCCCACCCCCCCCCGTCGTCCCGTCCATCCATTTCCCCACGCCACCCCCCACCCCCACCCCCCCCCTCCCAAAAATGTTAAAGCAATTCGCAAATACAAGGGGGAATATGGAATTGGTGAAAATATGTTCTTCTTTAGAAAAAAATCTTCTCCTCTTCACACACGCGCACACACGCAACTCACTCAAAAAACACACATACGGCTGCGCTCGCGCACGCACGCATGCAAACCGTACATACGCAAGCTACACACACTTGCACACACACAACGCACGCACGCAAGCACGCACGTACGTACGTACGCACGCACACGCCCTCACACCACAAAATACAAACACACCGACAGCCACACAAAACACACACACACACACAAAACCACCACACACACACACAAATGAACTAACACACAAACACACACTCACACACACACACACACCAAACACTAATACAAACACACACACACACTAACACACACACACACAAACACTAACAACAAACACTAACAACACACACACTACAAACACAAACACTAAACAAAAAACACACACACACACATAACACTAACACAACCACTAACACCAAACACCACACACACTAAAACACACACACACACATAACACACACATACAAACACACACACACACCACACTAACACTAATACACACACACACAAACACAAACACACACACACACAAACACAAAACACACACACTAAACACTAATACACCCCACACAAACCATTCGTCCTTTTGAAGCGAACTTGTCAGACAAAGCATCTTCAGAACAAAAAACCTTACCTTATGGACCTTATGGGACACAATTCAGCATTGAAACCATTTTTTTGTTAAAAACAGCAACCATCTTCTAGGGTGAGGAAGGTAGTGTACCAAAGGTTAACGGCTTCTGGAGCACATAGTGTGAAGGTCAGATAACTGGTAATGATGCAATTTTGTTTTCAAAGTATGTGCGAATTTTTCACACACAAAAAATTTTGTCGGTTAATTATTTTGTTGTATTTTGTTTCTTTGAGTCATTTTTTGCTTATGTTTTGTTTTGTTTCAGAATGTCCGTTTGTTGTCCTGGCTCTGTCACTGTTGTCCTTTTTTATGAGCGGGGTGGAAAACGTTGAAGGGTAATCATTTATGAGCAGGAGAAGAGTATTAAGATAAAGGGGTAAAGCTTTCTGGTCTTCGGAGGATTCTTGATGGTGTCTTTGCGTTTGGTATTTAATGTGTTTATAATTATGTCTACACACATTATATATAGGAGAGCTAAGCATAGGTCATTTCAGGGTTGATGGTAAGGTTGGTGTTGTTGTTGTTGTTGTTGTTGTGAGTGTGTGTGTGTGTTGTGGTGTGGGTGTGGTGTGTGTGTGTGTGTGTGTGTGTGTTGTGTGTGTGTGTGTCGTGTTCTTCCTGTGTGTGTGTGTGTGTGTGTGTGTGTGTTGTGTGTGTGTGTGGTGTTTCAAGCACGTATGCACACAAAACACAGAATGCACCACATGCCACATACACAATGATTATTGCCGACCACACACATACATATTCCTTTACCTCGAAAAAAAACCCCCACACACATACCATTCACACACCACGAACACACACCTACAACACCACTTTAATTCTTGAGCACACACCCATTGTGTTGGAACTTAGTTGATGGATGGAAGAAAGAAAACACAACAAACTACAGACAACGATAACCACAAGAAACACGCTACAGAAAAAAAACAACAACGGGGGAAAAAAAACACCAAAAACAAACGATGAGCAAGCAAACCTAGTTGCAAGCATGCCTTTTTCTATTACGCACTACACAATACACACACAAAACACACACACACACACACACTCAATTACACAAATTCACACACAAATACACACACACAAATACACACCAAATACACACACAAACACTCAAACACACACGCACAAATACACACACAAATACACAACAAACACACAAATGCACACACACACAAATACTCACACACTCAAATACACACACACACACACACACACACAAATACACTCACACAACACACACACACACTCACACACACATACACACACACACACACACACACGCACGCACACACACACACACACACACACACACACACACACACACACACACACACACACCCCATCAGCCTTTCTAAAGCAAAAGTAAGTAGACAAAACATCATCGGAACAAAAAGATCCTTACATTATGACCCAATTCAAGCATTGAAACCATTTTTGTAAAAAAAACCCCACTGGGGTGAGGAAAGAGGTGTACAACAGGTTAATGATTTCTGGAGCAGGTAGTTTGAAGTTCAGTATACTAGTAATGATGCAATTTTGTTCAAAGTATGTGCGAATTATTCACAAAAAGGTATTTGTCAGTCACGTTCTTCTTTTTTGTAGTTAATTGTGTAGTTGTTCTTTTTAAAATCTCTTTTTTAATAGTGTGGTGTTTCATAATGTCTGTTTGTTGTACGTTCTATACGAGAGGGAAAACGATAAGAAAAACATGACTGGGTGAAGCTGTTTTGTCTTCAGACATCCTTACCAGTATAATTCTGTTTGGTTTTTAATTCAGATATTTGTATACACACGTTGGATACATGCATGTGCTTGTGAGCATAAGCTCGTACATGGTTGATGGTAAGGGTGTTTTGGGGGCGTATGTCCAATCACGCACACAAAAACAGCAACACACACGCATATACATATGAAAACTCCCTCAGCAGCATATTCAATAACATGAATTTGATATTTAATATTGCGAAAGGTCTCTAGCACAGTCCTATAGGACATTTGTTATAACTTCATTAAGTTTAATGGCTTTTGTTTGTTGCTTGGGTTTGTGTTTTTTTAAAACTGGTTTTTCTTGCTTTGTGAAGTTTCTTTTTTGCCTATGTAAACTATTTTTCCCGTGTACACATTTTAATATGACCTCTACCACCACCTCAACTTCCATGCATTTTTTTTCGTCTAATATCACTGAGAGTGAACAGACGAAAAATCGAAGACAACAACATATGACTATGCCAGAACACACACACACACACACACACACACACATGCGCGCGTGTCGCACACAAAAGAGCGCACACGCGCACACCCCCCTCTCTCTCTCTCTCTGTCTCTCTCTCCCTCTCTCTCTCTCTCTCTCTCTCCCAATAACGCTTTTAACAACTTTGCGCCAAAAATATTACGAGCAATCATTTTGAAAAGTGAATATGAATTTAACATATGTATTGACAACCCTCCCACAAATCCTCCCTCCCTACTAACGTCATCTACCCTAACCCTCCCCACACTCCCCCCTTGGCCCCCAATTTCGCCCTTTCTCCCACCACAACCCTCCAAATTCTTCTAATTTTTTTCTCTTCAAATCTCAGTCTTCTTTAAATACATGCAATGAATACATGCTTTTTCATGACATATCTCCACGCGTAACTACTACCACATTATTATTATTATTATTATTATTATTATTATTATTATTATTATTATTTTTAGTAGAAGTAGTAGTAGTAGTAGTAGTAGTGGTGGTAGTAGTAGTAGTAGCAGTAGTGGTTGGGTAGTAGTAGTAGTAGTAGTAGCAGCAGTAGTAGCAGTAGTAGTAGTAGTAGTAGTAGTAGTAGTAGTAGTAGTAGTAGTAGTAGTAGTGTGCTTTCTCCCTGTTCCCGGCGTTGTCTCTGTGAAAAGATATGACCTGTATAGAAATTGGTGGGTGCGCATAGGTTCAGGAAATATAGACCTCAGGTTTTGCTGTCGGAGGTTTGTTTTTGCAATGTACTACTATTGCTTACCAGGAGGGGACCATTCAAACGATGCACATACTTATTCTCTAGGGGACGGGATAGCCTGGTGATACATTCGTGATCTGCTGACCCGGGTTCGATTCTCGTTCGAGAAGATTTTTCCTCCGGAGTTAACATCAGTGCCGACTCCACTCTCCCCAAAAGTCCTTCGGATGAGACTATTAACCGAGGTCCCGTGTGCGAACGCTCGCAGAACATCTCGCGCACAGGTTAAAACCCGTTCTGCTTTTTGGAAGAGTAGGCCATTGTGTGCCGGTGGGAATGGATGACAAAACTGACAAAACTGCATACACACGGGAACTGGGTGGGGGAAAAAAACCCACACGAGTGCTTAATCCGTTATCATCGAAATAAAAGAATAAAACTAGATAAACATTTAAAAAATATCTAGGGGGTCAGAATTAAGGACAGGAAAGTGGGTCGGTGGTCTAAAGGTTATGCACCTGCCTAGATAGTGAGAATTGCAGGTTCAATCTCCAGTACAGTCCAAAACTTGTCTCCATCCACTAGACCTTGAATAGTGGTCTGGGTGTTAGTCTTTTGGATGAGGCCATACACCGAGGTCCCCGTGTGTAAAGAAATATTTAGTGCTCGTAAATGAACCCACGGCATCAAGAGAGTTAATTGTCCCTAACAAATTTCTGTAATAAACAAAACAAACAACAACAAAAAAAGGTATTTTTGATAAGGAAATGCATACTCATGCAGACAGGGTATATATTTGTTTTTTTAATTGAGGGCGCTGCACTTGTGGCGATGTGCTCTGCTCGAAGAGAACAGCCCGAATTTCATGCAGAGAAATCTCTAGTGAGTTTAAGTTGATACTCAACACAATGCGATACAATACACAGCGTGCGATACAGCAAAATACAACACAACAGTACAACACAATTCAACAGACCAAACAATCCAATAGCTTACCCTCCATTCTTTTCTCTGTGTCAATCTTTTTTGAGGCTGGGTTTGTTTGGGGTTTTTTCTTGTGTCTGTTTCTCTATTTTTCTTTCTCTCTGTCTGTCTGTCTGTTTGTCTGTAACTGTCATTCTCTGACACTACCTTCTGTTCGTTCTGTTCTCTATGTTGATTTTTTTTAAAGATTTTTTTCTTGTTCAAGTGTCTATATTTATCTCTTTTGGTCTGTCTGTTTCTCTAGTTTTTTGTCTGTCTCTCTGTTATTCTGTCTATGTGTCTGTCTGTCTGTCTCTATCATTCATTGACACACAACTGAAAGATACAGTCTAGATACATTGTTAAAACCAATATTTAAAAAAAAAACTTTAACTATTTGAACAAGCAAACCATTGAAGGAAAATCCACCAGGATGAAAAACAATGAGCACTTTGTGTGTGTGTGTGTGTGGTGTGTGTGTGTGTGTGTGTGTGTGTGTGTGTGTGTGTGTGTGTGTGTGTGTGTGTGTGTGTGTGTGTGTGTGTGTGTGTGTGTTTCTGTGTGTGTGTGTGTGTGTTGTGTGTGTGTGTGTGTGTGTGTGTGTGTGTGTGTGTGTGTGTGTGTGTGTGTGTGTTTGTGTTTCTGTGTGTGTGTGTGTTTAGGTGTGTGGTGTTTGTGTGTTGTTTAGTGTGTGTTTAGGTGTGTGTGTTTAGGTGTGTGTGTTTAGGTGTTTCTTGTGTGTGTTTAGTGGGTGTGTGTGTTGTGTGTGTTTCTGTGGTGTGTTTGTGTTTAGGTGGTGTGTTGTGTGTTTCTCTGTGTGTGTGTTTGTTGTGTGGTTGTTTCTGTGTGCGTGCGTTTCGGTGTGTGTGTGTGTTTAGGTGTGTTGTGTTTGTGTGTGTGTGTGTTTTAGTGTGTGTTGTTTTAGGTGTGTGTGTGTATGTTTCGTCTGTGTGTGTGCGGTTTTGTGTGTGTGTTTAGGTGTGTGTATTGTTGTGTGTGTGTGTGTGTTGTGTTTGTGTGTTGTTTCTCTGTGTGTGTGTTTTGTGTGTTTCTGTGTGTTGTTTCTGTGTGTGTGTGTTGTGTGTGGTTTAGGTGTGTGTGTTTAGTGTTGTGTGTGGTTTAGGTGTGTGATGTGTGTTTAGGTGGTGTATGTTTCTGTGTGTGTTTTAGGTGGTGTGTGGTTTGTTTCTGTGTGTGTGTTTCTCTGTGTGTGTGTTATAGGTGTGTGTGTGTGTGTGTATGTATGTGTGTGTAGTTTGCGAGCGTGCGTGCATTTGTGTTTGTGTTTGGTTGAAGTAGTATCCTAAAGGTTCATTCACTTCCTGAAATGGGTCATCTCTTTTTTTTATCTTTGTTGCTAGTTATGGACAGGTGAATGTGCGTTCATAGAACATTAGTGTTTTTGTAGTTCTAGCGAAGCAGCTCTGAAACATTTTTGTTTATTCTGATTTTTTTAAAATTTTGTGTATGCAGGCAGGTCCATGTGTATATGTAAACTTGTACACACACAAATGCGTGTGGCATACACACACGTGCGTACGCTAACGCACCCAAACACGCACACACACATACACACACACATGCAACCTTCCCCCACCCCCGTGCGCACGCACGCACACGCGCACCCCACACACATACACACATGCAGCACAGCCCCGCCCCATGCATGCGCGCGCGCGCACACAAACACACACACATACACACACATACAATCACATCCACTCACTCACACACCAATAAAAAAAAAAACACACACACATACTTAACAATAAAAAAGAAACGATCTTAACAAACAAACCATTACAGAGAAACCCCTTGGGGTGAAGAAGGATGAGCAGAAGATGTGAACCATCGACCCACCAAGCTGATCATTGGAATTTGGGTGCAGTGTATCTGAATCAAGATCAGATGGGCTCTCCAAGACCATACTGCAAGGAACAGTGCAGGGGAAGAAAAAGCGAGGCAGGCTGAAGAAAAAATGGGCAGACACCATCACTGAATGGACCGGGAAGAGCTTCTCCACAACCCAGGCACTTGCCCACAACCACGGCAAATGGAGCCAACTGGTGCAACGTTCGTCACTGCAGTGCCCCTACGACCCTGGAGGAGGTTATAGAAGCAGATGAGACGAGATAGGCATCTGAACTGGCTCATTAACAATCAAGAAACTGGGTCTCTCTCTTTTTTTTTTAGGTTATAGAAGGGGACGGGATAGCTCAGTGGTCGGAGCACTCGCTTTCCGCCAGCCAAGTTAAGCAGCGTCGAGCGTGGTTACCAGTTGGATGGGTGACCGTTTGCGCGCCTTGGCTTCAGTACAGTTCCCTCAGTTCACCCAGCTGTAAATGGGTACCTGCCCTCTTTAGGGTCAGGGAAGGTAAAGCATCGAGGGAGAGGAGATGGGTGCCGCCCTCAATATGCTGGCCCTAGAGAAGTGAGGTCTCTGACGCCTCGCTCCCCTACGACCTTATAGGTTATGGGACTCCTTTACCTTTTTTTTGTTTTATAGAAGGTGAACTGTGCAGTTAGGAGGACGTCAGTGTGTTTTGTAATTCCAGTGAAGCAGTTCTTGACTGTGCCTTTATTTGTTATTTTTTTATTCTGAGAATGTTAACAGGTTAGTGGAAGCAAGCAGGTGCAGGTGTATACCTTAACTTGTACACACACACACACACACACACACAAGAATGCATGTGGCATGCATACATACATGCATGCACACAGGTGCATGCAAGTACATTGGCACACATACAGACACATACAACTACACACACACGCATGCATGCACGCACGCACGCATGCATATACACACACAAACATCAGTCAGTTTTTCCGACCCTGTTCCTGATAACAGCCATTACTTCAATGCTCCATTAACTGTCCAAGAAATGAAATATGCAATATCATCATTACCAAACAGGAAAACATCAGTTGGCATTGATGCCATTTCAAATGAAATGATCAAACACTTGCCGGACAAGTGGATACACATTCTCTACGATATTTTTCAAAAATGTTGGGAGAGTGGTGTACTACCTCAAGTTTGGAAACAGTCAAATTATTGTCCCTGTTCATAAAGACGGTAAACCAAAAACAAATATGAATAGCTATAGACCCATAGCACTTACGTCTCATGTCTGTAAATTACTAGAAAAAAATCGTTTTAAAATAGACTTGTATATTATTGTGAGAAGAATAAAATTATTCCTGTGAATCAAGCGGGTTTAGAAAAGGCAGATCATCTTTTGATCATCTAGTTAAGCTGACTACTCAGGTCAAGTATCAGTTTGCCAGGCGGAAATGTCTACTAGCAACATTTTTTGATATAACTAAGGCTTACGACCAGGTATGGCATTCACGGTTATTGTTTAAACTAAAAAACATTGGTTTGTCAGGGCAGATGTATGGTTTCATTAAAGGGTTTTTGGAAAACAGACAAATTAAGGCTAAAATAGGGACTACATATTCATCTACAAGATTACTACAAATGGGAATCCCACAAGGTTCAGTTATTGCCCCTATACTATTTAATATTTTAATGCATGACTTGCCAGATAATCTTTCAAAAAATGTAGAATTAGCTCAATATGCTGATGATATATGTATGTGGATGAAAGTTACGATGAAAAAGAACACACCTGCTAGGTCTTTAAATTATACTAAAAAGGTTGTATCAAAACGATTTAAATACTATAGCTAATTATATGACTGAAAATGGATTACAACTGTCATGTGATAAAACTCATATGATGCTCTTTAATAATGGAGCAAGTCCAATGGAAATGCCTAGTTTTAAAATACATGGTGGAATTTTACAATATAAACAAGTAGTTAAATTCCTTGGAGTTTTCCTAACATCAAAATTAACATGGCATAAACATATTGAATATATTTTGACTAAAGCAAGAAAAAGCTTAAACATTTTGAAAATAGTTAGTAAACACCCATGGGGCCAAGATATTGTACCTTGTTGCATCTTTCAACTTCTCTCATTCGTTCAAAATTAACCTTTGCCCAGGAAGTATTTTTCTGTGCCCCAAATACCTTTTGAAAAAACTTCAAAGCAAGAAATGCAGGCATATAAACTTGCCCTAGGTCTACCTATCCATGCTTCATGTTTAAAAAACAAACAGTGCTTCAGGGTTTTACCATTGGAAGATTATAGGAGAGTTTCTTGCAGTAAATTGTGTTTACGAAGCCTGACTGTTCAAAACGGTTTGAAATCAGTGGTTAATCTCAAGTCTGACACCGATTTTCCAAAGAGAGCTAAATCTATAATCATCACAAACTACATTGAGAACATACACATCAAACATTTTTACAAACGCTGGTTGGAGCCAACCAGAAAATGTAGCACAACGGGATGTATTACCCCTATTCCATTCTGGGAACTCAAACGAGCAAGGTTTGACATCAATTATATGATCTATCGAAAAAGGACAACATCAATTTAGTATCTTCTCATGCCAAAATTCACTTGGAAGAAAATATCCTAATCACTTAAAAGTATACACAGATGGCTCAGTATTAGATAATAAGGCTGGTGCTGCTATATCATACCAGATCTAAAAACGAAAACCACTTTCATCTTGGAGAAGGTATATCAATATTTTCAGCAGAACTAATCGCAATATTGATGGCCCTAAATTTTTCTCACCAGTTTTCCTAAAACAATCTTTCAAATACTTTTTTTTGTGACTCCAAATTATAATTTTATGCAATTAATTCTTTGCGAACAAATGTTAGATCTGAAGTCGTCATCGAAATATGCCATTTGATTCCTCTTTTATCATTAAACGGCTCAGAAATAACTTTCTGTTGGATTCCATCGCACAGTGGTTTTTACTACAATGAAAAAGTTGACATTCTTGCAAAAAAAAGAGCGAAGGGTTTATCAGAAGTGACACAATTAGTACTCCCCTTTTCATTGCAAGAGTGTTATCATATTGTAATAAAATCACAACAAAAGTTATTTCAGTGTGAGGAAAGGAGACTTGGTTGTCTAGACGCACACAAAGAAGTACGTAAATTTGAGTCTTTCGTCAAAATACGAGAACATGATGTATACTGTCAAAGCAGATTGTTTCCTTAAACTTGTAGATGGAAACTGAATTGCTTCAAGACAAAATATGCTGGAAATGCCTTTTGCATATGCGGTAATAATATAACAGCAATCATATATTAACATGTCGCAGTTTAAAAGGGCACATTCCCGTTTTGATGGCATCCTCTCCATCAGCATATTTAGCAGTCTGTCACTTTGTACGACTTTTTTAGATCGCTTATGCATAGTCCAGTTGGTTTGTTATTATGATTGCTTTGGACTTTAAAGACGCTCTAGTCCAGAATTTATTTTTCGAGCTTGTTAGATTAAAAAAAAAAAATTAGTATCCACAGTTGTTGCATTCCTATTGTTTATTTTGTTTGTGTCATAGGAGGGGCTAGAGATATTGTGTTTGTAATTGGGTTTGGGGGTGTTGTGGGTGTTTCTGGCTCTTGTTTTAAGGGTTGAGCTTCTTTCTTCCAGGGTTGGGGGGGGGGGGGGGGGGGGTTGTTCTCTTGGGTTTTTTTTTTTTGAGGGCAGGGGAGGGGTTACACACATTAAGATAGGTTGGGGTTTTTTTCCACGTGAAATTCATTGTTGAAATTTTATTTACATTTTTCATGGAATTACTGATTTTGTTAGAAATTGTTAGAATTGCATTTTTCCCTGTTGTTTATTGTAGTTCAATAGGTTAGTAATGAAACGGTGTTGTTTTTGATTTTTTCTATAATTTTGGTTGTTGTTTTTCTTTATTTTTTAATTTTGTTTATCATTTCGCATGCATTGATCCCCTGAAATTCCTTCTCCTGTAAAAGTACCAACTACACCCCTCCTCCCTTGACACCATACCCCCTCCTCCCCCCTCCCCCCCCCCCCCCCCCCCCCACCCTGTCTAATATCACAACTGTGAAAAGACGTTAAATGAATTTGAACACACAAACGCACAGACACAGACACACCAGTAAAATATATATTTAACAACAACAAAAAGAAACAATTTGAACAAACCCATTCAAGAAAATACCCTGGGGTGAAAAATGACAAGGGGTGGGGGGGGGGGGGGGGGGGGGGAATGTGAATGACCCAGAGGCCTCATAGTTTGAATTTTGTTGTAAGGTATGGAAAAAGGGATCATTCATATTCCTGAAACTGGGTCTCTCTCTCTCTCTTTCTCTCTCTCTCTCTCACTCTCTCTCTCTCTCTCTGTCTCGCTCATACTTCATGTATTGACCAATGGCCTTTTTGTGAATAAATCTTTCGAGTTCGAGTTCGAGTTTTCTCTCTCCTCTCTCTCTCCTCTTTCTCTCTCTCTCTCTCTCTCCTCTCTCTCTTCTCTCTCTCTCTCTCTTTTGTTTTCTTTACTTTATAGAGGTAAATTATGCAGGTAAGGGAACATAAGTGTATCAGGTAGTTTCAGTGAAGTATTTAGACAAGATTTGTTTATTTTCATAGTCTGACAGTTTCAAAAGCTTAGTGTATGCAAGCAGGTAGTGATGCAAGTATAAATTTGTACAAGGGCATGAACATGTGTGTCATACACACACACACTCACCACCACCACCACCAACAACACCACCAACAACAAAAACAACCAAAAGATACATATTTAACAAGATAACAAGAACCCCCCCCCCCCCCTTCCCAACCAAGTTGAATAGGCAAACTAATAAAAAAAAAATGCCCGGGGGTGAAAAAGAATGAGCAAGAGGTGTGAACGACCCACAAGGATCCCAGTTTGAATTTCTGGCACAGTGTGTATATCTAAAGGGTTCATTCACAT
>CM054138.1:67638952-67641452 GCA_028751875.1 Rapana venosa
CTGTCTCTCTGCCTCTGTCTCTCTCTCTCTCTGTGATTGGGATGATGTTGTCATATTTTAGTTGTTACATATTAATGTGTGACCCTACTCCTAAGGGGATCGGTGGTCTCGAGGTAACGTGCCTGTCTAGAAAGCGAAAAGTCCGGTTCGTTAGTGTGCGGTGGTTCGAATCCCGTTTAGGCCCGAAACTTTTCCCCCATCCATTAGACCATGAGTGGTGGTCTGGGCGCTAGTCTTTTCGGATGAGACTATAAACCGAGGTCCCGTGTGTTACACAAAATTTTCAGCGCACGTAAAATAATAATAATAATAATGTATGGAATTTATATAGCGCTGAATCTTGTAAAGCAACAAATCAAAGCGATTAAGAGTCCCACGGCAACAAGAGAGTTGTCCCTGGCAACATTCTTAGAAAAAAAACACTCTGATAGGGAAACAAATACAGTTGCAGACCAAAAAAAAAAAAGGTGGCGCTGCTCTGTGGTTCTCCCCGGTGAGAGCAGCCCGAATTTCACGCCGAGAAATCTCGTGACTTAAAGTGTTATAAATAAATAAATAAATACTCCTACCCTCTTTCAATGTGCATTGTACCTATGGCCAAAACCACATTGAAAATTTGAATCGTTGACCACATTTGAAGCTCTCTGTCTCTCTCTCTCTCAGCCTGGGAAGATGTTATCATATTTTAGTTGTTACATATTAATGTCTGGCCATCTTTCGATGTGCACATATGCCTTTGGCAAAAACCACATTCATCGTTTGCATTTTTTAACACATTTGAATTTTTCTCCGTTTCTGTCTCTCTCTGTCTGTCTGTCTCTTCAATCTCACCTCTCTCTCTCACTCTCTCTCTCTCTCTCTCTCTCTCTCTCTCTCTCTCTCTCCTCTCTCTACCACCCACACACACACACACACACACACTCTCTCTCTCATACACTTACATCACATGCACACACAGACACGAATAAATGTGATTGAGTGATTGAGTGATTGACACAAACACACGCAGGTACACACACACACACAAAAGCTCAATTCAAGGAACGATATTTAAAAAGTTGTCTGACCACTGCCCATATTTCTTGTTATATGGCTCTTTCTCAAATAGATTCGCGTTTTATATCCGTGAGAAGGGTTAATTCACTAGATTTTAGAATAAAGTTAAATGCATTCCTTACACATTATTTTTTGTAAACATGTCATATGTCTGTGTGGGGATCATATTTCCAATACTCATATAATATTTGAGTGCCCTATTGTGAAACCTTTTTTACCTACATTTCTGAACAGTCTCTGGAAAATGTATTTGAAAATTCAAAGCTAGCCTTTGCCATTGCCAGATGTTTATTGTATAGTCCACTTGAATATTTTTTGTAGTTACATTATTGTTACTTCATGTTTCCATATTGTTGAGTTTATATTTTGCTCCTGTTTAAAAGTATTATCCTTACTTTTCTAGGTGTTTTTTGTTCTCACAAAAATACCAACACTGATGCTACTTCTTAACCTTTTCTCCTTCCACTCCTTCCTCTCCCTTCTTTAACTTCCATTACACTTTCTATTTCCCTCGTCTAATATCACTTAGAGTGAACAGACGTTAAATTGAAGACAACATACAAAAGCATGCACGCACACACACACACACACACACACATGCACTCACACTCACGCACATACAATGTGAACAAGGCAAAGAAGTGATTTGTTAACTGTAGAATGATTGTTACAATACAGGCTTTCAGCGCTAAGTTGATCATCCGTTTGTTAACTGAATAAAGAAGACACATCAAAAGCGAACACACTTGTCAGCAGTGGTGGGTTGTTTTTCTTCTTCTTCACAGGTTAAAATGTGTGTTCAGCTTTTAGCAAACCGTTGCGATTTTCAAATATTTACAGGGCGCATACGGGATTAGCAAGAAGAGGAGAAGAAGGTTGAAGAGAAGGATGAGAGAGAGACAGACAGACAAACAGACGGACAGACAGACGGACAGACAGACACAGAGAGAGTCAGAGAGAGACAGAGACAGACACACAGTCAGAGACAGAGAGACAGAGAGACGAGACAGACAGAAAGAGAGATTCAGAGAGAGACATAGAGAGAAAGAGACAAACAGAGACAGACTAGACAGACAGAGCAAAATGGTAGTCACTAACAAATTGTTGTCCCAGTGGCATGCTGTTTAGAAACAATAAATTTCAACACACACATGCACACACACACACACAAACACGGACGCACGCACGCACGCAAACACATGTGCAAGTCCACACACCCCTGCCCTGGCCCCCACACACGCACACACAGACACACACAGGGCACATAAACACAAGTGTGTGTGTGTGTGCGTGCGTGCGTGCGTGCGTGCGTGCGTGCGTGTGTGTGTGTGTGTGTGTGTGTGTGTGTGTGTGTGTGTGTGTAGTGTGTGTGTGTGGGTGTGTGGTGTGGGTGTGGGTGTGGGGGGTGGAGGTGAGTGTGTGTGTGTGTGTGTGTGTGTGTGTG
>CM054138.1:67646452-67686452 GCA_028751875.1 Rapana venosa
CATGAAATTTGGAACGATGGTCAGTTTTTTTAAAGTTATTGTATTTTCAATTTGATTTTCCTTTTTTTCTCTGTCTTTGCGTTGTCTTGTATTGATTGATGCATTGTTATGATTGGTTTTAATCTAAATGAATTTGTCCTTTAAAAAAAACCCATCAAATTGTATGATCGATATTTGCTTATATTGGGTGTTTTTGTTTTTTGTACAAAAGTCACGTGATCCTCCTTTTTTCAATAAGACCTGTGAGAGATGAATTGAGAATTGAGAATGAATTGTTAGGGTCATAAGCCTCTCTCTCTCGTCTCTCTCTTTTTCTTGTTTTGTTGTTGTTCTTGTTGTTTTTTCTCTTTTTTTTTTCTTTTGTTGGTTTGGTTTTTCTTTCTCTTTTTGTTGTTTTTTTTTGGTTGGGGTTTTTTTTTGGGTGGTGGGGTGGGGATGGTGGGGGGTGTTTTTAGGGTTTTCTTTTATTTGTTTGCTTTGGGGGAGGGGGTTGTTGGGGGGGGGGGGGGCTGTTTTGAAAAGGGTTATTTCCCCTTGTTTCTACTGTGAGACTGTAATAAGTGTTGGGTTATTATTAAGATGTATCCCTACGGGCGGGGGCTGGATGTAAAAAAGCACATGAGTGCTTATTCATTATCCTCGAAATAAAAGAATTTGTCATTGTCATTGTCTCTCTGTAAAGCATTTAAGCCTCCTCTCTCTCTGTCTCTCTCTCTCTGTGTCTTTCTCTCTGTCTGTCTCTCTGTTTGTCTGTCTGTCTGTCTCTCTGTCGCTCTCGCTCTCTCTCTTAGGATGAAACACTAGCTGTACGGTGCAGTGAATCAGTCATTTGTACCCACTGGAAAATGACACCCCCCTGGGCAAAAAATGAACAATCTTGGCAGATGTTCCCAAGTGTATATATGCAAAGGTGAAGAACGGAAATGAGATGAGGAAGAGGAGGAGGGAGATCGGGGAGGTGAATCGGAGGTTGGGGGGTGGGGGGAGAATGAGGTGAAGTATGTTTTCAAGGAGATAAAGTTCAAAAAGTGGGTTTTAATCTTTGTCTTTGTAGGATAAATATGTCTCCTCCATTCCCTCCCTCTCCTCCGACCTCCCCCCTCTTTCTTTTTTTTCTGTGCGCATCTTATGCCGTCTGTTGTCTTCTCCTTCTTTGCTTTTCCTCTTCTGTCTTCTCCTTCTTTTCTTTTCTAGTTTTCTTCAGTTTTTTTCTTTCTTTTATTTCCTTCCTACTTTCAGCGCGGTATTGAAAACAATTTTGTGAGTGGGGTTTGTTTGGGTTTTGTTTTGTATTGTTTTGTTTGTGGTTGTTTTGTTGTTGTTGGTTGTTGTTGTTGCTTTTCTGGGGGCTACTTTATTTATTTCATTTATTTATTTCACTCCTTTCGTGTTTTTCTTTTTTTGGTTTAAATTTAGTTTGATTGGAATTGCATTGATTATTTCATTTTATTTTTATTGTATAATTTGATATGTTTTACTTTACTCTTCTCATCATACCCCTTCTCCCTTTTTTTGAAAATATAAACAATGGTATGGTGTGGTATGCTATGCTATGCTATGCTATGCTATGCTATACTGTGCTATACTGTGCTATGCTATGCTATACTATGCTATACTGTGCTATGCTATGCTATACTTTGTTATACTGTGCTGTGCTATGCTATACTATGCTATACTATACTATACTATGCTGTGCTATGCTATACTGTGCTATGCTATGCTATACTATGCTATACTGTGCTATGCTATGCTATACTTTGCTATACTGTGCTGTGCTATGCTATACTATGCTATACTATACTATGCTATGCTGTGCTATGCTATACTGTGCTATGCTATGCTATGCTATACTATGCTATACTGTGCTGTGCTATGCTATACTACGCTGTGCTATACTATGCTGTGCTATGCTATACTGTGCTATGCTATGCTATACTATGCTATGCTATGCTTTACTATACTGTGCTATGCTATGCTATACTATGCTGTGCTATGCTATGCTATACTATGCTGTGCTATGCTATACTATGCTGTACTATATGCTGTGCTGTGCTCTACTATGCTGTGCTATGATATGCTATACTATGCTGTGCTGCACTGTGCTATGCTGTGCTATGCTAAACTATGCTATGATATACTATGCTGTGCTGTGCTGTGTTATGCTATGCTATACTATGCTGCACCATGCTATGCTATGCTATGCTAAACTGTACTATGTTATGCTATGCTATGCTAAACTGTACTATGCTGTGCTATACTATGCTATGCTAAACCGTACTATGCTATGCTAAACTGTACTATGCTATACTATACTATGGAACAAAATGGCTGCCAAAATGGTCAGCAGTGTCTTCAGGCGTGGTCTTTTCAACAACAAAGTTGCTATTGTTACAGGAGGTGGGACAGGCATAGGCAAGACGATCACAAGAGAACTTCTCCATCTGGGCTGCAAAGTGATGATTGCCTCGCGAAAGGTGGAGAACCTGCAGAAAACCAGCCAGGAGATGAGTCAGGAGTTAGACCCATCCTCCACCACCCACCTCGCCTACATGCAGTGCATTGATCAAGCAATTTGCATTGTGTGCATGCTTGAAATATGATAGTATGCATTGTACACACACAAATGAACACTCAAGAAATCAACATTGTGTGCATGTTTGAAATAGGATGGTATGCACTACACACTCTTTGTGTGTACCCAAAAAGTTTGCAGAATGTTTATGGAAATGTATGAAATGTGATGGTATGTTTTGTGAATAAGTGTCTTCACTCAAACATATGTATGCTATACACATTATATTATTATGGGTTTTTTATGTCAGTGTTTTGGTTACTGGAAAGACATAAGAGAGGGGATGGGATAGCCTAGTGGTTAGAACATTGTGCTCGCAATCTGATCACCCAGGTTCAATGCCCGTTCAAGGGGATTTTTCCCCTGGAGTTAACATCAGTGCAGAATCCACTCTCCCCAAAAGTCTTTCGGATGGGACTATGGACCGGGGCCCCGTGTGCGAATGCACGCAGAGTATCTTGTGCACACGTTGGGGCCTGTTCTGCTTTTCGGGGGAGTTGGCCATTGTGTGCCGGTGGGAACAGGTGACAAAATTGGCAGGGCGGCATACGCATGGGGGGCGGGATGTAGGGAAGCGAATGAGTGCTTGTTCCATTTTCATTGATATAAAATAATAAGTTAAGACATAAATAAGAGTGTGTGGATTTATTTTTATCTTATTTTGTTTCATTTCATTCTTTTGTTTTGAGGATAATGGAGTGGGCTTTCGTCTGCTTTTGTGCATCCGGTCACTGTGTGGGTGCAGTTTTGTGACTTTTGTCAGGCATTCTCACCGGCACACGGTGGCTTGTTCTTGCCGAAGGCCGGGCAGTATTTGGCATGTGAGCAGGATGCTCTGCATGTGTTTGCGCGCGGGACATTGGTTTATAGTCTCATCCGAGAGACGCGCGCGCGCGCGCGCGCGTGTGTGTGTGTGTGTGTAGACTCTTTCTAAGCAGGTCAGATTCATACAACCAACACACACTATTGTGTTTACTCACATCAGCACCCAGAGCTAAAAATTCCATCACCCTGCCAAAGTGTATAACCTGTGTGTGTGTGTGTGTGTGTGTGTGCATTTGGACTTGTTAGAACTATTACTTGCTATTGGTTGCATGACTGTGTAAGAATGAGTTGAGTGCAAGCGCTTTGATTTGTCTGTGCAAGATACAGCGCTATATAAATTCCATTTATTATTATTATTATTATTATTATTATGTTATGCTATGCTATGCTAAACTGTACCATGTTATGCTGTGCTATGCTAAACTATACTATGCTATGCTATGCTAAACTGTACTATGCTGTGCTGTGCTATGCTATACTATGCTATGCTATGCTAAACTGTACTATGTTATGCTATGCTAAACTGTACTATGCTATGCTGTGGTATGCTATACTATGCTATGCTATGCTAAACTGTACTATGTTATGCTATGCTATGCTATGCTATGCTATACTATGCTATGCTGTGGTATGCTATACTATGCTATGCTATGCTAAACTGTACTATGTTATGCTATGCTATGCTATGCTAAACTATACTATGCTATGCTAAACTGTACTATGCTATGCTATGCTAAACTATACCATGCTATGCTATGCTAATCAGTACTATGCTATGCTGTGCTAAACTGTACTATGCTTTGCTGTGCTATCTATACAATGCTATGCTGTGCTATGGTTTTAGAGTGGACTGGAGTGGATGAGTTGAATTGGATTGCACTGGATCGAAACACTTTGCCCAATACTTGGTACTATACTGTATTGAACTGCATTGCATCGCATTACATTACATTCTATTGAAGCCTATTGTAATGTCTTGTAGTGAACTATATTCATAAAAAACAACCATTGGACCTGTGCACATGTACATGTACGTAAGCATACAAACACTTTTGGCTTAAGGAAGCAGATTATTACTGCTGTTTTACATGTCATATAATAACATTCCACACCGCACAGCAGTTTACACTCTTGTTTGTTTGTTGCAGCCTCATCTTCTGTGACGTTCCCGTCCTGCGGTTCCCAGGCTGCTTGTTTCAACCTCTCTGCTCCAGCTGTACCCAGATTCGTTATGTCGCATTCTCAGGGTCAGAAAGTCCACAGGGAGCTCATCAATGTCAGGCTGCCGCCAGGTTACCAGGCTGAGAGGCCCTGCACAGCTGCCGCGTCACTAAGGTGGTGTTCAGTGGTGTCTGTTCTGAGCTAACGTACGCAGAACACCACCTACTAAGCCCCCTACTAACGCCAGTATTAGCTCAGTCATGGAGCCGGAGCCACACTGGGTGAGTCACCCACCCGGGGTGGCGACCACTGCAACATCCTTCCAATAAGCCTCCAACCCCAAAGGCTTTGACACTAGCTCGCCACAGGCGCAGAAGTTAACAGAAAACCAAAACTGAGGTCACCAAGAGACCAGAGCAGCCAGGTCCACCGAATCAGAGACTATTTTTTCTTTTATTGCATGATGATCAGGGATAATTGGGATGATGTAATGATGCTGCTGTGAGGCTTCTTCTTCTTCTTAGTCCTTATAGCTCCTAGCGGAGCATAGGGCTTCAACAGTGTCCCTCCACCTTCTCCTGTCTCTGGCAAGGGTCCTGGCCTCTTCCCATGTCAGGCTGGAGTCTCTCAGCTCACTATGCAGGCTTCTTGACAGGGCTGAATTCCACGCTTCCCATCATGATAAACTTCTATCCCGGCGTCAACTGGGCCCCGAGAGATACAGACACCTGCAGTGTTGGTCAGGTAATTTAGTTAAGCGACACTCTCAAACTCGCATCTGTAAAGTGGATGAAGCTCGACTGTGTGGTCCCAGTCTTCTTCCCCATGAACCCTCAACAAACTCACTCTGAGAATAATAATAATAATAATAATAATAATGTATGGAATTTATATAGCGCTGAATCTTGTAAAGCAACAAATCAAAGCGCTCAGATTTTATTTCATACCACTTTAAGTCACGGCAGATTTCTCTCCGTGAAATTCGGGCTGCTCTCCCCGGGGAGAGCGGGAGAACGCGTCGCCACTTAGCGCTGCGCCACCCTTTCACCCTTTTTTTTTTTTTTTTTTCTGCAGCTGTATTTGTTTCCCTATCAGAGTGGCTTTTTTCTAAGAATTTTGCCAGGGACAACTCTCTTGTTGCCGTGGGGTTTTTTTACGTGCGCTAAATAATTACGTGTAACACACGGGACCTCGGTTTATCGTCTCATCCGAAAGACTAGCGCCCAGACCACCACTCATGGTCTAATGGATGGGGGAAAAATTTCCGGTCCAAACGGGGTACGAACCGCCGCACACTTCAGACCCGGACTTTTCGCTTTCTAGACAGGCGCGTTACCTCTAGACCACCGATCCACATATATGAGAAGGAGCTAGCCAGAGTCCAAAAAATCTGTATGACTCTTATGGGATTGAAACCCGCGATTTTCCAGTCCGTAACCCATAGCACTAACCACTGTGCCATGGTGTTTGGTTTCAATTTAGAACGTTACCCAAAAGACTAGCACACAGACCAACACCCATGGTGAAAGAAGAAAGAAAACAAAATTCTTGTCTCAAGCAGCATTCAAACCATGGATATCTCGCCCTCTAAACGTGTGCATTAACCACTAGGCCTCAGTCAGTTGAAGACGGATCGCTCCCTGAGGATATGGTGATGTTCAAATTATGCATCTGCACGATTTTGTTGCCAAGCTTAACGGTAATGTTTGTGTAGGCCTTGGGGGAATAGAGTGTACATTTCTACTTTTGAACAAAAGATATACATTCGTCATCTCGTCATCTTGAATAATTTCATAACCTCCATAGTCGTTCTTGCTCATGCATATTTTAGACATCCATGAAATTTCCAGTGCACGCGTTCTAAAGGGTGTGCTAGTGTATATCATGTGGGGAGAGAGAGAGACACACACAGACAGACAGACAGACAGACAAACAGAGACAGAGAAAGGGAGTTATACAGGGGGGAGGGGGGGGGGGGGGGAAGAGAAGAGAGAAACAAACAGGACACGTATAAGTCATTTACATTCAATTGGCATATCTGGCTCTGTTTTGAGTGTGGATGCTTTTAGTTTAAAGCGTAACACGCAAATGAAGGATGGGTGCTTTGGAGAGAGAGAGAGAGAGAGAGAGAGAGAGAGAGAGAGAGAGAGAGAGAGAGAGAGAGAGAGAGAGAATGAGAATGGGGCGGGTTATGGTATAAGGTAATGAATTATCTTTTTTTCTTACATATAATGCCAAATACTTGCTGCTTATAGTACCTCAGTACTTTTCTCTCTACTTAAGTACTACCACATACACCAACACGCTTAGTTTGTTGGTTGTTTTTTTAAAAGACAAAACAGACAAAGAAATCCGATTTGAGACGAGACCCAAACCCTGGAACTTTGGCATTCTAGGCAGGGGGTGTTAACCGTTAAGACCTATACTACTAATTCTGAGGGCTTTTTTGATTGTCTGATGACTTTGGACTAGAAAAAAAATTTGAATAATTATGAAAAGAGATGTCATACAGTGTTAATGGTGTGACGTGAAGTTAAGATGTGATACAGTAAAGAAAAAGAAAGCTGTGGGCTTTTTTTACTATTTTTACATAAGTAGTATGCATTGGCATGGTCATATTCATGGCTCAATTAGTGTGTGTGTGTGTGTGTGTGTGCGTGGTGCGTGCGTGTGTGTGTGTGTGTGTGTGGTGGGGGGGTGTGTGTGTGTGTGTGTGCGTGTGTGTGTGTGCGTGCGCGCGCGCGTCGCGTGTGTGTGTGTGTGTGGGGGTATGTGTGTGTGTGTGTGTGTGATGTGTGGGGCGTGTGTGTGTGTGTGTGTGTGTGTGTGTGTTTGGGTGGTGTGTGTATGTTTGGTGTGTCACTGTGTATTTTTTAAAAAAATTGTATTTTATTCTTTTATTTCGAGAACAATGGAATAAGTACTCATGTGCTTTTTTTTTTACATCCAATTTTGTAAATGTCATTCGTTCCCACCGGCACACAATGGCCTACTCTTCCGAAAAGTGGAACGAGTTTTAACGTCTGCGCAAGATGTTTTCTGTGTGTGTGTGAGAGAGAGAGAGTATGTGTGTGCGCGCTCACATACACGCACGTGTGTGTATGTATGCGTGTGCACGTGCGTATGCTTGCGCGCTCGCGTGTCAACGCTTACTTATTGTGCTTCCTTACGTAAATACCTACATGTTCCTGCACATCACAACACTGATATTCGTCCCATATCTTTGTCTAGTCTGTCAGTTTCAAAACACTTTGAATACATCATAAATTTCTACGGTTTCCGAGCAATCTTGGCATGCAACTGACTACATCACTCTTCCGCCAGAACAAACTTTGTCAGTATCAGGTCAATTTCACTGTCTGTCTTCTCTGTCTGTCACTTTTTTTGGGCTGTAGTTTGTGTGTGTGTGTGAGGGGGGTGGGGGGAGGGAGGCGAGGAAGGGGGGTTGTGTGTGTATGTGTGTGTGTGGGGGGGTGGGGGGTGGGGGGGGAGGGGTCGGTGTGTGTGTAGTGTATGTGTGTTGTTTGCGTGTTTTTGTGTGGTGTGTGTGTTTTGTGTGTGTGTTTTTTGTGTGTGTTTTGTGTGTGTGTGTGTGTGTTGTGTGTGTTTGTGTGTGTGTGTTTGTGTGTTGTGTGTTGTGTGTTGTGTGTTTTGTTCTGAGTATTTTATGTGTGTGCAGAGTGTGTGTGTGTGTGTGTGTGTTTTGTGTGTATGTGTGCGTGCGTGCGTGTGCGTATGTGTGCGTGCGCGTGCGCGCGCGCGTGCATGTGTGTGTATACACCAGAAATTGAATCAACATAGATTTTAAATCACAGTTTTTTATGTCAATAGTTGCAACTGACATCTCTTTGAATAAACTTTAACCACACACACAAAAAAACCCCACCATGCTGTTGTCTATTTCTGATAAGCGCGTCCATTGAAAGAATTATTGCGTTTCATTGTGAGTGATTGTGTCCCTTGTCGATGGTCTGTTAAAGAGAAAGACGTTTCTTTGTGAGAAAGTGTGTGGGTTTCCAATTTGTCTGTGTCAGTGGTGGGTTATAGGAGGTCACACGCCCAGTAACGCACGCACGTACGACGGTGATATGAAGTGTGTGTGTGTGTGTGTGAGTCAGTGTGGGTGGGTGGATTAGTTGAATGTTGTAGAAGTGCATGTTGTGATGGTAGGGTCGGATTTTTGTTTTTAAGTAGTAGGCAGGTTATTCTTTCTTTTCATCTTTCTTTCTTTTTAATTTTTTTGTGTGTTTAGTTTGTTGATTGATTTGCTCATTTGTTACTTTTCTGTTTGTTTTATTTCTCTGCTTTTCTTTCTTATTCTTCTTTACTTTTTTGTTTGGTTTTTATTTTTTCCTTTTTTAAATTTTTTTTCTTTCTTTTTGTTTTTATTTTTTTTTAAGATTCTTTTTCTTCTTCTCTTCCTTTCACTTCCTTTTTATGTTGGTTTTTTTTCCCCCTTTTTCTCCTTTCAAATCTTTTTTGTGTGTGGCGATTTTCCATCTTCCGCTGACTACTACTCCGCTATTCCACCACCCAGAAGCAGTTATACTACCATGGAAAAATCCCTTTCAGCTGAAAGCTTAACCGAGACTTGAACCTGTGCCTTCAGTAACCACCAGGTCACGAGTTTGACGTTCAAATCACTAGGCCACACCGTCTGCTAGATGCACAGCAGAGGTTTTTGTGTTATAGTTTATTCTCATTTCTGTTGATATCAGTGTCTGTTCGTGGTGAAATGAAATTGTCTTTCATAAAGCTTCCTTTTAAAGAAAAACACCAAAGGGGGGTGGGGGCCGGAGAAAAGGGAAGAAGAAGGAGAGAAAAGAAAGAAAGAACAGAAGAGAGAGGGAGAGATACAGAGAGAGAAAGAGATACGGAGAGAGAGAGGAGAGAGAGAAGAGAGAGAGAAGAGAGAGAGAGAGGAGAGAGAGAGAGAGAGAAAGAAAGAAAGAAAGAAAAAGAAAGAAAGAAAAAGAAAGAAAGAAAACGAGAAAGAGAAGAAAGAAAAGAAAAACAAAGAAAAGAAAAAAAGAAAGAAAGAAAAGAAAAGAAAGATGAGAAAGAAAAGAAAGAAAAAGAAAGCAAAAAACAGACAGGTAAGGAAAAAAATAAAGAAAAGAAAGAACAAGAAAAAATCGAAAAGAAAAGAAGGAAACAAAACACAGAAAGAAACACAAAAAATGAGAGAGGGACAGAAAGAAAGAAACAAACAAAGCCACAAAAAAGAAATAAAGAAAAACAAAACCCCCACGCATGCAGACAAAGATCGGTCTTTACATTCCGTCCGTCCTCTCTTGGCTTCCCCATCCTTCTAAAACAAATACCGGGTATCAATTCTGACCTCGATCAGCAATGCTCTATACCTCACTACTTCACGACAAAAGGCAACAGACAAAAAAAAAAAAAAAAAGATTCACGCATAATGTAGAATTCAGGTCATGATTGCTGTCCGTCATTTTGCCAATAATATAAAACATCGGGGGAAAAATGGTAACAAAAATGGAAATGACAGGCTTTTTCGCACAGCAATAAACATGTCAGTTCCATGCATTCGAACAAAGAATTTAGATATAGATTTGATTTTTTTTAATAAAAAAGGAGGGAGGGAGGGGGGGGGGGGGGGGGGGGGAAGAAGGAGCCTTGACATACATGAAATTTTACAAAAAATTACTCAAGCGATAATATGCTAGCAGCAAATTTACCTCTATTCTATTGTTTCGTTTTTCTCTCTTTATATTCACTCAGTTGGATACTGCTTTCTTTCTGAGCGCGCGCAAATGCCCGCGTGCGCGTGCAAAACACACACACAGGTGCTTGCGCGAACACACACACACACACACACTCACACACACACATATGCATATACAAACACACGCACGCACGCACACAGCACACACACACACATATGCATGTACAAACGCACACACGCGCATGCGCGCACACATACATACACACAAACACACACACACACACACACACTTATACTTAACACTTAAGCGCTTTGATTTGATTTGGTTTTGCAAGCTATAGCGCCATATAAATTCCATTTAGTAGTAGTAGTAGTGGTAGTAGTAGTAGTAGTAGTAGTAGTAGTAGTGGTAGTGGTGGTGGTGGTGGTGGTGGTGGTGGTGGTGGTGGTGGTGGTGGTGGTAGTAGTAGTAGTAGAAGTAGTAGTAGTAGTACACACACACACACACACACACACACCACACACACACACACACAACACAAACAACAAACAACACACACACACACACACAACAAACAAACACACACACACACACACACACACACACACACACACACACACACACACACACACACACACACACAGAGCTCCTCTTACTCTTCACTTGAGGGACGGGATAGCCTGGTGGTCAGAACATTGCGTTCGCAATCTGACGACCCGGGTTCGATTCCCGTTCAAGGGGGATATTTTCCTCTGGAGTTAACATCAGTGCAGACTCCACTCTCTCTTAAAGTCCTTCGAATGAGACTATAAACCGAGGCGCCGTGTGCGAACGCGCCCAGAACATCTTGCGCACACGTTAAATCCTATTCCGCTTTTCGTAAGAGTAGGCCATTGTGTGCCGGTAGGAACAGATGACAGAATTCACAAATCCGCATACACGCGGGGACTGGATGTGAAAAATTACATAAGTGCTTATTCCATTATCCTCGATATAAAAAAAATTTGTTTTTTAATTCTGATCCTCTGATACCCTTTTGGCCTCATTCCCGACCCGTTCATTCAAAGACCACACAAACTCATGAGAGCAACAACAACAACAAAGAAGACAAGACGAATCAAAGACAAGCTAAGCAAACAGAGACAAGCAGAAAAGACAGAGACAGGGGGAAAAAAGCAACAAGAAACCAGAAAGAAAAAGATATTGCCTGACCAGCAGACAGATTGTGAGAGGAAAGAGAGGAAAGACATCCAGAAGAGGATGGAAGGTAGTGTGGAAAAAGCGAGAGCAAACAACAACAACAACAACAACAGAAAAACAACATGAAAGAAGAAGAGACAGGAGCCAACAGACCCCCCCACCCTCCCCCGCTAAAAAAAAAAACCCACAAAAAAACCAACAACAACAAACCACACACACATGCACACACAAAAACCAAACCAAAACAAAAGAAAAAACAAAACAACAAAACCAAACCCAAACAAGAGACAAAGGGAATAACAGAAAGTTCGAGCAAGAGTCACCACAATGAAAAAATAAACCTTTAAAAAAAGAAGAAGAATAAAACAGACAGAAAACGACAGGAAAATAGACCTAGGAAAAGAAGAAAAAAGAGTGAAAATCAAAGAACCAAAAAAGAGGAAAGAATCACAAACACACAAACACACACACACAAACACACACACATACACACACACATACACACACACACACACAGCAGAAAAGAAAGAAATAGCCATCCAGGCAAAAAGCAAAGAAACAGACAAGAAAAACAGAGGAAACAAAGCCGACAGACACACAAACAAAATGAAAAAAAGCAATAGCACACACACACAGAGGCGCGCGCGCACGCATGCACGCGCGCACGTACACATACATATACACACAAACACACTCTACAACCACAAAAGCACACACATACACGCACAGCTTCACATACACACATACACACACGCACACACAACACACACACACACATCAACACAACACACACACACACACACATCAACACAACACACACACACACCACACACACACACACACACACACACACCCTCACAGAGAGACAGAAAGCAGAGAGTGTTATACAGAGATAAGCTTTAAGCCGACTTATTTCTCTGATTTATGTTCCCTCCTTCCCCTTCTCCATAAACACCCAATCCAAATGAAAAGCCGCATGTTCAGATATCTCTGCTTCAGTTTCTCACCCAAATTAACCCCCTTACATCAACAATCCATTACACTAAAACACGTGAATAACCACGAGCGTGCGTGCGCATGTGCGCTCACACACACACACACACACACACACACACACACACACACAGACGTACACTTAAATACACACACAGACCTACACTTAACACACACACACACACACACACACACACACACAGACACACACACACGAGAGCGAAAGAGAGAGAGACGCTTTGACGCTTTGACGCTTTGACCAATTTATTGTCATTGCCCAAAGTGGCCTATTGACAAGGGGGGTTATACACGACTTTCTTTTGTAAATACAAATAAATACAAGAAAAATCACATGATGCATTTAACGTAATGAAAACCAAAAAACCAAAAATGAGCTCTCTATGAACGGATACGACTTTAAGCTCTGACGTAAACTCAGTTTCAAAATGAACACAAAGTAATAACAAGGATGAACAATAGGAACCAATAAGCAATAACTAAAATAATGAAAAGAACATTCTAGAATGCTATATTAGACCATCCATTGACATTGTATGTGAAATTTTCAAAAAATATTCTTGCTGGAGACTACAGCTTAATTATAAATGTTTCTTTAGGTGTTTCACA
Organism: Rapana venosa; assembly: GCA_028751875.1. NCBI lineage: Eukaryota > Metazoa > Mollusca > Gastropoda > Neogastropoda > Muricidae > Rapana > Rapana venosa. The sequence continues at coordinate 67,659,521 of CM054138.1, forward strand.
AAATGCTGGAAAAAGAGAAAGAAATGCTGTGAAAGAGAGAGAGAGAGAGAGAGAGAGAGAGAGAGAGAGAGAGAGAGAGAGAGAGGAGAGAGAGGAGAGAGAGAGAGAGAGAGAGAGAGAGAGAGAGAGAGGGAGAGCAAGTGAGAACTCTGAACTCTGAAATAGCTTAATAGTACCTAGGCCTAGAGACACAATACATCAAAAGGGAGTGAAAGGGGGGGGGGGTGGGGGGGGGAGGGGGGGGGGGGGGGGGGGGGGGGGGGGGGGGGGAGGAATAGAAAAGAACAATGATATCACAAAACAAATACAATATTGAAATAGCTGAAAAGTTGCACTCATTCTTACCTACACATCTTCCCATGTCAATAACTTTAGGTTATATAACTTGTTAACTCTGCACGCTTACTCATTCCATTTCGATCGCCAAGAACCAACATAAGAAGAGAGAGAGAGAGAGAGAGAGGAGAGAGAGAGAGGAGAGAGAGAGAGAGAGAGAGAGAGAGAGAGAGAGAGAGACAGACAGACAGACAGACAGACAGACAGACAGACAGAGATAGAGAATGCTATCAAAATGATTACAGACATAAGCTGAGCAAAGAGGAACAAAAATGGAAGAAATAACAAAAACAAAAATACCAAACAGGGTCACACTGTGATAAGCTTCATCTGAGTAATTCCTGAGATATATAATTATTCTCCTTTTCTCTTCACCCCCCCCCCCCTCCCCCCCCCCCCCCCCCCCCCCCCCCCCCCCCCCCCCCCCCCCCCCCCCCCCCCCCCCCTTCACATAAAGACCGACACAGAGTGAAAAGATAGCAGAACTAGAGAGGCTATCGCTACATTAATGTATCCTTCCAAATCAACCTCCCTAATCCACAAGCTATTACTTACGCGGACAGACACAAGCAGACAAATGAACGTGCAAGTGTTCGTGCGAGCGTGCGCGCGCGCGCGCATAAACACAGACACATACAGATACAGGCACATCACACACTCACATACACACATTTCTTGTCTCTCTGTCTGTGTATCTATCTCTCTCTCTCTCTCTCTCTCTCTCTCTCTCTCTCTCATCTCTCTCTCTCTCTCTCTCCTCTCTCTCTCTCTCTCTCTCTCTCCTCTCACTCTCTCTCCTTCCCCTGTGTGCGTGTGTGTGTTTGTGTATGTTTGTCTATCGAGTTCTCTCTCTATGCTCTCATACACACACATAAAAACACACACACACACACACACACACAAACAAGCACGCACGCACACACACACACACCACTACACTACACTTCACTACACATCACAACACTTCACTACACTACACTTCACTACACTACACTACACTTCACTACACTACACTACACTACGCTACACTACACTACACTACACTACAGTACACTACACTACACTACATTACACTTCACTACACTACACTAAACTACACTACACTAACTACAATACAATACAAAAAAACTCATTTAAAAAAGCCCAAAGAAACTAACCAAGCATATCTCCAAGCAAAGAGCCCAAACCGAACAGAAACACGTCAATAACAGGGAATGAATGCGAGGGGGAAAAATTACAGAAAGATCACAGACAAGGTTAATTCGATAACAGCTTGGTGTGAGTCATTTCCCAGAGGTATATCCCCCCCTTTCCCCATAAAACAGACTTAGAGTGAAAGGAGACAGAACCAGTGCTACACTAACCTCTCCCCCTAATTAACCCAGATATCCTCCGTGCATTGCACATATAAACACACACACAAACACACAAACAATACACACACACACACACACACAAACATACGCACACACACACATTCTGATTCTTTCTTCTGATCATGTGGTATCACATAAAGTCGAAAGACCTTAAAACTTAAGACTACTACTACAACTACAATTACTACTACTACTACTACTAATACACAGACACACACTCACTCACTCACTTTCTCGCACAAGCACACACACATACACACACAATAGACACGCACGCATGCACGCAATCACGCACACACATGCACAATAGAAAGAAAGAAAGAAAGATGGATATATAGATAGATAGATAGATAGATAGATAGATAGATAGATAGATAGATAGATAGATAGATAGATAGATAGATAGATAGATAGATAGATAGATCGATATAGTACAATACCAATTCTTTTTTAAGTAAAAAAATAAACAATCGGAAATTAACCAAATAATTATCCAAACAAAGAGGCAACACAAATGTCAATAACAGGGACTGAACACAGGGAAAAGTTACAGAAAGATCACAGACAAGGTTAATCTGATAACAGCTTGGTGTGAGTCATTTCTCTGACATAGATTCCTTTTCCACATAAAACAGACTTAAAGTGAAAGGGGACAGAACCAGTGCTACATTAACCTCTCCCCCAAATTAACCCTGAAATCCCCCGTAAACTACATCACACACACATACAAACACACACACACACCCCACACACACACACACACATTCCAATTATTTCTTTTGATCATCTGGTATCACATAAAGTGGAAAGACCTTAAAACTAAAGACCTATTACTACAACAACTGCTACTACTATAACTACTACAACTACAACAACAAACTACTACTACTACTACTACTACTACTACTAATACACAGACACACACTCACTCACTCACTTTCTCGCACAAGAACACACACATACACACACCCATACACACGCACACATGCACGCAATCACGCACACACATGCACAATAGAAAGAAAGAAAGAAAGAAAGAAAGAAAGATAGATAGATAGATAGATAGATAGATAGATAGATGGATGGATAGACAGACAGAGTGACAGATAGATAGATAGATAGATAGATAGATAGATAGATAGATAGATAGATAGATAGACAGACAGATAGATAGATAGATAGATAGATAGATAGATAGACAGAAGACAGACAGACAGAAGACAGACAGATAGATAGATAGATAGATAGATAGATAGATAGATAGATAGATAGATAGATAGATAGATAGATAGATAGATAGATAGATAGATAGATAGATAGATAGATAGATAGATAGATAGAATACAATTTTTTTAATCAGGAAACTAACCAAACAATTATCCAAACAAAGAGGCAACACTTAAAACAACAATGCCAATAACAGGGAATGACACAGGGAAAAGTTATATAGAAAGACGCGAGACAAGGTTAATCCGATAACAGCTTGGTGTGAGTCATTTCTCTGATTCCTTTTCCCATAAAACAGGAAAGGGGACAAAACCAGTGCTACATTAACCTGTCCCCCTAATTAACCCAGATATCCTCCCTACATTGCACACACACACACACACACACACACACATCCTTGCCCCAAACTGTCATATCCCTATGACGGACTACCATTCTGTCTCAAGAGATATTCATAAGCCTAAGATGTGAAAGAGAGTTTACAGTTGTCTGAAATCTTCTTCCTTTTCTTTTACTTTTGAAGAAAACAAATCAAAGAAACTTGTCCGAAATCTTCTTCCTTTTCTTTTACTTTTGAAGAAAACAAATCACAGAAACTGGAGGACATTTTTATACTTGCAACATTAATTTCTTACATCGAAACAACTGTCTTTTTCGATTAATAACGTCAATGGCCAAAAAGAGCAAAGTATTTTTTTTCTAAAAGAAACCGTTTGAAGTCAAACTAACAAATGGATTGGAAGATTTGTTTGTATCACATCAAGGTGAACAGTGTTTTTTGATCAATAAAGAGTGCGACCCCCCCCCCCCCCCCCCCCCCCCCCCCCCACCCCCCCACCCAAAAAAGGAAAGCGTTCATAAAAGGAAAAGGAACAGACATGATTAGGTTTGTGATCTAATTATCGATAGTTCAAGAAAAATGTCCATATACAAAGATGTCTATACGAACGGAAACATACACGCACGCGCGCGTGTGGGTACGCACGTATATACTTACGCACGTATACACTATCATCCATCCATTCACTAATATATACACGCTGGAGCTCAGGCACACACACGCACACACACACACACACACATACATAGACATACACACACACTTTCTTATAATAATTAAGATAAACTTCAAACAGGCTGTGGCTCTTTGGTCTTCAAAAATGGTATTAATTAAGAAAAATCGCATAGAATCCGGAATGTATTGTACTCAAAAACGTGTATGTTTTCTTGAAAGAAAGATTGTTTTCAACTTCAATCAAAACCAAAACAAATCACAGCAATATCAAGTTTGCTAGATATCGAATAAATCAAACATCAAACACTCAAATTACGTTTAATCCCTAATATTTCTGAAAATACACAGGACGCAGCGATATTGAGAACAAAAAAATATATTGCAAAAGGTGTCTTTGAAAAGTCTGATGTATAAAACATCCCCAGTTTAGAAAGCATCAATAAGAACATGCACGCACGCACGCACACACACACTAACACACACACTTACACACACACACACACACACACTAACACACACACTTACACACACACCACACACACACACAAACTCACACACACACACTACACTATCATCTAGACAGCAAATTAAGTATAACACAGACCAAAGTTCTGTTTACATACGAACACAAAAAATAAATCAACTTTTTTCTTTTTTTGGTTGTGTAATGGAACGAGTAAGAGAAACTTTGCAAAACTTCAAAAAGTGGAAGCAAACTTGTGGAGCATCTTGTGTGCACGCATTCCCATATTCTAAACGGCAAACATTTCAACCTTTGATGTCAAAACATGCATGCACATACACTTATTCCAGCAAGTGGACCACAGAGTTGAAACATCCTTTACAGAAGAAAAAAAATGGAATGAGAATGAACAGGGTAGGGGTGAGGAGGGGTTGGAGGTCGAGAGGGGTAGAAGGTGGGTGGGGAAGGGGTTGGGGAGAGATGAAGAAATTAGGAATCGAATGTGAAAGAGAGGAAAGGAAAAGAACAGAAAGGTTAGGAAAGCAATAAGCTGGAAGTATGCAAGGAAAGGAAAATACACAAAGACGAGGACAGTAACATCATACACAGATCAAAGAGCAAAGAAAGAAAGAAAGAAAGGAAATAAAGAAAGAAAGAAGAAAGAAAGAAAGAAAAAGAGAAAAGAAAGAAAGAAAGAAAAGAAAGAAAAAGAAAGAAAAAAAAAGAAAAAAAAAGAAAGAAAAAGAAAGAAAGAAAGAAAGAAAAGGAAAGAAAGAAAAGAAAGAATAAAAGAAAGAAAAGAAAGAAAGAAAGAAAAGAAAGAAGAAGAAAGAAAAAAAAAAAGAAAGAAAAGAAAAGAAAGAAAGAGAAAAGAAAGAAAAGAAAAGAAAGATAAAAAAAAAGAAACGAAAGGAAAGAAAGAAAGAAAAGCAAGAAAGAAAAGAAAGAAAGAAAGAAAAGAAAAGAAAGAAAGAAAAAGAAACCAAGAAACAAAAAAACCAAACAATGAAACAAAGAAAATTGTCAACAAAATGAGCACACACACACACACAACACACACACACACACACACACCACACACACACACACACCACACACACACACACACAACACACACACACACACACACATATCAAACCTAGATTCATGATAAAAAGAAATACAAGTTTTCTTCCCTGATTCAATTTCTTTTCTGCCTCACTTGTCAATAGACGGATTCCCCGTGTGGATCCAGGGGGCCTGTCAGTATAGAGAGCAACCCCACCTTCTGAAAATTTGTGTGATGCGAATTCCCTCTTGTCTATCTGTCTCTCTTTGTTTTTGCCTTGTTCCTTTTTCTTTCTGACACTTCATTTTTGCCTATTTTCTGTGCGCGCAAACACACACACACGCACACACACGCGCGCACACACACGCGCAACACACACACACACACACACACACACACACGCGCACGCGCGCGCGCACGCACACACACACGCCCACACACACACACACACACGCACGCACGCGCGCACACTCACACACACACACAACACACACACATAACGGGATATCCTGGTGGTTAGAGTGATGCACTCATGATCTGCTGATTTCGATTCTAATTCAAGAGGATTTTTTCCTCTGGAGTTAACATCAGTGCCGACTTCACTCTCCCCAAAAGTCCTTCGGATGAGACTATAAACCGAGGCTCCGTGTGCGAACAAACAAAACAACTTGCGCTCGCGTTAAATCCTGTTCCCCTTTTGGAAAGAGTAGGCCCTTGTGTGCTGGTGGGAACAGATGACAAAATTTACAAAACCGCATACACACGGGGACTGGATGTAAAAAAAGCACATGAGCGCTTATTCCATTATCCTCAATATAAAAGAATAAATGAATAAATAAATAAAACACAGACACACACACATACGTACGCACATACGCACGTACGCACACACACACACACACACACACACACACACACACACACACACAGATAAACCCCCACGCCTAACCAAAACAAGGTCACAGTCCACTCACTCTCATCCTCTGATAAATCATGGGCTTGATGCCAAATTGGAAAACTACTGAACCGGGAAATATGTCCCTCATCAATATAGACACCACCCTTGACTGAATACCATCAACGCTAAAAGAAAAAATCATTAGATAATGTTTCTAACCCAACAATCAAAGAAAATCCCCATAATATATAATTATACACAAGTTCGCTTATGTGTGAGTGTATGCATTGTGTGCGCTTGCACACGCATGCATTAATGCACGCAGTTAGTCTTACAACAAGAAATGTGGGGACAAAGTACGTACAAACGCAAGCCAGTGGCACACAAACCTTTCTCTCCCTCTCTCTTTCTCTCTGTCTCTCTCTCTCTCCCTCTCTTTCTTTCTCTCCCTCTCTTTCTTTCTCTCCTCTCTCTCTCCCTCTCTCTCTCTCTCTCTCTCTCTCTCTTTCTCTGTCTCTCCCTCTCTCTCTCTCTCTCTTTCTCTGTCTCTCTCTCTCTCTCTCTCGCTCTCTTTCTCTCTCTCTCTCTCTCTCTCTCCTCTCTCTCTCTCTCTTTCTCTCTCTCTCCCTCTCTCTCTTTCTCCCTCTCTCTCTCCCTCTCTCTCTCTCACTCTCATTGTATCCTCGTTACCCTATGTGTCTCTGTCTGCATGTCTGTCTGTCTGTCTGTATATCTGTCTGTCTATCTGTCTGTGTATCTGTCTGTCTATCTATCTGTTTGTCTGTCTGTCTGTCTATTTGTTCATCTGTCTGTCTGTCTATCTGTCTGTGTATCTGTCTGTCTGTCTATTTGTCTGTCTATCTGTCTCTCTGTCTGTCTGTCTATCTGTCCGTCTGCCTCTCTGTCTCTCTCTTCTTCTTTTTTTGGTCACCTTCCTTTTTATCTCACTCCCTTATACACACACACATGAACAGACGTGAATGCGTGCGTGCGTTTGTGCGTGTGTGAGTGTGTGTGTGTGAGAGAGAGAGAGAAGTATGTATGTCACTGAAGGAAATGACGACAAAGAAGAAAAAGACAGCTAAGAAAAAGAAGGGTGGAAAGGGTAAAAAGACAGAATAGAAAGAAGAACAGGACCAGAAGAAAACTAAGAACAGTAACAACACCAGCAACAACAACATCACCATCATCATCAGACCCGTGACCTTGGCGGTCGTGGGGGAGACACGAAAGACGATGCCGTGGTAAGCCTCCTCCATCCATCTCGGTCCTCGGCTCTGCGCAGTAGTGCAACAACAACAGCCACAAACAAAAACAAAACCAACATCAGCAGGGTTTTTTTAAAAATAGCAAACCCAAAACACCCAACTATATAGAGGAAGACGAGGATAACCACAACAAAAACACCTACAACAACAGCAACAACAAGAAGAACAACAGAGGATACAACAGGAAAATAACCAGAAAAAGGAGACAAAAACATTTTAATTGAAGCAAAACAATTTAAGGTGGTAGGGGTGGTGGTAAAGGTGTTTCCATAGCCTATGTTGTCGTAGGGGAGCAAAGCATCAGAGACCTCAGCTTCTCCAGGGGCCAGCATATTGAGGGCAGCGCACATCTCCTCTACCTCGCTGCTTTACTTTCCCTGACCCTAAAGAGGGCAGGTACCCATTTACAGCCAGGTGAACTGGGGGATTGTACTGAAGCCCAGACGCGCAAACAGTCACCCATCCACTTGGTAGCCACGCTCGATGCTGCTTAACATTGGTTTGGGGGAAAGCGAGTGCTCCGACCACTGAGCCATTCCGTCCCCTATACAACTTAAACAAATCAACAAAACATGAGTTATTTTATTCTGTATCGAATTTCGCTGTTTCACGTTCCCTACTCTCATTCCTGATTTTCCTGTCACCATCTTCCTGGTTATCTTCTGCCTTCTTGGTCTATTCTCCCGCCTCTTTTACCATTTAAACTTCAAAGAAAACAAATTCTCTCCCAAGGTGAGATCAATGCGCTGGCCCTGGCTATCCGGTGTTCGAACGCATGCAGAACATCTTGCGCACACGTTAAATACTGTTCCGCTTTTCGGAAGAGTAGGCCATTGTGTGCCGGTGGAAACAGATGACAGAATGTACAAAAACGCATACACACGGGGACTGGATGTAAAAAAAAGCACATCAGTGCTTATTCCATTATCCTCGATATAAAAGAATAAAATAAAATAATAAAAAAATAAATTGAATAACTGCCACATTAAATGTTGTCTGAGCGTTCAATGACAACGAAGAATTTTTATTTCGAAATCCACACACATATAGTTTTTCCTTCTCTGGTTTCGCTTCCTTTTTTTTTTTTTTAAAAACAAGAAATTTAAAAACTCAATCAGGAAACCAAGAAAAGAAAACAGTCTACATTTCAGATCTTCTTTTAACCACCACACTCCTTCCCCGAAGTGGGAAATGCGGCTACCTTAATGGTGGGCCAAAGCCGGTCGTACCTAAAAAAGTCGCTCCATTGGTGAACCTCGTAACTCAAGCAGACCAACAAAACAAAAAAATGGAAGAAAAAACAGGGCGAGTCACCATCACAGTCCAAACTCCGAGGTCACGACCTTTTCCAATCAATCTGTCAATACCGATGGGATTATGAGCAAATTGGAAAAACCACTGAAGCAGAAACTGCTTACTTGGCAACGGTACGGAAATTAGTAATGGCTGTGTGCTAGAATCTGGACAATGATGGTTTTTGATAGAGAGAAGAAACGGTGAAAAGAGAGCGGAAGAAAGGAGAGGAGAGGTGAAGAAGAAGAAAGAGAAGAAGAAGAAGAAGAGAAGAAGAAGAAGAAGAAAGAAAGAAGAAAGAGAGAGAGAGAGAGAGGAGAGAGAGAAGAGAGAAGAAGAGAGAGAGAGGAGAGAAGAGAGAGAGAGAGAGAGAGAGAGAGGAGAAGAGAGAGGAGAAGAGAGAGACTGTTAATCAGTTGTACACAGGTTTGGAAATGTTAGGGGTGGGGGGGGGGGGGGGGGGGGCTGTTTGTTTGCTGCTTCATCTTTTATGACGTCCCCGCCTTACTGTTCCCACGTCACTCATTCCAATCTCCCTGCCACAGCCATACCCAGATTCGTTATGGCTTATCCTCAGGGTCAGAATTCACAGGAAGCCCATCACTATCAGGCCGCCGTCGGGCCACGAGCGCGAGGGGCCCTGCACTGCTGCTGGGTCACTTTGATGGTGTTCAGTGGTGCCTGTTCTGAACTAACATATGCAGAACACCACCTACTAAGCCCCCTACTAACGACAGTATTAGCTCAGTCGTGGAACAAGACTAAGTGCAGTTGCCCACCCGAGAAAAACTACCGCTGCATCCCTCCAATGACCGTCCCCCGCGAACCTCCAACACCAAAGGCTTTGACACTAGCTCACCACAGGACAGAAGTGCATGGGCAAACTGAATATGAGGTCACCATGAGACCAGAGCAACAGGGACCACCGAATCAGAGGCAGTTTTTGTTTTATTGCATGATGATCAATGGCAATGAGGATGGTATAATGCTGCTGCTGTGGAAGTGCATATGCATTGAAACTACTTGACAGGGTTGTACTCTACGCTTACTATCATAATGTATCCCGGCGTCAACTGGGCCTGAGAGATACAGACACCTGCAGCGTTGGTCAGGTAATTTGATTAACACTCTCAAATTCGCAACAGTTAAGTGGATGAAGCTCGACTGTGTAGTACCAGTCTTCCCACTGAGCCCACAGCACACACTCTGGGTAGGAGCCGGCCGGAGTTCGAAAAACCCCTATGACTCTTATGGGAATCAAACCCGTGACCTTCCAGTCCGAAATCCAAGGCGCTAACTACTGCGCCATGGCGGCTGGTCAGAAAATAAAGGTTTGATAAGTTATTTTGCCCAAGCCCTAAAATGAGTAAGTTCTTCTTTGTTAAACGCTCAGCCACCAACTATTGTTGTCTGTTATATGAACGAAAATGCGATGGGCCTGACAAGTCAGACCCAGTGTATCCCACTTCAGGATGGGAGAGAACTGCTATATTTTAAGTCTTTCTTGGGGGAAAAAGGCACAAGACGGCCGAAAATAGACAAGGAGGAGGTGACAAAAAGAAAAAGAAACAAGGCAGAAACATAGAGAGGGTTAGAAATGCAAGGAATTACTAGCATAGAATGTCCAGAGAAGGTGGGTATGCTACTTATACTGACAGGCCCCTGGCATCCAAAAGGTAGAGATTCCTGAGTTATTGATGCGAGCAGTGTGCCTTGGCCCGACCGAAAAAGTTGCTGTTTTACTGTGAAATGTTATGTTGAGGTTGTCTTCTCCATGATAAACTCTTAGCCTAAGAATATGCGCTTTGCATTAAAGGAGATAAATCAGGAGCTATCCATAACATGCAGACCATTGGAGTACCACTGAAGATTTCTCCACCCATCACGAAATTTTGCATTCCGTGCCAAATTGTTCCACTCAAGGCAAGTCAATTCTCTAATGTTTTCTTAAGAGAAGAAGAAGAACAACAACAACAACAACGACGATAATAACAACAACGACGATAACAACAACAAATTAACAATAACAAAACAAAACAACAGCAACAATAAAGAAAATGAAAGGCGAAGGTGTACTAATGACACCAACATCAACCCAACTAGAAACGCAATACCAAAAGCAGTAACAACATAATCCAAATACATCTATACATTCTACATTCTTTTCCTCCCAACCTCCCCAATTGCACCCCCTGCAAGCTTTTGAATGGAAAACTTATCCCAACTCAAAACGGGACATGATAACATTCCCACACCATAATCCCTCTTAAACAGAAAACGCTCTATATAATCTAGGTGTTGCTCTATCTCCCATTCACCAAGACATGAGGTCACGGCCTTTTCCAATCAATCCGTCAATACTGATGGGATTATAACCCAAATTGGAAAGCTACCTAAGCAGAGACGCTTTACTTGGCAACAGTATAGTGACTGAGTGACTGTCAATGGTAGTGTGTTTTCAGGGTGCCTTCACACAGTTGTTCACGTGCTTCCACTCCCAAATCCCCCCCCCCCCCCTCTCTTTCTTCTGTATCTGTTTCTGTCTATCTGTCTGTCTGTCTGTCGTCTCTCTGTCTGTCTGTCTTCCTCTCTCTCTCTATCATTCTCTCTCTCTCTCTCTCTCTCTCTCTTCTCTCTCTCTCTCTCTCTCTCCTCTCTCTCTCTTTTCTCTCTCTTCTCTTCTCTTTCTCTCTCATGAGTCCTTATTCCATTTTCCTGGATACAGAAGATAAATAAATAAAATAAATCAAAATCTCTCTCTGTCTGGCTGTCTCTGTCAGTTTGTCCTTCCCCCCCCCCACCGACCCACACACACATTCACACGCAGGCACACAAACACACACACACACACACACGCACACAAGCACACAAGCACACACACACACACACCACACACACACACACACATTCACACACATACACAGATGCATGTGAAAAAGAGAACCCCACTGACAAATAGGTCTAGGCCACAGAGTCAGCATAGTTCTTTTGAAATATGTCCTTGGCCTTTAAAATCCCTCCATTCTTACCAGAAAATGCCAAGAAAAAGAAGCAACGAAAAAGAAGAAGAAGAAGAAGAAAGAAGAAAAAAAAGAAGAAGAACAACAACACACAACAACAACAACAAAACAGCAACAACACACAACAACAACAACAACAAGAAAACAGCCCAGCCAACCATTGTCAAAGAACACGGCATTAATCTCCAAACTTTGAATACATTCGTCTCCCTTGGAAGCCACGAATTCAGAAGACGGGTCATGACCTTCTCAATTCATCTCCTGAACACTGAAGCCTTGAGGACGACATTGATAAAAGCTCACTCCATCCCAAGAGCTGTCCTTCAAGATGATGCACACACTTTATCCTAAACCCCCAACCCACCCACCACCACCCCAAACAACCTTCACCCCAGTCTCTTCTGAAAACACTCCTACCTAATCTTTCTCCTATGCTCACTCTCCTACACTCCTTCCCCCTCCTCTACCCCCCCCAAAAAACAACCAACAATAGTAAATGTAACAAAAACTAGGTTATATTTTGCTCCCCGCCCCCTCCCACCCTGTCCCCCCTTCAAACATCTCAAAGAAAACATGTTTCTATGGACGTTTTTTGTCATGCAGCTAAAAAAAAACATAATGGGAGCAGACTACTATGCTAAACAATTCACCCTGTTTTCAAATTCTTTCTCTCTCTCTTTGAATGCATGTATACACATTTTAATGTACAGTTAAAAGAAGGCGAGACACTTTTGTTTGGCATAACAAAGACAGGATAGGGACACTGTGGTGGTGGTGGTGGTGGTGGAGAAGATTATATGAATTGCTGTTTACTTGTTCCTTACTCACTTGCTTATTCATTTGTTTATTTATTTACTTATTTTTCATTCATCATGTGTTTATTTGTTGATTTATTTATCTACTTATTTACTTATTCATTTTTTTTTTAGGGTAAAGGACAAAAGGACTAATGTGCTTTTCATTTTTACATCCACTCCCATTGTACATGCAGTTACATTGGCAGACATTGCTGAATTCGGAGCATTTCAGATCAGTATTTAAGGAGAGGGATGGTTATGCACGTCTGCTCAATTCCCCTGTAACAACACACACAAAATATTAACAGGTGCAAATTATGTTTTTGACTATATGGAATAGCCTTAGTAGGGATAGTACATGATTTAACTGGACCACAGCCTTAGTAGGGATAGTACATGATTTAACTGGACCACTCTGCTCTAAGTTTTGGTGATAGACAAGAATATAGTGAACAGCAAAGTTTACCTTTGACTAAGGAACACTTCTTGCAGAAAAAGAGTTTACTAGTCCATTACTTGACCACACCTAATCAGTGCAAAAATATGTGACTTAGCTTCATGTTTGGTATCTTTTTTCTTTCCATTCTTACCATAGATAACATATATTTCTCCATTTTAAGAATCAATATTTTATTTGTTTGCATATGTGTATTTACAATTGGCAACATTTGGATTGATGGTCTAAAACTAATGCATCTGCCTAACAATCAAGAAATATTGGTTTGCTCCTCATTAGCACCTGAACTTTTCCCCCCATTCTTAAGACCTTGAGTGTCACAGCCCTAGGCTAGAAATAGATTTCACTCAAAGAGAAACACAGCCAAACATCATTTCTCTAATCCCCCCAACAGACACCACTGTATTGCCAACATGTCCTTTTCACTGTCATTCACCCATGCCCCTAGGTCATGGTCTTCACCAATCAATGTGTCAATACCAACAGGATTATATGGAATTGAAAAATCGCTGAATCAGAAAATCTTTACTCAGCAACAAAAGGAGATATTCTGAATTGCAAGGTAAGGCAATATAAGGCGTGTTTCTTAGGTCTAGACCAAACTTGTGTGAAGAGAATCATAAAAAAGAAAGAAAAGAATGGAAAGAGGAAATGAATGAAAGAAAGAAAGAAAGAAAGAACGAAAGAAAGAAAAAAAAATAATGAAAAAGGACAAAGAAAGAAGACCAAACCAACAGAGAAGAAAGAGCAAACAAAAAATGTGAAAGAAAGAAAGAAAACAGAATATGATGCATTTCATTCAGCACTGTAAAAGAAGACAAGAAAAGACAACAGAACAGAATGACAAAGAACAGAAATACAGAGAGAAAGAAAACCACTTTCTTTCAACTCAACATTGAACCCCACATACACTGACCATTACAACAACTCTTGATAAAACACTCCCAGAAAATGGGTTCCTCAATTGTCTTGACTGATAAAATGTCAATAATTTAGCTTCCAGTCCCACTTAAGGTTTACATTTTGTCTGTATATTCTACAGATATTTTCACACTTACTTCTTTCCTACAAATCCCAAAGTAATTTTATAACCAATTCCAAGCATATAAACTGAGCACTTGAAGGGTTTTGTTATTGCTGCTCTTTGATTTTTTTCCTTTTATTTTGTTTGTGGCTGTTTATGTTTTGTTTCTGTTGTTGTTATTATTGTTGTTTTTGTTGTCATTGTTACCATCATATAGTGCCATAATCTAGGGTCACTGCTTTTTGGAATAAATTTGTCAGCACTGAAGATACAATAATGCAACTGAAAATCACTTGATTAAGAGAACATCTTTATTATACATGAGCCTTAAATAGCACTGTAAGCAAGTCCACAGTTTTTGTTTTTCTTGTATTTTGAACTATTTTTATTTATTTAATTTTTTTTATCAAGGATAGTGGAATAAGCACTTATGTGGTTTTTTACATTCAGTCCCCATGTGTATGGGGTTTTTGTAAATTCTGTCATCTGTTCCCACCGGCACACAATGGCCTACTCTTACGAAAAGCGGAACAGGATTTAACATGTGCACAAGATGTTCTGCGTGCGTTCGCACATGGGGCCTCGGTTTAGAGTCTCATCCGAAGGACTTTTGGGGAGAGTGGAGTCTGCACCGATGTGAACTCCAGGGGAAAATATCTCCTTGAACGGGAATCAAACCCGGTGGTCACATTGTGAGCGCAATGTTCTTACCACTAGGCTATCCCGTCCCCCTATTAGACCTATCTGGTTTCCCAAATGAGGGATTTTTGCATATGCAATCATGTTTACATACCGTTAAGGATATACATCACACCTTCAGGGATGACCTTTTAACATGAAGTCATTTTTCACTGTTTGAAGTGCTGTCTGTCACACACACACACACACACACACTCTATCTCTCTCTCTCTCTCTCTCTCTCTCTCTCTCCCTCTCTCTCTCTCTCTTTTCTTCTTTTTCTTCTTCTTCTTCTACCTCCCTTTCTTCCTTCTTTTTCTTCTTCTTATTCTTCATCTTTTTCCTCTTCATCTTCTTCTTTCACCTGACCCCCACTACCCAGCAATACACCCACATCTCACCTACTTCGTTCCTTACCACAGTACCTACACGATGAAAAACAACAACACTCCCCTCCCCCCTCCCCCAACAAAACAAACCAAAAAAAACCAACGCCCTAGAAGATGAAGAAGATGCTTAACAGAAATAAAGGTTAGGGGGCCAATGTAACTCTTTAGAAACCTGACCACTGCTTTTGATGTGTCACTATCTCCATGTGAAAGACACAGAACAGTAAGGGGCCAGTCAGACATTGCCACTGTCCTCCTCCCTCAAGCAGTGAATGCATTCAGTCTTCATCTAAAGAAGCTTAAGGCCATCACCACACCAAGCGCCCTGGTCATGGCCCTATGCCAACTGTGCTCTCAATACTGGAGTTACTGAAGCAGAATTGGAAAACTACTCAGTCGGAAGATTTTCCCTTCTGGTTGTGACTTCCTGCCAAGCTGTCAAAATGAAGCTGTAAAGAAACCCAGATAATGTTTCTATTCTGTCAGGCAAAGGAAGCCAGTGGTGCTTAGTGGGATTGTCTCCATATCACTAGGGAGAGGCCTTTTCAGGTCAGTGGACTGAATAATTCACCACTCCTTTGCTATCACTTTTTTTTAGATAGTGTATGTCAGGGATTGACGTATATGTACGCCCACATGTATAGCAGTGTATGGTGTATTTATTCCTCCCAGGTGATCGTCAAATTTGTAAGTCCAGCAAGTGGCCACGCACATCCCTTTACCCTGTGACTTCCTTTTTTTTTTTATATAACAAACATTCCAATCCAATATCCCTAAATAAAACTGAACACACACCCACAGAGAAAACTAAGTTTGCTTAAAAAGCAATAAACAAAATGTCATTAAAAAAGCAGATGTCTCTTTTTGGGGTTCGTTCTTTAAACGTAGAGAGTTAGAGAGAAAACAAAAGCTGGTAGTTGGTGAGGATGGAAAGACTTCGACAGGGAATTCTGTCATTTCTGATGACACTGATCTGCTTGATGCAAAATATTTTTGAAAAGACAAATATATATGAAAGAGTGAATTAATTGCTCATATTCTTTATCCATATCTGCTTTATGCTGGATTTTAAAATGTATTTATGTCAGAAGCAGATTTCTCCAAAATGACAGTAACACAGCTTTGGCAGGGAAACTCGTCACCATGGTTTGTGCAACTCCGGTTTTGGGCTTTTTATTGTCTGTGACTGTGGTTTTCAGCCAAAATATTTTTTTTCTGGGGGGGGGGGGGGGGGGGGGGGTGGGGGTGGGGGGAATTGCTGCCAAACAGTAAGTACAGATGTTGCCTTGGGTTATTATGCACTTCCTGTGTGTATTTTCAAATGGGATTTGTATGCATTTTGTCTGAAATGGAGTGGTATAAAATACAACATTTTGCCTTTATTGAATGCTTAGACAACAAATTTTATTGTCTGCCATATAAGTGAAAAATCCTTGTGCAGCCATTAAGCATCTGCAAGTCAGGTCCAGTGCATCCAACTTCAGCATGGGAGGGAAGTGTCATCTTTTAAATCTTTCTTGGAAAAGTCAGAAAAATACACCAAAAAAGGCAGAAACTAGGCAAGAAGGCTTGAAGAACAAGAAAAGGAAACAAGTCATAAAAATAGAAAGGGATAAAAGAGATGGAATTTCTATCATATAAAACCATGAAGATGGGGATGTTGTTAATACTGACAGACCCTTGGCATCCCCACAGGGGAAGATACAACATTGAAGCGTATTACAAAAGTAAGTAAGGGGAGGTATACCCCAACTTACCATGAATTGATATTTCCTCTCTATTACTAAGTTTAATAATTTAAAAAAACTAATATCCATAAAGAAAAATAAGCTTAAAAATAGAGGTATACTAAAAAGAACTCTAAGGGTAGCAATAAGGTTTTGAATGGATTGCAGTGAGTCACCGGCTTATGCTAGAAAAAATTCCAGTCAAAGGGAAACATCGGCCAAACATCATTTCTCTAATCCCCCAACAGACTGCACTGTATTGCCAACGTGGCCTTTTCACTGTCATACACTCAGGCCCTAGGTCATGGCCTTCTCCAATCAATGTGTCAATACCAACAGGATTATATTTGAATTAGAAAATCATCCAATCGGAAAGTCTTTACTTGGCAACAATGCAGACATTGTGAATTGCAAGGTAAGGAAACAAGCTGGGATGAAGGTGGATATTTCTAAGACGTGCACAAAGCAACCTGTGTACAAAAAAGATTTTGAGTGTGAGAAGAAGTAAAAAAGGAGAGAGAGAGAGAGAGAGAGAGAGAGAGAGAGAGAGAGAGAGTAGTTTGCGTTTAATTAAGTACTGGGAGTATAGGAGAGAAAGAGTAAAGAAAGAATGAGAAAAAGAAAGATCATGTACATGATTCAAAATAAGCTCCACTCTTTTCCGTCCTGTGGTTAAAACTTGACCATACACCTCCCCATAGATCGATTCCTTCTAATATGAATTATGTAGAAGACTAGACCAATCCAATCCTGTTGTTTATAGCCCTGCCGACCACAGAGGCCATATCAGGGCTACCATCTGGCTAGACAACTTCTTTACAGTAGGTTTAAGTGTCATTTTAAGCAATAAGTTTTACTATTTAAAAAAACTTCTACTTACATGTTAAGAAGTTTAGGCAACACTACTTAAGTCTTTGCTAGCTAAATGTTTTTTTTAAAAACCAAGGAACTGAATTCTTGTGATGAGTGGGTTTCCACACACATTATAAACGCATACTAAAAATAATGTGTCTCGGCCAGGTTTTCTAGCAACTTTTGGTTCTATAATGAAAAAATAGATATACAAGCAGAAAACGTGTTGTTCTTCTCTTATGCAACACGTATTTTCTAATGAGTCCCATGAAAGTAAGGACAAGGCGTACTTTCTTAGCTCCACCCAAAGGAGTATAGTTCCACAAGAATAGTGACAAAAAAGAATACAGGAATCACAGCTTACTGGAAGACAAGCAGTAAACCTATTCATCAAATAATGTAAGTAAACAGACTTTGTCACATTTGGAAAGTATCTTTCATGAGAAAACTATCATGTTTTCCAGACTTTGCTAAGATTTTCAAAAAAAATAATCTTTACAGCATTAACAAATCTATTAATGACGCTAAAATGGAGTGAAACAAATAATACTTGTAACAGTAACATCTGAGATATAATTGTTCACAAGCCAACCTTTTTAGCAACAACAAACTAAATTAAATCGTATATAAGCATAACTATAAACCCACAGAGCTTCTGACATCAACCCTTCACATATCTTCCACAGACCAACCCTGTGCATTTGTTTAAAATCTATAACAAACAACTTTGAAATAAATGGAGATGAGAGGTAATAACCTTTGCAACAAAAGGTGAGATAGATTCATGGTTAACCAGAAATCAAAGTGAAACATCACCTTATCATCCCCTCCACCCCCGAAAAAAATCTAACAAAAACAAGAAACACACAACACACACACACACACACACACACACACACACACACACATACACACACAGCTGAACTTCCATGTATACAAATAACTATAATAGAGTCTCAGAGTCCAAGGCCAGTCTCTCCATATCTCCTATCAGTACCAAAGGGCAAAACTGTCATTGACAATCACTGAAACAGAAAATTCTTTCACATGGCAACAATACGGAAGCCATCAATGATGCTATAAGATAATCTAGTATTAATCTATCTCACAACAAAGAAACTGCCTGCATGACAAGAATAAGAAAAACAAGATGGAGATTAAAAAATATGTAGGAAAAAAACCGTGGTTCTTTCCAAACCTAGGCCCTCTTCATTCTTCACCTTGGAGCAAATCTTCCGCATACATAACTTGGTAGAATGGTGTCCATAGTGATTTAAATCATCTGGAAAGTCTTGGGGCAATTTTCAGAACTGTGTCTGTGAACCCCATTTGTCCGATAAGTTTTTTGTCATTCATTTTGTGGTGATCTGATGAAAAGAAAGGTGAGGAAACTAAAAGCAATTTTCAGAACTGTAGCTCTGAGCCTCATTTGTCAAGTCAAGTCAAGTCAAATTTTTATTTCCAGATGATATATTGAATAAGCAATGCATTTGCTTTTTTTCATCAAGCCATCTATCTAGGAAGAAAAAAACAACTTGATCAATATTATCTAACTACATTATTACCATTACCAATAATAATAATAAAACTAACTCCAAAAGAGAAATTCAAACATCGAAAAAAGGAAAGAAAACACACACACACACATACACACACACACACACACACACACACACACTCAGACGCGGCCAAAAGCAAAAACCCTCATCAAACAAAAATGGACCTCCTCCGCCCCCTCCCCCCCCCCCCCTCCCCAAAAAAAAACACTGCATAACTCGTTCACACATACACGCACGCACACACTCATATACACTCAACGCAACGCATCGCAACATAACACAACACAACCAACCCAACCCATCCCAACACAACACAACAAAACACACACACGCATTCATACACATACACTGAAATTACACACGCGCACATTTGTACTCACTTAGATTTGGATTACAAGAAAATGAGAGGGGAAAAAATAAAATGTCAAACAAATTTTATCAGGTTAATCTATTACCCGTTCTTTCATGTTCATACTTTATCGTTAATGACAACCAGGTAGTTTTTGTCATTCATTTGTGGTGGTCTGCTGAAAAGGCTCTAGGGGATATTTTTTCCTGGAGTTAACATCAGTGCAGACTCCACTCTCCCCAAAAGTCCTTCGGATGAGACTATAAACCGAATGCACGCAGAACATCTTGCGCACACGTTAAATCCTGTTCCGCTTTTCGTAAGAGTAGGCCATTGTGTGCCAGTGGGAACAGATGACAGAATTTACAAAACCGCATACACACGGGGACTGGCTGTAAAAAAGAACATCAGTGCTTATTCCATTATCCTCGATAAAAAAAAGAATCAGATTAAAGAAGAATAAGAAGGCGGAGAAACTAACCCTTGTAAGCACCATACATTTCTTGCAGAGAATAAGTAGAAATACCAGTGGAGCACTGGTGAGTGTGCAGCATTTGTTTTCTTCTCCGGTTTTTTGTTCCACGGATTAATATCAAGATTCATGATTGGTAAGATTTGTGTATTTGCGGCTGGGTGGTTTTTCTGCCTACCATTATGGTAGCCACATACCGACTTCGGGAATTGGAGCATCAATCTGTTAATCTGAATGCAACTTGTGCCCCAACAGTCAAGTCAATGCCAAGCTGCCCATTTGAAACAAAATAACCCTAATGTTTTCCCCCTGTTGAACACTGGTTTTAACTCAAACTCTCCTTCAAGTTTTTATTTATTTATCTATTTATTTATTCTTTTATATCGAGGATAATGGAATAAGCACTTATGTGGTTTTTTTACATCCAGTCCCCGTGTGTATACAGTTTTGTAAATTTTACTATCCGTTACCACCGGCACACAATGGCCTACTCTTACGAAAAGCGGAACAGGATTTAACGTGTGCGCAAGATGTTCTGCGTGCGTTCGCACACGGGGCCTCGGTTTATAGTCTCATCCGAAGGACTTTCATCCGAAGTTCTGTGTACAAGACCACGAACAAAAATGAATGAACGTCTTGTGTTTGTGTCTGATGAATGACAGATCGTGCTCGTGTTAAAACCATGCACTCTATACCGCCCACACTGCATACTTCTTTTGAATGAGTAAAATAACATGTTTTAAAATATGCTAAGAGAGATATTGTTATCCTAAATCATATTTTTGTAACTGACTTTTTGTTATACAGTAACATGTTGTCGTTACTATTGCTTTTCTTCTTTCTTTCTTCTTTCATCTTCGGCTGGTGCCCTTCGGCGTCGCGGGGAGACATAGACGTCTGTCTGCAGCTAGGCGGGAGGCTTGATGTAGTGACAGGTCATGGGCTATTATACTATATACTAAAAGCATATACTATTGCTTTTACCCCCACCAAAATACTAAGCAGTTCGGCAACCCCCTTCATGTATGGGCCAATGGCCTTTTTGTGAATAAATCATTCGAGTTCGAGTTCGAGTTCTCTCTCTCTCTCTCTCTCTCTCACTCACTCTCTCTCTCTCCTACAGTCCTTTGTGTTCCCCGTCCCCATCTAACTCATCGTCCAACAGATACACAATACCCCACCAATTAGAAAGGCAGCAAGACCTTGAGAAGGAGGGAAATCGGTCAGTGGGTTAATGGAACTCCGAGGGAACCTGACCCCTGCTTTTGATGATACATTTTCATCACCACCTGAAAGGAACAGAAACAGCATGGGCCAAGCAACAACACTCTTAATCTTTTCTTCTCTCCCCCCCCCCCCCCCCCCATCACTATTCACACACACACAGAGACAGGGACATGCGCCCGCGCGCGCGCACACACACACGCACACACACACACACAGTAGGCCATTGTGTGCCGGTGGGAACAGATCACAGAATTCACAAATCCGCACGGGGACTGGATGTAAAAAAGCACACAAGTGCTTATTCCATTATCCTCGATATAGAAGAACAAAACACATACAAAAGACATAGAATCTTCACACACACACACACACACACACACACTGAAGACAGCCTTCACACACACAAACACACACACATACACACACGGAAGACATAGAGTCTTCACACACACACACACTGAAGATAAAGCCTTCACACACACACACACACACCACTGGAGATATAGTCATCACAAACACACACACACACACACACACATGCGCGCGCGCGCGCGCACGACATAGAATCTTCACACACACACCACACACACACTTAAGATATAGAGCCTCTACCCTAGGGGGAAAGCCAAAGACCATCACACACACACACACACAACGCAGACAGTATCCAGGTCGTGGCCTTTGCCAACACTGTGTGTTCTGAATACTAAAGTTACTGAAGCGAAATGGGAAAACTCTTCAATCGGAATATTATTTGTCCTTCCAACAATACAGACTTCGTCCACAGTCAACGGAAAGAGGGAGTAACCACCACCACCACCCCCTCCTCCACCCCCTACCTGAGATAATGCTTCCATTCCATGAAGCAAAGGAAGTTGGAGGTGTTTCTCAGATTAGTGCCCCCCCCCCCCCCTCCCCCCCCCATTCCGCTCTTTCTCACCTCACACTCCCAAGAGAGCTTTTCTCGTTAGGTCTAGCAGTCCAGATAATTAACCACTCCTATTTTCCTGGCTTTTGTTGTTGTTGCTTTTTTCGGTTTTTAACCTTCTTTTTTTTTTTTTTTTAGAACAGGATGCTTTTTGGAATGATGTTTAACGTTTATAAATACCTGTATGTACCAAGAAAAAATACTTCGAAAATGCAGGTGGTACGTCAATTATACTATTGTAATTGCCCTTCATGGGATGATTAAAGTGTTTTTGACTTGACTTGACTATATATATGAGAACTACCAGTTTATTCGTGGGAGGTTGAAAAGAGTATTTTAATCTAGGGCAAGGTCTTTCTTTATTATCAGCCTTATGTACCCAATGGCAGAAAAAGAATAGCACTGACATTTTGAGTTTTGCTGCGTAGTATGTAGTAGACGCTGACATAGTCAAGTCAAAAATACTGCAATCGTCCCATAAAGGGCGAATACAACATTGACAGGCACATCATGGATTGGAATCATGATCTGGAAAAGACACAAAGAAAGCTATGATTAGCATTTGTGTGTATATGTATTATTTTTAAAAAATCCAGATAATTAACCACTCCTATTCCCCTCGCTTGCTTTTTTCGGCTTTTTTTTTTTAGATAGATGAGGATACTTCTTGGAATGATGTTTGACGTTTATAAATATACCTGTATGGACTTGTATGTGTCTATCTACATAGACACATCTCTCTCTCTCTCACTCTCTGTGCTGATGATAATACACCAACTTGATGCTATCTCTACTTTCCCCCACCACTTTTCTGTGGTGCATAGCTGCTAGCCTTTCACCCCTCCATCAGTGCCCTACCATCAACCCAACATAGCCCGCCTTGCCAAAGCTTTGCTGGTAACAACAGCCTTCACACCCCTCTACCTGGCTACCTTTTTACCTCTATTATGATCTTGTCAAAGTTCACAATCCCCTCTGTCCAGCCTTTATCCTTCTCTGCTTGTTTTTCCCCCGCAAAAAGCTTAGCCTAGCAAACAGAACCCTTCTCTTTTCTTCCTCATCTCTGTTTTCTTTCTCTGTTTGTTTTCTTTTTCTTCTCCCCTCCCCCCCCCCCCCAAATTGAAGTTTATCCTGTTACTTGCCTTGGCGTTTCTTTAACCTATTATGTTGCCTGTATTTCTGAGTGTGGCTTTAAGCTCAGCGGGTGTGCAGAGCTCCATCATTGTGTTTAGGTTTTAATATGTGGGGTGGGGATGGGGTTGGAGAGTTGTTCCACCAGTCTCAGGTTCTAAAAGAGTTAAAAATTTTCCATCTCACAGTGTATAGTTTATGCTGGAATCCCCAAGCTGCATTCCCATCCATGTGGATGTGCATGGTTGAGTTGGGCTGCTTTTGTCATGAAGGAAGTTAAGGGATGATGACAAAAGGAATGGCCTGAATAGTGAATGTTGGATACTATCAGCGAGTGGTTATGATTCTTTGACTTCAATCCCGTGAGTCCATGAAGTAGTGTGTTCGAATCTCGGCAGCAGCGTGTGGTGAATTAAATTAAAGATGAAAATTTTTGTGATCTTGCTGGTCAGCTTTCGATATGTATCTACATAGTTGTGGAAATGTCTTCCTGTGTGTCTGCTTTTCTTTTTCTTTTTAAATATCTGTAGGACTTGTCTGTGCGCTTGATTGTTCTTGCTTGTCTGTCTGTTTCTCTGCTGTGTGTTTGTTAGCTTTTTCCATTTTTGTTTGTATGTATGGCTTGCTTTGTGCATGTCCCTTTGTGTATGTTTTTCTGTCTGTATCTCTCTCTCTCTCTCTCTCCTCTCTCTCTCTCTCTCTCTCCCCTCTCTCTGTCTGTCTGTCTGCCTGACTGTCTGACTGTATCTGTGTCTGTCAGTGTGTCTGTCTTCGTTGTTCTGTTCTGTGTCTCTCTGTCTATACATTGGTGTATGTGTCTGTGTGTCTGTGGAAAAGTCTGAGTTAATGTCAATAGACCAACCTGATGCTATCACCACTGTCTCCCATCACTTTTCTTTGTGCTTATGCCTGCCTTTCAAGGCTACATCAGTACCCTATCATTAACCCTCTATGGCCAGCTTCTCAAAGCCTTACTGGCAACAATAGCCTTCACACCCACCGCCTAGGCTGCTTTTCACCGCCATTATGATTCTGTCAACGTTCACAACCTCCCCTCTCCAGCTTTTATCCTTCTCAGCTTGTTTTCCCACGAAACCTTAGCGCTGGAAACAGAACCCCTCCCTTTACCTCCTCATCTGCATTGTATTCAGGGAAAATTTGAATCTTAGTTTCTTTTTCTTTCGTGGTATTTCTATACGGGCTTTCCTTTGCGTGTGTTAGTGAGAATGGCTTTAAGCTCAGCAGCATGCAAAACCCCATCATTTTGTTTACTGTGTTACTTCGGGGCACGCAGGAGGAATGCAGGAATTGGTTTTTGGTTCTGAAAGAGTTAAAGATTGTCTATCTTGCCGCCTATTTCTTTTGTAGCCTGGAATCCCCATGAGGCCAAAGTTGCCTTCATAGCTTTGGAGGTCTGTGGTTGAATTTTGGTGCTATTGTTCTGGAGATGGGAAAAGGGATGACGAAGAAAGGGGGTGGTTCGAATAGTGAATGGGATTTGATCCATTCAAATGGATCTATTTCAGGGTTTTGCCTGTATGATGTTAAATGTTTTCTTTTTCAGGGGAGGTAGGTAAGTGTGGGTAGAATACTTGCTGGTTGACAAGAGAGCCTGATGGTTAGAACATGGCACTCGCAATCTGATGGCCTGGGTTTGAGCTGCCATCAAGGCACCTGCTTCAGAGGATTTGTTTCCTGACGTTAACCGTCAGTGCCGACTCCATTTCCCCCAACAAGACGTTGTTGGAATGAGAATATAAATCGAGGTCCTGTATTCAAATTCACACAGTATATCTTGTGCACGTCTACTACCTTTCAGTAACATTTGCATAGGCAAAATCTGGCCAGTGTTGAACCTTGTTGCTGTAGCCAAGGCATGGAAAAAGACATTATTCTCAAAAGCTAGGAATTTGATCTTTGTGGTTATGAAAATATCACACAATGTCTAAAGAAGCAGTGTATGTGTGTGTGTGTGTGTGTGTGTGTGTGTGTTGTGTGTGTGTGTGTGTGTGTGTGTGTGTGTGTGTGTGTGTGTGTGTGTGTGTGTGTGTGCGTGCGTGCGTGCGTGCATATGTGTGTGCGTGCGTCTGTGTCTGTCTGTCTGTGTGTCTGTCAATCTTGTTTGTCCATTTGGGTTAGACAGGTGCGAAGTGACAGAGAATTATACAAGGAGTGGTAGTTCTTTTTTTTTTTTTAATAAACAAGATGCCACTCCTCTTTTTTCTTAAGGACATAAAATTTGGCAGGAGGTCTACTACAGTCTGTCATTAAAATCTCCTTAGCTGTTGTGTCTCTTCTTGATAGTCTGTGCTTGCCACTGATTTACTCTTTCTGTCTGTCAGTGTGTGTGTGTGTGTGTGTGTGTGTGTGGTGTGTGTGTGTGTGTGTGTGTGTGTGGTGTGTGTGTGTGTGTGTGCGTGTGTGTGTGTGTGTGTGTGTGTGTGTGTGTGTGGTGTGTGTGTTGTGTGGGTGTGTGGGTGTGTGAGTTGTGGCTGGGTGGTGTGTGTTGGGGTGGTGGTGGTGGTGGTGGTGTGTGTGTGTGTGTGTGTGTGTGTGTGTGTGTGTGTGAGTGTGTGTGTGTCTGTCTGTTACTGTGTATATGTGTGTCTATTTGGTGTCTGTGCCTGTCTGTCTATCTGCGCCACCCCCCCCACCCTTCCCCCCTTCTCTCTCTCTCTCTTTCTCTCTCTTGTGTTATTTTGTCTCTCTCTCTCTCTCACTCTCTCTCTCTCTTTCTCTCTCTCTCTCTCTCTCTCTCTCTCTCTCTCTCTCTCTCTGTCTGTCTGTCTGTCTGTCTGTCTGTCTCTCTCTCTCTCTCTCTCTCTCTTCTCTCTCTCTCTCTGTCATACTGTTGGAACCTGATGCTTTCTCTACCGTGTGTACCATCATTTTTTTTTCTTTCAGGGGTAATAGTGTCTTTCATTCTTACATGGATACCCCATCATTAACCCAATATAGCCTGCTTTCTCTGGCTTTACTGGCAACAATATTCTTCACACCCACTGACTCAGTTCTCGTTTACAGATATAATGATCTTGTCATAGTCCACGCCTTCTTCTTTTCACAACTTGTCCCTTGTTTTGCATTTGAGCTTATTTTCTTACACAAGCTTAGCATCACAAAAGGAACCCTATACTTAAGTGGTCTATGGTTAACACCCATTCAATGGAAATTGAGTTTCAATTGCTTTATTTTTCATGTTGGACTTTTGAGTTGAGGCTCTCTGGTTTGAAATTCGAGCTATGGTTTTATGTCCAGGTGCAAACAGCGTCTTATCATTTTCTTAGGATGTGTTGCTTGGAAGGGTGGTAGTGGTAACAACAGGGGGG
This sequence comes from Rapana venosa, assembly GCA_028751875.1. Classification (NCBI taxonomy): domain Eukaryota; kingdom Metazoa; phylum Mollusca; class Gastropoda; order Neogastropoda; family Muricidae; genus Rapana; species Rapana venosa. The sequence continues at coordinate 67,686,384 of CM054138.1, forward strand.
AAGGATTTAATGGCAATGGTTTCTGATTTTTGAAAGAATTCAGATTTTTAAAATCAATTCTTGTTTTGT
>CM054138.1:67713952-67716452 GCA_028751875.1 Rapana venosa
AACTCCAGAGGAAAAATCCTCTTGAACGAGATTCGAACCAGTGTCAGCACATCACGAGCGCATCGCTCTCACCACTAGGCTATCCCGTCCCCCTTTGGGTATGAATCGACAGTCTGGAATGTTCTATATTGTGCATTGTGGAATATGGGATGCTTTTTGTATTTGTTTTTCTCGCTAGTGTTTTTTCTCTTTCGTTTTTTGTTTTCCTTTGGTGTTTGTTTAATTGCTGTTGTGGGTTTGGTTGTTTTTGACTTGTTCTATGAAGATTTTTTTTCCGTTTGTTTTTGGTTTTGATTTTGTTTTCTTTTTTTGGGGGTGTGTGTTATTATTTGACGTAGTAGTAGTAGTTCTTCAGTTTAACGTCCTTCCACTAAACAGTGATATCAGACGGGAAATTATTATTATTATTTGACGTATATCTCTATCTGTTTAATATTTGACATTTGTCAAAATGTTTGTCCTTTTCTTTTGTTTGGCTACATATATTTGTCTGTTTGTCCGTCTGCCTCTCCGTCTGTCTGTCTGTCTGTCTATCTGTCAGTATGTCTGTCTGTAAAGGTTAAGCTGGTAACTGAAACACGGATAAACTGAAACACACACACACACACACACACACACACACACACACACACAGATAGATAGATAGATAGATAGATAGATAGATAGATAGATAGATAGATAGATAGATAGATAGATAGATAGATAGATATAGACAGACAGACAGACAGACAGACAGATAGATAGATGATAGATAGATAGATAGATAGATAGATAGATAGATAGATAGATAGATAGATAGATAGATAGATAGATAGATAGATAGATAGATAGATAGACAGACAGATAGATTGATTAGATAGATAGATAGATAGACAGATAGATAGATAGATAGATAGACAGACAGACAGACAGACAGACAGACAGATAGATAGATAGATAGATAGATAGATAGATAGATAGATAGATAGATAGATAGATAGATAGATAGATAGATAGATAGACAGATAGACAGATAGATAGATAGACAGACAGATAGACAGACCTCCAGAACAATATAGAGATCCCACTGCATTTCACATGCTAAACGTCTCTGCCCCACACCCCATCACTTGGCACAATGAATGAAAACCTGGTGATTATCAGATTACCTGTCTGGTCGTCCGTCATTTTTTGTCAAGGGAGTGGGTGTACCGGGTGGGGGTAGGGAGCGAAGATACTGTATGGAGGAGAGGGGAGAGATGGGGTTGTGGACGGTGTGGGAGTGAGGGGGGGGGGGGGGGGGGGGGGGAAGAGGGAGGAAGTTCCTAGGCTAAGGGATTGTCGACAAATAATTCTCGATGTTGGGATTTTTGTGAGCAATTTTGTTGGGTTTTGTTATGCTGGGTTTTTTTTTGTCTTTGCTGCGGGGTTAGAACGAGATACTTTAATGAGTTCCTGTGTCTGCTGTGCAATGTGCAAATTTTTTTTGGTATCAAGATTCTTTTTGTTTAAAGTGTATGGGGTGGAGGGTTGGGATGAGAAGATCTTTATTTGTTGATATGCATTTGATATATCAGATTTATATGTCTGTCTACCTGGCTATTTGTCTTACTCTCTGCATGTGTGATTCTGACTCTGTAGGTTTAGCTGGGCACACCCACAAGGGGTCAAGATGCACAGACAAACAGCTCAAAACAATAGCAGACAGATAAAGAGAAAAAAACAAACATACACACAGATAAAGAGAAATGACATACAAACCCGAGCAGGATAGAGATTCCACTGCGCTATTTTGAACATCAATACTCCTCTGCAGTTCAGTCAAGAAGGTAGTAGATTGGATTTTTTTTTAATTGTTAAAACATGGTAATCATAAGATTACTGGAACTGCCTCTTTGTCTCTATTTTCAGAAAGAAGAACGTTTTTAATAGAACAGAGGAGAGGAGCAGAAGACGATTGGCAGGTGAGAGGGAGAAGGGGGAAGGGAGAAGGTGGGAGGGTGGAGGGGGGGGGGGGGGGGGGGGCAGGGATTTGCCGGTGGAAGGGTAGATAGTGTCCGGCACCCAAACGGTTATTGACAAGTCGATATCGATAGCTGGATTAGCGTGAGCAATTATGCGATTTCCTTGTTTTTGTGCCACAGTCTATTATCGGTTTAACCCAGATCAGAGACTGGTACCAGAGTTCCGATATCGTTGACTGTTCAGTCAGAACAAGGGGGCCCAGTGGGGGATAGCTTGCATCGGTGGTCTAGAGGTAACGCGCCTGCCTAGAAAGCGAAAAAAACCCGGGTCGGAAGTGTGCGGTGGTTTGATCCCCGTTTGGGCCAAAGACTTTCCCCCGATCCATTAAACCATGAGTGGTGGTCTGGGTGCTAGTCTTTCGAATGAGGCAAATAAACCGAGGTCCCGTGAAAGAACCTACGGCAACAAGAAAGTCGTCCCTGGCAAAATTCTTTAGAAAAAGCCACTATGATAGGGAAACAATTACAGTTGCAGACAGGGAAAAAAACTATAATGG
>CM054138.1:67726452-67733952 GCA_028751875.1 Rapana venosa
TCGGTTAGTTTGTGTTTGTTTTCTTTCTTTTGGAGGGTTTTTTTGGTGATTTTGTGCGTGTGTTGTTTGTTTTTTGTTGTTGTTTTTTTATTGTGTGCGTGTATGGGTATGGGGTTTACTTGATTTTCATATGATGTATCCCTAAGGGCGGGGACTGGATGTACAAAAGCACATGGGTGCTTCTTCATTATCCTCGAAATAAAAGAATTGGTCATTGTCATTGTCATTGTCATTCTCTCTGTCTCTGTCTCTGTCTCTCTCTCTCTCTCCCTCTATCTCTCTCTCTCTCTCCCTAAAATAATAATAATAATAATAATAATAATAATAATAATAATAATAATAATAATAATAATAATAATAATAATAATAATAATAATAATAATATGGAATTTATATAGCGCTGAATGTTGTAAAAAAAATACACATTTATCTTTTTAAAATCTAACATTTAGTGATTTTTCCCCTCCCCCAGGGATCGTTTTGACATGGGATGCAATAGTTTATAACGTCACCGGTTGAGGAGCGGTCAAGGCTGTTCGATTGTTGTGTGTGTGGTAGTAAGACACTGACCTCGTAAGGTAAACACTGACAGATGGTCTATGGTACTTCGTCTTTGTCAATATCTTATTTCTTCTTATTCTCTGGAGAGGGGAGGTTTGTTTGGGTGTGGTGGTTGGTGGGGGGTCAGTTGGTGTGTGGTGGGGGGGGGGGGGGGGGAAGGAGGGCGGGGAGGAGGGGGGGGAGTCAGGGGGAGGAGTGGGGGGGGGGGGAGGGGGTGGGGGTTCATTTTTTGGGGGTAATTTATTGAATTTAGCTACGGGTTTTCCCATGTTATTTAATCTTGTCTTTTTCTTTTTGTTTTGAGAAGTTTAGTTTTTGTCTATGCATTTTAATCTCTCTTTTTAATTTTTTTTTTCTGTGTGTTTTTCTTTATTCGCCCATGGCATGCAACACTGCTTTTATTTGTAGCTGTGTTAGCTGATCTTGACTCTCTCTCTCTCTCTCTCCTCTCTCTCTCTCTCTCTCTCTTCTCTCTCCTCTCTCCTCTCTCTGTGTTTCTTTCTGTCTCTCTGTCTCTCTTTGTCTCTGTCTCTGTCTGTCTCTCTGTTTCTCTGTCTCTCTCTGTCTCTCTGTCTCTCTCTGTCTCTCTGTGTCTCTCTGTCTCTTTCTGTCTCTCTGTCTCTCTCTGTCTCTCTGTCTCTCTCTGTCTCTGTCTGTCTATCTGTCTGTCTGTCTGTCTGTCTGTCTCTCTCTCTCTCTCTCTCTCTCTCTCTCTCTCTCTCTCTCTCTCTCTCTCTCTCTTGCATTTATTTCACGTTGTTTTATGTGTTTACCTGTATTTCTGTGCATGTCAGTTGATTTTACTTTTAATTTCCTAATTTATGTGTTATTGTTGTTGTTGTTGCTCTTCTTGATTGTTTAGTGTGCTTTTTTTTCTTCTTCCGATTTATCTGTCTCTCTCACTCTCTCTCTCGCTTTGTGTGTGTGTGTGTGTGTGTGTGTGTGTGTGTGTGTGTGTGTGTGTGTATGCGTGTGTGTGTGTGTGTGTGTGTGTGTGTGTGTGTGTGTGTTGTGTGTGTGTGTGTGTGTGTGTGTGTGTGTGTGTGTGTGTGTGTGTGTGTGTGTGTGTGTAAAGAAAAAGAACTATGTTGGCAATAGAAAACAGTGTCAGGTCTTGATATTTCTGCCTTTTCTTGGGGAGCAGAAGATAACAGACACGGACGGTTAAAGTTTCTCATGATTAGTTAGTGTTGGATGCACCATCTACAAGTCAGCAACAGATTGGATTTGCGTTAGAATTCCTTCACAGATAACCTTGTGCACATGTTAAAATCCATTTCGTGTTTGTTTTTTTTAAAAGAGTAGGCTAGCCACCTATGGTGCCATGGATGCCAGAAGACATGAACATACCCAGCATGCATCCTGCTATCTGAAGAGGGATGGGCTCGACCGTGTTCGCCCCTTTTATGACACATTGCCGGAAAATGTCCGTCTATACGACTTCCCCACAAGTAAACGGGGAAGTCAAATCGAGTTCACTCGTCGAATGTACCGAGTCTGACTTGTCAGGCGCTTATCGGCAGCGGAATTGAACATGTTCACACACATGACAGACAATATTACTTGCTAGTCTGAGCGTTCGATGACAACAAAGAAGAAGAAGAAGAAGAAGAAGAAGAAGAAGAAGAAGAAGAAGAAGAACAAGAACAAGAACAAGAACAAGAACAAGAACAAGAAGAAGAAGAAAGAGAAGAAGAAGAAGAAGAAGAACCATGTAGTCAATATTTTAGACAGTGCGTAAGCCAGAGAAGACTCTTCTACAATGCTCATAGAAAAATGTACAAACATGATCCCATATGTATGCGTATACGTACGAGAACAGAAGGGTGTACATTGCCACTTACTTATATTCACACAACGATCTGATCTGCATTAAGTAGTTTCAAATTATGCATAGGTGAAGTAGCAGACTATTTGCTCAGTGTATTTCACGACTCATTACCATATTTTTATATTCACTCTCCTCCTCTTCCTCCTCCTCCTCCACCTCCTCCTCTTCCTCCTCTTCTTCCTCCTAGCTAGTATCGAAGCAGCTGTGATGCTGCATCTGTTGAATATTTCAAACGTCTCCTTAGTGTAGAACGACTTTTTAATATTGCAAGGCAAGGCAAACCAAAGCAAGGCAAGGCAAGACAAAGCAAGGCAAGGCAAGCCAAAGCAAGTCAAGATTAGGCAAGTCAAGTCAAGGCAAGGCAAGGCAAGGCAAAGCAAATCAAACCAAGGTAAGGCAAAAGCGAGGCAAGGCAGGGGCGAGGTAAGGAAAGGCAAGGAAAGGCAAGGCAAGGCAAGGGCGAGGTAAGTCAAGGTAAGGCAAGGACGAGGTAAGGCAAGGTAAGGACGAGGTCAGGAAAGGCAAGGTAAGGCAAGGCAAGGGCGAGGTAAGGCAAGGCAAGGGCGAGGTAAGGCAAGGGCGATGTAAGGCAAGGCAAGGGCGAGGTAAGGCAAGGGCGATGTAAGGCAAGGCAAGGCAAAGGCAAGGCAATGCATGGCAAGGCAAGGCAAGGACGAGGAGAGGCAAGGCAAGGGCGAGGCAAGGCAAGGGCGAGGTGAGGCAAGGCAAGGGCGAGGCAAGGCAAGGGCGAGGAGAGGCAAGGCAAGGGCGAGGCAAGGCAAGGGCGAGGTGAGGCAAGGGCGAGGTGAGGCAAGGCAAGGGCGAGGCAAGGCAAGGGCGAGGCAAGGCAAGGGCGAGGTGAGGCAAGGCAAGGGCGAGGTAAGGCAAGGGCGAGGTGAGGCAAGGGCGAGGTGAGGCAAGGGCGAGGTAAGGCAAGGCAAGGGCGAGGTAAGGCAAGGGCGAGGTGAGGCAAGGGCGAGGTGAGGCAAGGCAAGGGCGAGGTAAGGCAAGGCAAAGGTGAGGTAAGGCAAGGGCGAGGTGAGGCAAGGGCGAGGCGAGGCAAGGGCGAGGTAAGGCAAGGCAAGGGCGAGGTAAGGCAAGGGCGAGGTGAGGCAAGGGCGAGGTGAGGCAAGGGCGAGGTAAGGCAAGGCAAGGGCGAGGTAAGGCAAGGGCGAGGTAAGGCAAGGGCGAGGTGAGGCAAGGGCGAGGTAAGGCAAGGCAAGGGCGAGGTAAGGCAAGGGCGAGGTGAGGCAAGGGCGAGGTAAGGCAAGGCAAGGGCGAGGTAAGGCAAGGTAAGGCAAGGCAAGGACGAGGTAAGGCAAGGTAAGGACGAGGTAAGGCAAGGTAAGGACGAGGTCAGGAAAGGCAAGGTAAGGCAAGGCAAGGGCGAGGTAAGGCAAGGGCGAGGTGAGGCAAGGGCGAGGTAAGGCAAGGCAAGGGCGAGGTAAGGCAAGGTAAGGCAAGACAAGGACGAGGTAAGGCAAGGTAAGGACGAGGTAAGGCAAGGTAAGGACGAGGTCAGGAAAGGCAAGGTAAGGCAAGGTAAGGCAAGGCAAGGGCAAGGTAAGGCAAGGTAAGGCAAAGGCAAGGTAAGGCAAGGTAAGGCAAGGCACGGGCAAGGTAAGGCAAGGTAAGGACGAGGTCAGGAAAGGCAAGGTAAGGCAAGGTAAGGCAAGGGCAAGGTAAGGCAAGGCAAGGACGAGGTAAGGCAAGGTAAGGCAAGGTAAGGCAAGGTAAGGCAAGGGCAAGGTATTAATAATAATAATAATAATAATAATTTATGAAATTTATATAGCGCTGAATCTTGTAAAGCAACAAATCAAAGCGCTCAGATTTCACTTCATACCACTTTAAGTCACGGCAGATTTCTCTCCGTGAAATTCGGGCTGCTCTCCCTGGGGAGAGCGCGTCGCCACAAGAGCAGCGCCACCCATTTTTTTTTCTTTTTCCTGTCTGCAACTGTATTTGTTTCCCTATCAGAGTGGCTTTTTTCTAATAATTTTGCCAGGGACAACTCTCTTGTTGCCGTGGGTTCTTTTACGTGCGCTAAATAATTACGTGTAACACACGGGACCTCGGTTTATCGTCTCATCCGAAAGACTAGCGCCCAGACCACCACTCATGATCTAATGGATGGGGGAAAATTTTCCGGTCCAAACGGGGTGCGAACCGCCGCACACTTCAGACCCGGACTTTTCGCTTTCTAGACAGGCGCGTTACCTCTAGACCACCGATCCAAGGTAAGGCAAGGCAAGGGCGAGGTAAGGCAAGGGTGAGGTAAGGTAAGGCAAGGGCGAGGTAAGGCAAGGGTGAGGTAAGGTAAGGCAAGGGCGAGGTAAGGCAAGGGTGAGGTAAGGTAAGGCAAGGGCGAGGTAAGGCAAGGGCGAGGGCTCTTATGTAGTAAAACAAATGAAACCTCCTAAGTCGAAATACCGCTGCGTAATTTTATTTTTAAAGGTTTTTTTCTTCTTTTATTTCGAGGATAATGGAATAAGCACACTCATGTGCTTTTTTAAACACCCAGTCCCTGTGTGTATGCAGTTTTGAACAATTTTGTCATCCGTTCCCACAGGCAGACAATGGCCTACTCTTCCGAAAAGTGGAACGGATTTTAACCTGTGCTCAAGATGTTCTGCTTGCGCTCGCACACGGGACCTCGGATTATAGTCTCATTCGAAGGACTTTTTAGGGGGAGTGGAGTGAGCACTGATGTTAACTCCAGTGGAAAAATCCTCTTGAACGAGATTCGAACCCGGGTCAGCAGATCACGAGCGCATCGCTCTAACCACCAGGCTACCCCACCCCCAAAAGTGGGCAAGAGGGGTTGCATGTATTATGCAGAAGAAAGAACATTCACCATTAGTGAACATCGGAGACCTAGCCAAGAAACGAGAGGGGAAAAAAAGAGAAAAGAGCAACACACACACACACAGAGGGAGAGAGAGAGGAGAGAGAGAGAGGTGGGGGAGAGGGAGAGAGAGAGGGAGAGAGAGAGAGAGAGAGAGAGAGAGAAAGGGAGACAGGGAGAGAGAGAAAGAAAGAGAGAAAGGTAGAAGGGGAGAGAGAGAGAGAGAGAGAGAGAGAGAGAGAGAGGAAGAGAGAGAGAGAGAGAGAGAGAGAGAGAGAGAGAGAAGAGAGAGGAGAGGAGAGAGAGAGAGAGAGAGAGAGAAACACACACAAACACACACACACACAACACACACACACACACACACGCGGAGAGAGAGAGAGAGAGGGAGAGAGAGGGGGGGGAGAGAGAAAGAGAGAAAGGGAGAGAGAAGAAAGAAAGAGAAAGATGGAGAGAGAGAGAGGGAGGGAGAGAGAGAAGAACACACACACATACACACACAAACACACACACACACACACACACATTGACAAAGTGCGACAGACAGGCAGAGATAATAATAATAATAATAATAATAATAATAATAATAATAATAATAATAATAATAATAATAATAATAATAATAATTAATAATAATAATAATAATGTATGGAATTTATATAGCGCTGAATCTTGTAAAGCAACAAATCAAAGCGCTCAGATTCATTTCATACCACTTTAAGTCACGGCAGATTTCTCTCCGTGAAATTCGGGCTGCTCTCCCCGGGGAGAGCGCGTCGCCACAAGAGCAGCGCCACCCAACAACCGACAGACAAACAGGCAGACAGACAGACAGACACACAGACAAAAAAGACACACAGACAGACAGATAGACACACAGACAGAGACATACAGCAACAGCGAAAGACAGACGCAGAGACAGACAGACAGACAGACAGACAAAATAGTCAAAACAACAGAAAAGGGGACGGGCGAGGGGGGGGGGGGGGGGGGGGGGGGGAGGGGGGGGAGAAGGGGGGGAAGGGGGGCAAGGAGAAGGAGCAAGAAAAATAAACATAAACAAAAAACCACCACCACAACGAAAACAACAACAAAAATGTCATTATCACAACAGGCATCTCATGTTTGAAACCCGGACTTGTCTCTCCAATGGAGCGAATCTGGTCGCCATTGTCTTTCTTACTCCGTCCGTCTCTTCTCTTTCCTGAATGGATGGATGCATAGCTGTTTTGCCTTTAAACCTTTATTACTTGCATAGCTGTTTTATTCCTCAGAATTGGGCATGACATTCTTAAGTGGTGGTGTTGTGGTTTTTTGGTTGTTGTTTTTTTTATTATTGACGTATGCATGTTAACGTAGGAAATCTCGGTTTACTGCTTGCATCAGTCAAAGAAAATAAAACACAAAAAAGCACTCACTAACAGCACAAACAAACAGTTTAGAGGAAAAGAAAACAACAAAGAACAACCTTAAAACCAACCAACCAAAAAAGAAACTTTTAAAACGAGCCATAGAAGCTTAGCAAGAAACCACAGGAAAAAAAGGGGGGAAAAAATCACACACACACCCCTTCCCCTAAATCTCCCAGCAAAACACAAACCTATTAATTCTCTCTCTCTCACACACACAAAAACACACACATAACACACGCACGCACGCACGCACGCACTCACGCATACCCCTTCCTCCCCCCCTTCCCCCCACACACCTTTCTTTTGAAAATCCACACACAAGCAATCAAAGGATGTTTATTCACCATTCGTCACAAACAGACTTTTACTGCTTTCGACAGTATTCTCTTTAAATTTTAAACACACACAAACACACACAAACACATACACACACACTCTCTCTCTCTCTTCTCTCTCTCTCTTTTCCTCCCCTCTCTCCACACACACACACATATACTTTCTCGCTCTCTTGTCTCTCTCTCACACACACACTTTTTCTCTCTCTCTCTGTCTCTCTGTTTTTCTTCCCCCCCCCCCCCCCCTCTCTCTCTCTCTCCTCTCTCTCTCACACACACACACACACCACTTCACAACACATCAAAACACACACACTCAACACTGCAACACACAACACACGCACTGAAACACTGAACACACACACACACACACAAAACACACACACTGAAACACTGAAACACAACACACTCACACACACACTGAAACACTCAAACCCACACACGGGCACCACACACTCACACACTTCGCTCTCTCTTCTTACTTCCAAACACACCACACCACACACACACACA
>CM054138.1:67743952-67746452 GCA_028751875.1 Rapana venosa
AGGAAGCGGAGGGGGAGGAGGATGACACCCCACATTCCTCTTTTACCAACGCAAGTTTAATGGCAGTTGTCAATGATGCGATAGAGGAGTTTTGAGAAGTCGTGGAGGTGGTAATATTGGTGGCGGTAGAAATAGTGGTGTGTGTAATAGCATGCCGCGCGCGCGCAAAGGGGCATGTGTGTGTGTTGTGTGTGTGTGTGTGTGTGTGTGTGTGTGTGTGTGTGTGTGTGTGTGTGTGTGTGTGTGGGTGTGTGGGGTGTGTGTGTGTGTTGAGAGAGAGACGAATTTACGAAATTTTTATTTAAAGGGGGTAATAGATTAAGTACAATGCTTTTTTTCATCCAGCCCTCAAAAAGGAAAAAAAAAATTATTAACACCAAAGTAAAGAAAATATATTTATATAAAAAAATGGAAAGGAAAGAGTAAAGGAAACGACAAAAGAGAAAATACACCAAGAATTACAAATACATCAAGAACAAGAAGGTAGTAATGTCGTCACTATCGCGACGCCAATGTTAGTATAGTAGTAGTGAGTAGTAGTATTTAGTAGTAGTAGTAGTAGTAGTAGTAGTAGTAGTAAGTAGTAGTAGTATTTAGTAGAAAGAGATAATGATGTTCTACTATGCGGGGTAGTGATGACAATAGAAAGAGAGAGAGAGAGAGAGAGAGAGAGAAGAGAGAGAGAGAGAGAGAGAGAGAGAGAGAGAGAGAGAGAGAGAGAGAGAATGACAAGGACAATGATAATGGTAATAGTTTATTCAAGATAAGGCCACGGCCCTATTTTCAGGAGTATACATCATTGGTAATGGTTTGTACATTCCATACCTACGTCCTATACCTCCAACACACACGCAACATGTTTGCAATCTAAAGGTAAATCATGACATCATCGTTTCCCTCCACAATGCGGTGACTGATCTGGTTTGACCCTAAAATGTTGGATAAGGAGGGGAGGGGGGAAGGGGGGGGGGGAGGGGGCGACGTTTAGTGGGAATGATTGAATGGTCGTTTCTATTTTCGGTGTTTTAATTGGTATACAGCTGCACATTATTATTTTTTAAAATCTGAGCTTTAAAGTTTAATGAGATGACAGCCCTGGTAGTTATGGCTGTTCTGGGTTGATAGGGACTATAAATATCATGGCTTGGATGTGAGTGGATGAAGCTTTGTTAAATGTTAATGTGTGTAAAAAAACAAAAAAAACAACCACGCACGTATATATGTTAAGCAAGCGTGCATGTCAGCGTGCGTGCGTGCGTGTGTGCGTGCGTGCGGGCGCTTGCACAAATAAACACACATCATATACGTGCGGGCATGCATGCGCACAACACACACACACACACACGAAATTACGTATGCATGTATTCACGCACACACAAATCCACATGCATGTATGCATGCTCACACACACACAGTATACACATGCATGCCCTTCCACAACACACACAATGTATACACATGCATGTATGCACAAACACACACATACGAAATTACGCATGCATGTATTCACGCACACACAAATACACATGAATGTATGCATACACACACAGAGTATACATATGCATGCCCTTCCACAACACACAAATACACATGCATGTATGCACACAAAACACACACACACACACACACAAACACAAACACACATAGACGAAATTACACAAGCATGTAATTCACTTACACACAAATACACATGCATGTATGCATACACACCACACACAGAGTATACACATGCATCCCCTTCCCACAACACACACACGTATAATTTTTGCAGGCACACAGACACACGTACACACCACCCCATATACCCTACCCTCCCCCCATCCACACACACACACACACACACGCACGCACGCATGCACACACACATACCCTCCCTCATCCACACACACACACACACACACACACACGCACGCACGCACGCACCCACACACACATACCCTCCCTCATCCACACACACACCATCCCCCCCCCACACACACACACATACACCTCACCCACCCCTCACCATACACCACACACATACCCCCTCCTCCCCCTCCCCCCCCTCCCACCTGTCCCCCCCTTCCCAACCTGAAAGGTTTGCTGTGCACTATGTCAACGTTCGATCCATCCATCCATCCACCCACCCGCGTGCTTTAGCCGATAAGATATCATTGTGCCAAGGGGGTGGGTGGTGGTGAAAAGGGAGGGAAGGGTGTGGGGGGGGGGGGGGGGGGGGGGGTCCTCAGGGGGATTTGACCTGCGTTGACCGACTCGCCAAGAGAGGTAACTGACCGCTTGGCGACCCAGTTTTCTTGGCTGTGCAAGAGGGCAGAGAGAAAAAACAAACAAGGCTCGACATTTTGTTGACATTAGTTCATTCCCCTCCGCCCAATAGGATCTTGTTTCTCCATAGGGCTTTGACAGTTCTGCATTGATTTTTTGTAATTGGGTGGGTGGGTGTACGGGATTGGAGTGGTGAGAGGACGGGGAGGGGGAGGGGAGGTATAGGGTGTGTGTG
>CM054138.1:67753952-67763952 GCA_028751875.1 Rapana venosa
GTCTTTCACATGCAGCCACTTACAATCAATAGATTTTACAAATTCAAATGTAAACACACGCGCGCGCGCGCGCACCCGCGCGCACACACACACACACGCAAACACACACACACACACACACACGAAGGTTGTACACTCCGTTAGGGTGATTGGGGATTTGGTTGTTGAGGGCAGGGACAAAAATGAAATGAAACAAGAGGAGAGAATCTTAGGTTTGAAATAAATGTGTCTTGAGACTGGATTTAAAAGCATCATAAGTAGGCTTTTGGCGAAGGGAGAGATGGAGGTCATTCCAGACCGATGGACCAGAAACAGAGAAAGAGCGAGACCAACGGTGGACTGGTTCAATCTAGGTATTATTATGCACAAGGTGTCTGCAGTAGAGCGGAGGGAACGAGAAGGAGTGTACAGGTGAAGACATTCACAGAGGTAGGTTGGTACTGTTTTGTGGAGACATTTGTAACAGGGGGTACAGATCTTATAGTTTACTCTCTGTGGCACAGGCAGCTATTGGAGAGATCGCAAGAGAGGAGTACTGTGCTCAGATATTTTTCTTTCTGAGGACTAGTCGAGCTGCACAGTTTTGTATACATTGAAGAGGGTGGATACATGATGCTGGCAGACCAGCCAGAAGAGAATTGCTATAGTCCAGACGTGAGAGAATGAGAGACGTGACTAGTTTGGATGTTGCATCAGTAGACAGATACTTTCGACCTGCACTAATGCGACGTAATTGATAGTAGCACGACTGGCAGGTTTGGGTGATTAAATTTGCATGGATAGTGTGTTGTCGATAACTACCCTTAGATATTTCACTGCAGTGGATACACGGACAGACATATTGCTGAATTCTATTGAAGCTGTTGTGAAAGAAGAAAGTTTGTGTTTGGTCCCTACAAGAATGGCTTTGGTTTAATCTGCATTAAGCTGTAACTTGTTTTGTATCATCCAATTTTGGATATCTTGAAGGCAGTAGGACATATTTCTCAAGAGCGAAGGCAGATTTTCAGGAGTTTTACTGGCAAGAATCTGAGAGTCGTCTGCATAAAAATGATGGCTGACTTGATGACGGTTTATTATATGTGAAAGTGGAGCAGTGTAGAGAGGGAACAGAACAGGGCCGAGAACTGATCCCTGTGGGACTCCACATTCCAGTTTAGCAGGTGCTGATTAAATCTTGTTTACTGCAACTGTGTGGAATCGGTCTGTAAGGTATGAACTGAACCAGATGAGGGCTGTGTCTTTAATACCAAATGTGTTTTGGAAACGGCAGATAAGAATTGAGCGGTCTATAATGTCGAAGGCTGCAGATAAGTCGAGGAGAGTGAGAAGGGAGAGTTTTACTGAGACAGAAGCATGTAGAAGTGTGTTTCAGGTGTGGACTAGGGTGGTCTCGGTGCTGTGGTTGGCATGATAGGCAGACTGTAAAGGAGGAAGGAGATTGTTGGAATAAAGGTGGCTGTTGAGTTGTTTCAAAACAAATTTTTCAAGAACTTTAGAGATGAAAGGTAGGTTAGAAACAGGTCTGTAATTCTTCAGAATGTTAGGGTCGAGGTCGTGCTTTTTGAGTAGAGGTGTAACTATTGCAGTTTTGAGTTCTGATGAAAAAATTCCTGAAAGAAGAGATGAGTTTACTATTTTCGTGATAGTGGGTATGAGCTGTGGAATGCACTGAGTAAGAAGAGAAGCAGGTACAGGATCGAGATCGCATGATTTTATTGTCGTTTCTTTCAGAATTGTCTTGATTCTTTTCTTGCTTGTTGGATGAAAGAAAAGGGGAGGAATGCCAGCGAATTGGGGATCAGGAGGCATAGGTTGGAAAGAAGTCTGATCCAGTCTGGAGTGAATGCTGCGGACTTTGTCAGATTGATTGTCACACCATAGTACGCCAAACAAATTTGATACGAGAAATAAAAAAGCGGAGATTAAAATTCCGCTAAGATGCTGCGACTGTCAGTGATATTGTGCTGTGTTGTGTTGTATCGTGTTGTGTTGTATTGTTCATGTATTATGTTGCGTGTACTTGTAAAAGGTTGTGTCAGATTCACAGACATACAACACACACACACATTCACACACACACGAACTTTCTAATCAATTTGGCTTTTTACACTCACGCGCGCGCGCGCGTGTGTGCATGTGTGTGTGCGTGCGCACTTGTCTATGTGTGTGAGTGTGTGTATGTGTGCGTGCGCGCGCGCGCGTGCGTGTGTGTGTGTGTGTGCATGCATGCGTGTGTGTTTACGCGCACCCGCGCATGTGCGCATGTGTGTCTGTATCTGCCTGGCTGTATGTGCACCTGTCTACCTTAAAACATACACAGAGGGGGATGGGATAGCCTAGTGGTCAGAACATTGCGCTCGCAATTTGACGACCCGAGTTCGATTCCCGTTCAAGGGGATATTTTCCCCTGGAGTTAACATCAATGCAAACTCCACTCTCCCCCAAAGTCCTTCGGATGAGACTGTAAACCGAGGTCCCATGTGCGAACGCACGCAGAACATCTTGCGCACACGTTAAAATCCTGTTCCGCTTTTCGTAAGAGTAGGCCATTGTGTGCCGGTGGGAACAGTTGACAGAATTCACAAATCCGCATACACACGGGGACTGGATTTCAAAAAAAGCACATGAGTGCTTATTCCATTATCCTCGATATAAAATAATAAAACAATAAATAAATGTTAAAAAACAGACGCACGTACACACACTGACCAGCACAGATACTACTTCACCACCATACTCACCAGGATAGACCCATGCTCAGCCATTTGACAGTCTTAGCGTGGAACTGCTGCCACACGAGTGATGTGTCCGGGACACGCGGCTGGCTACCCGGGGTGGCATTATGTGCTTTGGTTTCTCCGCATAATCAGGGGGGTCTGACCACTAGCTGGCTGCAGTATCGCTTACTTATTGCTGTCTGAAAAGAGGCCATAGGAATTCTCGTTAGATAGGCGGCAAGAATGAGAAGAATGCTGGATGGTATTGAAGGTGCCGAGAGAAATTTTAGGATTCTTTGAAGATTACGGTTTTGGGTTTTTTTATGATAATGAGGAGAGGAGTAGGAGGAGGAGGAGGAGGAGGAGGATGGGCATGTTGATTTCTTAGGGTAACAAATTCTTCTTCTTTTTCTTCTTCTTTTTCTTCTTCTTTTTCTTTTCTTGTTCTTGTTGTTGTTGTTGTCTTCTTCTTCTTTTTCTTCTTCTTCTTCTTTTGCTTCTTCTTCTTTCTCAAAAAACTCAACAAGTCATTGTTGCCTGTCATATGAGCGAAAATGCGTCGCGCTACTAAGCACTCGACAAGTCAAGCCCAATAGATCCGATTTCAGCATTGGGGGGAAATTGTTATATTTTGAGTCTTTCTAGGGGGGAGGAGGGTAGCAGGAGATTCGACCAAGAAAGCGGAATATAGACAAGAAAGAGGTGACAGGCAAGGAATGAACAAGACAAAAACAAAGAGAGGGATTAAAAAAAAAGGAATTTCTAGCATATCATTTCCAGAAGTTGGGGATGCTATTAACTGACAGCCCCCCCACCCCTCCCCTCCACCGGCATCTCCACGGGGACGGTTACAGATCAAGTATCGATATGTATTGGTTTTGCTTCAGCTGGTCATGGCTATATATAATTGGGACTACAGCAGAACATAAATATGAGCAGAGGTAGGACATTTAAAGAGAAATTTTTTTCTGAGAAAAAGCAGAGAAATTACAGGAGGGAATAAAATGAATGGAGACATAGACATAAGTGATCTTGCATTAAGTGGTCTGCTGTATATGGAATGTGTGTGTGTGTGTGTGTGTGTGTGTGTGTGTGTGTGTGTGTGTGTGTGTGTGTGTGTGTGTGTGTGTGTGTGTGTGTGTGTGTGTGTGTGTGTTGTGTAGTGTACATGTGTGTATATGTGCGTATGCATGCCCACATATTCCCGCGCGCGCGAAGGTGTGTATATGTGTGTATATGTGCCTGCATATGTTACTGAATACACGTCTGCATACACGAATATATGTGTATGTATGCGTGCGTGCACGCACGCACGCACCCACTCTTTTTCCTTCGCAGATACAAAGACAAACCCAACTTCTCCTTTACATTTCCCTGCTGCCAGACTAGCCTAGCTAGACCCCCAGATTGTCACAGTCTTAGCGTCAACCTGCCACACGAGTTATGTGTCCAGAGCACGCGCTATCCGGGGTGGCATTATGTGATTTGGTTTCTCCGCATAATCAGGGGTGTCTGACCACTAGCTGGCTGCAGTAGTAGTATCCTTTACCCACTATTGGAAGAGGAGCAGTGTGCCTTTAAGTTCACTTCACATACGTAGTAAAAGAGGGGGAAGAATGTTGATGGTATTCAAATTGCTTGGAGAGGAAAAAAGAAAGGTTTTGATCTAGATAGCTTAGGAGGGAGTAGGTTACCCAAAAAAAAGGAATGAAGATAAAAGAATGAAACCAGAAAGAAAGAAAGAAAGACAGAAAGAAAGAAAGAAAGAAAGGAAGAGAAGGAAGACAGACAGAAAGAAAGAAAGAAGAAGAGAAACAAAGAAAGACAAAAAGAAAGACAGACAGACAGAAAGACACAGGAGATGCACATGGGGCAAAAAAGAGACACAAAGACATGGGGAGCAGAAAGACAGACAGAAACTGAGACTGACAAGCAGATAGGCAGACCAACAGACAGATTGACAGACAGATAGGCAGACATACAGAAGGAAAGAGAGAGAGACACAGAGAGAGATGCAGACAGACAGACAAGACAGAGAAGACAGACAAGACAAACAGACAGACAAAGACAGATAAAGACACAGAAAGAGAGATAAAGACAGTTTGTTAAAAAAATTATACGCTTTTTTTTAATGTCTACTAACAAAACTGACCACCATGGCGATTGCATGAACTGCATTCTTCAAAAGCAGAGACGTCCATTCCAATCTATATCAATTCAAACTAAAATATAATGTAGAAGATCTTCAGTCCTCCTATTCTAAATCTTAAAGAGTTTACAGTGGCACGCGAATT
This sequence comes from Rapana venosa, assembly GCA_028751875.1. Lineage (NCBI taxonomy): Eukaryota > Metazoa > Mollusca > Gastropoda > Neogastropoda > Muricidae > Rapana > Rapana venosa. The sequence goes on from CM054138.1 coordinate 67,758,967, forward strand.
CTGTATCTAGAACACACCCACAACAAAGGGTGACATTATGTGGTTCGGTTTCTCTGCATAATCAGAGGTCTGACTGATGACTTGGTATCAGTTGTGTGTGTGTGTGTGTTGGTGTGTGTGTGTGTTGTGGTTGTGTGTGTGTGTGGTGTGTGTGTGTGTTGTGTGTGTGTGTGTGTGTGTGTGTGTGTGTGTGTTGTGTGTGTGTGTGTGTTGTGTGTGTGTTGTGTGTGTTTGTGTGTTGTTGTGTGTGTGTGTTGTGTGGTGTGTGTTGTGTGTGTTGTGTGTGTTGTTGTTTGTTGTGTGTTTGTGTGTGTGTTTGTGTGTTTTGGTGTGTGTGTTTGTGTGTGTGTTGTGGTGTGTGTGTGTGTGTTTGTTTTGTTGTGTGTTTGTGTGTGTGTGTTTGTGTGTGTTTTGTAGTGTGTGTGTGTGTGTTGTGTTGTGGTTTGTGTATGTGTTGTTGGTGGTGTGTGTGTGTGTGTTGTGTGTGTGTTGTGTGTGTGTGTGTGTGTGTTTGTGTTTGGTGTGTGTTTGTGTGTGTGTGTGTGTGTGTTTGTGTTTTGTAGGGTTTTTGTGTGTGTTGTGTGTGTGTGTGTGTTTGTGTGTGTTGTGTGTGTTTTGTGTTGTGTGTGTTGTTTGTGTGTGTGTTTGTGTGTGTGTTTTATTGTGTGTGTTTGTGTGTTTTGTGTGTGTGTTTATGTGTGTGTGTGTGTGTGTGTTGTGTGTATGTGTGTGTGTGTGTGTGTTTGTGTGTGTGTTTGTGTGTGTGATGTGTGTGTGGGTTGTGTGGTGTGTGTGTGTGTGTGTGTGTGTGTTGTGTGTGTGTGGATGTGTGTGCGTGTGTTTGTTGTGTTTGTTGTGTGTTGTGTGTGTGTGTGTGTGTTGTGTGTGTGTGTGTGTGTGTGTGTTGTGTGTGCTGTGTGTGTGTGTGTGTGATGTGTGTTGTTGCTGTGTGTGACGTATTTCAGTTGTGTCTCGATGATAGTGTGCCTCGCCTAGTATAGTAGATTCGTGTGTGTGTGTGTGTGTGTGTGTGTGTGTGTGTGTGTGTGTGTGTGTGTGTGTTGTGTGTCTGTGTCTGTGTTGTGTTGTTGTTTGTGTGTGTGTGTGTGTGTGTGTGTGTGTGTGTGTGTGTGTGTTTTGTGTGTGTGACCTATTTACAGTTCGTGCTTCAAGATAGAGAGTGACCTCCCATAATATAGAAGGATTCAGTGTGTGTGTGTGTGTGTGTGTTGTGTGTGTGTGTGTGTGTGTGTGTGTGTGTGTGTGTGTGTGTTGTGTGTGTGTGTGTGTTGTGTGTTGTGTGTGTGTGTTTGTTGTGTGTGTCTGTGTGTGTGTCTGTGTGTTGTCTTGTGTGTGTCGTGTGTTGTGTGTCTGTGTGTGTCTGTGTGTGTGTTGTGTGTGTGTGTGTGTGTGTCTGTGTGTGTGTCTGTGTGTGTGTCTGTGTGTGTGTCAGTGTGTGTGTGTCTGTGTCTGTGTGTGTGTCTGTTGTGTGTGTGTCTGTGTGTGTGTGTGTTCTCTGTGTGTGTATGTGTGTCTGTGTCTGTGTGTGTCTGTGTGGTCTGTGTGTGTCTGTGTGTGTGTGTGCTTGTACTACCTTGGGAGACAGAGACATACAAACAGATACTGAGGCTAACACAGAGAGACATACAGAAACAAGAAAAAATATATTTTGTGTGTGTGTGTGTGTATGTGTGTGTGTGTAGGTGCGCATCCAGGTGAGGATATAGTGTGTGTATGTGTTTGTGTGTTTGATGTTTGTAGGTGTGATTGTGTGTGAGTGTGTGTGTTTATGTGTGTGCATGCGTGTATGTGTATGTGTGTATATGCGTTTGTGTGATTGTGTGCGCGTACACGTGTATGTGTGTTTGTGTGTGTGTTTGAGTGTGTGCACGGGTATGTGCACGTTTTCACATGTGCACGTATGTGACTGTGTGTGTGCGTATTGATTTTATACCAGGGTGGTTTTTTAATCTTTTTGATTGGCAACACATATACAGTTCAAAACACACAAATTAACTTTTCATCCAGACAACATTACATCATTTCCATTTTACAGGCGTACAAGTTACTAGCTACACAAAGTACAAAAAGAATCAATCATCATTTTAGTTGTCAAGATAAGATTTATACCAGTTTTAGTAAAAGCAAACTTCTCTACACGAACTTGGGACTGCTCTCTTTAGGGAATATGCATGATGTTTACAGCAATGCACCAGTATTACAAAAGAAAAAAAACCCATATCTGCAAGTGCCTTTGTTTCCCTTGTAATGGAGGGTAATCAGCTACAAATTGTCCACTGTAAGCTCTCCTGTAGTTGTTGGCTTCTTTTATACACACAATGGTTGTACGGCACATGTTTTGTTTTTATTAATGAATTTGTATTACCCGACAGACGTCGTAAGACCAGCAATCAGGATCTAGGACAAAAGTTTTTGTTTTCATTTACAAATAAACCCAGCATAAAGAAGTAATAAAACAGAGAGAAGAATGGCAAAAGAGACGGGGGACAGACACATACAGAAACAGACAGAAAAAAGAGAGAAAGACATATAGACAAAAATACAAAGCTATAGATATTTGCATACAAACATTTAAAATGACTTCATTCATATGCGCATATGTGTGTCTGTCTGTGTGATTGTGTGTGAGTGCGTGTGTTTATGTGTGTGAAAGAGAGAAAGACAGGTAGACAAAAATACAAAGCTATATATTTGCATTCAAACATTTAAAAATGACTTCAGTCATATGCGCATATGTATGTACATATATATATATATATATATATATATATATATATATATTATATATATATATATATATATATATATATATATATATATATATATATATATATATATATAATAATTATACCCTAAAACGAACAATAACTTTTGTATCAATGTAGACTATGTAACACACACATGGAAAGCTGTATGTGCACAACCAATACCCCCTCCACCCCCACCAACCCACACACACACACTCACACACACACACACACACACACAACACACACACACACACACCTACATGCCTCCAGTCCCTGATGTGGTAAATCTATCTTCCAGCATTGTGTGTCTAAACACCAAAGTGCCACACGAACTATGTGTCCAAGACACAGGCGCGGCAGAGGATGGCATTAGAGGATTGGGTTTCTCCGCATAATCAGGGGTCTGACCAGGGGCTGACTGACTGACTGGCTGACTGCTTGATATCAGTGTCCTCGTGTGTCTGACCGACTTTACAGTCCCTATTAGGGGACAGAGATCTTGACCTCATATTAGGGGAGGTAGTGGGTAGGTGACGGGGTGAGGAGAGAGAGAGAGAGAGAGAGAGAGAGAGAGAGAGAGAGAGAGAGAGAGAGAGAGAGAGAGAGAAGACAGACAGACAGACAGACAGACAGACAGACAGACAGACAGAGAAGAGGAGACAGAGAGAGAGACAGACAGACAGAAGAGACAGGCAGACAGGAGAGCAGGCAGACAGAAGACAGCATACAGAAAGAGACAAGCAGAAGAGACAGGCAGACAAAGACAGAGAAACAGAGACAGGAGACAGACAGAAGAACAGAAGACAAGCAGAGACAGGCAGACAGAGACAGTACAAGACAAACAGAGACAGAGAGGACAGATAAACAGACAGACAGACACAATACAAAACTAGATAGATGCAGAGAAGCGGGGCATGAGTGCGACGCACGTGAGATGTGGCAGAAAGACAGCAGCATAAAAATGTGATGTTATGTTCTGTGGTGGGTGCTGTGTGAAATCACGGTTGTGAGGTGTGCACTGAAGCGTGCGCCGACTGCATGTTTGAATCCACAGTTAGGTTCTAAAAGCGTTTTAGTCCCCACAGTATGCCCAAATGAAAAGAAAAAAAAAACACCACACTGCTACCAGCGATACAGTTCCACCTCTATTATGGAACTCTGTCACGTAATCATGGCCAGAAGAGAGTCATCTGTGCCTATCAAGTATCCACACGGATGGAATTGCTCAAACTGTACTTTGGGCTCCAAGTGCATCTCACTGACTGGCTTATTTCCATGATAGGTATTGGCTGGCTGGCGGGCTGGTAGGCACTGGAGAAGGATGGCTGTCTGTTTAGGAGAGGCATTGTCTGGCACTCTCGGTCTGCTGGAAAGTTTTGGGTTTCCTTTCATTAGCGTCGGATTCCTGGTTTTCTTGCACTGTCCTCGTTTCTATTTCATTGTTGGTTTCTTGTCACGACACTGATCTCGGCATCTTGCTTTTGGTCTGTGACTCTCTTCCCCTGCCCTGCCCCCCACTCCTACCCCCTCCCAAAAGAAAGAAAGAAAGAGAAGACGTTTCTCTGTTTTATTCATGAACAAGATGTGTAGCTTATTGATGGTAGAATCGGAAGCATGCGAATCTTGAAATGAAAAGAATCATTGTTTAAAATAAGTTTTGATGTTTGTGCTTCTTCTTGTCAAGCTCGTCATTGCTCAAGAATTCATTTTTAACTTTAGCACATGCGAATTTCGAACATTCCGACTACGTGTCTAAACAGCCGTTTAAAGTCAGAGGCAACATTGCTTTAAAACAATATGGGCTACCAGAAAGCCACAGTTTAGAATAACAAACGGTAAACATCAGCGAACTTGTGTGTCAAGCGTTAAAAAAATTGTATTGCATATAATATATTGAATGCATGCACTTTGACTTGTCTTTGCAAGATATAGCGCTACATAAGTTCCATTCATTATTATTATTATTTACTTATTCATAGTTATACACCACATATTTGTTTGTCATTATGGAATCTCCTTTCTTACTACACTAAGTTCTACCCCCCCCCCCCCCCCCCCCCACCCCCCCCCCCCCCCCACCGTCTTACAATGTCAATGTACAATCTTTTCTGGGTTCTTTCCCCTGATATGACTAAGAGTGGACAGAAGTTAAAGTGAAAATTATCACTTCTGTTGGTTTCTTATATTTGTTTAGGATTTTTTTTTCTTTTTAAAA
>CM054138.1:67773952-67776452 GCA_028751875.1 Rapana venosa
GGGAGAGGGAGGAGAAAAAAATAATGGGTGGTGCTGCTCTTGTGGGGACATACTAAATGCGGAGACAGCAGCTCCAATTTTATGCAGAGAAATCTATCGTGACTTAAAATGGATATAAATACAAATGCAAATATACAGATTGAGACAGACAGACGGACAGACAGACAGAAGGCAGACAGGCAGGCAGACAGACAGACAGACAGACAAAGAATATCTTTAATACGCAAAAATGAAAATTTAAAACCAATCCTGGTCTTACAAAGGTCATTGTAAATATACATATATATATACTATACAATATATGTCAACAACCATCAAAAAATATAAACATTGTTAAACATCAGAGAAGAAGAAATCCCACATAACACAATTCTAAGTATCACAAAATCGTATTAGAATCCAAAATTAGTCCAGGAACAAAAGCTGTGACTGTCAGTTATTGATGTCAGCTAATTGCCAAGCCCTACAGTAAAATGTTGTCATGTTGTCAAATGTTTTGTTGAGATTGCCTACAGCCATGACAAGCTCTTAACATAACAACCTGCACTCTCCTTTAAAGGAGGAAAAATCCTCTGAAATGGCTGCCTATATGGCGAGGTACTTAAAAACAGTCACACATGCAAACTTTTCATTCTGTGTACAATTTCAATCTCACAGTGATTCTCAGGTGGAATGAGTGAGCCAGAGTGGCACATTCTGGGTGCCCCCCAGAGTGTTAATCTGGGAAACGCACAACAACAGCAACAGAATCTACAATACTCAGAGAGAGAGAGAGAGAGAGAGAGAGAGAGAGAGAGAGAGAGAGAGAGAGAGAGAGAGAGAGAGAAGAGAGAGAGAGAGAGAGAGAGAGAAAAAGACAGGCAGACAGACAGAAAGATAGACAGATGAGACAGACAGACAGAGAAATGGAGACAGACAGACAGACAGATACACAGAGACATGGAGACTTTGACACAGACAGACAGACAGCCAGACAGCCAGACTCACACACAGACAGGCATACAGATATGACAGAAAAACAAACGCACATATGCTAACAGCAGGGCAAAGAAGAAAATGCATATATTTTCGCCTTTTTTTCCTTTGGGGTTTTTTCTTATTGTTTTCGTAATAATTTTTGTTCCTTGGCGTGTGTGCGTGCGTGCGTGCGTGCGTGTGTTCCCTGACTAATTTGACGCTGACAACAATGCAATAGCGTAACCAACACACACGCACCACACACACACACACACACACACACACACACACACACACACACAATACACACACAAACACAGACACACACACATACACACACACACGCACACACAAATACAGACACGCCCATATCGGTATGCGCATGCAAGCGAGTGTGCATGCATGTGAATGTAATCTGTCACATTCTTCATAGACCTCGTAACGACACCAAACCATTCTCTTTTTCTCTTCGCTTATAGAATGTACGTTATCTTCAGTCACGGCAAATTTGAACTAAAGCTTGTCATCCACGCTTCGTGTCAATACGTTTGTGAGCGTGCGAGTCGAATCCATTAACATAGTTCTGTTAATGAGGCTTGGAGCATAGTTTAGGAGCTTCGTTCGTCTTCTTCTTGTTCGTGTTCTTGTTCTTGTTGTTCTTGTTCTTGTTGTTCTTGTTGTTGTTGTTGTTGTTCTTCTTCTTCTTCTTCTTCTTCAAATTCTTCTGCATCTTCTTCAAATTCTTCTTCTTCTTCTTCTTCTTCTGCTTCTTCTTCTTCTGCTTCTTCTTCAAATCTTCTTCTTCTCTTCTTCTTCTTCTTCTCTGCTTCTTCTTTAAATTCTTCTTTTTCTTCTTTTCTTCTTTATTTTCGTTCACTAAGGTTAGGGACCGCTAGTGGGTGAAGGATAGGGCGAATCTTAAAAAAAAAGAAAAAAAGAAAAAAGAAAAACCCAAACAGCAACAACAACAAAAATCAGTCGATGACTGACTTGACTAAGTTACTCTTAATTGCGTAGAGAAGAAAACGCGCGCAAAGAAGGTTTCGTTGTGGAGAATGATATTCTCCCCCCAAAAATGTATCTAATGGGTAGAAGCGAAGCCAAACAAAAAAGAGATAATAATACTTTGGAATTATTGACAGACAGATAGACGGACAAACAGACAGACGGACATACAGACAGACAGACAGACAGACAGAGATGATGATGATGATGGTATGATGATGATGATGATGATGATGATGATGATGATGATGATGATGATGATGATGATGATGGTGGTGGTGGTGGTGGTGGTGGTGGTGGTGGTGGTGGTGGGGTGACGACGACGACAACGACAAAAAAGAAGAAGAAGAAGGAGAGGAGGAGGAGGAGGAGGAGGAGGAGGAGGAGGAGGAGGAGGAGAGAAGAACTAGAGTTAAGACGAAAATCTGAAAAAAGAAAGAAAGATACAAAGAAAGACAGACAAGACAAGAAAAGGAAAGGAGAGAAACAAACAAAGAAAGGAAAGGAGAGAAACAAACAAAGAAAGGAAAGGAGAGAA
>CM054138.1:67778952-67793952 GCA_028751875.1 Rapana venosa
TGGGGATTTTTGTGTATATTTTTTTTCCCTGTATACTGTGTAATTGTATTGCTATGGGCCTTATTTTATTTTATTATCATATATATCTTTAAGGGCGGGGACTAGATGTAAAAAAAGCACATGGGTGCTTATTCATTATCCTGGAAATAAAATAATTTGTCATTTTCATTGTCATTGTCTCCTTTCTGCAACTTTTTCTTTCTCTGTCTATTCAATTGTGTTGGAATCTCTTCCATTTTCCCTGTAGATTCCCTCATGTTCTGTACCCGTTCGAGGGGGAGGAGAGGAAGGGAGGGGGTTGAGGGGGAGGGGGGGGTGGCAGGGAGGATAGCCCGATTGGCACTGCGCTCGTGATCTGCTGACCCGGGTTCGAATCCCGCTCAAGAGGATTTCTCCTCAGGAGTTAACATTAGTGCCGATTCACTCTCCCCAAAAGTCTTTTGGATGAGACTATAAACCCAGGCAGCGTGTGCGAACGCACGTAAAACATCTTGTGCACACGTTAAAAACTGTTCCGCTTTCCGGAAGAGTAGGCCAATGCGTGCCGGTGGGAACGGATGATAAACTTTACAAAAGTGGACACACACACACGGGGACTAGATGTAAACAAAAAAGCACATGAGAACCAGCCGCCATAGCGCAGTGGTTAGCGCCTTGGGTTACAGACTGGAAGGTCGCGGGTTCGATTCCCATAAGAGTCATAGGGATTTTTCGGACTCCGGCCGGCTCCTACCAGAGTTAGTGTGCTGTGGGCTCAGTGGGAAGTCTGGGACCACACAGTCGAGCTTCATCCACTTAACGGATGCGAGTTTGAGAGTGTTGCTCAAATTACCTGACCAACACTGCAGGTGTCTGTATCTCTCGGGCCCGGTTGACGCCGGGATATATTATGATAGTAAGCGTAGAGTACAACCCTGTCAAGTAGTCTCAAAGCATATGCACCTCCACAGCAGCATAATTACGTCATCCTCATTGTCATCGATCATCATGCAATAAAAAAAATAATAATAAAAAGTTGCCTCTGATTCGGTGGTCCCAGTTGCTCTGGTCTCATGGTGACCTCAGATTCGGTTTCCTCATACACTTCTGTGCCTGTGGAGAGTTTGTGTCAAAGCCTTTGGGGATGGAGGTTCACGGGGGACGGTCGTTGGAGGGACGTTGTGGTGGTTGCCACCTCAGATGGGCAACTCCCTCAGTCTGGCTCCGCGACTGAGCTAATACTGTCGTTAGTAGGGGGCTTAGTAGGTGGTGTCCTGCGTATGTTAGCTCAGAACAGGTGCCACTGAAGATGAGGCAGCAAAAAAAAGGGCTTATTCCATTATCCTCGAAATAAAAAGAACAAATTAATTAATAAATAACACCCCCATCCCCAATGATTTTATTCCAGCAAACGCTTCCCCATCTATCTAAGTGTTCCTTCCCTGTCACGCTTGCACACATCTTTGAAGCAAGAGTCGTGGACAGTCACCATGAAACAACAGTGTCCTACAGCCAGTTCACCCTAAAGGGTGTCCTTCGACATAGTGGCCGTTCTTCATACGGTACACATGACCGACCCAGGCCCCTTGCAGACGGTATCCAGAGATGACACGCTGTTGGTGACTTTGTCCATTCACCTAGGATTTGACGCAGACAGCGGAACTTGGTAAATCAGACCGCAAGTATGCATGATTTAATCACAAGCATAATAAAATTGGGGACGGGATAGCTCAGTGGTCGGAGCACTCGCTTTCCCCCAGTCAAGTTAAGCAGCGTCGAGCGTGGTTACCAGTTAGATGGGTGACCGTTTGCGCGCCTTGGCTTCAGTATAGTTCCCCCAGTTCAACCAGCTGTAAATGGGTACCTACCCTTTTTAGGGTCAGGGAAGGTAAAGCAGCGAGGGAGAGGAGATGGGCGCCACCCTCAATATGCTGGCCCTAGAGAAGTGAGGTCTCTGACGCCTCGCTCCCCTATGACCTTATAGGTTATGGGACTCCTTTACCTTTTTTTTAAATAATAAAATTAGGGTCAGCGTGTGGGAATATCTGTTCCTTTGCACCCTGTGACTTTCTTTTTTCCGTTTGGTGCGCGTCCTTTCTATCACTTTTGGCGAAAATAAGAGACCATAGTTACTATCCACCTAGTCTGTATCTCTTCATCTGTCTGTGTGTCTGTCTGTCTGTTTCTCTCTCTCTCTCTCTCTCTCTCTCTCTCTCTCTCTTTCTGTGCATGCTTAACCATATGTCTGTCTCTGTGTGTCTCTGTGTGTCTCTGTCTCTCTCTCTCTTTCTCTCTCTCTCTCTCTACCTGTAACCATCTCACCCTATCTGTATGTCTCTGTGTGTCCCTGTCTGTCTGTATGTCTCTGTCTCTCTTCCTCTGTCTGTCTCTCTCTCTCTCACTCTCGCTTTCTTTCTTTCCCAGCTCTCTCTCCCTCCCCTCCCTCTTCCCTCCTCTCTCTCTCTCTCCCCCCAACCCCCCCCCTCCTCCTCTCTTCTCTCCTCTCTCTCTCCTCTCTCCTCTCTCTCTCTTCTGCATGCATAACCATGTGTATGTCTCTGTGAATCTTCTCTCTCTCTCTCTCTCTCTCTCTCTCTCTCTCTCTCTCTCTCTCTCTCTCCTCTCTCTATCTGTAACCATCTCACCCTATCTGTATGTCTCTGTGTGTCCCTGTCTGTCTGTATGTCTCTGTCTCTGTCTCTCTCCCTCTGTCTCTCTCTCGCTTTCTTTCTTTCCCATCTCTCTCTCCCTCCCTCTCCCTTTCTCCCTCCCTCTCTCTCCCTCCCCAACCCCCCCCCCCCTTGTCTCTCTCTCTCTGCATGCATAACCATGTTCTGTCTCTGTGAATCTCTCTCTCTCTCTCTCTCTCTCTCTCTCTCTCTCTCTCTCTCTCTCTCTCTACCTGTAACCATCTCACCCTATCTGTATGTCTCTGTGTGTCCCTGTCTGTCTGTATGTCTCTGTCTCTCTTCCTCTGTCTCTCTCTCTCTCTCTCTCTTCTCTCTCTCGCTTTCTTTCTTTCCATCTCTTCTCCCTCCCTCTCCCTTTCTCCTCCCTCTCTCTCCCTCCCCAACTCCCCACCCCTTCTCTTCTCTCTCTTCTCTCTCTCTCTCTCTCTCTCTCTCTTCTCTCTCTCTTCTCTCTCTCTCTCTCTCTCTCTCTCTCTTCTCTGTCCCCTTTGATTGCTGAACAGTTTATGGACACTCGAGCTCTGCTCTTACATGACTTCTAACGGCACTTTCGTTCTTACATGTGAGACTGGACATGCCTGTACTGACTGGCAGTAAAGCTGGGTGGTGTGTGTGTGTTGCTTTGGGTACACAACGGTATTAGTTTGTGGGTCATGTAGTACCTTCTATAGATGTAGTATCTTCTATAGATGTAGTATCTTCTGTAGATGTAGTATCTTCTATAGATGTAGTATCTTCTGTAGATGTAGTATCTTCTATCTTCTATAGATGTAGTATCTTCTATAGATGTAGTATCTTCTATAGATGTAGTATCTTCTATAGATGTAGTATCTTCTGTAGATGTAGTATCTTCTATCTTCTATAGATGTAGTATCTTCTATAGATGTAGTATCTTCTATAGATGTAGTATCTTCTATAGATGTAGTATCTTCTATCTTCTATAGATGTAGTATCTTCTATCTTCTATAGATGTAGTATCTTCTATCTTCTATAGATGTAGTATCTTCTATAGATGTAGTATCTTCTATCTTCTATAGATGTAGTATCTTCTATAGATGTAGTATCTTCTATAGATGTAGTATCTTCTGTAGATGTAGTATCTTCTATAGATGTAGTATCTTCTATAGACGTAGTATCTTCTATCTTCTATAGATGTAGTATCTTCTATAGATGTAGTATCTTCCATAGATGTAGTATCTTCTATAGAGTGCGAGTAGAAAAAAATGTTGTGTGATTTTTATATATTTTTTAAAGTATGAACAAAATACACTCTGCACTTGTTTTTTTGGGATTGAGGACATAGAACAATATCAGGTAGTCACGAGAAAGTTGGAAATGATCATCAAATGAGGATTGCTTGTATTCCTATAGTGTTTGACCCCGCCCATGCATAATTATTGCGGTAAGGAGGATAGCAGACGACAAAGGACTGAGGGAGGTACAATGTTTACTGAGAAAACTTTTAAAATTTCAAACTTACCAAATTTTTTCGAAATCACATGAGTTTTGATTCAGAGGCTAGTCTTTCACACAAAGAAGTTTTTTTTTTAATTTCTGTCAAGTCAAGTAAAGGCAAAAACACTTTAATCATCACTATGAAGGGTAATTACAATACTGTGGATGCCTTAGTACGAGCGGAATGAATATAAGAGTCATATAGAAAAAAAAAGGAAAAAAAAAAGCAATTAAAAAAAAAATTGTTGTGTGTAGCCTGTTGTGTCTCTCACTCCCCCTGCCCCCCCCCCCCCCCCCCCCCCACCTTCCCCTCCCCGCCTCCTTGCCTCTGGCTGTCTTTTCCAGTGTTTTACTAGCACGGTTGTGACCGGAAATCGAACGTCTATTTCTTCCCACAATCCTTTTTCATTTCCGGTGCACAGGGGCGTGCGGGTTGGAAACTGTGACTAGACTAGCAGCTGGCTGCGTCAGTGTTTAAGATATTGTGTGTGTGTGTGTGTGTGTGTGGAGGGGGAGGGGTGAGTGTGTGTGTGTGTGTGTGTGTGTGTGTATGTGTGTGTGTGTGTGTGTGTGTGTGTGTGTGTGTGTGTGTGTGTGTGTGATGGGAAAGGGGGTTAGGGTAGGTGAAAGTGCACTTAGGGTCAAAATGAAGAAACACAGATACTCTTAAATTAAAGACTACCATATTATCTTCCCCCGCCCCCCATCTCTCCCTTCCTCCCCCCCCCCCCCCCCCCCCCCCCCCCCCTCCGTCCTCTCTCTCTCTTGCTTCACATCGTCTCCTTCTTTCCCCGCTCTCTCTCTGTCTATCCCCGTCTCTCTCTGTCTCTCTCTCTCTCACACACACACACACATACACACACAGCACATACAGAATGAGACAGAGAAAGACAGAAGCGGGGATATACACAGAGAAACAGAGAGGTAGAGACAGACAGAAAGAGACAGCGAGTCCAATTGAGAATCAACTGGACAGACACTGACATACAGACGGACAGAGAGACCACACACACACACACACACACAGACAAGCGTCTGTTCTCATACATGCGTTGAATATTTAATAACGTTCTATTGTTTTCTAGTGTAGATACGTCACAGTAAATTATCTTGCGATAATGTTGTCTTGTATTGCCATGTTACACATCAACCCCCTTATCTATCGTTATTTATTTTGTTGTTTCTTTTTCCTGATATTTCCACAATCTTTTAAACAGTTACAGTCATCTTCTTGCATTGTTCATCTATTGGCGAAATTTTGTTCAGCTGCAGCCCATTTTTGCTCATAAATACTAGAGTACTCATATGTTTAAGCATTGCTTGTTGTACTCATTTTGATGTACTGGTGCTACGTTATTTTATTTATTTATACCACTGTAAGTCACAGCAGATTTATCTGCGTGAAATTCGGGCTGCTCTTCTCGGGGAGAGAGCGCGTCGCCACAAGAGCAGCGCCACCCTTTCTTTTTTATTCACCTTCTTTTTCTAATCCGAGCGAACACAATGTTTGTTTAAACTACGAACGACAGAGACACAGAAAAGAAAACAGACCAGTAAACGGACAGACCAACAGACAGACAGACAGACCGACAGACAGACATACAAGACAAAAGAGTGATGGATGGAAGACAGAGGAAGGCAGATAAGGGACAGACAGAGCGAAAAATCGTCACGGTCCAACATGCGCGTGGGGATTCGACCATGAAATCGGTTGTCACGGCCAAGGTCAAACCACTGATTTATTGGCACCTCCTCTCCCCTCCTCCCTCCTCCCCAACCCTCTCCACCTCCACCCCAACTCTCCTCCACTTTCCGAGCATCCTCCTCCTACTCCGCTCCGTCTCTTCACCAATTATTGCTGCCCCATGCTTCTTTCTCACCCTCCTCCCCCGTCCCTCTTAATTTAATGTACCAAGCGCTGAATCTTAATCAAGCGTAGAGTTGATTGATTTTCTGTGTGTGTGTGTGTGTGTGTGCGTGTGTGTGTGTGTGTGTGTGTGTGTGTGTGTGTTTCTGTCTGTCTTTCTGTCTCTTTGTCTGTCTGTCTGTCTGTCTGTCTAAATCTCTTTCTTACTCTGTTTGTCGTCATTATCAATTTTGTTATCATGCGTGTTAGTAGTAGTAGTAGTAGTAGTAGTAGTAGTAGTAGTAGTAGTAGTAGTAGTAGAAGTAGTAGTAGTAGTAGTAGTAGTAGTAGTAGCACCAGTAGTAGTAGTAGTAGTAGTAGTAGTAGCACCAGTAGTAGTAGTAGTAGTAGTAGTAGTAGTAGTAGTAGTAGTAGCAGTAGCAGCAGCAGTAGTAGTAGTAGCAGCAGCAGTAGAAGTAGTAGTAGTAGCAGCAGCAGCAGCAGCAGCAGCAGCAGCAGCAGCAGCAGCAGCAGCAGTAGTAGTAGTAGTAGTAGTAGTAGTAGGAGGAGGAGGAGGAGGAGGAGGAGGAGGAGGAGGAGGTGGAGGAGGAGGAGGAGGAGGAGGAGGAGAAGGAGTATCATGATCATTGTCGTCGTCATTGTCATCGTCGTTTTTGTCATCGTCTTCGTCAACATCGTTGCTGTTATTATCATTATCATAACAGTATTATTACTATTATTATTAATGTTGTCATAATCATCGTCATCATCATCATTAAACCATAAATCAGAAGTTGTGTAAACGTTCATTCTGTCTGTGTTATTGTTTGACTGCCACTGTCTATCTGTCTGTCTGTCTGTCCGTCTGTCTGCCTGTCTTTCTGTTTGTCTGTTTGTGTTTGTCTGTCTAAATCTCTCTCTTAGTTATTCTGTGAGTCTGAGAGTCATTTATTTTATTCTTTTATTCCGAAGATCGTAGAAAAAGCACCCATGTGCTTTAAAAAAAATTTTACATCTTGTTTCTCCGTTTGTTAAATTTTTGTTTGGTTGGTTTTTTGTTTGTTTTCTTCTTTCATTTCATCCTGCAGCTTGTTGTTTGTTTGTGTCTGTCTTGTGGTTAGTCTTTTCTTCATCATTTACTTTTTCATGAGCTAATCATCTGGATGAGTTGAACGGTATTGGATTCTGGAAATTTTTTCCAACGATTGCCTATTTATGCTATAGAGATGTCTTTGGGGGAATCTTTAGTTATTTCATTATCTGTACATATTGATGCCGTTATTATAATGTTCGGTCATTTTTTCCCGTTTACCTCTTTTGGTCAGTGTATTGATTATCAGTCGCCATATGAATGTTGATGTTGCACTTGAGCACAACATAAGCTACTTGCTTGTTGCTGCTATGCTGATTATGTTTAGTATGCTATGCTTGTTTTATGCTTATAATTAATAAACCTTATTTGAACCAAGTCCTCGTGTGTATACGGTTTTGTAATCTTTGTCATCCTTTCCCACCGAATCACAATAGCCTACTCTGCCAAAAAGGGGAACAGGTTTTAACGTGTGCGCAAGATGTCTGTCTGTCTACATGTTTGTCTGTCTGTCTGTGTCCAAGTCTGTTTGTCTGTCTCCAAGTCTGTTTGTCTCTAGGTCTGTTTGTCTGTCTTTAAGTCTGTTTGTCTGTCTCTGTCTGTCTCTAAATATGCTTGTCTGTCTCCATGTCTGTGTGTCTGTCTTTAAGACTGTCTGTCTGTAAGTCTGTCTGTCTCCAAGTCTTTCTGTCTGTAAGTCTGCCTGTCTCTCTCTAAGTCTGTCTTTCTGTCTCCAAGTCTGCCTGTCTCTGTATCTGTCTCTGAGTCTGTATGTTTGTCTCTAAGTCTGTTTATCAGTCTGTCTCCGAGTCTTTCTGTCTGGCTGTCTCCAAGTCTGTCTGTCTGTCTCTATATCTGTCTGTCTTTAAGTCTGTCTGTCTCCAAGTCTGTCTGTCTCAAAATCTGTCTGTCTCTAAGTCTGTCTGTCTGTCTCTAAGTCTGTCTGTCTCTAAGTCTATTTGACTGTCTCCAAGTCTGTGTGTCTCCAAGTTTTCTGTTTTGTCTCCAAGTCTGTTTGTTTGTCTGTCTCTAAGTCAGTCAGTCTGTCCTGTTCCTAGCTACGTCATAAATGGGCATGACCATGTTCTTTAAGAAAAAACAACACATTTACAGACTGCACTACAACATCTTAAAACAAGGTACCAAGGCCAAACACTGAATTAGGTACACATGTACCCAGGCCAAACAATGGGATGGTACAGGTGTTCGGAAATGAGCCATGCTTCGGTGCAGGTGTACTATGTGATCAGTGGGGGAGAAAGAGGACAATGAAATAGTCCATTTCCTGTGGAAAGTGTCCGCCGTTTATGGTCTGTGACGATTTCCGATAGAAACGTGTGTGTGTGCGTGCGTGCGTGCGTGTGTGTGTGCGTGTGTGCGTGCGTGCGTGCGCGCGTGTGTGTGTGTCTGCGTGTGTGCGTGCGTGCGTGCGTGCGCGTGTGTGTGTGTGTGTGCGTGCGTGCGTGCGTGTGTGTGTGTGCATGCGTGCGTGCGTGTGTGTGTGTGTGTGTTTATTTTATTTATTTGTTTTATTTTATTCTTTTATATCAAGGATAATGGAATAAGCACTTATGTGCTTTTTTTTACATCCAGTCCCCGTGTGTATGCGGTTTTGTAAATTCTGTCATCTGTTTCCACCGGCACACAATGGCCTACTCTTACGAAAAGCGGAACAGGATTTAACGTGTGCTCAAGATGTTCTGCATGCGTTCGCACACGGGGCCTCGGTTTATGTCTCATCCGAAGGACTGTGTGTGTGTGTGTGTGTGTGTGTGTGTGTGTGTGTGTGTGTGTGTGTGTGTGTGTGTGTGTGTGTGTGTGTGTGTGTGTGTGTGAGTGTGTGTGTGTGTGTCTGTGTGTGTGTGAGTGTGTGTGTGATGTGAGTGTGTGTGTGAGTGTGTGTGTGGTGTGTGTGGGTGTGTGTGTGTGTGTGTGTGTGTGTGTGTGTGTGTGTGTGTGTGTGTGTGTGTGTGTGTGTGTGTGTGTGTGTGTGTGTGTGTGTGTGTGTGTGTGTGTGTAAAAGTCAAAGTCAGAGTCAGAGTCAGAGTCAAAGTCATAATCGAAGTCAATTCCCTTGTTAATTTTCAGATTTGTGTATGTACGCGTCTCTGTGTGTGTGTGTGTGTGTGCGTGCGTGCGTGCGTGTGTGTGTGTGTGCGCGCGCGCACGCACACACACACACACACGTGCGTGCGCACATTAATACACCAGCATGCAAATACATCTGGCTGTATGTATGCATCCTCACCTTGTGCATGCATATGTGTTGAGACTGAGTGACGAGAACAGTGACTGGTTTTACATAATACACTTACGTTTCTCTTTGCAAACTGACTGGTTCTTTCTCCCTCCAAACAAACGGTTCAACGTACTCAGATTAACAGAGTAACTTCGTGGTAGGTACATTACCTGTGGGGTCATTGCATTACATTAATGACTCTGACCCCCAGGACCCACCACAGCAAGGTGCAGTCAGAATGATGAGGATGGAGGAGCAGTGCCATGGTCGTGGCCCCTTGAAACCCTTACCTGTCTGCCACCCACCTAAAACAGGGTCACTGAGGGTCAGAAGCGTTTTCTTTTATAAGTTTGTATCTTGTATTCTGCACCAAGGGTTTTTTTTCAGCTGCCAGGTGTTTGTGTGAGTAGGAGAATATGCACATACATGTGCATGTGCACAATTGTTTAGTTTAGTTTGTTTCATTGTAGGGGGGTGGGGGTGAGGGGGGGGGGGGGGGGGGCGGAGCGGTGTGTCAAGTTTTTCCAATGGTACGGAAAGCAGATGACCGCAGGAGTGGAGGAAGGTGGTTGGAAAATTAGTGGTGCTCCCAAGGTTTACGGGACTACTGGATAGGTTGAAGGTGAAGAAGACATAGACAGAGCAATCTGGGGTTTCGTCCATCATGTCATACAGAAATAGAGAGAAAGGTAATGAGAACCTTCCAGTTCAAAGCAAAAATGCAGGTTATAGTCTCACACACACACACACGCACGCACGCACGCACGTACCCCCCCCCCCTCCCACACACACACACACTCATCAGTAACAGTAACAACAGCTCAACAATATACCCCCAAAAGTGAATGTGTAAATGTGATATGGCAATATGCCCCCTTCCTCCCTACATCCAGATAAAGCTGGCACACACAAAGAACAATCAGACACACATGAAGGCTAGTATTTGAATGTCGTCACAGTTGTTATCTTACTTACCCCGTTCATGTATTGCTCGGGAGGTTTTCCCCTCTAAACAAGCCATGCCACAGAATAACGTAAACACTGTAACTGTGTGTGGGGTACATTACCTCAGGGGTCAAAGGAAATATCTAGAAATATGTGATACAGCAATGCAGTCCCCTCTTCCTAAACCTTGATAATTTTGGCACACAGAAGAACAGTTAGACACACATGGAGGCTAGTATTTGAATTTTGTGGCAGTTTTTATCTTATTTATGCAATTTATGTTTTTGCTTTGGGGTTTTTCCCTCTAAACAGGCCATGTCATAGACTAAAGTAAACTGTGTGTTGGTACATTACCTCAGGGGTCGAAGGAAATATGTAGAAATATGTGATACTGCAATCAATGCATTCCCCACTCCCTAAACCTTGATAATTTTGGCACACAGAAGAACAGTCAGACACACATGGAGGCTAGTATTTGAATTTTGTGACAGTTTTTATCTTCATTATCCATTTCATGCTTTTTGCTTTGGGTTTTTTTCCATCTAAACAAGCCATGCCATAGAATAAAGTAAACGCAGTAACTGTGTGTTGGGTCTATTACCTTAGGGGTCAGAAGAAATATATGGAAGTATGCGATTTGGCAGTGCATCCCCCCCTCCCTCCCTCCCTAAACCTTTGGCACACAGAAGAACAGTCACACACACACGGAGAATAGTATTTGAATATTTGTTATCTTGCTTATCCAGTTCACGTTTTGCTTTGGTGGTTTTCTCACCTCTAAACAAGCCTTGCCATAGAATAAAGTAAACACAGTAGCTGTGTGATGGTACATTTCTCAGGAGTCAAAGGAAACACATAGAAAGAAGTAAGTGATATGGCAATGCACCCCTCCCTAACTAAACCTTGACAATTTTGACATACAGAAGAACAGTCAGACACACACGAAGGATAGTAGTTGAATTTTTGTTATCTTGCTTATCCAGTTCATGTTTTGCTTTTGGGTTTTCTCACCTCTAAACAAGCCACGTCATAGACTAAAGTAAAGGCAGTAGCTCTGCAGGTGGGTACATCACCTCAGGGGTCATTGCGGTGACTGTGATAGCAGCGGTACCCTGGTGGCAGGGAGGGCACAGACTGAGGAGAAGGGTGAAGTGGCAGGGTCCTGATCCCTGTACCATACATTATGTCTGCCACCCACAGCAAGAAAACTCCCGCCAAATCTAAGCTTCGGCCTTTATGTGCTCTGTCTCTCTGCGTGTCTGTCCGTTTGTCTGTGTGTCTATGTCTGTCTATCTGTCTGTCTGTATGTGTGTGATTGGCTGTGCATGTGTGTGCGTGCGTGCGTGCGAGCGTGTGGGTATACATTTGAATTTGTAAAAAAAAAAGTATTAATCGTAACTGGCTGCATGTGAATGAGTAGGATGAATGAAAGCGCTTTGATGTGTGTGTGGGGTTGTTTTTTTTTGCGAGATATTGCGCTATATAAATTCGATTTTTTATTATTATTATTATTATTATTATTATTATTATTATTATTATTATGTCTCTGTGTCGGTGTCGGTGTCTCTGTATGTCTGTCTCTCTCTCTCTCTCCCAAACATATAACAATAATAAAAACACAAGCAATAATAAGAAAGTCTTTTATTTCAAGGATAATGAATAAGCGCTCATGAGCTTTTTTTACAGCCACTTCCTGAGTGCATGCTGCTTTGTAAATGTTGTCATCCATTTTGAAGAGACAGACGGACAGACACAAAGGCAAGAGAGAGGAGAGAAGAGAGAGGAGAGAGAGAGAGAAGATGATAGTAAATAGACAGTAGAGACAGTAGATAGATAGATAGATAGATAGATAGATATAGATAATAGACAGATAGATAGACAGATAGTAGATATAGATAGATAGATAGATATAGATAGATAGATAGATAGATAAATAGACAGATAGATAGACAGATAGGTAGATAGATAGATAGATAGATAGATAGATGGATGGATAGATAGATAGATAGATAGATAGATAGACAGATAGATAGATAGATAGATAGATAGATAGATAAATAGACAGATAGATAGACAGATAGGTAGATAGATAGATAGATAGATAGATAGATAGATAGATAGATAGATAGATAGATGGATGGATGAATAGATAGATAGATAGATAGATAGATAGACAGATAGATAGATAGATAGATAGATAGATAGATAGATAGATAGATAGATAGATAGATAGATAGATAGATAGATAGATAGATAGATAGATAATAATGTATGGAATTTATATAGCGCTGAATCTTGTAAAGCAACAAATCAAAGCGCTCGATAGAAGATAGATAGATAGATAAATAGATAGATAGATAGATAGATAGATAGATAGATAGATAGATAGATAGATAGATAGATAGATAGATAGATAGATAGATAGATAGATAGATAGATGGATGGATGGATAGATTGATAGATACATAGATACATAGATAGAGAATAATCTTTATTTTTCAAAAGGTTACAGATAAGCATTTACACACTTCTTTCATCCGGCCTTTGCCCTGCATTAGGGACTATCAAAACTTTATTTTTAAAAAAATTCCCAAAAAACAAAAACAAGAGAGAGACAGAGAGATACAGACACACATACAGACACACATACAGACACACACACACACACACACACACACACACACACACACACAGGGAAGGACAGACAAACACACACACAGACAAAGAAACAAAGACAGACAAGAAAAGGACGTACACGTAGGTAGAGTGAAAGAGACACACAGATAACCAAAACCATTTCGAGACCAGAAGACAGAGTAGAACAACCAACTAAACAGACCAGCCAGGCTCATCAGCACTGCACTACACTACACTACACACAGACTATCAGACCACGAGCAAACAGCGCTTAGCCCCAGTTAACCCTGTTTTTACGTGGGAGGCAGACAGCATGGTGAGGGGGGTCAGGACCTTGTCACTCATTCATCCTCATTATTCCTGGGTGCATTTTGCCCCTGTGGGTTCTATGGTCACAGTTAAGGCAACGACCCTCCTAATTTATGGTATGTACCTACTGGGAAGATCAAACCAGAAGGCGGGGAAGGAGGTGTATCACTACTGCTACTGCTACTATGTTTTGCTACTGCTGCTGTTGTTGCTGCTGCTGCTATTGCTATTGCTGTTGCTGCTGCTGCTGCTACTACTACTAATGCTACTTTTACTTCTGCTATTGCTGCTGTTGTTGCTGTTGCTGTTGCTACTATTACTGCTGCTGCAAATGCAACTGCTGCTGCTGCAGTTGCTGCTGCTGCTACCACTACTACTACTACTATTATTACTGCTACTCCTACTACTACTTCTTCTACTACTGCTGCTACTACTACTGCTGCTGCTGCTACAACTACTACTAATATTACTGCTACTTCTGCTGCTGCAATTACTACTACTACTACTACTACTTCTACTACTACTACTTCTACTAGAGTGAAAGCAATGCTTATGGTTTCACTTAGCGACAAGTATGACTCTTGTGCTTTTTCCTAAGTGCAAAAAAACCTGATTATTTCACAGTCTTCCTTCACAAACCGTTGAAGTTTGAAAAGCAAGATGAATGTACATGTGCAAAGGAGCACCTTTCGTTGATGTTGTTGTTGTTGATGATGATGATGTTGTTGATATTGTTGTTGGTGCTGTTGTTGTTGTTGTGTGTGTGTGCGTACGTGCGTGCGTGTGCGTGTGTGTGTTCAGCGTTTGAGTGTGCATCCCTGTTGTAGCATTAAAGAAAGTTTCTACTCCAGGTTTCACTCCCTCTAGGCTCCCTCTCTTTATCCGGGGATGGGATAATCTGTGGTTAGAACATTGCGCTCGCAATCTGACGACCCGGGTTCGATTCCCGTTCAAGGGGATATTTTCCCCTGGAGTTTACATCAGTGCAGACTCCACTCTCCCCAAAAGTCCTTCGGATGAGATTATAAACCGAGGCCCCGTGTGCGAACGCACGCAGAACATATTGCGCACACGTTATAATCCTGTTCCGCTTTTCGTAAGAGTAGGCCATTGTGTGTCGGTGGGAACAGATGACAATTTACAACACCGCATACACACGGGGATTTGATGTAAAAAGCACATAAGTGCTTACTCCATTATCCTCGATATAAAAGAATAAGATCAGATCAGATCAGATCAGATATCCTCAACCCAACAACAAGAAGAGTCAATATACAAAGAAGACAAAAGAACTTCCTGGCGGGTCAACTATGGGGTCATGTCAGTACTTTAGCTATGACTTCACTTTACTCAGCAGCGAGATGCAGCCAGAATAACGAGGATGGCCACGGGTGAGTGACAAGGCTATGACCCCTTCACTGTGATATCTGCCACCCCTGAAAACACTGCAGGGTTCTTGAAGTTAGGAGCTGTTTGTTGTCGTTCTGAGGTTTGTTTGTTGTCGTTGTGAGGTTTGTTTGTTGTCGTTGTGAGGTGTGTTTGTTGTCGTTGTGTGTGAGGTTTGTTTGTTGTCGTTGTGAGGTTTGTTTGTTGTTGTGTGTGAGGTTTGTTTGTTGTCGTTGTGAGGTTTGTTTGTTGTCGTTGTGAGGTTTGTTTGTTGTCGTTGTGAGGTTTGTTTATTGTCGTTGTGTGTGAGGTTTGTTTGTTGTCGTTGTGAGGTTTGTTTGTTGTCGTTGTGAGGTTTGTTTGTTGTCGTTGTGAGCTTTGTTTGTTGTCGTTGTGACGTTTGTTTGTTGTCGTTGTGAGGTTT
>CM054138.1:67806452-67828952 GCA_028751875.1 Rapana venosa
TCTCCTTCTCTCAAACAGAACACACCATAATAAATCCAAGCCAACAAATAAAACCCCCACGTATAGGTAGTAGTCTAGTAGATATCCGCACGAACCAACACCTCCTTACCTATACACTACTCCTACCTAGCGTCCTATCCTACCTACCTCACCCTCCCTTTAAACTTCTGGCAGCGATAACCCCTTCAATCAGGAATCCCGCCTTCAAAAGCCCCCCGAGGAGGGATGGGTAGCGTGAAATCGTTATAGCGAGGGTACCGTGGTTGCTACCTACCCTCCCTCCACTGTGGTGTAACTTTTGATCGGGATCGATGCTGAAATGGAGAAGGGGTAGGTTATTTGGAAATGTTAGGAGTGGAGGGAGGGAGGTGGATGGTGGTTAGGTGGTGGTGGTGTGGTGTGTGGTGGGGGGTGGTGGTGGGATGGGATGGAAGTGAGGGTGATGGGGAGGGGGTATGGAGGTTTTGTGGAAGAGGGGCTGGGGGTAGGGGGTAGGGAATGTGGGTGTTAGGTGGTGGAGGGGGTTGTATGGTGGTGGAGGTGGTGGTGGGATGTGGTGGAAGTGAGAGTTTTATTTGGTATTGGAAGTTTGTGTGGGAGATGGGGGGAGTGTGTGTGTGATTGTGTGTAAAGGGTGGTGGGGGGCTCTGTGTGTGTGTGTGTGTGGTTGTGTGTGTGTGTGTGGGGGGGGGGGGGGCGTATGTGTGTGTTTGTGTGTATGTGTCTGTCTGTCTGTCTGTATTTATGTATGTATGTTCGTAAGTATGTATGTACGTATGTATATCACCGTGTATCTGTGTGAACGAAATGAAAAATACACAAACAGGGGGGACGGAATAATTATACATTATATGTTCCTATGTTGTTTCTTTCGTAGATGTGCTTCCCATTGTCGTGGCTGGAGTTGGATGGCTTTTTGAGAGTTGAGGGTGCAGGGTGTAACGCGGTAATGTCCAGGGGCTCTAGGATCAGGACAGGCAACACCAGACATCCAGCAGGTCACCTAGCGGCAGTGAATAGACCTCCCTTTGGTGGTAATCTGCTGCTTTCCTCTTCTTCACATTTGTATTCTTCTTTGCATTCTTCTTTCTTTTTCTTCTTTGCATTCTTCTTCTTCTCATTTTTCTTTTCCTTTGCATTCTTCTTCTTTGCATTTTTCTTTTTGTTTGCATTTTTCTTCTTCTTCTTTGCATTCTTCTTCTTCTTTGCATTTTTCTTCTTGTCTTCTTGTTTGCATTCTTCTTCTTCGTAATTCTTCTTCTTCTTTGTAATTTTTCTTCTTCTTTGCATTCTTCTTCTTCGTAAGTCTTCTTTGCATTCTTCTTCTTCTTTGCAATTCTTCTTCTTTGCAATTCTTCTTCTTTGCAATACTTCTTCCTTGCAGTTCTTCTTCTTTGCATTCTTCTTTGTTGCATTCTTCTTCTTTGCATTCTTCTTCTTTGCATTTTTCTTCGCAATTTTTCTTCTTCTTTGCATTGTTCTTCTTCGCAATTCTTATTCTTCTTTGCAATTCTTCTTCTTTGCAATTCTTTTTCTTCTTTGCATTCTTCTTCTTCGCAATTCTTCTTCTTCTTTGCATTCTTCTTCTTCTTTGCCTTTTTCTTCTTCTTTGCATTCTTCTTCTTCTTTGCATTTTTCTTCTTTGCATTCTTCTTCTTTCCATTCTTCTTCTTCTTTGCATTTCTTTTTCCTTGCAATTCTTCTTCTTCTTTGCAATTCTTCTTCTTCTTCTTCTTCTTCTTCTTCTTCTTCTCTACTACTACTACTACTACTACTACTACTACTACTACTACTACTACTTCTACTACTACTACTACTACTACTACTACTATTACTACTATTACTACTGCTGCTGCTGCTGCTGCTGCTGCTGCTCCTCCTCCTCCTCCTCCTCCTCCTCCTCCTCCTCCTCCTCCTCCTACTACTACTACTACTACTACTACTACTACTACTACTACTACTGCTGCTGCTGCTGCTGCTGCTGCTACTACTACTACTACCACTACTACTGCTCCTCCTCCTCCTCCTCCTCCTACTACTACTACTACTACTACTACTGCTACTGCTGCTGCTGCTGCTGCTGCTGCTACTACTACTACTACTACTACCACCACCACTACCACTACTACTACCACCACTACTACTACCACCACTACGACTACTACTACCACTACAACTACTACTACTACTACTACTACTACTACTTCTACGTTCCCTCATATTAAGCAGAATGCAAAGTGCCTGGTCAAGATTCTCCTGCCCTTAAAACTCTGCAGGAGGTCAGTCTGCTGGCCGCAGCCGACACATTCCCACTTCAGGGCAGCTCAATGATACGTTTGAAAGAAAGAAGAAAAAGAGATTTGCTTGAAAAAAAAGGCAGGAAAACTGGCTGGGTAGGCAGAGCATAAGCAAAAGACAGAAGGGATAGACATAAGGGTAGCGGTAGAAACAAAAAAGGTGTGATAGAAAAGGGGATTTCTAGTACAGAACTTTTTCTAAGAACTTCCAGAGAGTGGGGATTCTGTGTACATTAAAAGAGCCTCCCCCACCACCCCCCACCCCCTACCCCCTCCTTTCCTGACATTCCCACAGGGGAAGTCTGCTGGTTTAACAGATACTTCCTCCTGTGAAATGGTTGGTCAAGACTGATCTCTGGTGTGTTTGAATGTGGTGAGATGCCGTCAACACACATTCACACACAATACACACATACACACATACGCGCGCGCGCGCGCTAGCGCACGCACACAGACACACACACACACACATACATACACACACACATATACACGCACGCGCGCGCGCACACACACACTCACACACATACCTACACACACACACACACACACACACACACACACACACACGGGGACGGGAAAGCCTAGTGGTTAGAACATTGCGGGATATTTTCCCCTGGAGTTAACATCAGTGCAGACTCCACTCTCCCCAAAAGTCCTTCGGATGAGACTATAAACTGAGGCCCCGTGTGCGAACGCACCCAGAACATCTTGCGCACACTGAAATCCTGTTCCGATTTTCGGAAGAGTAGGCCATTGTGTGCCGTGGGAACAGATGACAGAATTTACAAAACCGCATACACACAGGGAGTGGATGTACAAAGCACATAAGTGTATATTCCATTATCCTCGATATAAAATAAAAAAAATTAAAATAAAATAAATAACACACACACACACACACACACACACACACACACACACACACACACACACACAACACACAAACACACACAGGGGACGGGAAAGCCTGGTGGTTAGAGTGATGTATTCGTGATCTGCTGACCCGGGTTTTATTCTCGTTCAAGAGGATTTTTCCTCTGGAGTTCATATCAGTGCCGACTCGACTTTCCCCAAAAGCCCATCAAATATGACTATAAACTAAGGTCCCGTGTGCGAACGCACGCAGAACATCTTGCGCACCCGTTAAAACCCGTTCCACTTTTCGGAAGAGTAGGCCATTGCGTGCCGGTGGGAACGGATGACAAAGTTTACAAAACTACATGCATACACGGAAACTGGGTGCAAAAAACCCCAACACACACATGAAGGCTTATCCACTATTGTCACCACCATAATTTCTATCGACACTACAAGGAGGATAGGTGGTCTAGAGGTAACGCGTCTGTCTAGAAAGCGAAAAAGTCCGGGTCGGAATTGTGCGGTGGTTCCAACCCCGTTTGGACCCGAAACGTTTCCCCCATCCATTAGATCATGAGCGGTGGTCTTGGTGCTAGTCTTTCGGGTGAGACAATAAACCGAGGTCTCGTGTGTTACTCAAAATTATTTAGCGCAGGTAAAAGAACCCACGGCAGCAAGAAAGTTGTTCCTGACAAAATTCTGTAAAATAAAAAAAGCCACTCTGATAGGGAAAACAAATACAGTTGCAGACAGGAAAAAGGAAAAAAAATGGGTGGCGCTGCTCTTGTGGCGACGCGCTTTCCCCAAGGAGAGCAGCCCGAATTTCACGCATAGAAATCTGCCGTGACATAGTGGTATAAATAAATAAATAGATAAATAAATAAATGTAAAAAGCCACACACACACACACACACACACACACACACACACACACAACACACTACACACACACACACACATCGTGTCTAATATCACTTAATGTGAATAGACGTTAAATTGAAGAACAGCACGCACACACACACACACACACACACAACACACACACAACAAACACAACACACACACACACAACACACACACATAACACACACACACACAACACACACCACAACACACACACACACACACACACACACACACACACACACACACACACACACACACACACACACATACACATCACACAAACTTTCTGGATGAGAGAGAGACGGTCAAGAATAAGAAGTTCTCTCCAGTTGATGGTCAGGGCAGATCGAACATGAACAAGATGGGATGACTTTTGATGTGACAAACTGGCTGGGTGCTTTCATCTGGAGTGAAGGTTCTGGGGCTGGCTACCCCTATCTCTAGTGATAGATCAGCCACGCTGGGTATAGGGGGGGGGGGGGGGGGGTATAAGGGCCTATATAGCGGGTAGATGTAATAATTAACACTATCTGTTCAATCGTACACCTGCTGGTTGTCGATGTTTGGAGTCTTTGAGAGGGAGAGAGAGAGGGGGGGGGGGGGGGGGGTAGAGAAAGGGGGGGAGAGAGAGAGAGAGAGAGAAGGGGAGAGAGTGAGGGGGAGAGAGAGAGAGGGGGGGAGGGAGAGGGAGGGAGGAGAGAGAGGGAGAGAGAGAGAGAGAGGGGGGGGAGAGAGATGGGGGGGAGAGAGAGAGAGAGAGAGAGAGAGAGAGAGAGAGAGAGGAGAGAGAGAGAGAGAGAGAGAGAGAGAGAGAGAGAGAGAGAGAGAGAGAGAGAGAGAGAGAGAGAGAGAGAGCGATTTAATTGCCTGTCTATGAAGATTTGAGACATAAGTTTCTTAAAGATGCGAAGAGACTTCCTTTGCACGTGCTACTCAAAGTTACAATATCTATTGATAGACATAATTTATCACGATTTATTTTTCATGCAACCAACAGAAGAAGTAAAATAACTTTATAGAAATGGATCCTTATATTGATGAATACTACATTCAAAACATTGTCGATTATGACGAACGTAAGTTCATTTGTGATGAATATCCAAGAAATAGGTGATGTAATTTCTTTATTATTGCTGATATATCATTATGTAATTTCTTTTTTATTGCTGATATATCATTTCATATTTATATACATTGATAGTAATGTGTTTATAACACTGATGTCATATGTCCACTCCATACACCCATCATTCCTTTGTATTGTGGCCTAAGGCCGATGTACAGTAAAAGTCTGAGAGAGACAATGACAATGACAAATTCTTTTATTTCGAGGATAATGAATAAGCACACATGTGCTTTTTTACATCCAGTCCCCAGAGAGAGAGAGAGAGAGAGAGAGAGAGAGAGAGAGAGAGAGAGAGAGAGAGAGAGAGAGAGAGAGAGAGAGAGAGAGAGAGAGAGAGAGAGAGAGAGAGAGAGAGAGAGAGAGAGAGAGAGAGAGAGAGAGAGTTATTTCTATTTTATTTTATTTATTCTTTTATGCCGAGGATAAAGGAATAAGCACTCATGTGCTTTTTTTTATATTCAGTCCCCGTGTGTATGCGGTTTTGTAAATTCTGTCATCTGTTCCCACTGGCACACAATGGCCTACTCTTGCGAAAAGCGGAACAGGATTTAACGTGTGTGTGTGTGTGTGTGTGTGTGTGTGTGTGTGTGTGTGTGTGTGTGTGTGTGTGTGTGTCTGTCTGTCTGTCTGTCTGTGTGTGTCTGTGTGTGTGTGCGTGCGTGCGCGTGTGGTGTGCGTGTGGTTCTGTGTGTCTGTGTTCCTGCGTGCGTGCGTGCGTGTATGTGTGTGTGTGTGTCTGCGCGCGTGCGCACGTGCGTGTGTATATGTGTGTGTCTGTATGTGTGTGTGGTGAAATGGGGTAACTGGATAGCTAAATAAGGGTAGGTGAATGTGTAGCAGGTGAGTAGTTTAAAACGGACAGAAACTCTGATTAATTGATTTAACTTGCTGTTGTAGTGTTTATCCCCCATCTGCATTTTTGTTGTTTCTGTTTTGTATCTTCTTGATGTATTCTTTTTTTCTGCAGACGTTAAAATAAAAAAAAGAATATGTTTTTATGCTCTGTTTTGTTTTTATCTTTCTTTTCGTCCTCCTCCACCTCCTTCTTCTCCTTTTTCTTCTTCTTCTTTTCCTTTTTTTTCTTCTTCTTTTCCTTTTTCTTCTTCTTCTTCTCCTTTTTCTTCTTCTTCTTCTTCTCCTTTTTCTTCTTCTTCTTCTCCTTTTTCTTCTTCTTCTTGTTTGCTTTCTTCTTCTTCTCCTCCTTTTTCTTCTTCTTCAGACTTCTTCTTACGTCTTCTTCTTCTTCTTCTTCTCCTTCTACTTCTCCTTTTTTTCTTCTACTCCTCCTCCTTTTACTTCTTCTTCTTCTTCTTCTTCTTCTTCTTCTTCTTCTTCTTCTTCTTCTTCTTCTTCTTTTTCATACTTCTTTTTCTTCTTCAGACCTCTTCTTCTTCTTCTTCAGACTTCTTCTTCTTCTTCAGACTTGTTCTTCAGACTTCTTCTTCTTCAGACTTCTTCTTCTTCAGACTTCTTCTTCTTCTTCTTCTTCTTCTTCTTCTTCTTCTTCTTCTTCTCTCTACAGACTTCTTCTTCTTCTTCAGATCGAGACTTCTTCTTCTTCAGACCTTCTTCGTCAGAATTCTTCTCCTTCTTCATCTTCTCCTCCTTCTTTTCTTCCTTTTCCTCCTCCTCCACCACCTCCTCCTCCTTCTCCTCCTCCTCTTTCCTCTTTCCCAGTCTCCAATATTTTTCACTTTCCCCCTCTTTTTCCTCTCTTTTTCGTCCTCCTTCTACCCCACCTCTCCTGGTCCTCTTTTTGTCCTCTCATGTTGCTTTTTTTTTTCTTTTTTCTTCTTCC
The DNA here is from genome assembly GCA_028751875.1 of Rapana venosa. Classification (NCBI taxonomy): domain Eukaryota; kingdom Metazoa; phylum Mollusca; class Gastropoda; order Neogastropoda; family Muricidae; genus Rapana; species Rapana venosa. Next base: position 67,813,441 of record CM054138.1, read on the forward strand.
TTTCTTTTTTTTTTATACATCAGATCCGTTGTCCAGGTCACTTCTGCTCTCGTTTTCACACCATGCTTTAACAACGTCAGAGTCACTTAACGATGAGGGGGAAAACCCAGCAGTAGGAAAGAAAAGGTGATTGATTGGTCACGAACAAACACAGGTGAATGGGGGGCTGCATTCATTAATGAAACAACACATCGCATCTCCCTGATGCTTCACTACAGGTTTCCAGATACACACATCCGAGTCAGTGTGTTCTTTACAGGTGTCTCAAACAATATTTTGGTTTATTCGTGTTATGTTTTCTGGTTTTTGTTCTTTGTAATCTTTCGTCTTTTTCTTCTTCTTGTTCTTCTTCTTCTTCTTCTTCATCTTCTTTTTCTTCTTCTTCTTCTTTCTTCTTCTTCTTCTTTCTTCTTCTTCTTCTTCTTTCTTCTTCTTCTTCTTCTTCTTCTTCTTCTTCTTCTTCTTCTTCTTCTTCTTCTTTTTCTTCTTTTTCTTCTTCTTCTTCTTCTTCTTCTTTTTCTCTTTCTTTCTTCTTCTTCTACTCCTCCTCTTTTTCCCTCCTCTTTCTCCTTCACTTATCTATTCTTCTCTTTCTCATTTCTCTCCAGTTCTTCCTCCTTTTCCTCTCTCCCTGCCTGCTTGTTTGGGTTTTTTTTAATCTCTTTTTTTACTTTCTTTTTCGAAAATCAGATCCATTGTCCAGATTAGTTCCACTCTCTATTCTACACGCAACTTTGGAGTCACAAACGAAGAGGGGAAAACCCAGCAGGAGGAAAAGAAAGGTGATTGATCGGTCACGAACGAACACAGGTGAATGGCGGGCTGCATTCATTAATGAAACAACACATCGCATCTCCCTGATGCTTCGCTACAGGTTTCCAGATACACTTATCTGAGTCAGTGTGTTCTTTACAGGTGTTTCAAACAATTTTTGGTTAATTGCATTTATGTTCTCTTTTTTTTTCTATCTAGTCTTCTTCTACTTTGAATGTTTTTTCTTTGAATTCTCCTTCTTTTTCTTTTCTTTTTTGATTTTTTTCTTTGATTTCTTTGTTTTGTTTTTTGTTTTGTTTTTGTTTAATGTCCATTCACTACTTGGTGATAAGGACACACCCGCATTCAAACCAACATCTATCTCTCTCTCTCTCTCTCTTCTCTCTCTCTCTCTCTCTCTCTCTCTCTCTCTCTCTCTCTCTCTCTCTCTCTCCCCTAATAATTATATGTGTATTTATATTCTCACAACTATCTACAGTAGAGGTCTTACTGGGGAAGAATATATAACCTCAGCAACTGATGTTATGAACTGCTGAGAGTCATATAAAACCTCTTGAACAGTGGAATATTTTTTATGAATATCTATTCCTCTCCTTTTAAACAGGTGTTTGATTTCTTCTTTTTCTTCACATTCGTCTTCTTCTTCGCAATTCTTCTTCTTCGCAATTCTCCTCCTCCTCCTCTCCATCCTCCTTCTCCTCCTCCTTCACTTACCCCTTCTTCTCTTTCTCCTTTCCAGTTCTTCCTCATTTTCCTCCTCCTTTTCTCCTCTCTCCCTGCCTGCTTTTTGTTCTCTATTTTAACTTTCTATTTTTAAAAAAAATCTGATCTTCTGCACAGATTAGTTCTGCTCTGTTTTCCACACGATACTGTAACAGCTTCACATTCACTCACGATCAGGGGAAAAACCCAGCAGGTAGAAATGGAAAGGAGATTGGTCACGAACGAACACAGGTGAAATGTGAGCTGCATTCAGTCGTGAAACAACACATCATCATCTTCCTGATTCATGGCTACAGGTTTCCAGATACCACTCATCTGAGTGCTTTAAGTTAAATCCTGTTCCGCTTTTCGAAAGAGTAGGCCATTGTGTGCCGGTGGGAACAGATGACAAAATTGACAAAAACCGCATACACACGGGGACTGGATGTAAAGAAGCACATGAGTGCTCATTCCATTATCCTCGATATAAAAGAATAAATAAATAAATAAGTTCATTTTCTATGTCGAAATGCGGTGCGAAGAATAAAGACAAGGAAGACAGACGATGGTTAAGATTGTAAGGTTGCTACTTCGTTGTAGTGATAGGGGTGTATTTTGTGTTGTGTTTATGCTTGTGTAGTGTTGTGCTGTGTTGTATTTATTGTATTGCTGCATATTGCATGTTGTGGTCTTCTTTTTCTTTTGTTTTCTTTTCCCTCTTCTTCTTCTTCTTCTTCTTCGCAATTCTTCTTCTTCTTCTTCGCAATTTTTCTTCTTCTTCGCAGTTCTTCTTCTTCTTCTTCTTCGCAATTCTTCTTCTTCTTCGCAATTCTTCTTCTTCTTCTTCGCAGTCTTCTTCTTCTTCGCAATTCTTCTTCTTCGCAATTCTTCTTCTTCTTCTTCTTCTTTGCAATTCTTCTCCTTCGCAATTCTTCTTCTTTGCAGTTCTTCTTCTTCTTCGCAATTCTTCTTTGCAATTCTTCTTCTTTGCAATTCTTCTTCACAATTCTTCTCCTTCTTTGCAATTTTTCTTGTACTTCGCAATTCTTCTTCTTCTACGCAGTTCTGCTTTTTCGCAATTCTTCATCCCCTCTTATGTTGTCATCGTCAATAATCAAATAAAGCACTGCGTCTATTATGGATTTATGGATAAAACTCTCTGCACAATCTTCTAGTGCAAGCCTCTCCCCCCCCCCTTCTACCCCCAATGCATTCTTCCTCAAACTATTTCATCCCCCCTTACCCCCACTCCCTTCCCTAAACCTCCATCTCCCTTTTCTAAAACTTCAACGCCACTTTGGTAAATGGATGTAAGTAAAAAATAAACAACAAAATCGCCTTCGTTAATTTCCATCCCAAGGTCAGAACACAACAAAGACCTATAACGCTGACCAAAACCTAATCATGAGATCTAACGTTCTCTAGAAGCAGAAAGAGAGAGGGAGGGAGGGAGGGAGGTAGAGAGAGAGAGAGAGAGAGAGAGAGAGAGAGAGAGAGAGAGAGAGAGAGAAGAGAGAGAGAGAGAGAGAGAGAGAGAGAGAGAGATAATGACAAATTCTTTTATTTCGGGGTAATGAATAAGCACTCATGTGCTTTTTTACATCCAGTCCCCGCCCGTAGGGATACATACTAATAATAACCCAATACACATACTCTCATACAGTAGAAACGAACCCTTTAAAAATGTTTTAAAATAAAATAAAACCCTAAAAACAGCTCGCCCCCCAAAAAAAACAACAACAACAAAATCAAACAAACAAAAGAAAAAAACAACAAAAAGAAAAAAAGAAAAGAAAAGAAAAGAAAAAGAAAAAACAACAACAACAACAACAATAACCTAAGAAATTTTAAAAAATAACAACCAAACTTATAAAGTCATAAAAAAATAAACACCTACACATTGTAAAATGGTACACATAGTTGTTACACGTAACAAGACAGAGAGACACAGAGACAGACAGGGTAATAAATAGAGACAGAGAGTCAGAGACAGATAGACAGAGACAGAGAGACATACATTTAGACAGACAGACAGAGAGAGAGAGAGAGAGAGAGAGAGAGAGAGAGAGAGAGATACAGAGAGATAGAGAGACATACATACATACAGACAGACAGACAGACAGACAGACAGACAGACAGAGAGAGAGAGGCATACATACAGACAGACAGACAGAGAGAGAGAGACAGAGAGAGACAGAGAGAGACAGAGAGAGACAGAGACAGAGACAGAGAGACATACATACAGACAGACAGACAAAGACAGAGAGAGAGTTCCGCTAGGGTAGGACCGAATGGGACGCGACGCATTAACTCCTTGCTTTGATTGTACTGTGAGCATGGATGGGGCTGGACCTCCTGAAGCTAGCGGGGCTTTGATAGCCTAGGTAGGGAGGTAGGTAGGTAGGGAGGGAGGTAGGTAGGTAGGGAGGGAGGGAGGGAGGGAGGTAGGGAGGGAGGTAGGGAGGGGCAGCACTGCCTTGCTAGCAGGGGCCAGAGGTGAGCATGATGGGGCGGAAAGGAACTAATCACCTGTTGAAGAAGCTGGGAGGATAGGCCTAGTGGGCTAGGTGAGGTTGAGATTGAGATTGAGAGAGAGGGTGTGGGGGTAGGGGAGGGAGTAAAGAAGAGTGAGAGGGGGGGGGGGGGGGGGGGGGGGGAGGGGGGGAGAGGAGGGGCGAAGGGGAGGGGCAGGAGAGATAGAGAGAGTCAGACAGACAGACAGAGGGGGAGGTGACAGACAGACAGAGAGAGACAGAGAGAGTGGGAGACAGAGACAGAGAGAGTGGGAGACAGAGACAGACAGAGGGGGAGACAGACAGACAGAGACAAGGGGAGACAGAGACAGGGGAGACAGGGCAGGAGAGACAGAGGGGGAGGCAGGACAGGAGATAGAGGGGAGACAGACAGACAGAGACAGAGGGGGGACAGACAGACAGAGACAGAGGGGGAGACAGACAGACAGAGATAGAGGGGGAAGACAGACAGAGATAGAGGGGAGACAGACAGACAGAGACAGAGGGGAGACAGACAGACAGAGATAGAGGGGGAGACAGACAGACAGAGATAGAGGGGAAGACAGACAGACAGAGAAAAGGGGGGAGACAGACAGACAGAGATAGAGGGGGAGACAGACAGACAGAGATAGAGGGGGAGACAGACAGACAGAGACAGAGGGGAGACAGAGACAGAGATAGGGGGGGAGACAGACAGAGATAGAGGGGGGGACAGACAGACAGAGATAGAGGGGGAGACAGACATAGACAGATAGAGGGGGAGACAGACAGACAGAGACGGGGGAGACACGAGACAGGGGAGACAGAAACAGATAGAGGGGGAGACACAGACAGACAGAGACAGAGGGGGAGACAGACAGACAGAGACAAGGGGAGACAGAGACAGGGGAGACAGAAAACGATAGAGGGGGAGACAGACAGACAGAGACAGAGGGAGAGACAGACAGACAGAGACAGGGGGAGACAGACAGACAGAGACAGAGGAGGAACAGACAGACAGAGACAGGGGAGACAGACAGGCAGAGAGGAGGGGGAGACAGACAGGCAGAGACAGAGGGGGAGACAGACAGACAGAGACAGGGGGAGACAGACAGAAAGAGACAGAGGGGAGACAGACAGACAGAGACAAGGGGAGACAGAGACAGGGGAGACAGAGACAGGGGGAGACAGACAGACAGAGACAGAGGGGGAGACAGACAGACTGAGAGAGAGGGGGGAGACAGACAGAAGAGACAGAGGGGGAGACAGACAGACAGAGACAGGGGAGACAGACAGGCAGATAGAGGGGGAGACAGACAGACAGAGACAGAGGGGGAGACAGACAGACGAGACAGAGGGGGAGACAGACAGACAGAGACAGAGGGGGAGACAGACAGACAGAGACAGGGGGAGACAGACAGACAGACAGAGACAGAGGGGGAGACAGACAGGCAGAGACAGAGGGGGAGAACAGACAGACAGAGACAGGGGGAGACAGACAGGCAGACAGAGACAGGGGGGAGACAGACAGACAGACAGATAGAGGGGGAGACAGACAGACAGACAGAGGGGGAGACAGACAGACAGACAGTAGGGGGGAGACAGACAGACAGAGACAGAGGGGGAGACAGACAGACAGAGGGGGAGACAGACAGACAGAGACAGAGGGGGAGACAGACAGAAGACAGAGGACAGAGGGGGAGACAGACAGACAGAGACAGGAGGGGGAGACAGACAGACAGAGGGGGAGACAGACAGACAGAGACAGAGGGGGAGACAGACAGACAGACAGAGACAGAGGGGGAGACAGACAGACAGAGACAGAGGGGGAGACAGACAGAGACAGAGGGGGAGACAGACAGACAGAGACAGAGGGGGAGACAGACAGACAGAGGGGGAGACAGACAGACAGAAACAGGGGGAGACAGACAGACAGAGACAGGGGGAGACAGACAGACAGAGACAGGGGGAGACAGACAGACAGAGACAGGGGAGACAGACAGACAGATAGAGGGGGAGACAGACAGACAGAGACAGGGGGGGAGACAGACAGACAGAGACAGGGGGAGACAGACAGACAGAGACAGGGGGAGACAGACAGAGACAGGGGGAGACAGACAGACAGAGAGAGGGGGAGACAGACAGACAGACAGAGGCAGGGTGAGACAGAGACAGATAGAGGGGGAGACAGACAGACAGAGACAGGGGGAGACAGACAGGCAGAGAGAGAGGGGGAGACAGACAGACAGAGACAGAGGGGGAGACAGACAGACAGAGACAGGGGGAGACAGACAGACAGAGACAGAGGGGGAGACAGACAGACAGAGACAGGGTGAGACAGACAGGCAGATAGAGGGGGAGACAGACAGACAGAGACAGGGGGAGACAGACAGACAGAGACAGAGGGGGAGACAGACAGACAGAGACAGGGTGAGACAGACAGGCAGATAGAGGGGGAGACAGACAGACAGAGACAGAGGGAGAGACAGACAGACAGAGACAGAGGGGAGACAGACAGACAGACAGAGGGGGAGACAGACAGGCAGATAGAGGGGGAGACAGACAGACAGACAGAGGGGGAGACAGACAGACAGATAGAAGGGGAGACAGACAGACAGAGACAGGGGGAGACAGACAGACAGATACAGAGGGGGAGACAGAAAGACAGACAGAGGGGGAGACAGACAGACAGATACAGAGGGGGGTGACAGACAGATACAGAGGGGGAGACAGACAGACAGACAGACAGAGGGGGGAGACAGACAGACAGATACAGAGGGGGAGACAGACAGACAGACAGAGGGGGAGACAGACAGACAGAGACAGAGGGGAGACAGACAGACAGAGACAGAGGGGGAGACAGACAGACAGATAGAAGGGAGACAGACAGGCAGAAAGAGGGTGAGATGACAGACAGACAGACCGACAGGCAGAGAGAGGGTGAGATGACAGACAGACAGACAGCAGAGAGAGGGGGAGATGACAGACAGACAGACAGGCAGAGAGAGGGTGAGATGACAGACAGACAGACAGACAGACAGGCAGGGAGAAGGGGAGACAGACAGAGCTCCCTTATAGGATAAGCACTCATTAGAGAGAAAGATTTTGTTTATTTATCTATGTACTTATTTATTTAATTATCTATTTAATGGTTCTTATATTTAGAGGATAATGGAATAAGCACCCATGTGCTTTTTTTCCATCTAGTTCCCGTGTGTATGCAGTTTTGTAAACGTTGTCATCCGTTCCCACCGGCACACAGTGGCCTACTCTTCCGAAAAGCGGAACGGGTTTTAACGATTAAGATATTCTGTGTGCGTTTGCTCCCACACGAGACCTCAGTTTATAGTCTCATCTGGGGACAGAAAGAAAGAGAGAGAGAGAGAGAGAGAGAGAGAGAGAGAGAGAGAGAGAAGAGAGAGAGAGAGGAGAGAGAGAGAGAGACAGACAGACAGACAGACAGACAGACAGACAGACAGACAGACAGACAGGCAGAGACAGACCGACAGACATACAGACAGGCAGAGACAGACAGACAGACAGGACAGACGGAACCCCCTTTACAGGCAAGAACACAATCGTGGCTGGGTTGTACGGTTGTTTATTTTCCATTCGTTGCGTGTTGGCCACAGCTGCCGAGGTGGCGTAATTGGACGGAAGGGAGCGAGAGATAGGGATGGTGTGATGAGTCTACTGAGGCGCTTTACCCAGTCCAAGGTGTGGGGGTGGGTGTGGGTGGATGGTTTGGGGGTGATGGGGTGGGGTAGGGGGATGGGAGGAGAAAAAGGTGAACAGGGAATTGAGAGGAGGGAGAGGGAGGGAGGGGGGGCTAGGAGCAGGCTGAAGGATGGAGAGGAAGAAGGTAACTCTGTCAGTTGGTCACGGTTTGTGAAGGTAGCACGTGTACACACACATTCTTTCTCCCTGTACAGGTAGTTGCAAGGAAGAATGTTACGGATGCTAGAGCCGAGTGGTTTAGACCGTTCGATTTTTTTCCAATCCCCTGGATCCATGAAGTCGTGCGTTTGAACCCTGGCTGCGGTGTCTGGTGAACTAAAGATGCACATTTTTTTACGATCCCCGAGCCGGATCAGCCAAAAGGTTACTCATGGCAGGGCTTTCATTTCCTTCATGAAGACACGTATCATCATCATCATCATCATCATCATCATCATCATCATCATCATTATCATCATCAGTCCCGTGACCTTGGCGGTCGTGGAGGAGACACGAAAGACGATGCCGTGGTAAGCCTCCTCCATCCATCTCGGTCCTCGGCTCTGCGCAGTAGTGCCGAGTCATTCATCCTGGTCCATTCTCTGATGTTGTCCATCCATGACTTGTTCTGTCTTCCCCTCTTTCTGCCACCTTCGAGTGTTCCCTGCAGTACCGTTTTTGGCAGAGTGTTGTGGCGGGTGACGTGGCCGAACCATGTCAGCTTTTTCTTCTTGACGATGGTGAGAAGGGGTTCCTGTGGATCTGCCAGCCGTGTTATTTGACTCTTGACAAATTCATTGGTCTTTCGTTCTCTCCAGGATATGCCCAGCAGTTTTCTATGGCATTTTGTTTCAAATGACTGGATTCGCTTTGCTGTTTCAGCAGTCAATGTCCACGTATACAAAATCTCAAAATATCCACATTAAGTCCTTCGCATGAGACTATAAACCGAGGCCCTGTGTGCGAACGTATGCAGAACATCTTGCGCACACGTTAAATCCAGTTCCGCTTTTCGAAAGAGTAGACCATTGTGTGCCGGTGGGAACAGATGACAAAATTTACAAAAAAACGCATACACACGGGGACTGGATGTAAAAAAGCACATGAGTGCTTATTCCATTATCGTCGATGTAAAAGAATAAATAAATAGATAAATAAATAAATAAAAATAAACATCCACATGAACTTGGTTGCTGTGAACGATGAGATGCAGAACCACAAACATATTCAGCATGCAGGCTGTACCTAGACAGGGATAGGAACTACCAGGTTCAACTTGCCCAGGAGACAGTCTGGGGGGGAAAAAAAGGAAAACAACACAACAATGCAAGGCCCCGGGCATTTAAAGATCAAAATGACGGACGCTCTAGCCGAGTGGTTAAGATCATTCGACTTTGATCCTGGCGGTCCATCAAGTCGTGGGCTCGAATCTCAGCGGCGTCTGGTGATTCAAGAGTGGTGATACTTACGATGTCGCAGGTCAACTTCAAAAGCAGATCTGGGAGTACCTTAATTCCCCTTCGTGTATATACGCATTCGGATGAGACTATAAACCGAGGCCCCGTGTGCCAACGCATGCAGAACATCTTGCGCACATGTTAAATCCTGTTCCGCTTTTCGAAAGAGTAGGCCATTGTGTGACGGTGGGAACAGATGACAAAATTTACAAAAAACCGCATACACACGGGGACTGGATGTAAAAAAGCACATGAGTGCTTATTCCATTGTCCTCGATTTTAAAAAAAGCGCTTTGGTTTGTTGCTTTACAAGATTCAGCGCTATATAAATTTCATACATTATTATTATTATTATATACACATGCAGTAGATCAACTAGGCACGTTAAAGACCCCGCAACACATGTCACAGTGGGCTACGGAAATAAGAACATACCAAGCATGCAACCTGTACAATGAAATGAGCTGCTCTCTTTTCGGAACACACACACCCCTCCCAGTTATGGAACGGAGAGAGAGAGAGAGAGAGAGAGAGAGAGAGAGAGAGAGAGAGAGAGAGAGAGAGAGGGAAAGACAGACAGACAGACGGACTGATGGACTGAAAGACAAACAGACAGACAGACAGACATAGATCAAAATGTTACGATGCTTTGAAATGGTATGTTGAGATTGTCTTCATCCATGACAAGCTAGCTCTTACGGCAACAATCTCTACTTTCTTGTAAACGAAAAAAAAAACAGGTGTATTTTCCCCTTCTCCTCCTCCTCCTCTCCTGCTCCTTCCCCTTCTCCATTCATCTCTTACACTGACACCCCCCTCTTTTGTAGAGCCGACCTGGGAATCACCATCCTTGCATGCTCGGGGAGGCGTTCTAATGGGATCCTTTTAACACAGAACTGCCACACCAGTAAAAAAGACAATGCCGGATGGTATGATTTATTGTGAGCTGAAAAATCTCCATACCTATAGGGGAAGCCACACCAAAGCATTTAGAAGGGCGGTGAGAACGTCACCTATTGTTAGGTAGAATGATCGGTAGAAAAGAATTAGCAATTTGAATACTTTATTTTTGCGGTTGGGTTGGGGTTTTTTGTTAGTTCTCAGTACTGCTGTGTAGGCTCCTGTTAGTGTAAGTAATAGTAGTAGTAGTAACAACAACAACGATGATGATGATGATGATGGTGATGATGATGATGATAATAATAATATAAGAATAAGAATAAGAATAATAATAATAATAATAATAAATGAAACTTACATAGCGCTGAATCTTGTAAAACAAAGAAATCAAAGCGCTTGCGTTCTAATCATTCAAGCGTATGCAACCATTCACATAATAACAAGTTAAACATTTACACACACACACACACACGCACGCACACACACACACACACACACACGCGCACGCGCGCTTCAGCAAGGTGATGGAGATGGAGGAGACGGATTGAAAGTAGGGGCAGCTGTGAGATGCTAGGCAGGAACTAAGTGTATCTTGAGGTTGGATTTGAAAAGTGTCAAATGAAGGAAACTGGCGAAGGGGAGAGAGGAAGGTCATTCCAGACAGATGGATCAGAAATAAGATGCTGTATACGGCAAACCCTGGTGGCATTGCATGGAGCTCTTACCGACTCGACATTGGCGATGGAGACAGTCGAGTTGAGTTGAGTTGAGTTGTATCTGGTATTTGCTGCAAGAAAGTATTATTATGGTCAGTTAGTAGAGGGTCATAATCGTTCTTTTGTCTTACCTAGTTGAATTGCTTTCTCTTTTTTTCCTTTTATTCTTTTATTTCGAAGATAATGGAATAAGTACTCCTGTGCTTTTTTACATCCAGTCCCCGTGTGTATGCAGTTGTGTAAATTCCGTCATCCCACCTGCACATAACGCCTACACATCCAAAAAGCGGAACGGGTTTTAACGTGTGCGCAAGATGTTCTGCGTGCGATCGCACACGGGACATTGGTTTATACAATTATTTGTATTGATCGAATGCATGTGTGTGTGTGTGTGTGTGTTTTTGTGTGTGTGTGTGTGTGTGTGTGTGTGTGTGTGTGTGTGTGTGTGTGTGCGTGCGTGCGTGCGTGCGTGCGTGCGTGCGTGCGTGCGTGCGTGCGTGCGTGCGTGCGTGCGTGCGTGCGTGCGTGCGTGCGTGCGTGCGTGCGTGCGTGCGTGCGTGCGTGCGTGCGTGCGTGCGTGCGTGTGTGTGTGTGTGTGTATTTTTTTAATTCATTCTTTTATATCGAGGATAATGGAATAAGCACTTATTGCTTTTTTACATCTAGGCCCCGTGTGTATGCGGTCTTGTAAATTCTGTCATCTGTTCCCACCGGCACACAATGGCCTACTCTTACGAAAAGCGGAACAGGATTTAACGTGTGCGCAAGATGTTCTTAGAACATTGCGCTAGCAATCTGACGACCCGGGTTCGATTCCCGTTCAACGGGATATTTTACCCCGGAGTTAACATCAGTGCCGACTCCACTCTCCCCAAAAGTCCTTTGAATGAGACTATAAACCGAAGCCCCGTGTGCGAACGCACGCAGATAATCTTGCGCGCACTACAGCACCGTCGACAATCAAGAATACTAGTCAACTAACTAACTAACTAGCTAACTAGCTAACTAGTGAAGCAGCCAACCAACCAACCAACCCTATTATCAGAAACGTATTATGACGCAGGTGCACTGATCCGAGAAGCTGCTGAGCTGACGATTTGAAGAGATGAAAAGTGGCAATTGCCTAACCGACTGGAACTATCTTCCTTCTCAACGGCCTGGAACTATCGGAATGATCAGCCGACAGACTTGGCTGGGACTAAATTGACAGGCCCATCGAGATAAGCGTACATACATAAAGTCTTCCATTATACTATCGATCGACCAAATACTCTTGGAGGTTCTAGAAGCGTGTGAATATGTTACACTGGTCTGCTCTTTACATTTCAAGATAAAGTTCATGATGATAGGGTATCGTTTTGTTTCTTCTATTCACTCTGTATGCGTGCGTGCGTGCGTGCGTGCGTGTGTGTGTGTGGTGTGTGGTGTGTGTGTGTGTGTGTGTGTGTGTGTGTGTGTGTGTGTGTGTGTGTGTGTTGTGTGTGCGTGAGAGAGAGAGAGAGAGAGAGAGTGGGGGTGCGTGTGTTTTCAGCTTTTCTTGAGAACATCTGACCTTTGCTATAATATTTGTGGTTATTTTATATTTGCAAATATCTGTGGTTATTTTATAATTTGACTTCTCACAAGTCAAAATAAAAGTATTTTCAAAATCAGGGGACCTAGTATTAAATGTCATGGATTCTTTTTTTCTTCTTCATCGAACACTCAGACTGCAGTTATTGTTGTCTAATATATGAGCGCAAAAATTTTGTTGCGCTGCCATCAAGCGCCTGATAGTTCAGGCCCAGTGTATCCGACTTCAGCATGGGAGAGAATTGTTTTCTTCTAAGTCTTTCTGGGGGGAAAAAGGCAAGAGAAAGGACCATGAGGGCAGAAAACAGACAAGAAGAGGGTTACAGGATGGAAAGAAACAAGGCAAAAACAAAGAGAGTGATAGAAAAGGAATTTCGTGGCACAGCACTTCCAGAGGGCAGGGGTATTATTATACTGACAGACCCCGGCATCCCCACGGGGAGGAGGGGGGTTGGAGTTAGGATTTATTTTCATGATTTCAGAAGTTGGGCATTTTTCTCGCTTAGCTATGCCGTTCGATATTAAAGCGGTAAAGAATAAAAGGCGTTCCATAACCTATGTGGTCGTAGGGGAAGTGAGGCATCAGAGATCTTAACTTCTCAAGGGGCAAGCATATTGAGGGCTTTTATGTACTCTGTTTCCGTAAATATCAGGGAATTTGAGTTGATCTTGACGATCTTACAGTTCTGACCTTATTTAATAATAGTAATAATAATAATAATAATAATAATAAACGGAATTTGTATAGCGCTATATCTTGCAGATTATATTCTGTACAGTTGTGTATATATACATAGGGCCTTGGTTTATAGTCTCTTTCGAATTTGTGTGTGTGTGTGTGTGTGTGTGTGTGTGTGTGTGTGTGTGTGTGTGTGTGTGTGTGTGTGTGTGTGTGTGTGTGTGTGTGTGTGTGTTATTTTTATCTTAATACTTTTATTTCCAGGACAGTGTGTGCGTCTGTGTGTGTGAGCGCGCGCTTGCGCTTGCGCGCGCGTTTGTCAGGTGTGTTTGCTTGTGTGTGTGTGTGTGTGTGTGTGTGTGTGTGTGTGTGTGTGTGTGTGTGTGTGTGTGTGTGTGTGTGTGTGTGTGTGTGTGTGTGTGTGTGTGTGTTGAACTCTAAACTAGCCAGTTCGATAATTGCAGAGATGAAAGGCTGGGTGAAGTGAAGTGAAGCAGCCTTGCAGAACTATCTAAATGGAAGAGCGTTTGAAGCGTGCCCATTATCAGTCAACAACATACAGGGCTGGAAATGAATTCCCGCCCATCCATAATCTCCATTCTAATCAACCGGCCAACACCCTGTCTGGTCCCTTCTGTCTGTGGTCAGGAAGCAGTCTGATGGCAGCTTTCCTATACTTGTCAGCAGGTTTTTTGTTGTTTTTTTCGATTTTGGTATTATATATATATATATATATATATATATATATATATATATATATATATATATATATATATATAATATATATATATATATATATGTGCTGTTGTTTGGATTTGTTTTGCTTTTGGGGTAGTGTTTGGCTTGTTTTTATTTTGGTTTGGTGTTTTGTTGTTGGTTTGTCGTTGTTATTTTGTTGTTGTTTTGTTTGTGTGTGTGTGTGTGTGTGGGGGGGGGGGGGGGGTTGGGGGGTGTTAGGTGGGTTTTTAAGTGGTGGTGGTGTTTAGTTTGAGTTGTTTGTTGGGTTTCTTTTAGGTGGGCATGGTAGATTCGTTGGGAGGTTGGGGTTGTTTCTAGCGATTTTTGGTGTATCATGGTAGCTTTGATTTTGATGGATAGGTTTGTTATTTTTTCTTTTATTCTTGTACAGTTGAGGAAATAGAACTGGAGGACAACAAGTAAAGGTAACTACTGAGAACTTCTCAATCATTCTAAAAATGATTTGTCAATAACTCCGTTTTAAAAAAAAAACTCTAGGTAAAACATAGTTTTCAATGACAGCATTTTAGATATTTCTGAGTAAGGACCATGCTTTGTCCTAACCTGGGTTTCAGCTCCTGGATGAGCCTTCGTCAGAGGTGCCAGCAGTGATTGAAGCTTCACCTTCAGTGGTACCTTACAGCGCGCGAGACACTAGAAGTGTCAATCGCATTGGCAAGAATATTTGAAATTCCCGAGGTGTTTTATAGCTGCCAGCCAAAGACAATCATTAAAAGCGACAGAAAATATGCTTAACACAAATGCTATGTGTTATTCTCATTTAATAAGGTTTTCTTTATGTGAAGAAAACATGTTAAAGCGTTTGGATTGGAATGTACTCTTAGAAAAAAAAGTTGTATGCCGCTGGTGTAAACTACCAGATTAGTTCACGCCGCTTACTTTGACTGCTGATTGCTTTTTACCTGTGCACTGGAACAAAGGTTTACAATAGTGCACAGAAATATTGACTGGTTTTCTAACGATCAAAGCATCAGTTTAGATCTTTTTCTTTTCTTCTTCTTCGTCTTCTTCTTCTTGAGGCTGCTGTTGGACAAGAAATGTTACTTCTTTGTGCATGTCTCACCTGTCGGCATCACCGAGGTCAGTGTTAGCCACCGCACCCAATGACACCGACATGATCCTCCTTCCTTCTCCACGTGCCCCTCTGGTCTTGGCTGTACTGCCCTGCTGCTGACTTCATGGATTCTCATGTCACAGGATTCAGTGATGTTGCCAACGAGAGAAGCTGGTGGTCTGCCTTTTTTTTCTTATTCCCTCGAGCTTGCTTTAGAGAACAATCTTTATGAGATCCGTGTCTTGGTTTCGTTAAAAAGTTTTCTTGTTGTTCCCAGTTCGTGTAATTTGCATTTACTTGCTCTTTTTTTTCTACAAAACTGAGTCAGAGCATTCTCTAAAAAACAAACCAAAAAAACCGATCTCAGATTCTTGGATTCTTTTTTTCATCATCTCGTCTATGTCCAGGATTCACTAAAATATAGCTTGACTGGATTTCTTTAATATAAACGGAGGGAAACGTTATGTATTCTGCTTTTTTCAAAAGAAATAACTCACAGCTTTATTTTTTTAAATGCTACCAGAGCAAAATATGATCTAAACTGTAACAAATACAACTTCATCAACAGCGGTTAGTACATTACTTGAGCATTTTACCGCAGCACAAATGCTGAATATCAGTGGAGCCACATACAGGGCCTATATCAAAGCCGACAGTACTTACCACACATCACAGATGTGTTCGTAAATA
>CM054138.1:67833952-67986452 GCA_028751875.1 Rapana venosa
CAGATAAACACACACACACACACAGAACACACAAACACACATACACGCACACATACACATACATACACATATGCGCACGCATATACACACAAACATACACTTACATGCACATATACAGAGTCACCCAGTCCCTCATTTAAGAGATAAAGAGAGAGAGGGACAGGCAAGCAGACACACAGACGGCCAGACAGGTTCATAGTGACATAAATACAGTCTCTCTCTCTCTCTCTCTCTCTCTCTCTCTCTCTCTCTCTCAAACACAACACACACATATATACACTCACACGCACACACTCACTCTCACACACACACACACAACACACACACACACACACACACACACACACACACACACACACACACACACACTGCTGACCCGGGTTCGAATCTCGTTCAAGAGGATATTTTCCTCTAGAATTAACATCAGTGCAAACTCCACTCTCCCCAGAAGTCCGGATGAGACTATAAACCGAGGTCCCGTGTACGAACGCACGCAGAACATCTTGCACACCCGTTAAACCCGTTCCGCTATTCGGAAGAGTAGGCCATCGTGTGCCGATGGGAACGGATGACAAAATTTACAAAACTGCATACACACGGGGACTGGATATAGAAAGAACATGAGTGCTTATTCTATTATCATCGAAATAAAACAAAGAATGGATAAGTAAATAAATAATAAACTCTTTTTTATATTTAAAAAAATCCGAAACATTCCAGTGGACGTAGAAGGCTGACTGAAATGTCAATAAAATCCACACAAACACACACCACTACACACACATACACACACCACTACACACACACACGGACATACACACACACAAGGACAGACACCGTGAACAACAACACCCAAAAAAAGCTCGTATAGTTTATCTTATCGCAGACGTTAAGGATGTCCATGTCTGCGATAGTGACTGCTTTTGATCTACCAGGTCTGTTTACGTACAGAGTACTTCAACATATCATCGTGCTCCGTAGGGAGAAGGGACGATATCCGTACTAATTTTACATAACTAACTGCTGTACTCAAAGAAATGTATACATACTAGTGCGTTTTGGCAAGTGATAGCAGAAGAAGTTTGGCGAGGAAGTGTGAGTATAAATAAATGCTGTAAAATGAAGGAGCGAGAGAGAGAGCGAGAGAGAGAGAGAGAGAGAGAGAGAGAGAGAGAGAGAGAGAGAGAGAGACCGAGACACAGAGAGAGACAGACAGACAGACAGACAGACAGATAGGCAGACAGACAGACAGACAAAATTGTTTAGACTTTTACACAGACTTGAGATAAATATAGACGAGCAGACAGAGGGAGACTGCGAGACAGAGACAGATTCAGAAATACAGACAGAGACATGACAGAGATGTAGACATACAGCGACAAAGAGACAAGAAGAGACAGACAGATGGAGAGGAAGAGGCAGAGACAGAGAAAGAGACAGACAGACAGAGACTGACAGACAGACGGACAGAAAGAGACAGAGACACACAAAAAGAAGGTCTTTGGGATTTTGAACTTAAGAAAACTTCCATGATTTGACATGCTCACACATACAAAAACTTCCATGAATTTACACGCTCTCTCTCTCTCTCTCTCTCTCTCTCTCTCTCTCTCTCTCTCTCTCTCTCTCTCTCTCTCTCTCTCTCTCTCTCTCTCACACACACACACACACACACACACATACACACGAACACACACACACTATCTTCTTCTACCTAAACTACTCATTTACCCTAATCGGTATGTTCTTTGATCTCGGTATACTATTTTCGGATAGCGTACTTCAAAGGTACCTTTAATAACCTGGAAGACCGAAATCGGCACGAAAAACCACATGCACTTCCTGCCTCAGGTCAGAAGATGTGTCAGTTATTGATGTAAGCATAGTGTAAACGTCCACATAGAAAATAATGTAACTGTTACATGGGTCTTGACGAACGGGACGGGATAGCCTGGTGGTTAGAGTGTTGCGCATTGCGCTCGTGATCTGCTGAACCGGGTTCGAATCTGTTCAAGAGGATTTTTCATCTGGGGTTAAAATCAGTGTCGATTCCACTGCCCCCCCCCCAAAAAAAAAAAGTCATTCGGATCAGATTATAAACCCAGGTCCTGTGTGCGAACGCATGCAGATCATTTCACGCACATGGTAAAACCCGTTCCACTTTACGGAAGAGTAGGCCATTGTGTGCCGGTCGGAACTGATGACAAAATTTACAAAATTGCATACACACGGGGACTAGATATAAAAAGCACATGAGTGCTTATTCCATTATTCTCGAAATAAAAGAAAGAATGAATAAGTAGATAAATAATAAACTCCTTTTTATAAAAAAAAAATTAAATCCCAAACATTCCAGTGGACGTAGAAGGCTGACTGCAAAATGTCAAGAGTTCGTTTCTGTCTCTTAGTGAATCAATCAGATCCACACAGAGCACAAGTTAACTCGGGAATCAAGTTTGATACTGTTTATTCTGTTGAATAACGGACGTTATAGCTGAGTGCTGAATTCCGTTTGACTTCAATCTTTTGGGTCAATGAAATCATGGGTTCGAATCTCGGCGGCGTCTGGTGAATTAAGTGTAGGAATTAAGTGTAGGGATTTTTACTATGTCCTATGTCAACTTCAAGTGCTGACCCACCAGCGCCTTAACTCACTCACAAAACCAAAATGTTCGGTAAACATCGCAGAAAATCAAATATGCTGCTTAAAGATTACGTCATTCGATGGTAGGTCACGGAAACATAAATATACCCAGCATACATCCCCCCTCTCCCCCTGAAGTCGGACAACAGTGGACAAAAATGATCCTATACACAAAATCTCACCATTGGTCGACCTCAGAGCTCTATCCCAGGAATGGGGGAAAAGGTGAATTCCTATGAAAGAAATTCAGTTTGTGGTAAAATGGTTCCACGATAAAACGTAAATTGTAATGATGATAAAGAAAAAGAAACTCTGTGATCAGAGTCATTTACAGCGAGGATAATCACTTATTGACTTCTACACTCTTCATTCCTCTTCTTTATTCAAGTTCTTTTACCTTCCTGCAATGTCTTCATCTACGTTCTTCTTTCTCATCTGCTTTTGTTACAACAAAACAGCATGTTGTATAGCAAATATATATATATATATATATATATATATAATATATATATATATATATATATATATATATATATATATATATACAGTACCAGGCCATTCCTATTTGCCGCCGATAAAGAATGGAAGATTCGAGAAATTTGAGGAAGCGTTGATGCAGAGACGAAAGCAGCTGGAATGACATGGGCCGAGCTGAAGAGGATCTCCCAAAACCGAGTTCGTTAGAGGGGTGTTGTTACGGCCCTATGTTCCCAAGAAAATCCAGAAGCATAAGTCAAAGTGAATTAAGTCAAGGAATATTTTTTTAAAAACAAAAAGCTCTGTTCACCCATGCAAAGAATTTTCAGGGTTTTTTATCAAGAAAATCTACAGTTGCCATGGTATATTTTATTACGTAGGACATCTCTTAGATTTTTATAACAATTTTTTTTCTGTTGGTACCGTACCAATAATCAGTGTCAACTGAATGCAAAAAAGTACAGGTAACAGAAAGTTAGTCACACGCCTTTCATGGCATTCAGAAGACTGGATGAAGCCGTTAACAGTCAGTAGCCAGCTGGGCAGACGTCCAGCACTTGTAGAGAATGTCATTCCCCCCTCCAGCCCATTGATGGACACACACTGGTTTTGACAGCTCATGCACAAAAGACCGTAACACGTCGTTACCCTCTTTACCCATTCCTATTTCTTCCCCTCTACCCTCAAACTGTGTCTCAATACCACCCCCCTACTGTATTTTTTTGTTATGTTCTGTGTTGATATCTTTATGTGTGTCTTCCTTCCATTCTCCCTTTTTTACGAATAGTGTGTGTAGCCGACTGCTCGCGCGCGCACACACACACACACACACACACACAAACTACAGGTCATTCAGAACAAAACAGGAACGATCCTTGTAAACTTTCAGGTACTTTTTGGGGGCAACTCTCCAAAAACCCTCACTCGTCACTTTTTGTCAAGCAAATTCACAGACACGGATTTTGACACTTCATGCACTAAAGAGAGAGGTGTGTGTAAAAAGAGGGTTAGTGTTGTTGTTTTTTCTTCTTGCCATGCACTCCCAAACCTTCCCCTAGCATTCCCCCTCCTGTCTATCTTTCTTCTTGTACTCCTGTTCTATTTATGTCTTGTGTTCCACCTGGTGGGGTATGGTAGTGGGTGGGTGGGGGTGGGGTAGAGGGAGTGGGGTGGGTGGGGGGGGGGGGGGGGGTCAACTGGGTGCAATCTTGTTGAAGAGACAGGGCCTGGAAAAAAATCAGTGCAGTTTTCCAGTTACTCTGTAAGGTGTGAATAGAGAGGGGGAAGAGTTGCCCTTTGGTTATTGTGTGTCTGTGTACAGCTGTCGTTGTGGTGTGTGTGTGTTGTTGTTGTTGTGTGTGTGTGTGTGTGTTTGTGTGTGTGTGAGTTTGTGTGTGTGTATTGTGTGTGTGGGGGGGGGGGGGGAGGGGGTTATGTGTGTGTGTTGTGTGTGTTTGTGTGTGTTATGTGTGTGTTGTGTGTGGTGGTGTGTGTGTGCGTGCGTGCGTGCGTGCGTGTGTAAGTGTGTGTGTGCATGCGTGCGTGCGCGCGCGCGCGCGCGTGTGTGTTTGTGTGTGAGTGAGTGTGTGTGGTCAAGTCTAGTCTAGTCAAATTTTGATTTCCAGATGTGTGTGAGTGTATTTGTATGTCGGTGTGAGTGCGTGTGTGTGACTGTGAATCAGAATATGCTATACTCTCATACAACTCAACACACATTGAAACGATCTGATTAATTTCCAGTGCCATAAAACACAGCACAGCACAGCACAACACAATGCAAAACTAGACAACACGACCGAACACATTACACCTAAACACCCCCGAAGTCGAAATGCGGTTACCTTCATAGCGGGGGAAGAAGAAAAAAAACGGTCGCAGAAGCAAGCTCTCACCATTGGTGAACCTCGGGGTTCTATCAGAGGAACAGGAGGGGGCAAAAAGGGAAGATCAAAACAGAAAAAAACATTACAGAACAGTTCTTTTGTGAATGGCACAAGGACTATTCATTCCGCCAAATGTTTGTCACCTACAGTTTTGTGGTCTGAGAAGAAAGCTTGAATTGCCGAAGTGGACGACTGTACAGAACTGTAGAGAACGGAACACTTCCTAGGAACTCTTCTTGGGGGTGTCTGCTAAGGTTTTTTAAATTTATTTTTTATATTTTATTGTATTCTTTTTATTTTGAGGATAATGGGTATATATATATATATATATATATATATATATATATGATAGAGAGAGAGAGAGATCATCATCATCAGTCCCGTGACCTTGGCGGTCGTGGAGGAGGCACGAAAGACGATGCCGTGGTAGGCCTCCTCCATCCATCTCGGTCCTCGGCTCTGCGCAGTAGTGCCAAGTCATTCATCCTGGTCCATTCTCTGATGTTGTCCATCCATGACTTGTTCTGTCTTCCCCTCTTTCTGCCACCTTCAAGTGTTCCCTGCAGTACCGTTTTTGGCAGAGTGTTGTGGCGGGTGACGTGGCCGAACCATGTCAGCTTTTTCTTCTTGACGATGGTGAGAAGGGGTTCCTGTGGACCTGCCAGCCGTGTTATTTGACTCTTGACAAATTCATTGGTCTTTCGTTCTCTCCAGGATATGCCCAGCAGTTTTCTATGGCATTTTGTTTCAAATGACTGGATTCGCTTTGCTGTTTCAGCAGTCAATGTTCAGATTTCACTTCCGTACAGCAGGAAGATATATAGATATCAGTCAGACCAGCGAAAAAAATATATCCTGTATATTAATGAGCTCATATCCTTTTTTTCATCCAGTATGTATGCAGTTTTGTAAAATTTTGTCATCCATTCCCACCGGCAGATAAAGGCCTACTCTTCCGAAAAGCCGAACGGGTTTTAACGTGTGCGTAAGATGTTCTTCGTGCGTTCGCACACGGGACCTCGGTTCATTTTGGGGAGAGTGGAGTCGGCACTGACGTTAATTCCAGAGGAAACTTCCTCTTCAACGAGAATCGAATCCGGGTCAGCAGATCACAAACACATCACTCTAACCACCAGGCTATCACGTCAATAAGTAACAGATGTCCTATAATTTATACTTATAAGTGGTATTAGCATTTCCCTATGTATTTATTTGTTGTTAGCAATGTTAAGCTTTTTTTCTGAGCACTGACTACGATATCTAAGCGACAGATACTCATTTCACTGCACACAACCATCGACATAAATGCTCCCTCCACTTCCTATCATCCAATATCAATTTGAATGAACAGACGTAAAAAATGGAAGTAACAACAACACTTCCGTGTGTGTGTGTGTGTGTGTGTCAAGTCAAGTCAAGTCAAAATTTTATTTCCAGATGGTACATTGAATAAGCAATGCATTTGCTTTTTTTCATCAAGCCATCTGTGTGTGTGTGTGTGTGTGTGTGTGTGTGTGTGTGTGTGTGTGTGTGTGTGTGTGTGTGGTGTGTTGTGTGTGTGTGTGTGGCTAGTTTCACTTTGTTTTTCCTCTGAAGGATGTGTCGACTTAACACACTATTCCTGGCACACACATCAGTCTTTGCTATCTGGTACGGAACACATCTCTTGAAACAGGCGTGGTGTTTATTTAACCCGAGTGTGCATTGTGTAAATCTATTGATTCGATCAGAGCTTTGAATATACGCATTACATTGATATGCAGGATGTATTTTTTTCGCTAGTCTGACTCTGATCTCTCTCTCTCTCTCTCTCTCTCTCTCTCTCTCTCTCTCTCTCTCTCTTCTCCTTCTCTCTCTCTCTCTCTCTCTCTCTCTCTCTCTCTCTTCTTTCTCTCTTATATATATATATATATATATATATATATATATATGTGTGTGTGTGTGTGTGTGTATGTGTATGTGTGCGTGCGTGCGTGCGAGCGTGCGTGCGTGTTAGTACAAAATAAATATATCTGTATAAATGGTATCTCATTTCCTTTTCTTTTTATATCAAGGATAATGAAATAAGCACTCGTGTGCTTTCTTGTGTGTTTTACATCCATTTGTAATCAGAGTTGTAAATTTTGTCATCAGTTCCCACCGGAACACTATGATCCCCCCTCCCGAACAGCGAACGAGTTTTAACGTGTGCGCAAGATGTTCTGCGTGCGTTCGCACACAACATCGGTTTATAGTCTCATCCGAAGGACTTTTGGGGAGTGGAGTCGGTAATGATGTTAACTCCAGGGGAATATATCCCCTTGAATGAGATTCGAACCCAGGTCAACAGATCACGAGCGCAACGAGCAAGGCTCTAATGTACCAGGCTGTCCCAGAGAGAGAGAGATAGAGAGAGGAGAGAGAGAGAGAGAGAGAGAGAGAGGGGAGAGAGAGAGAGAGAGAGAGAGAGAAGAGAGACAGACAGACAGACAGACAGACAGACAGAAAGAGAGGGAGAGAGCGAGAGAGAGAGAGAGACAGACAGACAGACAGAGAGGGAGGGAGAGAGAGAAAGAGAGAGAGAGAGAGAGAGAGAGAGAGACAGACAGACAGACAGACAGACAGACAGGCATACAGACAGAGAGGGAGGGGAGAGAGAGAGAGAGAGAGAGAGAGAGAGAGAGAGAGAGAGAGAGAGGAGACAGACAGACAGACAGACAGAGACAGACAGACAGAGAGGGAGGGAGAGAGCGAGAGAGAGAGAGAAAGGGAGAGAGCGAGAGAGAGAGAGAGAGACAGACAGACAGACAGACAGAGAGGAGGGAGAGAGAGAGAGAGAGAGAGAGAGAGAGAGAGAGAGAGAGAGAGAGAGAGAGAGAGAGAGAGACAGACAGACAGACAGAGAAGAGAGAGAGAGAGAGAGACAGACAGACAGACAGACAGACAGGCAGACAGACAGACAGAGAGTGAGAGAGGGAGAGAGAGACAGACAGACAGAGAGACAGAGAGACAGAGAGGGAGAGAGAAAATACGACAATATTTTATTGTGTTAAGCTTTCTAAGCCCATTCACAAGAGGACAGCAGGAAGGGGACTGGGCACAAAACACACACATTTTCAGAAATCAAAACAGAAAGTCTCTACAACCCTTAATGTTTTGCATGGCATGGATTCCACGACATGGTGAAGCGATTTATATAAAGGTTAAAATAAATTGTTGTCTTACAATTCAAATGGGGAAAGGGAGACGGGCACAACAACCCCAAAAGTCCTTGGATGAGACTATAAACCGAGGTCGTGTGCGAACGCACACAGAACATCTTGTGCACACGTTAAATCCTGTTCCGCTTTTCGTAAGAGTAGGCCATTGTGTGTCGGTGGGAACAGATGACAGAATTTACAAAACCGCATACACAAAAGGGACTGGATGTAAAAAAAAAAAGCACATACGTGCTTATTCCCTTATCCTCGAAAAAAAATAATAAAGTAAATAAATAAACATCACACAAACACCAAGTCTGCGACAGGACTTCCATGTCCCTACCTTCTGCCTGATCCATAACACCTGCCCTTAAAACACGTGAAAAACCTCATAATATGCGTAACTGTCTTGGTTTTGCTCTCTCTCTCTCTCTCTCCCCTTCTCTCTCTCTCTCTCTTACACACACACTCGTGCGAGCGCGCGAATACACACGCGCGCGCACAACACACACCACATACACGCGCCCGCAGGCACAAGGAGGTGCACACACACACACACGCACATACACACACGCGCGCGCGCGCGCGCACACACACACACACACACACACACACACACACACACAGGCAATCACAGTCTCATCTAATCCAGGAAAAATCTGATAGTATCTATCATAACATGTAGAATATCGAGCCCAGCACTAATTCTGTCTTTAATTCTGTCTCGATCTGCAGATGTCCATAACTGCCGCTTAGAATAGATATCTTTTTCCTTCTGGGTCATTTGCCTGATGTTTCGCTGTACAAACCAAAAGTAATCAGAGAGAGAGAGAGAGAGAGAGAGAGAGAGAGAGAGAGAGAGAGAGAGAGAGAGAGAGAGAGAGGAGAGAGAGAGAGAGAGAGAGAGAGAGAGAGAAAACAAAATCAAATCAAAATCTTTTATATTCGAAGATAATGAATAAGCACCAATGTGCTTTTTTACATATAGTCCCCGCCCTTAGGGATACACCATGATACTATATAGGCCCAATACCCACACATTTACACAAGTTATAGAAAAAATATGTTTTAAAAAAAAACAAGCAAACCCACCCATTAACAAAAAAACAACAACAAAAAACAACAAACAAAACACACACAAAACCCATCCAAACCTGTACAATATAAACATAGACAAACCATGTAAATAGTATTATTTGGCAAACGGGAAAATAAACGTCAGCCAATTCAAACTACTTTTTTTTTTTAATAGGAAAAGCAAGAGAGAGAGAGAGAGAGAGAGAGAGAGAGAGAGAGAGAAGAGAGAGAGAGAGAGAGAGAGAATTTTTTTCGTTATATCAAAGATAATGGAATAAGCATGATGTGCTTTTTTTTACATCTAGTCCCCGTGTGTATGCGGTTTTGCAAATTGTCATCTGTTCCCACCGGCACACAACGACCTACTCTTACGAAAAGCGGAATAGGATTTTAACGTGCGCGCAAGATGTTCTGCGTGCGTTCGCACACGGGGCTTCCGTTTATAGTCTCATCCGAAGGAGAGAGGAGAGAGAGAGAGAGAGAGAGAGAGAGGAGAGAGAGAGAGGGGAGAGAGAGAGAGAGAGAGGAGAGAGAGAGAGAGAGAGAGCTAACACACAACACACACACACACACACACACACACACCACACACAAATATAGTTCCGGCAGGAGACCAGCTATTTTAAGACTCTACAAGGCAGCTGCACTATTAGAACTGATGCCACAATAGGAGGACGCATTTAGACACTGTTCATTCTTATAATCACTCCTTGGGGGTGGTGGGTCCACGCTAAGGTACAGTCCACAAGTAACTTATTGCATGTGGTCTTTTGTATTTTGTACTATGGGTTGGGGTTTATTTTTGGTTTCTAAACAAAAAGAGAAGTGTGTGGGTGGGTGGGTGGGTGGTGTGGTGTGGTGGGGTGTGGTGGTGAGAATGGGGAGGAAGTTTGTGTGAGCGAGGGAGGTTGGGTGGTGGGGGTTGGGAATGTGTTTGCGTGTGGGCAGGCGTGTGTGTGTTTGTGTGTGTGTGTGTGTGTGTTTGTGCATGTGTGTGTATATTTGTGTTTCTGTGCTCTGTGCTCTCTCTCTCTCTCTCTCTCTCTCTCTCTCTCTCTCTCTCGCGCGCGCGCGCGCGTGCGTGTGTGTGTGTGTGTGTGTGTGTGAGAAACAACATGCACAGTAAACAAAATATACTTCTCTCTCACTCCTTCTCTCTTTGAGTAGGCTTACTGTTTAGTTTTTGTAGTAGTAAAACTGAGTTTGGTATGAATGTTTTTCGACATTGGACAAAACTCATAGTACTTTCACCAAAAACATGTCTACTATCACTCACAATTTCTCTAGCTTTTCCTTTCACACAACATTTATATAACCCAGTTAAGTTTTTTATGTGTGTTTTCTGCTCTTAATCCTGCTACATCTCATTAATTTTCATTACAATGATTTTGATTTTAACATTTAAACATCCATTCCAACGCACAAATAAAAATAAACCATAGGCTGAATAGAACAGGAATTAAATATTTCGAAGACTCATGGGATTCGAACGCAGTAAATCAAAGCACTAACCACTACGAGAACGTGGCTGGTAATTCTTCTTGCGTCAATCATAATTCGTAGTCTTGTTGTTTTCTGTTCTATTTACGTGTTAGTAAATAGTGTTTCTGGAAATAGAACGATTACAACATTCATAATCTTCTTCATCAGACTATATTGCTTGCCGTTTTCAATTTAGCGGCTGTTCACTCTCCGTGATACAAGACAAGGAAAGCTTAAAGTGTAATGGAAGTTAAAGTAGGAGCTGGAAAGGTGTAGGGAGAGAGATGACTGAGGAGATATACCATCTGCATAAGTATTCTCGAGAGTCAAAAAACTAGTTTTCACTCAAATATGGTGCGAGTATTGGAAATATGTTGTCCACATAGACACCTGATATTATTCCATCTTTTGTAATGCATGCATTTATTTTGGTTCTAAGGTAATTGTTGTATATTAACTCTTCTCTGCGGTTAGGACACTTAAAAATCTGTTTGGGAAGGAGTATTGTAACATGAGAAATGGGCATTGGTCAGACAACTCTCTAAAGATAGTTCCGTAAATTGATCAAATTCTTTTAATTTGTCCCATTCCGCTTGGTTCTAATAAACAGTTCCCTCACGAATAGACAAGAGAATACGTAGTTCTACTGATTCTATTTAATGCCCTAGCCTCTATTTTGCAGCTCTCTCAGCCTGTTCATTTAAAAAAAAGTTCCAAGGTGTGAAGTTTCCCAGCAAAAAACAAACAGGAATACCTCTCAAAATAAAAAAAAGTGTATGACATTATTTAAATTTAAAAGATTATTCTGGATACTTTCTTGAAATTTGGAGATTGCATACAACACGACTTAGAAACTACACAACTTAAGATACGAAAGATAGAAATGGAAAATTCAAGAATATACTTCCAAGCCATAAGAGTTGCAATAAGGTCAGCTGTATATATTGAGTGATGTTTACGATGTACATCAATTGGGCGAAGGTCGTGTTGCTCACCTTTGACCTCTTAACCAAGACTGTAGAAGAAAGATGGCGGCTATGTGAGGTTGCCCTTTTTGTGCACTCTGACGAGAAATGATGGATTTTTATGTCAATGAAGTGTTTGTGTGCTGGTGCGACTGTGCCGGGATGTGTGTTATCCACTGCTGATTGTACCTCAAGTGAATATGGATACTGATTGCAGAGTTTCGTCGTCATTTTTCGATCCGAGTAAGTCAGTTTCTAAAATTCCAACCACCACCATTTTCAAAATAGCCGTGGAGTTGTCTTGAGTTGGTGTGTGTGGCTGAGTGTCATGTTGACCTGGTTTTTTGTTAGCACGTGCTGAGCGTAATGCTCCAGCCGCTGTTGTATGTGAAACTTTCTCCCCTTTCCCTTCCTTCCCTGGTTTGTGCGCCTCGTCATCCTCATTGTATACAGCATGTTTCCGTGTTGCTATTGCTCTCATTTCTGGCCGGTCCGTCCCCCCCCCCCCCTCCCCGGCAATCTACATTTCATGTTAATCTTTAACTTTTGACATTGAACTGAGGTACACTCTCGTATTTTTCCTTTCCATTCCATTCAGCCTTTCGGAAGAGTAGGCCATGTCGTGCATGTAGGAACGAATGACAAACTTAAAAAAAAACATATGCCACACAGGTGTGGTGTTTAAACACCATCCCCAAAGTCGAACACAAGGTTTGTTTTGGGCGCGTGTTGCCTGAGCACGTAAGCGCACATATTAATTAATCTAGTTGGCGTGCACACGCGCGCTCGTGTGTGCGTGTGCGTGCGAACATCTGTGGGTATGCAGACTACAAAACATGAATAAGCTCCCCGTGTGCTCTTGGCCCAGAGGGTGCCACATGGCGAACCTTGTCATGTCATGGCTAGGACAGGGAGTTCAAAACGAGCGCAGTGAGAATAGCTAGAAAAGAAAGTCACAGAAGACGAGGCAAAAGAAAAACAACGAACCACACAACGCAACACCCTCACGTGATCCCGTTATATTTAAAAACAAAAAAAAGTTGTTTGTTAAACTTTTTGCCTCTGCCCATGTCTGTCACGTGACCTTCCCGCCACCGCAAAAGACCTGGCTGGCAATCATGGTGACAACAAGGCGAGTAGTGTCCTTTCATGTCTTTGATTGAATGTTCTGAACAGGATAGTGCTGATTTTTAGTTTAGCGCTTTTGCTAAGAATCTCACCATTTATATGATTAGGTTGTTTAAGTGCAGCTTTCGGGAAAAACCGTCTCTCAGAAATGAGTGGGTAGATGTTTGGCATTGCGAACCTGTACCCATTGTTTCGTTCGTGCATGCGCAGTGGCAGTGCGCACCTGGTACTCTGTTGGTCTTCTTTTGGTGAGGATAATTATTGTACTGCCCCAGCGTCCCGCTTCTAGTTTGGAGTTTAGATCAGGGTGTAGTTTACCTGCAGGATTCGTGTTTGTCACCCCTGCCACTGTTATGACAGGCCTTTTCGTGTACGACCAAGGGATGAGTTTAAAATTAAACGTGTGTGCAAGGTGCCAGGTGCGTGTAATCCGGCACACGTGACCTCAGTTTATAGGTCAAGTGCCATCCCCATAGGTATTTACTTATTCTTTTAGTTTGAGGGCCATGGAATAAGCCATCATGCGCTCTACATTTTTTACATCTAGTTCACATGTGCATGCAGCTTTTGTACATTGATGTCATCTGTTCCAATCGGCAGACAGTGGCTTACTATTTGGAATTTGTTTTAGCCTGTGCCTATGGTGTGTGAGGCGAGTGGAAACGGTGGGGGTTGGGGGGGGGGGGGGGGGGGGGAGAGAATCCTTATGTGTAGACTTGACCCTGCACTCTTGATCATTGGAATTCTTGACTAGATCTACAGATTGTCAGAAAAAAGAATTAATTTAAACATATCATTTGCTTTTATTATTCCAAGAGATTAATATGGAGATGTGGTAACTGTATGTAGAACATGTGCAGACTTCTCCTTTGTTCTTTGTATCAACATTTTTGTGGAATTTGTCATAGTTGGAATGAAGAGAGCCAGACATACTGTTTATACTGTGTTGGTTGACCCAAAATACATCGCGATGTATTGCTTTGTTTTGTGTACCACTTCAGCCACGGCAGGTTGAAGATTGTGGCGCCTCTAGTACAGCGCCACTCCATACTTCCCTCCCCAATCGTTCCCAGATGGAAGATGTTTGTTTTCCGATCAATGGTTCTTTTTCCTACGGGATTCTGCCAGGGACAACTTTTGTTGCAGTAGATTATTTCACGACCGCGAAATTTACATGGAATCACGGCGTGCGCACGCACACACATACATGTACATACACACACACATACATACATACAACACACATACACATACATACATACAACACACATACATACATACAACCACACACGCACACGCGTGCGAGCTCACCATTGAAAACTTAAACTTCCTCAGACTCTTTCTTTCCCCCTCGCCCCCCCCCCCCCCCCCCCCCCCCCCCCCCCCCCCTGCTCCTCTACACCACACGTGTACAGATAACAAAATGTGGGTAAATTGAACGTGCATGCAAGGGTACAAATGAACGAACCCGCACGTGCAAGCACAGCGCTCTGCTCCCTCTCTGGGGGCAGGAGTGGAAGGACTTGTTCAACACCTCAGCCCGTCTGTTCAACAGGCTCTGGTTTATTTCGGAAATCGTTTTGCATACAAAAGCGATACCCAGGAGATGTGTAGACCGTTTGACTTTATGGTTTGTATCAAACATTTGTTTTTTCATCAGCTCCCAGGTTCATCAATGGTGTGCATTTGCTTATAGCAACCATTTGATTGCCGTTAGTGTAATCACATTCTGACTTCAGGGGTGATGTTTTAAACACGGTACCAGCATTTATGCGTTCGTATTCATCTTCTGGACCCTGACTGATAGTGTGAGGTAATAGACCCAGACCCGGTGTGCAGCATTCATTCAGCGCTTGTAAA
This sequence comes from Rapana venosa, assembly GCA_028751875.1. Classification (NCBI taxonomy): domain Eukaryota; kingdom Metazoa; phylum Mollusca; class Gastropoda; order Neogastropoda; family Muricidae; genus Rapana; species Rapana venosa. Next base: position 67,848,648 of record CM054138.1, read on the forward strand.
AGAACTCGCTGTGGACAAGACCCTTGTACCAAGCACAGTTCTGCAGAAAACACACACACAACTTTTCCTATCATCAGACACGCGGGTATATTTACCATGTGTTTTTTGTCTTTGTTACCAGATACTTTAGCAGCGATCTGTGACTACCTCAACCACAAGCGCCATCACGATGTTATGTGAATCATGTATGACTGTCACTTAGAGTGAGGATCGTGTTGTTAAAGGGAGGGGATGGAAGAGGAAGGTAGTGCTGCCTCACAGCCCCGAGGAGTTCTGTTTGCTTTATCTCGGAAATGAGCGTGTTAAATTTTCTTCAGAATGGGGATCGGTGGTCTAGAGGTAACGCGCCTGTCTAGAAAGCGAAAAGTCCGGGTCGGAAGTGTGCGTGGTTCGTATCCCGTCTGGGCCAGAAACTTTTCCCCCATCCATTAGACCATGAGTGGTGGTCTGGGCGCTAGTCTTTCGGATGAGACGATAAACCGAGGTCCCGTGTGTTACAGAAAATTATGCAGCGCACGTAAAAGAACCAACGGCAACAAGAGAGTTGTCCCTGGCAAAATTCTTAGAAAAAAGCCACTCTGATAGGGAAAGAAATACAGTTGCAGACCAAAAAAAAAAAAAGGTGGCGCTGCTCTAGTGGCGACGTGCTCTCCCCGGGGAGAGCAGCCTGAATTTCACGCAGAGAAATCTCGTGACTTAAAGTGGTATAAATGAAATAAATAAATAAATGAAATGATGTCGCATTGTCGCAGAGTTTGTTCGTGTCAAAAATTCTTGATGCTCTAAATATCCTAGAGGACTTAAATCGGAGGACTGGTAAAATTATCGCCGCATTTTGAATGAGAGTAGGCTTCTATGACCTGTAATATCAGGGGATTGACAATATACATTCGTGAACTGTTCGGTCATTCAGCTTTGTACAGTGGGCTGAGTAAAGAAGTCAGTACGTGAAATCAGCGGCCGTGTAAAAACTTGGGCCTTGCCCAGCCGCTTTACAGTTACGATGGAAAAACTACAACTCGCGGTGAAACATGTCGACAGTGTTCCCAAAGGGGACACAAGCGACGACTTTCGGTGAAACCCATCCACAGTGCTCACAAAAAGGACACCGGTTTCGCCTGTATATTTCCTCTGGCTCTCCTCGAATTTCGGCCTCGGATTTCTGTCGGGCTTGCTGGCATTATCTTTAGTCTTAGTCCACCCTGCCAGCTGTTGCCTTGGAAGGATCACTGAGCACCACACTTCTTATGCATTAGTAATCCTTGCTGAAACATGAAAATAGATTAGAATAAACAAAACTAGAAATAAAGTAGAAATAAAGTTTCAAAAGTACAATAAAAGCAAAATAGAGTAGTATAAGCAAACTAGAAACAAAATTTAAAGACATAAAATTAAAACAAATATAGAATAGAGCATAGGCACTAGAAACAAAATTTTTAAAAGCATTTAAGAAAAATAGAATAAAGTAGAAATAAAATATATATATAAAAAACCCAGAATGAAACAATAAAATACAACAATATAATAAAAATAGAAGAAAAAAAGAAGAAAATAAGTGAAAAAAATAAGGAAAAACATTTTTCATGAGAGATAAAGGAGAGCAATCTGAGTGAGGGTGACAGTGACCTTGGTAAGCAAAAACACCACCATTTATAACAACGGGTTTAAGACAACAGTCATGAGGGATAGTTACACACTCACCCCCTCCCATTTCTGATGCATTTCCTAATGTTCAAAAACACCACCACGACCGACAACAATGGCTTCGAGACAGTGGTCATGAGGGATCCTGACACCGTCACCCCTTCACATGTTTCATGCATTTCCTTACGCATTCCTTCCCAACCTTTATTCACAGGGGTCCTAACCTAGTGGGTCATCATGGGGATCATCTGGGCGACATCTTCAGGAGTCGTGGTGGGGCCAGGAGTCTTGTAGATCATTGGGGAGCTGGGTTCAGCAGCGGGGCTGTCCTGTGGGGACTTCACCAGCAAGGTCTTCCATGGGTAGGTAAATTGAAACCTGTATAGCTGCAGTTGAGTGACTTATAATAGTAACAAAAAAAATAATAATAATAATAATAAAAATGGAATTTATAGAGCGCTATATCTTGCAATTACAAATCGGAGCGCTTCCATTCAGTCCGCTCCTACACATCCAACCAACATACAATATTCTAACAAATTCAAATGTACACACGCACGCACGCACGCACGCACGCACGCACACGCACACACACACACACACACACACACACACACAAACACAGGTTGTACATTTCAGCAGGGTGATGGAATTTGGGCTTTTAAAGGCAGGGTCAGATATGAGATGAAACAAGAGGGAAAAATCTTAGGTTTGAAATAGGTATTTTTGAGGCTGGATTTAAAGCTGTCGTAAGTAGGCTTTTCACGAAGGGAGAGAGGGAGGTCATTCCAGATTGATGGACCAGAAATAGAGAAAGAGCGACGGCCAACAGTATATTGGTTGAGTCTAGGTATTCGTAAGCCCAGGGTATCTGCAGCAGAACGGAGGAAACGAGGAGTGTACAGGTGAAGACGTTCACAGAGGTAGGAAGGTGCTGTTTTGTGTAGGCATTTGTAACAGAGGGTACTGATCTTGTAATATATTCTTTGTGTGTTAGGTCATACTTGACACAGGTGTCTGTTTTTAGCTCCAGATCTGCTCAGAAGGAAACAAAATTCACGGTCTCCAGAAACAAGTCGCTCAGATTGTTTACTTTTAAAGAGCTTGTGATGTTGGTGTGAATGCTGCAGACGTGGCAGTATCTATATCGGGAATGGAGATGGTACCATTGCTTGTGATGAGGGAAATGCCTATTCGGTTGGAATCTGTATAAAGATAGTACTGAAATAGTAAATCTGATAAGAACTTCGTGGTCTTTAATATTTCAAATATTTAAAGCCAAAATCGGACTGTATCAAAATTCTAATAAAGTGTAAAGGACCTAATGAAGAAGCATTGTGAATGTGTATAAGTGATAAGGTCAACTCATTATGATTTAAGACCTAATTAAAAATATATAAACAACTGGTGGGTTCAGTGTGACCGATAATGATTATTGCTTTCAGGGGCTGAGGGCTGGAATCCAGTACCAGTGACCTGACGTGTGTGAGGGCAGCCATCATAACCTGCATTTTCTAAATGCTGGATAAGATATGTATTTGTTTCCTCTCATTTCTGACCTGATATTAAATCCTGTCAATTTGTTGTGTGTGCTGTCTTTCTATTGTTTCTGCCCACAGTATTTGCTTTGTTTCTTAGCTAGACCTCTGAGGTTCACCAAAGGAGACATTTTTTGTGTATGTGACCAATTTTGCACTCCATTTAGTTAGCCACATTCTAACTTTGGGGATAACGGCACACAACAGCAGGGCGCATGCAGTTTTAAAAAGATTGTGTCATACATTCTTACTGCATGGGTTATTCTTTTTTTTTAACGAAATTCCGTATTGGCAGTTTTCGGATTAAGAAAAATGAATGTTAGAGCCGAGACTTTGCATCCTTGTCAAAAAATGACAACCTCTGACAGACACCTTGAAAACCTTTGAAAGTCGAGGTTTGTCTATCGAAAGTGTTCTCATTAAAGATGGTGATAAACTAAAGGTACATTTATGCACGGAAAAAGAGACATGTTAAAATATGTTTGAGTGCGAGGACAAAACGAACAAGGACTACTAGCAAATGACAAAGTATCCAAGGAGGTAAAAATTAATTTGGTGCATGCGCTGTAGTCTCGGAAGTCGTCTCTTGATCGCTAAGTTGATTGGAGTTTTGTCATTCAGAGTTCAAAAGGACAGAGCAAGGCCAAAACTGTGCATTTAACCCTGTGAAACAGACGAAAGCGGAGCTAGGAGGCTATATTAGCCAAGTAGCAACAAACACAAGTGTGTCGCTGTGTATGTGAATAAACACATTGGTCTGCAAAGGTGTGTGTGTTGGCCGAGGCGGCAGGGCGCAAGAGTTCAAAGCTGAAGCTATTTATTAAGAGGAGATTTGAACACTTCCTTTGACCTCAAGTGGTCTCTAAACCTCAAACAAAATGAAATGAGAAGAAGAAAGGGGGGGGGGGGGGGGGGGGGGGGGGTTGCGGGTAGTAAAGTCGTGATGTACTCTTGAGGTAAAGTGAGAACAAACATGAGGGAAATGGATGCCTGACAAAATTATACGCGCGTGTCAAATCAAATGAAAATGATCATTATTGACGGTAAACGATTAAGTTTATACTATACCTTTTTTTCATCCTGCCCTTTTTTTCATCCTCTGTGTGTGTGTGTGTGTGTGTGTGTGTGTGCTGTGCTGTGCTGTGCTGTGCTGTGCTGTGCTGTGCTGTGCTGTGCTGTGCTGTGCTGTGCTGTGCTGTGCTGTGCTGTGTGTGTGTGCTCATTTTCGAGAACAGTGGAAAAGCACTCGCGCGCTTTTTTACATCAAGGCCCGTGTGCAAGAAACTCAAAAATGTCATCTGTTCCCACCAGCATATATCCTACTCTTGTAAGAGGCAGAACAGGTTTTGACATGTGTGCAACTGTGTGTGCGCGCGCGCGCGTGTGTGTGTGTGTATGTGTGTGCGAGCATGTGCATCTATATATAAATAAGATTTTTGGGGAAGGGGGAGAAGAGGAGGGGAATCATAGTTGATCTTACAGAAGAGGTACTAAAGTGAATTATTGGAAGAAGGGGGCAGGTTATGTGCAGCTAGGTTATTGGAAATAGATTTAAAGGCCAGTGAATAAAAGAGCGATTTTTTGCACATGATTAGTTTGGACTAATTCTTTAGTTTATCTTCCAGATTCTTTTGACAATCAGGAGAAAGTAGTAGACTATGTATGGCTAGGTAAGTGGGAATAGCACAACAACAAAAAGCTAGCACATAAAGGAGGAGGTTTTTCTCAGGTGCTTTTATTTGGGCTCAATAACAGTCTTCGTCCTTGAATTCAACTCGAGTTCTTTACAGACGCGATTGTTCAAAAATACAGTAGACCAGAAATTGCTAATTTCAGAGCTGAAAAATTGTAATTTGACAATGGTGACGTTCTAGCGTTCTAGAAATAAGCTAGAAATGACTGCTCCTTTGGGATGATTTCTTTGTTTATCTACTTAATTTTTGTTCTATTGAAAACATCCACAGCCTATTTTGAAACAAAGGTAGGCTGCCGGAAACAATTGAGCTGATTCAAGAACTATAAAACTGGCATAAAAATCAATCCAGTAAGTGAAGCAACAGAAACAATCATGGCTCGATGATAGGACAGGTGATATGTGATTATTTTAAAGAAAGCTTTCAAACCACTGTGTAAACATTTGAGTACCATTGTATCTGTGTGCCCTTGTGTCCACATGCATGCATGCATACAGGCAGACAAGCCAGATGACTGACAGCCCTTTCCCAGTTACCAATGTTAATTACTAACACTAACCTTTACCCTAACCTTTAGTTTACTTCTTAACATGGCCCCACATGTGGACACAAAAGGCAGATGGATATCATGATGCAAGACGTGACAAAGAAAATAAACCTTTTTTGTTTCTTGCGTTTTTAGATGTGGAGGAGCATGGTGGGGTGTTTTAGGGGGAAAGGATGTTAGACAGAAGGGGTGGGATGGATAGCTGTATGTGGGTCGGGGATTTAGAGAAGGTACGGCTAAGTCGTCTGTGTGAGTGAATGTGAGAGCAAGAATACGGAATAGGCAAACATGTTTTTTTGCAGGAGAGGAGGGGGAAGGTTTTAGCAAAACTAGTTGAATATAAAAATGTGGGGTTAAGTGGGAAATGCAGTTACCAAGATGACTCTTTTGTGCATGTGTGTGTTATTAAAGAAAGGTATGAAATGTCATATTTTGTATGATAAAGCAAAATATGAAAATTAATATATTTTAATGTTATGAATTAGTTTTGATTCAAAAAGATCAGATCCAAGTTATTTTGAATCTGAGCTAATAATCCAAGATGTAATTTTTAAAAATGTGTTCATGAATTTAAATTGCTAATAAATATTTACAGCAAATAATTGTGATATTTAGCTAATCAAGCAAATGCTGAATTGTGTGATGTCATATAGAATGATTGTAAAATTATTTTTTGTTGAAAAGAGCATGAGATAATACTGATATTTTAGTGATAAAGTAGGAGATGAAACACAACAATGTCGTTAAAGAATAATGTAAATCAGTGTTACAGTTTGGCGTCAAATTGTAATATTTCAGCTAATAAAGCAAAAGCAAGAATGTAATGTCTTTAAATAAGTGTGGACTCATTTTGAATTATTGAATTAAGTTGAATATTTTAATGTATTTTACAAGATATAGTGCTATATATATTCCTTATACCATTATTTTTTAAATTTTGTTTTGAATTAAAATTGAATCATTTTAACATTTGCGCAAACAAAGGAATTCAAATGATAAAGCAAAGGTGAAATGTTATGAAGTTGTCAACTTGTTTTGATTCAAAGTGTTGTGATCAGATCCCGTCACTTCGAGTGAATTGTGCGTCTTTAGTTGTCGCTCAAAGCCCGGCAGTGGGATTCCAAGCTCAGTGTTCTAACCACTTGACTATTTCACCCCCATGTATACATACAGTCAACAGAATCATCGAATATATATTGAAATCCACCATCACAATTTGCGGAGAAAAGCGGAGCAAGGAGAGTTTAGCAGTAGGAATCGCGATCAAACATTTATTTATTTATTTATTTATTCTTTTATATCCATGGATAATGGAATAAGCACTCATGTGCTTTTTTTACATCCAGTAGCCCTGTCAAGGACCCAGAGGTAGTAGAAATTTTTCAAGCAAGGATAGGTGGAAAGTTTGCAGCACTCACTGTGATAGACTCAGACATAGATACACTGACGAATAGTTTCAATACAGCGGTGACTGAAACAGCAAACGAGCTTCTTGGCAAACGCCGACCAGTCAAAAAACCATGGGTCACACCTAACATCCTACAACTATGCGACAAGCGTAGAGAGTTGAAGAAAAAGAAAAATGAAACAAAAGAAAGAGCAGAACAATATAGGGCAGTCAACAAAAGAATCAGGAAGTCCATGACGGAGGCAAAAGAGAAATGGATCGGTGAACAGTGCCAAGACATTGAAGAGAACATCAAGAAAAACAATAGCAAGAAAGCATATCAGCTGGTGAAAGACCTGACTAGCACGAAACAGAGAAAAGGTTTAACAATCCAAGACAAAAATGGGAAGTGTCTCACTGACGACCAGGATATTCTGAACAGATGGACAGAATACTGCTCCGACCTGTATAACTATAGAACCGCAGGAGATCCAGAAGTCCTTAATGTACCGAAAGCAAAGACACAGGCAGTTACCCTATCCTCGAGAAGAAGTGGAAACAGCAGTCAGATCGCTGAAAAAGGGGAAGTCAGCAGGGGCTGACAACATTCCAGCTGAGTTGGTCCAAGCTGGAGGGGAAGCCATGATCAGCGCCCTACTAAGAATCTGCAACAAGATCTGGCAGACAGGAAAATGGCCAACACCATGGACGCAGTCACTCATCATCACCCTCCCAAGAAAGGAAATCTACAACAATGCCATAATTACCGCACAATCAGCCTCATATGTCACCCAAGCAAGGTCATGCTGCAGATAATATTGAATAGACTGAAGCCACAAGCAGAGACCATCATTGCTGAGGAACAAGCAGGTTTCAGAGCAGGGCGCAGCACAACAAAACAGATATTCAACCTCAGAATACTATGTGAGCGGTACCTTCAACATCAACAAGACCTTTACCACGTATTTATCGATTTTAAGAAGGCATTTGACAGGGTGTGGCATGCAGCTTTGTGGGCAACCATGAATTTGTACAGCATCAATGCAAACCTGATCAGAGTCATCAAACAGCTGTACAGCGAGGCCACCAGTGCAGTGTACTACAACAACAACATTGGAGAATGGTTTCGAACAACAGTTGGAGTAAGGCAGGGCTGTCTACTCTCACCCACTCTTTTCAACATCTTCCTGAGAGAATCATGGCTGATGCACTGGAACATCATGAAGGATCAGTCAGCATTGGTGGCAGAACGATCACAAACCTCCGCTTCGCAGATGACATTGATGGAATAGCAGGATCAGAAAAAGAGCTTGCCAGCCTAACAGAACACTTGGATAAGGCCTCCAAAACATACGGCATGGAAATCAGTGCAGAGAAGACCAAACTGATGACTAATAACACCAACGGCATTAGCACTGATATCAGGGTTAATGACCAGAAGCTGGAAACAGTTCAAAGCTTCAAGTACCTGGGAGCCATTGTATCCGACCAGGGATCCAAGCCAGAAGTAGTATGCAGGACTGCACAGACAATAACAGCTTTGTCAAAACTAAACACCATCTGGAGAGATAAGAATATCTCACTTATCTCCAAGATCAGACTAATGCGCTCCCTTGTCATATCCATATTTCTGTATGCCTGTGAATCATGGACCCTGACTGCATATTTGGAGAGAAGAGTACAGGCAGTGGAGATGAGATGCTTTCGGAGACTCCTTGGCATCTCCTACAAAGACCACATAAGCAACGAAAGCGTGCATAACAGAATCCAGCAAACCATTGGACCCTATGAGAACCTTCTAACGATCGTGAAAAAGCGTAAACTTAAGTGGTATGGGCATGTCACAAGATCCCAAGGAATTACAAAGACAGTTTTGCAAGGCACTGTCCAAGGAGGAAGAAGAAGAGGCAGACCAAGGAAGAGCTGGGAGGATAACATCAGTGAATGGACAGGCCTAGAACTCAACAAAACCCTGAGAAAGGCAGAACAGAGAGAGGAATGGAGGGAACTGGTTGCTGAGTCTTTGAGGGTGCCCCCACGGTCGTCAGACTACGGGACAGATAGATAGATAGATAGATAGATAGATAGATAGATAGATAGATAGCCCTGTCAACACATTATCCACCAGACTGTCCTGTTTGCTATGAGCTTTCACAGTGAATGTGTGAAGTGTTGGAATTTAGTAACTCGGGATCGTTCGTTTGTAGGATGGAGAGACTGACTGGCAGAGAGATCAGCTCAGGCACAGACAGACTGAGCGATGGGCAGAGTGATCAGCTGAGTGGCAGACTTCAGCTTTGGCCATTGGAGGATGGTGGCTGTGTTCAATCTGGGTGAGTACCCCCCTGTGTGTTGGGTTTTGTGACAAATGTAACTCCTCTCTCTCTCTCTCTCTCTCTCTCTCTCTCTCTCTCTCTCTCTCTCTCTCTCTCTCTCTCTCTCTCTCTCCTGGTTAGGTTGTAAACTTCATTTAACTCTTTTTCTGCGCTAGGATTATGTGTGTAGGAGATGCACACTAAACTCGCAGGACTCTTTAATGTGCTGAATAAAATGCACCAGGAATGTGCTGTTAACTTGTAGGACTCTATGCAGTGGAAAGTGCATTAGTTGTAACGAAGATGCACTGTTAACTTGAACTTTTTCTTGCACTGGATTAGGCTTTTCAGATATGCACTGTAAACTACCTTGAAGTCTTTTCTATGCACAGGACTGTGTATGCTCGAGATGTACTGTTGACTTGAGAGACTTTCTATTTACACAATTGGGTGTGTCAGAGATGCGCTGTAAACTTGTAGGACAATTTCCTTCTTTGTCAGAGAGCAACCATTGGGTCTTTCATATGGATCAAAATGCGGAGAGCTGATGTTGAGCGCTTGACAAGTCACGGCAAGCACATCCAACTTCGGCGTAAGAGAGAATCATTATCATTTTAATTTTTTCTGAAAATAACGCAAAGGTTTGGATCATTAAAGCATAAACATGACAAGAAGCTGACTGAGAGAAAAGGAAAAGGTCAAAACGAGAGACAGGAATAGAAAAGAGAGAAGTCCTAGTCTAGATTTTTCAGAAGGTGGGGATGCTGTTCATACTGAAAGGTTCCCAGAATCCGTGGATTATATATGCCAGAGATAGACTATAAATTTGTAGGACTCTTTTTTGTACTGTAATAGGCGTGTCAGAGATGCGCTGTAAAGTACTGGGTCCTTTTTTTTTAATAAGTTAAACATAAATTTCAACATTTAGGTATCTTTTCATGCACAAGACTAGATGTGTTAAGGATGCACTATAAACTTGCAGGACTCTGTTTTTCGTGGAATACTTAGACAGCAATAGAAAATGCATTTTGATGCTGTTAAACGCCCAACAAGTCAGGCCCAGAGCACCCAACTTCGGCATATGAGAGAATTGTTATCTTTTATGTCTTTCTAGAAGAAGGCAGAAGAATGGACCAAGAGGGTAGAAAATAGACAAGAACGAGGTAACTAGAGGAAACAGAACAAGGCAGAGATAGAAAAGGGCGAATTTCTACCCCAGAACTTGTAGGTTGGGAAATTCCTAGCACACAATTTCCAGAAAATGGGGATGCTATTTAAACTGACAGGCTCCCAGATTCCCATGTGGAAGAGCTCTTTTTTATGTACTGTATTAGGTGTGGGTGAAATGTTAACTTGTAGGACTCTTTATAAGCTTGGTCACAGGATAGGGTTACCAGATTCTCGGTAAGCATGTAGAACTCTCTAGGGGTTGGATTAGGTGTGTCAGATAATGCATTCAAATCTTGCACAAATCACCTTATGCCAAAGATTAGATGTCACCTATAATTTGTAAACTTGTAGGACTTTCATGCACTTGATTAGATGCTTCGTCGATACCCTGTAAACCAGTAGGACCGTAAATTTGTAGGACTCTTTGTATGCACTGGTTTAAGGGATGCACTGTAAACGTGTAGGACTCTTGTATGCGCTGGTTTAAGGGATGCACTGTAAACGTGTAGGACTCTTTGTATGCGCTGGTTTAAGGGATGCACTGTAAACGTGTAGGACTCTTTGTATGCGCTGGTTTAAGGGATGCACTGTAAACGTTTAGGACTCTTCGTATGCGCTGGTTTAAGGGATGCACTGTAAACGTGTAGGACTCTATGCGCTGGTTTAAGGGATAAACGTGTAGGACTCTTTGTATGCGCTGGTTTAAGGGATAAACGTGTAGGACTCTTTGTATGCGCTGGTTTAAGGGATGCATTGTAAACGTGTAGGACTCTTTGTATGCGCTGGTTTAAGGGATGCATTGTGAACGTGTAGGGCTCTTTGTATGCGCTGGTTTAAGGGATGCATTGTGAACGTGTAGGGCTCTTTGTATGCGCTGGTTTAAGGGATGCATTGTGAACGTGTAGGGCTCTTTGTATGCGCTGGTTTAAGGGATGCATTGTGAACGTGTAGGGCTCTTTGTATGCGCTGGTTTAGGTGCGAAAGGGTCACTGTAAACGTGTAGGACTCTTTTTTATGTTAGGGGGCTTAGGTGTTCCAGGGATACACTGTCAAATGGCAGAACTCTTCCTATGCACCTGATTAGGAGAGATACGCCATAAACTGGTAGGACTCTATGCAGTGGATTAGGTACCATAGATGCATTGTAAACTTACAGGACCTTCATACACTGATTTAGGTGTGCCAGAGATGCATTGTAAACTTTTAGGACTTTTTATGTATTGGATAAGGTTTGCCAGAGATACACTGTAAACGTATAGGGCTCTTTTTATTGTACTGAAATTGATATGCCAGAGATTCATCTCAAACTTGAATGACTTTTTATACACTGGATTCTGAGTGTAAGAGATGAAGTGCATTTGTTTAGGATCCTTTTTATGCAGCAGATCAGGTGTTACAGGGATATTTTGTGAACTTGTAGGACTCATTATGCGCTGGATTAGAGGTGTCAGAGATGCACCGTGAACTGGTAGAACTCGTTTTATGCGCTAGACTAGTTGTGTTAGAGGTGCCCTGTAAACTTACAGGAATTTGTAGGCACTGGATTAGGAGTGTCAGATATGCGCAGTGAACCTGCATAGTTATTTTTTTATGCGCAGGGTTAGGGATGTGAATGCTGTAAACGTGGACCCTTTTTACACTCTAGATTAGGTGTGTTTGAAATTTGCTGTAAACATGTACGACTCTTTCTTATGCACTGGATTAAGTTGCCAGTGTTACACTGTAAACTTGTAGGACCCTTTTTATGCACTGGACTACAAATATCATGATCAGATCAATACAAGGGGCAATGAGACAAAGACCTGAAAGTATTTTTATAATGGATATTTATGAAACAAATTCAATATGAAAACACACTTTCTTAAGCCTTTCCTTCCAGACAAAAGTAAAATAGTTATTTGTCCAAGACACATTGCAATGCAACTCATCTGCAAATTGTGTTTACATTCTTGAAAAACCAAATTCATCCAGAGTATAGCATGTTTCTGCAAACTATGTTTTGCAAACATATTCTTTTTCAGGGCCCAGATTTAAATGCTATGTATGAAAAATATGGTATTGCAATTCAGGAAAACAAATCTGTTCGTATGCTTCTTGTAAACCAGAGCTAACTGACATAGGTTATTTATCAATCTCCTAATAACGACTTTTTGGAGTCCTTCTCCCCCTTTTTTATGTTTTCTTGCAATTCATCTTTCCCTCACATCCTGCTCCCCCCCCCCTCTCTCTCTCTCTCTTTCTCTCTAGTGTAATTTTAAATGTGAACAGGGTCAACTATAGGGCAATTGGTGCAGCTATGCCCCCTTCCCCCGGTTACCCTCTCTTCCCTCATCATCATCATCTTTATCATCAATGTAAGTGTCCCCCCCTCCCCCAGTCACCCCTGCAATTATCATTATTATTATTATAATAATAATAATAATAATAATAATAATAATAATGTATGGAATTTATTTAGCGCTGAATCTTGTAAAGCTACAAATCAAAGCGCTCAGATGACTTTAAAATTTAAATTATGCGTGTGTATGCGGTTTTGTAAATTTTGTCATCAGTTCTCACCGGCACACAATGGCCTACTCTTTGGAACAGCGGAACAGGATTTAACGTGTGCACAAGATGTTCTGCATGAGTTCGCACACGGGGCCTCGGTTTATACTCTCATCCGAAGGACTTTGACATTCAGCTCGATTTTTTTGTCAAACTGGGAAGAAAGGGCGAGGCTGGGAATCGAACCCAGAACCTCACGGTTTACTTGTTGACAGGCAAACGTCTTAACCATCCTGCCACCTTCCTTCCACATTAATGCAGGTATGTTCCACCTTACCCCGGTCATCACCCCCCATCATCGTCATTATTCTCCTCATCATCATCATCACATCATTTCTGCTTCTGATTCATCATAATCAATGCAAGTGTAACATCCTTCTCCCCGTCACTCATAATCATCACAATTATCTTCGAAGCAAGTGTAACCCTTTACCCCAGTCACATGGCCCCCCTTAACTCATCAACAACAATGCAACTGTAGTACCCATCCCCCGCCACACACCTGTACCATCATCAACATCAAAAATGCAAGTACAGTTCCTGACCCTCGAGTCTATTATCGTCATTATTAGTGCACACGAGTGCTTATTCCATTATCCTCGATATAAAAGAATAAATAAAAGAAAAATTATCATCGTTGTCATTACCAATGCAAATGTGGGATCTTTCCCCTGGTCACCCCTCCCCACACCATAATCACCATTGCATATGTGGTCCTCTACACCCGGTCATATCTCTCCAGCCCACCTGCCTCATCATCAACATTATCATAATCATTTATCATCTGTTCAGAGATGGCCCCTTTTCCCCTCCCCATCATCATTATAATCAACAATGCAAGTGTTACCCACTTTCACTCAGTCATATACTCCCCAATACACCCGTATCATCATCATCATCATCAATTCAAGATTAACGTATTTTCTTGGTCAAACTCCCCACCACCACCACCATCATCATCATCATCATCATTAATGTAAGTGTGCCCCCTACCCCCAGTCACACCCCGATCATCATCATAAATGCAAGTGTTCCACCAGTGATACCCTCCTCCCATTTTCCCTGTATCCTTACCACCAGCATCATCATCAATAGCATTTTGGCCCTCGCCAGCCGTTCACCCTCCTTCTCCCATCATCATGGTATCTATGAACAATGAAACGTTGTCTTCCCTCCCCCTGTCATCTTCCCCATCATCATTATAATCATCATCATTGCAAATGTGGCCCTATTCTGCTGACGAACATCCCTGCCCTCATCATCATCAATGAAGGTATGGCCACCTTTGACCCAGCTACACCCTCCCCATCTTTATCATCAGTTTGTCAACCCCCTTCGCCCGGTTAACTCGCCCCCTCTCGTCATAACCATCGTCATCATCAATGCAAGTGCTCTCCCCTACACTGGTTACATGCTCCTCCCCCATTGTTATCGTCAACATTGTTGTTATATCAAGTGTGGCCCACTATTCTTGGTCACAAGTCCACAACTCCATTATCATCATCATCTTGATCATCCTTATCATAGCAGGTCCACTTTACTTGGTCACATCTCCCCCATCATCATTATCCTCATCATAAGTGTGACTCACTTCTCTTGATCATATGCACCCCCATCCCCCCCCCCAATCCTCATCCTCCTCATAGCAGGTGTGGCTCACTTCTCTTGATCGCATGCCACTCAACCCCCCCCCTCCCCTTTTGTCATCATCATCATCAACATCATCATCATTATCTTCATCACAGCATGTGTGGCCCACTTCTTTTGGTCACATCCCACCACCATCATCATCATCATCATCATTATCAAAGCAAGATAAGCGGACTTCTCTTCATTCACATCATAGCAACTGTGACCTCTTGGTCACATGACCCTGTCGTCATTATCCTTACCATACCAGTTATGGTCTACTTCAACTGGTAATCCCCCCTTTCCAAATTCATCATCTTTATCACAGTGTGGCTAAATTCTATTAACAATTGTGGCCCACATCTATTGATAACTCCCTTCACTTATTATCATCATCGTCCTCTTCATTTTCATCATAGCTAGTGTGACCCCCTTCTCTGGTCACATGCCCCTTCCATCTTCATCTTGATCATTATCATCATCATCACTTTAAGTGTGGCTCATTTCTCTTGGTCAAATCCCCCAATCATCATCCTTATCATCAACTTCATCCTCATCACAGTTAGTGTGGCTCACTTTTGGTCACAACCTAAATCATTATCATCATCATCATTTTCATTATAGGAAGTGTGACCTACTTCTCTCATGCCCCTCCCCCAATCATCCTCCTCCTCATCATCATCATAGCAAGTGTGGTCCACTTCCCTTAGTCAAATGCCCTCGCCACCATTATTATCGTCATGGGTATCATCATCATTATCCTCATTATAAAGAGTGTGGCTGACTTTTCTTGGTCACATCCCCTACCTCCATTATTATCATAATCATTATCCTTGTCATAGCCAGTGTGGCCCACCGCCTTGGTTTTATGCACACCCCCCCCCCCCCCCCAATCATAATAGCAAGTGTGGCCCACTTCCCTTGGTTTTATGCACCTCCCTCCCTCATCATGATAGCAAGTGTGGCCCACTTCCCTTGGTCATATCCCCCCTCATCATAGCAGGAGTGTCCCACTTCTCTATGTCAAAACTTCCCAGTAATACTGAACATTTTCATCATGGCAAGTGTGCCCTCTTCCTTTGATCCAATGCCCCTACCCTATCATCACCATCATTCCACTCATCATAGCAAATGTGGCCGACTTACCGTGGTCACGTGCCCCCTCCCCCATCATCATATCATCCTCATCACAAGAAGGGTGGCCCACTACTCCTTGTCATATCCCTCCCTCCCCCACCCCCATTATCATCACCATCATTATTTTCTTCATCTTTTCAAGTGTTAGCCACTTCTCTTGGTCATATGCCCCTCTCCCCCATCAGCTTCATTGTCTTCGTAGCAAGTGTGGCCCACTTCCGTTGGTCACATCCACATCATCATCATCATTCACATCATCATAGCAAGTGTGGCCCACTTCTCTTGGTCATATGTCCCATCCCACACCATCATCATTATTGTCATCAACATCATAAGCCAGGCTTACTTCCCTTGATCACATTCCCATCAAAATTATCATCATCATCATCACCATCATTGTCAGAGCAAGTGTGGCCCATTTCTCTGAGTCCCATCTCCCCCATTATCATCATCCTCATCCTCATTACCCTTATCTCAAGCGAGGCGCACTTCCTCTTGTCACATGCCCCCTCCCCCATCATCATTTATCATTCTCATCATAGGAAGTGTTGCCCATTACTCTTGGTCATAATCCCCACCCCCATCATCACCACCATTATCATCTTCATCTTTGTGTGGTCCACTTCCCTTGGTCACATAGCCCCCCAACCCCCCCCCCCCCCCTTTTTCCCATCATTATCATCATCATGAACATCATAGCAAGCGTGGCCCACTCCCACCATCATCTTTATCATTCTCATTATCATCACCAACATAGCAAATGTGGCTCACTTCTTTTGGTCACATACCCCCTCCCACATCATCATCATCATCATCATCATCATCCTCAACATCATAGCAAGTTTGGCTTTCTTCATTTGGTCATATCCCAATCATCTTCATCATCACCCTCATCATCATCACAGCAAGTGTGGACCACTTCTCTTTGTCACATGTCCACGCCCCCCGTTATTATAATCACCATCATCACCATTATCCTCATAGCAAGTGTAACCCATTTCCTTTGGTCACATGCACCATCCCCCATCATCATTATCATCATCATTGTTATCTGCATCATAGTATGTGTGGCCAACATCCCTTGGTCACGTGCCCCCTCCACCATCATCATTATCCATATCATTGGAAGTGTAGCGCACTAGTCTTGGTCATATCCCGCCCTCCCCCCCCTCCCTCCGCATTATCATCACCGTCATTTTCATCTGCACAAGCGTAGCCCACTTCTTTTGCTCATATGTCCGCCTCCACCCTCATCATCTTCATGATTCTTCTCAACATAGCAAGTGTGGCTCACTTTACTTGGTGACATCCCCATCATCATCATCATCATCATCATCATCAACATCCACATCATCGTAGCAACTGTGTCCCACTTCTCTTGGTCATATGCCCCATCCCACACGTTCATCATTATCATCCTTATCATTGTGACACGTGTGGCTCACTTCCCTTGATCACATCCTTATCGTCATCATCATCATCATCATCATCATCATCATCCACACCATCCACATCGTAACAAGTGTGGCCTACTTTTCTTGGTCACGCAGCCCCGTCATCATCATCATTCCCCTCATGGCTCATCATCATCTTTTCATTTTCATCATATCAAGTGTGACTCAATTCTCAAGGTCACACAACCACATCATCATTATCCACATCATAACCATTGTGGCCCTCTTCCGTTGGTCATATACCCCCTTCCCCATCATCTTCATCAACATGCTGGACATTGCAAGAATGACGTTAACTTGGTCATCACATACTCCCCACCCCAACCACTGCCCATCATCATCATAATAATCATCATCATCAATCTCATCATAGAAAGTATGGCACACTTCTGTTTGTCACATGCTCCCTTCCACATCATTATTATTATCCTCATCATCATAGCTAGTGTGGCTTTCTTCCTTTGGTCACATCCAAATCACCATCTTTATCATAGTCATCATCCTAGCAAAAGTGGCCCTTTTTTCTTGGTCAGAGGTCCATGCACACACCGTTATCATCATTATCCTCATAGCAAGTGTAACCCATTTCCTTTGGCCACATAATCCATCCTCCATCATCATCATCATCATCATCATTGTTATCGGCATCAAAGCATGTGTGACCCACTTCTTTTGGTCACATGCCCCACCAATCATTATCATTATTATCCTCGTCATAGTAGGTGGCCCAACTTTTTCAGTCATATGCACCCCTGCCTATCATCATCATCTTAATCCTCATCGCAGCAAATGTGGCTGATTTCTCATGAACTCAGCCCCCCTTATCATCATCATCATCATCATCATCACTGTCCTTATCATAGCCAGAGTGGCCTACTTCCCCTGGTTATATGCTTCCTAACCTTTATCATAGTACTTTTATTGGTCAAAACTCACCAGTAGTGCTGATCATCCTCCTCATAGCAAGTGTGACCCTCTTCCTTTGATCCAAAGCTCGTACTCCTTCATCATTATCATCCTCATCATAGCAAGTGTGGCCCCCTTCTCTTGGTCACATCCCTATCATCATCATTAACATTATTCACATCATCATAGCAAGTGAGGCCCATTTTTGGTCATATCCCCATCATCATCGTCATTATCCACATCATCATAACAATTGTGGCCCACTTCTCTTGGTCAAATCCCCATCATCATCATTGTCATTCACATCATCATAGCAAGTGTGGCCCACTTCTCGTGGCCACATCCCCACCATCATCATTATCATTAACATCATCATAGCAAGTGTGGCCCACTTCTCTTGGTTACATCCCCACCATCATCATTATCATTCACATCATCATAACAATTGTGGCCCACTTCTCTTGGTCAAATCCCCATCATCATCATTGTCATTCACATCATCATAGCAAGTGTGGCCCACTTCTCTTGGCCACATCGCCACCATCATCATTATCATTGACATCATCATAGCAAGTGTGGCTCGTTTGTCTTGGTAACATCCCCGTCATTAACATTATCATTCACATCATCATAGCAAATGTGGTCCACTTCTCTTGGCCACATCCCCATCATCATCATCAATATTATTCACATCATCAAAGCAAGTGTGGCCCACTTCTCTTGGCCACATCCCAATCAACATCATTATCGTTCAAATTACTTCTCTTGGCCACGTCTCCATCATCATCGTCATTATCGTTCACATCATCATAGCAAGTGTGACCCACTTCTCTTGATCACATCCCCATCATCATCAATATAATTCTCATCATCATCGCAAGTGTGGCTCACTTCTCTTGTCCACATCCCCATCATCATCATTATCATTCACATCATCATAGCAAGTGTGGCCCACTTCTCTTGGCCACATCCACATCCCATCATCATCATTATCATCATCATCATAGCAAGTGTGGCCCACTTCTCTTGGTCACATCCCCATCATCATCATTATCATTCACATCATCATAGCAAATGTGGCCCATTTCTCTTGGCCACATCCCCATCATTATCATTCACATCATCATAGGAAGTGTGGCCCACTTCTCTTTGCCACATCCCCATCATCATCATCATTATCATCATCATCATAGCAAGTGTGGCCAACTTCTCTTGGTCACATCCCCATCATCAGCATTATCATTCACATCATCATAGCAAATGTGGCCCATTTCTCTTGGCCACATCCCCATCATTATCATTCACATCATCATAGCAAGTGTGGCCCATTTCTCTTGGCCACATCCCCATCATCATTATCGTTCACATCATCATAGCAGGTGTGACCCACTTCTCTTGTCCACATCCCCATCATCATCATTATCATCATCATCATAGCAAGTGTGGCCCACTTCTCTTGGCCACATCCACATCCCCATCATCATCATCATATCTCATCATCATAGCAAGTGTGGCCCACTTCTCTTGTCACATCCACATCATCGTCAATCAGCATTTTCATTCATCATCATAGCAATGTGACCCACTTCTTTTGGTCCCGTCCCAATCATCATCATTATCATTCACATCATCATAGCAAATGTGGCCCACTTCTCTTTGCCAAATCCCCATCATTATCATTATCATTCATATTATCAAAGCAAGTGTGGCCAACTTCTCTTGGCCACATCCCCATCATCATCATCATAGCGAGTGTGGCTCACTTCTCTTGGTCACATCCCCATCATCATCATCATAGCAAGTGTGAAGCACTTCTCTTGGTTATATCCCCTTCATCATCATCCACATCATGGCAAGTGTGGCCAACTTCTCTTGGTCACTTCTCCATCATCATCATCATTATTATCATCATCATAGGAAGTGTAGCCCACTTCTCTTGGTCACATACCCACCATCATCATTATCATTCACGTCATCATAGCAAGTGTGGCCCATGTATATTCACATCCTTATCATCATGATTATCATTCGAATCATCACAGCAAGTGTTGCCCACTTCTCTTGGCCACACCCCAATCATCATCATTATCATTCACATCATCATAGCAAGTGTGGCCCACTTCTTTTGGCCAAATCCCCAACATCATTCATATCACATCACAAGCAGGGGGCCACCTTTTGGGCAAACCCCCTCATCATCATTATCTTTTACATCATCATGAAATTGTGCCCACTTCTTTGGCACATCCCAACACCCCAAAAAAACCCCCTCACACACATATCCACATCATAGAAGTTCCCACTTCCTGGCATCCCCCTTATATCATTTCACCCAATCACAGCAAGTGGCCCCCCTTCTCTTCCAATCCCAAAACATTTTATATTACTCATAAAACCAAGTGGGGCCCACTTCTCTTGCCACAACCCCCATCTTTTCCCATCATAGAAGTGTGGCATTCCTTGTCACACCCCCTCATCTTTTCCATTTCCCCAAATAGAAAGTGTGCCCCACTCCTTGTCACATCCCCTTATTTATCACATCAACAAGTAGGCCCCTTCTCTTGGAAACTCCCCATCACCCAAATCTTTATCCATCATAAAAGGAATGGGCCCCTTCTCTTGCCAATTTAAACTTTTCATCATTTTTATCCACAATCAAAGCAGTGGGGCCCCCCACTTCTTTTGCCCAAACCCCTCATCTCTTTACATTAAATTAAAGGTGGCCATTCTTTTGGGACATCCCCCACTCCAATCTCATCATAGAAAAGGGGGCCCACTTTTGGCAAACCCCCATCACATCTTATCATCACCTCATAAAGTGGGCTACTTTCTGTCCATTCCCACCCCATACATCTTTAACATCAAAAAGGGAAAGGGGCCCCTTCTTTTGGGCACCCCCCTCCATCTTTTCCATCCATAGCAAGTGTCCCCACTTTTTTTGGTCACCCCCCAATCATCAACCCATCATCATTATCACATCATCAATGTGCCCATTTTCTCTTGGTCACATCCCCATCATAAAACCCATCCACATTTTTTAAAAATTCAAGTTTTGCCATTTCCCTTTTGGGTCACCCCCATTTTATATAAAATCACATAGAAGTTCCCCCTTCTCTTGGTCACATCCCATCATTTTATCATCACATCATCATAAAAATGTGGCCCAATTCCCCTTTCACAATATTACAAACATCAAGAAAGTGTCCCCATTTCTTTTGGTCACAACCCACATTTCAAATATCATCACTAAAAAAGGGGGCCCCAATTCTTGGCAATATCTTTATCATCTCATCATAAAATGGCCCATTCCTGGCCACATCCCCATCTTTATTATATCATACATCTCATAGCAATGGGCCCTTCTTTTGGGTTCAATCATCTTTATCTCATCATCAAGAAAGGTCCCAATTCTTTTGGCCACCCCCTCCCATCTTTTCCCCATAAATATGGAAAATGTGGCCCTTTCCCCTTGGGCCCTTTCCCATCATTCTTCAAACATCAAAAGAATGTGAAAAATCCTTTTGGTCAATCCCCATCATTATTACCCTTCCTCATCATAGCAATGTCCATTCTCTTTGCACTTTTCCCCATATCATTACTTTCCAATCATCATACATTTTGCCCCATTTCCCTTTTGGTCCATAACCATCATCTTATCATTCACTCATCAAAGAAGTGTGGCCCCACTCTTGGCCACACCCCCATATCATCTTTATCATTCACATCATCAACAATGTTGCCCACTTCTTTTTGTCCCATCCCCATCATATCATTATCATTTATAGCAATGGGGCCCCAATTCTTTGGGGTCAAATCCCCAATCATACTTTATCACTAAGCAATTTTACCCATTTCTTTGGTCAACCCCATCTTGTCTTTTCTTTCCACATCTAGCAAGTTTGCACTTTCTTGAAAAATTTCCCCAATCAAAAACACAAGCATTGGCCACTTCTTTTGGTAAAAACCCCCCATCATCCATCATCATCTCATTTTAAAAAGGACCCCCATTTCTCTTGGGGCCATTCCCCACTACTTTTTATCTTTACATCATCAAGCAAAGGGGGAAAACTTCTTTTTTCCACACCCCCCATCATCTTACATCATATGCAAGGGGGGCCCACTTTTTTGGTCAACCCCCATCACAATTATCATCATCATAGAGTTCCCCTTCTTGTCAACCCCTCCTCATCATCATCATAGAAAAGTTTGCCTTTTCTTCCCACACCCCATCATTATATATTCACACCCATAAAAGTGGGGGCCACTTTCTTGCACATTAACTATAAATTTTATCTTTTCACATCTCATAGCAATGGGGCCATTTCCCCTTGGTCCTCCCTCTCATTATCTTAAATTAAAATCTAACAAGTGGGGTTTTTGGCCACATCCCCATCATCATCATTATCATTCAATCTCATGCAGTGACCCCTTTTCCTTGGGTCCTCCCTCATCATCATTGCTTTTCCACATCAAGAAATTGGGCCATTCTTTGGGTCAATCCCCACATCACATCACATCTAAATTTCCATTCCTGTAAATTATCTCTATATCATTATCACCCTCATAGAAATTTTCCCACTTTTTGGGTCCATCTCCATCATCATCACATCACATCATAGCAAGTTTTTCCATTTTTTTTGCCCCATCCCATCATCATCATTAAATTTAAACACCATCAAGCAAGTGTGCCACTTCTTTTGGTCATTTTCCCCACATATATTTTCATCATCATAAAAAGTGGGCCCCAAATTCCTTTTGGGCCCACACCCCTATCACTTTATCTTCACATCATCATACAAGGGGGTTTTTCTTTTGGTCACTCCCCTTCATCCTCATTATCTTTTTTCATCAAAAAAGCAATTTTCCACTTCCTTCCAAAATCCCATCATCATTACATTCACATCATCATACATTCGTTTTGGCAATCCCTCATCATCTTTTCTTTTTACATCATCAAGCAAGTGTGGCCGTTTTTTTGGGCAAATCCCCATCACATTATATCATTCACATCATCATAGGTGCCTTTTCTTGTTACACCAACATCTCATAACATTCAAATATAACAATGTGGCCCCTTCTCTTGGTCACATCCCCAATCATAAATATCATTCACATCATAGAAAGTGTGGCCACTTCTCCTGGTCACATTTAATCCACATTATCATTATTCACATCACAAAAAGGGGGGCTGACTTCTTTTGGGTCACACCCCCTTTCCCTTTTTTCCCCTTCACATCATTATAGAAAGTGTGGCCAACTTGTCTTGGTTTAATCACCCCATCTTATCATTCACATCATCAAAAAAGTGTAGCCCCTTCTTTTTGTCACATTCCCATTATCATTACATTCACATCATCATGGGAAGTGGGGCCCATTTCTTGGTCACACCCCCAAATATCATTTTTGTCATTTACATTTTTTAAAAGGTGCGCAGTTTTTTTGTCAAATCACCATCACATCTTTATCATCATCAATCATCAATCATTTCATCATCATCATCATCTCATAGCAAGAGTATTTTTTCATTTGGGAAAATCTCCATCATTTCATTATTTTTCACCAAAATCAAATAGCAATTGGGGGTCATTTCTTTTTGGTTTGATCCCCACATCATTTTTATCTTTTTACATCATCATACAAGTGGGCCCACATCTTTTGGTCAATCCCTATCATCATTTTTATCTTTTACATCCGTAGCAAGTGTGGCCCATTTTCCTTGGCCACATCCCCATCACCCAAAAATTTTTACATCATCATACAAATCGGGCCCACTTTTTTTGGTCACACCCCCTTCTTAAATCTCCACACATCACGCAAAATCGGCCCCTTTTTGGTCACTCCCCACATCAATCATTATATTAATATAGCAATTTGGGCCCATTTCTCTTGATCACATCTCCTCATCATCATCACTATCATTCAAATAGCAAGTGGATTCACCTTTTCTTGGTCACACCCCCATTATCTTACTGCATCATTATAGCAAGCGTGGCAACTTCTTATGGCCAATCCCTTATCTTATCCACCCACATCTAAAAAGTGTGGCCCATTTCTTGGCCACAAAACTCATTACATTCCATATCATAGCAAGTGTCCCCTTCTATTGGTCCCAACCCTCCACGATAATCTTTCACATCATCTACAAAGCAGCCCACTTCTCGGGTACATCTCCACTTTATCATCATTACTTTCCCCCTCATCATGCAAGTGGGGCCCCACTTCTTGGTGACATCCCCTAATCATCCACCACCATAGCAAAGTATGGCCCACTTCTCTGGGCCATCCCCATCTCCTCATCCACTCATCTAGCAAGTTGGCTCACGCTCGTGGTCAAATTCATCTGATTATTCTATCAAATAGAAAGGGTGGCTCATTTATTTTGGCCAATCCCAACATGATCATAATCATTCACATAAAATATAAATTGGCCCTTTCTTATGCCACATCCCCCATCATCTTTACATTCACATATCTTCGAAAGTGTCGCCCATTTTTTTGGGTACACCCCATCATCATTATCATTGACTCATCATGCAATGTCCAACTTTTTTTGGCCATTTTCCCATAAAACTCAGTACATTCACTATCAAGAAGTGGGGCCCCTTTCTGCCACCCCCCATTTTATCATTACATCTCATAGAAAGTGTGGCTCATTCTTTCGCCATTCCTCATCATCACCATTTTATCCCACATAAGGGAACGGGACCATTCCTTTGGCCACATCCCCTCATTATCATATAGTATTTTGGCTCATTTCCCTTGGGAAACACCCCATTAACATTTTCTCATTACATAGAAAGTGGCCCACTTCCTGGCCACATCCCATCATTATCATCTTTACTTAACATATACAATAAGGGCCCATTTCTCTTGGCCACATCCCATCTTTTCCCTCTTTATCTTTCGCCATCAAGCAAGGTGGCCCACTTTTTTTGGCCACACCCCCATTTCTCATTATCTTTAACATCATTAAAAGAAAGGCCCACTTTTTTGGGCCACACCCCCATCTTTATCACTTTACTTTCGCATCATCTAGCAAGGGGGCCCACTTCCCGGGTACATCCCCCATCATTATCACATTATCCACAAATATAAAAGTGTAGCCACATCTTTTGGTCAAAATTAGTTTATCTTTACTCTCCTACAAGTGGGGCCCACTTCTTTTGGTACCTCTCATCATTATCCAAAAAATAGAAAGTGTAGCTCACATCTCTTGTCAATCATCATGATTTCTTTTTCACAATCAAGCAAGTGTCCCCCACTTCCTTGGTCACATCCCCCTTATCAACTTTACCCACATAATATCAAAAGGTAGCCACATCTCTTGGTCACTTTATCATGATTACTTCACATCAAAAGCAAGTGACCCACTTCTCTTGACCACACCCCAATCAACAAAAATACACCAAAACACCATCAAGCAAGTTTCCCATTCCTTTTGGGTCACATCCCATATATCATTACTTTTAAAAAGCAAGTCTCCCCCACTTCTCTTGGTGACACCCCATCATCATTTTATCTTTCATATCGTCATAAAAACCTCCCCCTTTCTCTTAGCCCTATCTCAATAAATACATTATCATCACATCTAGCAAGTGTGGCCCTACTTTTGGGTCAAAAATCCCCATCATTATCATTCACATCATCATAGCAAGTTTTGGCCATTTCCTGGGAAAAATTTCATCTTTATCATTATTCACATCTATAGCAAGTGTGCCCATTTCATGGGTTACTTTCTATCATTATCATCACCATCATTTTAGCAATGTGGCCCACTTCTCTTGCACATCCCCATCATCACATCAAAATGTAGTCCTTCTCTTGGTCATACCCCCTTCTTCACATCGTGAAGTAGGGCCCCATCTCTTGTCACATCCTTACATCATAAATATGTCATCACATACAAGTTGACCAACTTCTATTGGCCACCCCCATCTTTTAAATCCACATCAATAAAATTGTGTCCACTTACTTGGTCCCACCCCATCATCTTATCCACACAAAAAAGCAAGTGTGGCCCATTTCTCGGGTCAAAACCCATTATTACCATCATTAAATATCATTTAAGCAGAGGGCCTACTTTTTTGGTCACATCCAAATCATTATTTTTAAAATTTTAGCAAGTTGGGGCCCACTTCTTTTGGGCCCAATCATCTATCATTATCCACAAATTAAAAAAATTTGGGCTTACTCCTCTTGGTGACATCATAAAAATTTATCATTACATCTCATAGAAATGTGGCCCACTTCTCTAGCCACACCCCATCATCTCATGATCATTCAATCATTAGAAAGTGGGGCCCACTTCTCTTGGGGAAAAAACCCATCATCTCATATCATTCACATCATAAACATTGGGGCCCACTTCTTTTGGTCACATCCCCTCTCGCCTTTATCTTTCACAATAATACAAATCTTCCCCCTTTGATTGGTTCATATCCTATACACATCATCATAGAAGGTGGCGACTTACTTGGCTACATCCTCATCATATCTTATCATTCACATCATCATAGAAATTTTGGGCCCCATACCGGGTACCCCCATCATCATCTTCACTCCTACAAGTGAAGCCTACTTTCTGGTCACTTATCTAGACATCATTTTTCAAATACTAGAAAGTGTGGCCCACTTTTTTGGTGACATCCCCATCTTTATCATTATCCATCATCATACAAACTCCCATCATTATCATTATAAATGTCACTAGAAAAAGGTGGCCCACTTTCTTGGCCACATGCCATCATTTCTCATAACTTTCATACCTCATAGCAAGTGGGGTCACTTCTTTTGGGGCTAACCCCCGAATCAACATCTTCCCAAAAAAAGCAAGGGGGGCCCACTCTTCAGGTCACAACCCCACATTATCATTCACATCACCCTAGAAGTGGGGCTCACTCCTTTTGGGTAAATTTATCATACTATTTCATTACACATCATAAAGCGGTGTGGACTACTTCTCTCGTCACATTATCATCCATCATTATCATTTTTCAACATCAAAGCAAGTTGGCCACTTTTCTTGGTCACATTATCATCGCACTTTACTTATTCCATCATCTAGCAATGTGGCCACTTTTTTGGTCATACCCCATCATTTCTCATCCACTCTCTACAAGGGGGGCCACTTTTTGGTCACATCCCCCATCATATCATTACACATCATAATGAAGTGTGGCCCCTTCTCTTGGCCCACTTCCCCTCAACACATTTATCATCCTAAAAAAATGTGCCCATTCCTTTGTCACATACCCATCACATTTAAATTATCATCTTTTAAAAAGGTGTCCCCACCACTTGGCCCACACCCCTACCAATTATCCACATCATATAGAAGGGGGGCCCACTTACTTGGGTCACCCCCCCACGCCATCACATTCACATCTCATAGCGGGTGGGGGCTCACTTCTCTTGGGCCACATCCCAATCACATCATTATCTTTTACATCAAAAAACAAGTGGCCCATTCTCTTGTCACACCCCTTTATCATCCGTTACATAAAGCAATGTGGCCCACTTCTTTTGGCCACACCCCAATCACATCATTATCATTATCACATCTGCAAGGGGGCCCCACTCTTTTGTTGACATCCCCACATTACCTCCCATATCATACCAATTGGGGCCAGCTTCTCTTGGTCGCATTCCCATCATTATCATTCAGATCTCAAGATGTGTGCCCATTTTTTTGGTCACACCCAATCATCATATCATTAACATCACATGCAAGTGTGACCCCTTTCTTGGTCACACGAATTGTTACCCACTAAAAAAAACATAGCAGGTGTCGACTTCTCTTGGTAGTTCATCAACACCCTCATCATCTTTTCCACATCATATAGAAAGAGGGCTCACTTCTTTTGGCACATAATGATAATTGTCATTACACCAAGCAAGTTTGGATCGCTTCCATGGCACACCCCAAAAAATATCTTTTTCATACACATCATCCTAGCAATGTGGCCCCTTCTCAAAACACATCCCCATCACGTCATCATTATTACTCATATATCAGTTTGGTAACTTCTTATCACACCCCCATCATTATCTTTTCACATCATCATACAATGTGGCCCACTTCTCTTGGCCACTCCCCTCATCATCTTTATCACTTTATCTAGCAAGTGTGGCCCATTTTCTTTTGGTCAAACCCACACATCATCTTACCATTCACATCTCTAGCAATGGGGCCCCAATTTCCTTGGTCACCTCCATCAAAATCTATCATCATAATAGAAATGTGGCAACTTTTTTGTCACTCCCGATTTTTTTCATTCAATCATCATAGCAAGTGTGGGCCCATTTCCCTTTTGGGTAAACCCCACATCTCATAAATATTCATCATCATGAAAAGTGGGGCACACTTTTTGGTCCACCATCTAAAAATTTACATTATTCACATCATCATAGCAAGTGTGGCCCCTAGCTTGGTCCATCCCCATAAAATTTCATCAATCCTAGAAAATTAGCCTACTTCTCTTGGTCAATTACATCATATCATCATCACATATCATCATTATCCCATCATCATAGCAAGTGTGGCACACTTTCTTGGTGACTCCCCATCATTATCATCATTATCATACATCATAGCAAAGGGTGGCCCACTTTCTCTTGGCCATTTTCCCCACTTATCTCAAATTATTTATCCCTCATAGAAATGTGGCTCACTTTTTTCCAACCCCTAGAATCATCATTAAAATCATCAAAGCAAATGGGGCCCACTCCTCATGTCACACCCCATCATTATCATTCCACATCAAGCAATTTTGGCTCACTTCTCTTGGTCACATTACATCACATCTTTATCATTTTTACTCATCATAGCAAGTGTGGCCTACTTCCTTGGCACATTATCATCAGCAAAATTATCATTATTCACATCTCAAAGCAATGGGGGCTCACTTCTTTTGGGGACTTATCTCCAATCTTTATCATTTTCCTCATCATAGCAAGTGTGGCCTACTTCTCTTGGTCATATCCCCATTTTTATCATCCCCACTTTCCCATAGCAATGGGCCCCTTCTCTTGGCCCATCCCCATCATCATCACATTATCATCATCATAAAAGCATTTTGGGCCCATTCCTTTTCACATTACATCACCTTTTTTACATTATTCACACATCATAGCAAATTTCCCCCACTTTTTTGGGCTTACCCCCATCATCTTTTTTATCTTTCAATCACATCGAAATTTGGGGTTACTTTTTTGGTCACATCCCCATCTTTTGATTAAAACCCAATACATAGCAAGTGGGCCCACTTTTTTTGGTTCCCCCCATATCATCATATCATTCACATCATATATAAATGTGGCCCATTTTTTGGGCCACTCCCACAAAATCATTTGTCATTCCATCTTCATAGCAAGTGGGGCCTAATTTTCTTGGTCACATCCCAATCATTATCCGTTATCATTCACACACATACAAGGGGGCTCCTTCTCTTGGCTACATCCCATATCATCATATCTTGACATTACATGCAATGTTGCCCATTTCTTTTTGTACATCCCAAACATTTTATCATGTACGTCATCAAAGAAAGTGTGGCGAACTTCTTTTGGGCCAAACCCCCATCACTCATTATCTTCACACATCATAGCAAGTGGGGGCCCATTTCTTTTGGCCACATCCCCTCACACATTATCATTCACATCATATAGCAAGTGGGGCCCACTTCTCTTGGGCCACATCCTCATATCTCATTATCATTCACATCATCAAGCAAGTCGGCCCACTTCTCTTGGTCAATCCCCACATCATCAGCACTCATATCTGGCAATGTACCCCTTGTCTGGGCACACCCCATCTCACCTTTTATCTTCACATCATAGCAAGTTTGGGCCCACCTTTTTTGGTAAATCGCCACTTTCAATCATCTCATCTCATAGCAATGAGCTCACTTTTCGGCTACTCCCCCCACCCCACTTATGATTCACATCTCAAACATGGGGGCACATTCTTTTGGTCCCTCCAAATTTATCATTCACATCCTCAAGTTTGGCCCTGTTTTTTTTGGTCACACCCCATCTTATCATCTTTTTAAATAATCTCATCATGCAAATGTGGCTCACTTCTCTTAGCTACACCCCTCATCATCATTATCATTCACACATCAAGCAATTGACCCACCTCTGTGGTCACACCCCACCTTTATCATCATCCACATCATAAAAGCAAGTCGGCCCACTTTTTGGGTCACATCCCTATCCTTCTCATCATCATTATAATCATCATCAAAGAAATTTGGGGCCCACTCTCTTTGTCACATCCCCACATTTCACATTATTATCACCTCTCATGAAAAGTGTGGCCATTCTCTTGGTCACTCCCCATCATCATCGCCATCATGCAAGTGTAATCACTTTTTTTGGCTATATCCCATCACCATCTTTTCTTCCCATCATAAGGTGTTCCCCCACTTTTTTTGTCACTTCCATCTTATCTTTAAATATCAAAAGTTTTGGCCCTGTTCTCTTGGTCACATCCCCATCTTTATCATCTTATCATAACTCATCATAGCAAATTGGCTCATTCCTTAGCTACATCCCCCTCATCATTATCTTCAAACATCATAGCAATGGCCCACCTCTGTTGGTCACATCCCCTCCTTATCATCTCCACCTCAAGCAAGTGGGCCCACTTTTTTTGGGCCACATCCATTATATCATCATTATCATCACATCAAAGCAAGGGGGGACCATTCCTTTTGGGCACATCCCCATTATCATTATCGTCATCCTCAAGCGAGGGGGCAACTCTCTGGTCCCCCCTATCATCATCTTATTATAATAACATAGCAATTTGGGGTCCACTTCTCCTGGTCCATCCTCATTTTTCTCTTGGGCACACCCATCATCATCATTACATTCACATCAAATAAATGGGCCCCCATTCCCTTTTGGCCCACACCACATCACTTTTTTTATCTTTAAACATCTTCAACAAGTGTGGCCTCCCTTTCTCGGTCACATCCCAATCTTTTAATCATTATCTTTCACCACTAGCAAGTGGCTCACTTCTTTTGGGCACATCCCACCTTGTCATTATCTTTCAAAAATTTTATAGAAAGTGTGGCCCATTTCTTTTGGTCACATTATCACATCACTCATTTTCACATCATCAAGAAGTGTTCCCACTTCTTTTTGGTCCATCCCCAACGTTTTGTGATAACGCCCATAAAACAATGGGCCCCAATTTCTTTTGGTCCCACCCCCATCATATCATTATCATTCACATCTAAAGAAAGTGGCCCACTTCTCTTGGCCACACCCTCCTCTATTACTTCACATCAAGAAAAAGGTGGCCCCCCCATTTCTTTTGGCCACATCCCAAATCATCATCTTATCTTCACTCATCATAGCAAGTGTGGCCCATTTGCTTGGCACACCCCCATCATCACCTTTATCATTCACTTACATGCAAGTGGGGCCCCATTTCTTTTGTCACATTCCATCTTTACATTCACATAATCATCAAGTGTGGCCCTGTTCTCTTGGTCACATCCCCATCATTATCATCATTATCATAATCATCATCATAGCAAATGTGGCTCACTTCTCTTGGCTACATCCCCATCATCATCATTATCATTCACATCATAGCAAATGTGACCCATTTCTCTTGGCCACATCCACATCATTATCGTTCACATCATCAAAGGAAGTGTGGCCCACTTCTCTTGGTCACATCTCCATAATTACCATCATCATCATAGCAAGTGTGGCCCGCTTCTCCTGACCACATCCCCATCATTATCATTCACATCATAGCAAGTGTGGCCAATTTCTTTTGGTCACATCCCCATCAGTATCATCATCATCATCCACATCATAACAAGTGTGGCCCACTTCTCCTTGTCATATGCCACATCACACACCGTCATCATTGTCATCCTCATCATCGTAACACATGTGAGTTACATCCCTTGATTAGTTCCCCATAATCTTTATCATAGTAAGTTGGCCCACTTCTCTTGGTCACACCCCCCCCCCCCCCCCTCATCATCGTCATCATCATCATTATACCAACTTTGGCGTACTTCTCTTGGTCACATCTCCCCCATCATCATCGTCATCATCATCACCATACCAACTGTGGCCCACTTCTCTTGGTCACACAGCCCCATCATCATCATCCCTCATTTTCATCATATCTAGTGTGGATCAAATTCTTAAGGTCACACAACCACATCATTGATATGCTCATCCTAGCAAGTATGGCGCATTGTTGTTGTTCACATACCCCCCCCCCCCCCCCCACCGCCCGATCATTTTCATTATCCTCATCATAACCATTGTGGCCCTTTTCCCTTGGTCATATGCCCCCTCCCCCATCATCTTCATCAACATCCTCATCATAGCAAGAATGACCTTACCTTGGTCACATACCAGCATTGTCATCATTATCTCCATCATAGTATTTGTGGCCCACTTCTTTTGGTCACATGCCCCACAATCATCATTATCATCATTATCTCCATCATACTATGTGTGGCCCACTTCCCTTGCTCACATGCCCCACCAATCATCATTATCATTATCTTCATCTTAGTATGTGTGACCCACTTCTTTTGGTCACATACCCAACCAATCATCATCATTGTCATTATCTTCAACATAGTATGTGTGGCCCACTTCTTTTGGTAACATGCCCCACAAATCATTATCATCATTATCACCATAATAGTATTGTGACCCACTTCTTTTGGTCACATACCCCGCTAATCATCATTATCTCCATCATGGTATGTGTGGCACACTTCTTTTGGTCACATTCCCCACCAATCATTATCGTCATCGTAGTATGTGTGGCCAAGGTTTGGTCACATGTCCAAGTAATCATCATTATCTCCATCATGGTATGTGTGGCCCACTTCTTTTGGTCACATGCTCCACCACTCATCATTATCATCATTATCTCCATCATGGAATGTGTGGCATACTTTTGTTCACATGCACCACCAATCATCATTATCATTATCTTCATCATAGTATTGTGGCCCACGTCTTGTGGTCACATGCCTCACCAAGCATCATTATCATTATCAACACCCTCATCACAGCAAATGTGCCCCTCTTCTCTTGGTCACATACCCCTTCCCCATTATCATCATCATCACCATAGCAAGTGTGGCTGATTTCCTTTTGTTACATCCCTCCCCCCATCATATCATCATCATCATCACTATAGCATGTGTGACCCACTTCTTTTGGTCACGCATCCCACTAATCATCATCATACTTATCTTATAGCAAGTGTGACCCACTTCTCTTGGTCACACAGCC
The DNA here is from genome assembly GCA_028751875.1 of Rapana venosa. Lineage (NCBI taxonomy): Eukaryota > Metazoa > Mollusca > Gastropoda > Neogastropoda > Muricidae > Rapana > Rapana venosa. The sequence continues at coordinate 67,881,907 of CM054138.1, forward strand.
CTGTTGTTATCATTTCCAAAGCATAGCAAGTGTAGCCAACTTCCCTTGATTACATACCCCTCTCACATCATCATCATCATCATCATCAACGTCATCATAGCAAGTGTGGCCCACTTCCCTTGATTACATGCCCCTCTCACATCATCATCATCATCATCATCATCATCATCAACGTCATCATAGCAAGTGTAGTCCACTTCCCTTGATTACATGCCCCTCTCACATCATCATCATCATCATCATCAACGTCATCATAGCAAGTGTGGCCCACTTCCCTTGATTACATGCCCCTCTCACATCATCATCATCATCATCAACGTCACCATAGCAAGTGTGGCCCACTTCCCTTGATTATATGCCCCTCTCACATCATCATCATCATCATCAACGTCATCATAGCAAGTGTTGCCCACTTCCCTTGATTACATGCCCCTCTCACATCATCATCATCATCATCATCATCAACGTCATCATAGCAAGTGTAGTCCACTTCCCTTGATTACATGCCCCTCTCACATCATCATCATCATCATCATCATCAACGTCATCATAGCAAGTGTAGTCCACTTCCCTTGATTACATGCCCCTCTCACATCATCATCATCATCATCAACGTCATCATAGCAAGTGTAGTCCACTTCCCTTGATTACATGCCCCTCTCACATCATCATCATCATCATCAACGTCACCATAGCAAGTGTGGCCCACTTCCCTTGATTATTGCCCCTCTCACATCATCATCATCATCATCAACGTCATCATAGCAATTGTTGCCCACTTCCCTTGATTACATGCCCCTCTAACATCATCATCATCATCAACGTCATCATAGCAAGTGTTGCCCACTTCCCTTGATTACATGCCCCTCTCACATCATCATCATCATCATCATCATCATCATCAACGTCATCATAGCAAGTGTAGTCCACTTCCCTTGATTACATGCCCCTCTCACATCATCATCATCATCATCATCATCATCAACGTCATCATAGCAAGTGTAGTCCACTTCCCTTGATTACATGCCCCTCTCACATCATCATCAACATCGTCATCATAGCAAGTGTTGCCCACTTCCGTTGATTACATGCCGCCTCCCACATCATCATCATTATCATCATAGCAAGTGTGACCCATACCATATATGTCCCACTTTCCTTGGTAACATGCCCCTAGCCCCTCCATCATCATCATCATCGTCATCGTCGTCATCATCATAGCCAGTGTGACCCACTTCCCTGTGTCAAATGCTCCCTCCCCCATCATCATCGTCGTCATTCTCATCAAGCGTGGCCCACTTGTCTTGGTCAACCCCCTCCCCCTTCCCGTACCGATGTTATTAACGCCATCTTTATTTTAGCAATTGTGGCTGACTTCTTTTCGTCACACAAACCTGTAATCATCATCGTCATAGCAAGTATGGCCCACTTCCCTTGGTCACCCCCGTCCACATCGTCATCGTCATCATCCTTATCATAGTGTAGCTAAATTCTCTTAAGTGTGGCCTATGTCCTTTGATCATCTCACCCCATTCTTTTATCATCATCATATTCTCTCACCCCATTCTTTTATCATCATATTCTTTTTCATCATATCAATTTCTCACTTCTCTTGGTTCCCCCCCCCCCCCCTTCCCGTGGCTTATCACCATCCTCTTCTTTTTCATCATATCAACTGTGGCTCATTTTTTTCGGTTGTACACCCACATTATTATCATCCTCATCATCGCAAGAGTGGCCTACTTCTCTTGCTCACAACTCTCCAGTAACCATCATCCTCATCATAGCAAGTGTGGCCTACTTCTCTTGGTCACTCATCCCCGTCATTATCATTCTTCCCCTCATTATAGCAGGCGTGGCCCACTTCCGCAACATTCCTACCTCCTCCATCATCTTCATCATCATCATCATTATCCTCAACACTTAGTCTTTGTCACATGCCCTCTCCTCCATCATCATCATCAACATAATCATAAATATCCTCATATCACGTGTTGCCAACTTCTTATGGTCACATGCTCTCTTCCCCATCATCATCATCATAGCGAGCATAACCAACTTTTTGTGTCCTTCCCCCTCTATTCTTATCATGATCATCACAGCAAGTGTGGCCAACTTCTCTTGGTCATGTCTTCATCATTATTCTCATCACAACCAGTGTGGTCCCCTCTCCCATCATCTTCATCATTATCCACATCATAGCAAGAATGGCCCACTTCACTTGATAACGAAACCCCCCAATGCCCATCATCATCATAATGAACATTATCATCTATTTCATTATAGCAAGTTAAGTATGGCCCACTTCACTTGATAACGAAACCCCCCAATGCCCATCATCATCATAATGAACATTATCATCTATGTCATAGCAAGCATGGCCCACTTCTCTTGGTCACATGCCCACTCCCACATCATTGTTGTCATCATCATCATCATCTTCATTATAGCAAGTGTAACCCATTTCCTTTGGTCACTTGCACCATCCCCCATCATCATTATCATCCTTTTCCTCATCATAGCAAGTGTGACCCCCCGTCATCATCATATTTTTCTTCATTTTTCTTTGGCCACCCCCACAACCACCCGTCAGTATCGTCATAATCGTGATGCCCTGTTCTCTTAGTCACATCCCCCCCTCCTGACATGATGATGATCATCATCGTTCTCAAAACATTCTCATAGCAAGTGTGACCCACTTCTCTTGGTCAAACAATCGTGTCTTCTTCATCATTCCCATCATCATAGTAAGTGTTGCCCACTTTCTTCAGTAAGCCCCCCTCCCCCCTTGTCATTACCATCATCCTCATCCTCATCGAGGCAAGTAGGGTTCACATCCTTTGGTCACCCCACTCCCTTGTTATTACCATCAACATCACCCTCATCATTGTAGCAAGTGTGGCCCACTTTTGGTCACACACCCCTGTCAACATCACCACCATCATCATCATCATCATCATCCCCATCATAGCAAGTATGGCCCACTTCTCCATTTCACAGCCCCACCCCCTGCTATCACCGCCATCATCCTCATCATAGCAATTGTGGCCCACTTTCCTAGGTCACCTTCCTTCCACCTGTCATTGTCATCATCATACTTATGGTAAGTGTTGCACACTCCTCTTGGTCACACGCATAATCATCATCGTCATCATCATAGCAAGTGTGGCCCACTTCTTTTGGTCACACATCGCTGTCATCATCATCGGCATCATCATCATAATCATCCCATCCCCATCATAGCAAGTGTTGCCTACTCCCCTTGGTCACCCCCAACACCCCCCCCCCCCTCATCATCCTCATCATACTGTGGCTCAATTCTTCATAGGCACACCTCCCCTTAATGACATTATCATCATAGTCATAGCAAGTGTGACCCTCTACTTTTGGACACACATCTCGTCATCATCATCATAGCAAGTGTGACCCTCTACTTTTGGACACACACCTCGTCATCATCATCATAGCAAGTGTGACCCTCTACTTTTGGACACACATCTCGTCATCATCATCATAGCAAGTGTGACCCTCTACTTTTGGACACACATCTCGTCATCATCATCATAGCAAGTGTGACCCTCTACTTTTGGACACACATCTCGTCATCATCATCATAGCAAGTGTGACCCTCTACTTTTGGACACACATCTCGTCATCATCATCATAGCAAGTGTGACCCTCTACTTTTGGACACACACATCGTCATCATCATCATAGCAAGTGTGACCCTCTACTTTTGGACACACACCTCGTCATCATCATCATAGCAAGTGTGACCCTCTACTTTTGGACACACATCTCGTCATCATCATCATAGCAAGTGTGACCCTCTACTTTTGGACACACACATCTCGTCATCATCATAGCAAGTGTGACCCTCTACTTTTGGACACACACATCATCATCATCATCATAGCAAGTGTGACCCTCTACTTTTGGACACACACCTCGTCATCATCATCATAGCAAGTGTGACCCTCTACTTTTGGACACACATCTCGTCATCATCATCATAGCAAGTGTGACCCTCTACTTTTGGACACACACCTCATCATCATCATAGTCATAGCAAGTGTGACCCTCTACTTTTGGACACACACCTCGTTAACATCATCATAGCAAGTGTGACCCTCTACTTTTGGACACACACCTCGTTAACATCATCATAGCAAGTGTGACCCTCTACTTTTGGACACACACCTCGTTAACATCATCATAGCAAGTGTGACCCTCTACTTTTGGACACACATCTCGTCATCATCATCATCATAGCAAGTGTGACCCTCTACTTTTGGACACACATCTCGTCATCATCATCATAGCAAGTGTGACCCTCTACTTTTGGACACACATCTCGTCATCATCATCATCATAGCAAGTGTGACCCTCTACTTTTGGACACACATCTCGTCATCATCATCATAGCAAGTGTGACCCTCTACTTTTGGACACACACCTCGTCATCATCATCATAGCAAGTGTGACCCTCTACTTTTGGACACACATCTCGTCATCATCATCATCATAGCAAGTGTGACCCTCTACTTTTGGACACACATCTCGTCATCATCATCATAGCAAGTGTGACCCTCTACTTTTGGACACACATCTCGTCATCATCATCATAGCAAGTGTGACCCTCTACTTTTGGACACACATCTCGTCATCATCATCATAGCAAGTGTGACCCTCTACTTTTGGACACACATCTCGTCATCATCATCATAGCAAGTGTGACCCTCTACTTTTGGACACACACATCGTCATCATCATCATAGCAAGTGTGACCCTCTACTTTTGGACACACACCTCGTCATCATCATCATAGCAAGTGTGACCCTCTACTTTTGGACACACATCTCGTCATCATCATCATAGCAAGTGTGACCCTCTACTTTTGGACACACACATCTCGTCATCATCATAGCAAGTGTGACCCTCTACTTTTGGACACACACATCATCATCATCATCATAGCAAGTGTGACCCTCTACTTTTGGACACACACATCATCATCATCATCATAGCAAGTGTGACCCTCTACTTTTGGACACACACATCATCATCATCATCATAGCAAGTGTGACCCTCTACTTTTGGACACACACATCATCATCATCATCATAGCAAGTGTGACCCTCTACTTTTGGACACACACCTCGTTAACATCATCATAGCAAGTGTGGCCCTCTACTTTTGGACACACATCTCGTCATCATCATCATAGCAAGTGTGACCCTCTACTTTTGGACACACATCTCGTCATCATCATCATAGCAAGTGTGACCCACTACTTTTGGACACACATCTCGTCATCATCATCATAGCAAGTGTGACTCACTACTTTTGGACACACATCTCGTCATCATCATCATAGCAAGTGTGACCCTCTACTTTTGGACACACACCTCGTCATCATCATCATAGCAAGTGTGACCCTCTACTTTTGGACACACACCTCGTCATCATCATCATCATAGCAAGTGTGACCCTCTACTTTTGGACACACACATCTCGTCATCATCATCATAGCAAGTGTGACCCTCTACTTTTGGACACACACCTCGTCATCATCATCATCATAGCAAGTGTGACCCTCTACTTTTGGACACACACATCTCGTCATCATCATCATAGCAAGTGTGACCCTCTACTTTTGGACACACACATCTCGTCGTCATCATCATAGCAAGTGTGACTCACTACTTTTGGACACACACCTCGTCATCATCATCATAGCAAGTGTGACCCTCTACTTTTGGACACACATCATCATCATCATCATAGCAAGTGTGACCCTCTACTTTTGGACACACACCTCGTTAACATCATCATCATAGCAAGTGTGACTCACTACTTTTGGACACACACCTCGTCATCATCATCATAGCAAGTGTGACCCTCTACTTTTGGACACACCTCGTCATCATCATCATAGCAAGTGTGACCCTCTACTTTTGGACACACACCTCGTCATCATCATCATAGCAAGTGTGACCCTCTACTTTTGGACACACACCTCGTCATCATCATCATAGCAAGTGTGACCCTCTACTTTTGGACACACACCTCGTCATCATCATCATCATAGCAAGTGTGACCCACTACTTTTGGACACACACCTCGTCATCATCATCATCATAGCAAGTGTGACCCTCTACTTTTGGACACACACCTCGTCATCATCATCATAGCAAGTGTGACCCTCTACTTTTGGACACACACCTCGTCATCATCATCATCATAGCAAGTGTGACCCTCTACTTTTGGACACACACCTCGTCATCATCATCATCATAGCAAGTGTGACCCACTTCTCCTGGTCACCGCCACCCCTCCCCACACCCTCCAGCCATCACCTCCGTCGTTGTCCTCATCATAGCGAGTGTGGCCCACTTCCATTGGTCGCATAACCTGTCAGCATCATCTTCCTCTTCGTACGTCCTCTTCCCCTGGTCACATCATCATCTTCATCATCGTAGTGTGGCCAACTTCTTTTGGGTCACCACAACCCCTCAACATCATAATCAACATCATCATCATCATCATCATCATCATAGGAAATGTGGCTCATATCCCTTGGTCACACCCTTGTCATTGTCATCCTCGCCATAGCCAGTATGGCCCTTTTCTCGTGGTCGCAGCTCATCCCTCCCCTTCCATCATTATCATCCTCATCATCACCATAGCAAGTGTGGTCAATTTCCCTAGGTCAGCCTCCCCCCCCTTCAGTTATCATCAACTCCAACATAGCAAGCGTGATCCAGTTTGCTTGGTCACGCACCCCAGTCATCATCATTATCATTCTCATCAAAGCAACAGAGGCCCATTTTTCTTGGTCATCCCTCCTCTCCAATCATCATCATTGTCATTGTCATCGTAGCAAGCGTGGCCCACTTCCCTTGGTCACAGACAACTAGCATCATCATCATCATCGCCATCTTTAGCACAGCAACTGTGGCCCACTTCCCTAGGTCACACAACCACGTCATCATCATCATTATCATCCTCATCAGTCAACGTGGCTCACTTCTCTTGGTCACACATCCCCATCATCCTCATAAATGCAAGTGTGGCTGCCGTCCCTCTTATCACACAGCCATATCACTATTATCAGCGCAAGTGTCACCCACTTCCTTAGGTCATGCACCCTTATCTTTATCAGCAATATCATCATCAACATTATCATCATCATCATTTTCAATGCAATTGTAGACCCTTCTCTTCTCAGACACCCTTGTAATCCTCCTCATCTTCCTCATCATCACTATCAGTATTGGATGACGAAATTTACAAAACTGCATACACACGGGGACTAGAGGAAAAAAGCACATGAGTGCTGATTCCATTATCCTCGAAATAAAAGAATAAATAAGTAAATAAATAAATAAACGAACGAATAAATAAATAATTCAAATGTGGCCCCCTTTCCTTGGTCACACACCACCTTCACCATCATCAATGTGAGTGTAGCAATCTTGTTGCACACACCTCTATCATCATCATCATCACTTTTATCAATGCAAATGTGGTCCTCTTGCCTTGGTCACACACTACTATCATTATCATCTTCACCATTATCAATGTAAGTGTCGCCATCTTCCTTGTTCCACACGCATCTATCATCATCATCACTATACCTATGACACTTTTAAATCCAGCTTCAAGACATAGTTATTCCAAACCTAAGATTTCCCCCTCCTGTTTCATCTCAAATTTGTCACTGCCTTCAACTGCCGAAATGTACATTTGAATTTGTCAACTCTGTTAATTGGTTGTATGTGTATGGTTGTGTTGTATGCAAGCGCCTTGATTTGTCTTTGCGAGATATAGCGCTATATATATTCCATTCATTATTATTATTAGCAATGCAAGTGTGGTCGCCCTCTCTTGGTCACAAAACCGCTATCATTACCATCTTCACCATCATCAATTTAAGAGTAGTATCTTCCTTGTTCCACACTTCCCTATCATCAACAGCATCCCTTTTATCAATGCAAGTGTGTTCCTCTTCCCTTGGTCACAAAACCGCTATCATTATCATCTTCACCATTATCAATGGAAGTGTAGCCATCTTCCTTGTTTCACACGCCCCTACCATCACCATCACTGCAAGTGTAGCCTTCTTTCCTTTTTCCACACCCTCCAATCATCATCATCATCATCATCATCATCCAACGAGGCAGTGTCCGCCCTGGGTTGAGCCTTATGGTTGACCAGGGTGTTGAAACAGGGAGTGACGGTAGAGTTGGTTTCATACTTTGTTTTAATCTGTATATAGTTGCACAGTTTTTATCTGAGATTTAAAATGCTTCGAGGTGACAGCCCTGATATGGCCTCTGTGGTTGGCGGGGCTATAAACAACAGGATTGGATTGCATTGGTTTGGTTTTAAAATCAACCTGTTTCCATTTAGAAATACTAGATATGGGTACACTTTAGTTATTTACCTATGTACCTTTGAAAATACAATAGAAGACGGAATCATTTACATATATTGGCACATTTATCTCTATGCCATTATCTTTTTGGAAACGCAGTCGATGTTTTTTGGCACATTCTCCATTATATCTGACCTGAGTGCACCGTAATGGTCTTTTCTTATTTCTTTGCTTTTTTTTAGGGGAGAGGGGGCCTAGGGGAATGAACATGTCCAGCCTACTCTGGTTCCAAATAATTATGTGTAGGATTGTTCAGTCTGCCTGCCTTTTATCAATGTTTAGCACAGCGCACAAATCCAACATCACTCAGTCAAGAGTGCCAAATTTAGCACACCCCTTCCTTTTACCTAGTCCGAGTGTGGTCAGTTCCTGCTATAGTTAGCACAAACTGGCCCACCGCCGGGCCAGAATAGGATAGAATAAATAGCAGCTGAAAGTGGAGGAAACTGACAGCTGTGTAAAGCCTAATGGATATTTCTTTCTGTTTAGGAAGTTATGTTTACAGAAAAATGTGTACACAAAGTAACTCTAAAACCTAACACTTGAATTGTTGCCCAAAGACAATCATATTACTTGATGAACTAACGCATTTGTTTTCTGAATTTTCGTGAGCACAGAAATTTAGCAAGGCATACTCCTATGTAGAAAGTAGCAAGGTCATGTTTGAAGGGTATCACTGTTTACAAATTTTCTGTCGAATAGAACGCTGATAAATGTTTTGGTGGTGGGGAGATAGTTGCAGAAAACTTCGTTATTTTCTGTTAGTCCGGAGGCACATGCACAAAAAGTAATCCTTTTTGGTCAGTTGGAAGGCAGTTAGGGAAAACTGAAGGCAGTTAGGAAAAACTAAACCTATCTTTGTAATGCTCTTTTGTGGTAATCATTAGTTACAGCCTAATACACTGTTCTGTCAAATATGTCTGTTATAGTCATGGAGACTGTGTCTGGTTTATGTCATGAGGACCAGCAGTGTGCAATTTGCAGCTGTCTCTGATACACTGCTTCTGGTGCTGATACTGATCCACAACTGCACTTCACTGACTTTACTAATTCACACATATTTTTTTCTTCATCTTTTCACTCATTGCTCATCAAAACATTATTTACATGACATTTAAATATTTCTTTTCTTTATTTTATGCGCGGTAATCGCGTGTCATTATTTGAAAATATTTGAGAACAGTTCCATTCTTAACACTTTACAAGGGCTGTCTCTCAGCTCCTAATTTTGTAGTATTTTCTTGGAAAGTCTCATGATTGATGCAGTTAATAATCCTATCAACACAATACCAGAAGGAAAACAAAACTGCAGTAAACATCCCTATGTGGATAGCACCAAAGGCCTGACACTCTGTGAACAGGGACAAACGGTCTTGTTCAAGAATGAAGCATGGACAATAATAACTAAATAGTAATAATAATAAATGGAGTTTATATAGCAATACATCTTGTAAAAAAAACCCAAATCATAGCACTTACATCCATTCCACTCTCACAAATGCAACCAACAATGATTAACAGTTTAACAAATTCAAATACACACACACACACACACACACACACACACACACACACACACACACACACACACACAGGTTATATGCGTCAGCAGGGTGATGGGAACGTAGGCCATTGAAGGCAAGGACAGATAATTATGAGATGAAACTGTAGGGGGAAGTCTTAGGTTTGAAATAGGTGTGTCTTGAAGCTGGATTTAAAAGTGTCGTAAGTAGGCTTCTCGCTAAGGGAGAGAGGGAGGTCATTCCAGATCAATGGACCAGAAATAAAGAGTGACGTCCAAGGGTGGAGTGGCTGAATCTAGGTATTAGTAAGCACAGGGTATCTGCAGCAGAGCGGAGGGAACGAGACGGAGTGTACAGGTGAAAACATTCACAGAGGTAGGAAGGTGCTGTTTTGTGGAGACATTTGTAACTGATGGTACTGATCTTGTACTTTACTCTCTGTGGCACAGGCAACCAGTGGAGAGATGGCAAGAGAGGAGTAGTATGCTCAATTTTTTTTCTTTTTGAGAACAAGTCGAGCAGCAGAGTTTTGAATGCGTTGAAGGGAGTGGATAGATGATGCTGGCAGACAAGCAAAAAGATAATTGCAATAGTCCAGACGTGAAAGAATGAGAGATGTGACAAGTTTGGATGTTGCATCAGTGGACAGGTACTTTCGAATTGCATTTATACTCCGTAATTGATAGTAGCACGACTGCCAGGTCTGGGTGATGAAGTTTTGCATAGAAAGCGTGTTATCGATAACAACACCAAGATACTTGACTGTGGTGCATAGTGGAACTGTCGTATTGCCAAATTCTATTGAAGCTGTTGCGATGGAAGGGAGTTTGTGTTTGGTCCCTACAATCATGGCTTCTGTTTTATCTGCGTTTAGCTGTAATTTGTTTTGTATCATCCAGTTTTTAAATATCTTGGAGGCAGTGTGACATATTTGTCAAGAGAGAAGGCACATGTTGAGGAGTATCACTGCTTTGAATATGAGTCATCAGCGTAGAAATGATGGTTGATCTGGTGACGGTTTATTATATTATGTGACAGTGGAGCAGTGTAGAGAGTTAAAAGAACAGGGCTCAGAACAGATCCCCGCGGGACTTCGCATTCCAGTTTGACAAGACAGGACAGGGTAATCATTGTCAAGATGACCAAACGGAGGATCAGCAGCACCTTTTTCCATCACTACTGACAGAAGCGGCCGTAAACTGAAGCTAGGAGCAGTTTTACTGTTCTCTTACCCGGGATCTGGCAACAGCACTGAGAAATACCAACGGGAAATTCTGTCCAGGGTTTTAAAAAATCTCGGGGTAGAGCTGCATTCCAATCTGAAATGGAAGGACAAAAGTGTAGCTATGAAGCAGAAGATTTGATTTGAGCTTGATGTGCTATATGCAACTAGCTAGTTTGAGACAATGACTTCAAATAGCAGACTCTTCCATAGGGATGTCGGGGATCTGTCGGTGTAAAAGAGCATCACCACCTTCTGGAAATTATGTGCTAGGAATTCCATAACTATCCCTCTCTTTGTTTCTGCCTCGTTCCTTTTCTTCCTGTCATCTTCTTGTCCATTTTCTACCTTTTCGGTCCATCCTTTTGCCTTAATCTGGAAAGATATTAAATTAAAAAATTTTCTCCTACGCTTGTAAAATGCACTGGGCCTAACTTGTCAGGTGCTTAACAGCAGCGCAACGCATTCTCTCTCACATGACAGACAACAAGAGCTGCTATCTGAGCGTTCGATGAAGAAGAAGAAGAATGGCAGATGTAGAGAATACTCCTAGCCGGTCAGAGAGGTGAGGTTTGGGTTTCAAACCGAATTCATTCAAGAAAGCTATCACAAAAATACAAGCATATGCTGGCAGTTTCACTGAAGTACATTGAACATGAGAGAAACTGATCATCAAAAGCACTATGATTTACATAAAGATATGCTGACATTGGCGAAGAAAATATAACTTTACCCGATCCAAAATCATGCCTGAACAATCTTCTGGGGAAATGCTGAGATACGGAGACAGAGGGTTCACCACACACACACACAACACAACACACACACACACACACACACACACACTGAATAAAAATCCCGCAGCAATTTTAGAGAATGGACAGAAAAGCCCTTAACAGACACCTGGATATGAGATTAACAAGTTAAATGGAAGAATTTAGTGTCTAGGTCTTCAGTACAGTTTCCAGTGATTTACCTGCGTGTACCAAGAAGAGAAAGAAGTGGGGGAAAAAAAGGGGGGGGGGGGGGGGGTGCATGGACGGTTCTGTCTTAAAGGTAATCATTATACAGGCTTTTACCTTGGAATTTTAGTCATTATACTATGTACTCCAGGCCACTAGAGGTTTAAAAAAAACCCAACCTCCTGGGAACCTATAGTATTAATTGCATCCCAACCTTCTACAAACTCTGTGCTAAGAATTCCGTCTGTTCTATCCCTCTCTTTGTTTTTGTTTTTCCTTCTGTCGTCTCCTGGTCCATTTTCCGCCTTCTTGGTCCATTCTCCCAGTTTTCGTTCTAGAAATACTTTTTTCTAAAACTCAGTTTCTCACATGCTAACGCTGGATGCACTGGGACTGACATGTCAGACGCTTAATGGCTGTGCAATGCAGTTTTGCTCATATGACAGAAAACAATAGTTGCTGTCTGAGCGTTCGAAGAAGAAGAAAACAGTAGTATGCATTCTGCATACTTTTCCGCGTATATCAAAGAGAAAATCGTCTCTACACCTATACATCAAAACTTTAAAAAAATTATAGTCTTGTCTTTCCAAAAGCACTGAAAAGGGGGATGTTAAAGCTATTGAAAGGGATTAGTAATGTTATTGCTAAACGCTGGACTTTGATCAAGTAACCTGGTTTTAAATGCTGATCCCACTTACAGTTTCAGTAGTGGACACTTTCAACAAAACTCTGGTTAATGTATGCATTACATTGTCTGTTTCTTGCGGTGATCAGAGAAGACTTTGCCATGTTTGTACTCTTAATTGTGATCTATTTCAAACCATGTTAGTACAGTGGCATTTAGGCTGTTGTCGTGGTAAGGCCCAGGACTTAAGTCTCATACCACTTTTCTGCCCCCCCCCCCCTCATCCCCTCTGCACACACACACAAGCATGTACGCACATACACACACAAGCATGTATGCACATACACACACACACACAAGCATGTACACACACACACACACACACACACACACACACACACACACACACAAGCACGCACACACATTGTTTACCTTTGGGCAGGACTGACACCCTGTCTGCTAGCTAGAGAGCAAAGTTTTCGGGAACTAACCTGTGACCACCTGTGCTTCTCTTTTTTTTTTTTTGGGGGGGGGGGAGGGGGAGAAATATTCTCTTCCCCCCCCCCCCCCCCTTCCTCTTTATTCCTCCAGACCACTGGACCAGCAGGGTGGTGAAAATCCTCCACGAGTCCATGCACGTGCTGGGTGGGCCAGCTGTATAGGACACTTCACACCCAAAACGAGGAGAATGGGAAGGAAGGAGACGGAGCAGTGAGACACTGGCTGACTACTCTGGCCATTGGCCACTCTGGGCCGAGTGGACATGTATCAGTGACGGCAACCTTCTCTCTCCGCAGATGTGTTTTCCCAGGATTGGGAAAGCAATCGCGAGGACCAGTAGCTGTTGAGGTACGTCCTCAGAATATGGCGTGGGAATAGGCTGGTAATTTTAAATTTAATATAAAAAAAGCGCTTTGATTTGTTGCTTTACAAGATTCAGCGCTAAATAAATTCCATACATTATTATTATTATTGTTATTATTATTATTATTATTACTATCATTTGCGGGATTTTGGGGTAGTCTGGAACTGAGGTGCTTGTTTGTAGCTCACGCTTTAAGATTCTCGTTTTTTTTAAATATTTTGTAAAGCATTCACTACAAAAGTTTCCAGTAAAAAATGTTGTTTTCTGGTGACAATTCGTACCATATGCAGAAAAATGCTCCAGTGAAACAAAGGGTAAAATAAAAATGTGGACCTCGTACAGGTATCTTTAGTTTCATCGCATTTTGTAGGTCACAATTTGTTATAGTTACTGAAAAGGCAGTTTGTTTTCCTGGTGTGCAGATGGTGTGTTATAAATATTGTGACTGATGTGATGCTGGCAATGCTGTGTTATATTGTGACTGATGTGATGCTGACAATGTTGTGTGTGTTATAATGTGACTGATGTGGTGCTGACAATGCTGTGTTTTAGTGTGACTGATGTGGTGCTGACAATGCTGTGTGTGTTATAATGTGACTGATGTGGTGCTGACAATGCTGTGTTATAATGTGACTGTTGTGGTGCTGACAATGCTGTGTGTGTTGTATTGTGACTGATGTGGTGCTGACAATGCTGTGTGTGTTATAATGTGACTGATGTGATGACAATGCTGTGTGTGTTGTATTGTGACTGATGTGGTGCTGACAATGCTGTGTTATAGTGTGACTGATGAGTGCTGACAATGCTGTGTTATAATGTGACTGATGTGGTGCTGACAATGCTGTGTGTGTTATATTGTGACTGATATGGTACTGACAATACTGTGTTATAATGTGACTGATGTGGTGCTGACAGTGCTGTGTGCAGATGGTTTCCCAGGAAGGAAGAGGCAGCAGAACCAGATTGGAACCACACCAGATGGAAAGCTGCACATGATGATTGAAAAGGCAACGCCAGAAATGTTACTGGACATAGAAATCCTGTTCCACCACCCCAGACAAGACTTTGACACTAGGACATTTTAGCTTGAAATTGGGAGTATGTTGAATGGTTTTAGTGTTGGCATGTACAGTAGGATTGATGGAGCATTTTAGATGGCTTTAGTTTGCGCCCCAACACCACCCCCAGATGGCTTCAACTTGCCTCCTTTTGGTGAAAATTCCAGCACCCCCTTCCCCGCCTCCTTTTGGTGAAAATTCCAGCACCCCTTTCCCCCCCTCCCGTGGTAAAAGAAAAATCCCCGCCCCCTCTTTTCCATCTTTAAAAACAAAAGCACAAAATAGTATTTCATTCCACATTCCCCACTTTTTGGTGTGTTACTACTGAAATAAAGTTTTTAAACTACCACTTCATTACATCCATCTCCCCCTCCTCCATTCCCCCCCCCCCCCTCCATCCCTAGCCAAAATCCCCTCTCGAGTTAATTTGTTCCTATCTCTATGGCGAGCTATTAGGGCGTGTGCATATTGTTGCCTGATTATTTGTGAGATGTGTGTGTATGCATGTGCATGATTGTGCTTTGAACATCGTTCCACCCATTCTCCGCTTTCTGTTGTCTGTCGCATACTGTCACAGCCACTCTTCAAAATTAATGATCTACATCACTGTACTGACAGCACACTATAACCAGTCGAAAACAAAAGCGCAACAGTATAATCAACACCGATCTGAAATAAATTATATAACATCACTACAACCGACCCAAAGCAAAAACGTATAGCACTCTATAACCACCAACCCAAAATAACACCTGTAACTGCCAAACCATAAGAAAACGTATGAAAAGACTACAACCGCGAACCTAAAACCACTAGTACACTTCAACCGCCAATCCTAAACGAGTAACACTTTGTCAATCCATAACGAGAAACGCTATAACTGCCAACCCGAAACAAACCGTATGAACAGACTACAACGGCGAACCTAATACCACGTGTAGTACACTACAACCTCCAATCCTAAACGAGTAACACTTTAACAGTCAATCCAAAACGAGAAACGCTATAACTGCCAACCCGAAACAAACCGTATGAACAGACTACAACGGCGAACCTAATACCACGTGTAGCCTACAGCCTCCAATCCTAAACGAGTAACACTTTAACAGTCAATCCAAAACGAGAAACGCTGCAACTGCCAACCCGAAACAACCCGTAGGAACGCATTACAACCGCCAACCTGAAACTTGCAAAATATTACAACAGCCAACCTGAAACTTTTAAAATACTTCAACCGCCAACCTGAAACTTGTAAAATACTTCAACCGCCAACCTGAAATTTGTAACGTACTACAACCGCCAACCTGAAACAACGTACACAATACAACCGACAATGTAAAACTGTGTAAATCTTCAACCCCAAACCTGAAACAGAACATCAAACTCACTATAGCCACCAACTCCAGACAAAACTTTTACATTCCAAACTTTCAACACCTATACGTACCACGCCAAACAAAACGGGTCTGTAACGCCTGCATATTCGTTGGTTGCTAAGAACAAGGTTGTTTTAAGGAGTCTGGTTTTGGTTTTTTATGTAATTTTATGTGACCGGGGCGTTGATACAAGGAACGGCAGAGTTGGTTTTATACCCCGTTTTAATCTGTGTACAGCTGCATGTTTTAATCTGAGATTTAAAAGTTGACTAGGTGAGGGCCCTGATATGGCCTCTGTGGTCGGCAGGGCTATAAACAACAGGATTGGATTGGATTGGATTACATCTGCATATTCAACCCACACAATTAGCATCACATCACTGTACGAGAGTCATCCCTTCCAACCATCCTGCGCTTACCCCCATTTTAATAATTCATAAAACTTCAACAAAGTCGGAATTCTTTCTACGATGTTGCATTTATCAATAATTTTTAACATATCATTCAAGTGAACTGTCGCACAGAAATATGCATACATAAACACAGCCTTCAAATGCTGTCACAAATTTAACACATTTCTGCTGTCTAGAGGAACAAGACAGTTTACTACAGTTGGATCAGACTCGCCGGTGAACCTGCGGTCCCCTCGATTTCCAGCCCACCACCGCAACGGCCTGAAAACCCCAAACTATAAAGGAGCAAGTGTACTGAATATGAGAATTCTGTAGGAACAAAAAAAGGAAATCTGCATTTTTGGAAACCCTACCCTTTCTCTTGCCCCCAACATGGCAAAAATCGAGAGAAGAGACTACTGCAACAAAACGAAGTCTTGAGGTCGAAACCCCGTTGCTACACTCGCCCACACCAGTTGGCAGAGTGAGTGGTAATTGCATCAACAGATTGTGTCTGTACTGTGATAAATGGCGGGAGTGTTTAAACTGAACAAAAATACGTTTTTCCTTCCCACACGCTCGCCTAATCCACCACCTCTTCCGTAGTCTTTTAGACCGTTGGACAGCAACATTGCAGAATGGAGTACACCAAGGATGTCTGCGCCCTCCCACCCTCTTCAACGTCATCGGATAGAGAATAATAGCTAACGCATTTGATAACCACGAGGGAATAGTTAGCATTGGAGACAGGACCGTTTCAAACTGAAGTTTTGCCGACATCGACGGATCACTGGAAAAGAGTTAAGAGCTAGTCGACTTGGTAACTCACCTTGATAAAGCCTCTTTGGCATGGGGAATGCAAGTAAGTGCAGAATGATCACAATCTTAAATTCTCTCCAGGATAACTCGGACCACAGCTGCAATGATCAAACTGAAAGTCTGGAACGACAAGAACATCTTCATCAGCTTCAAAATCAGACTGATGCATTATATTTTGTACGCGTGTAGGACGTGGACAATAATGGCAGACATTATTAAGGGTACAGGCAATGAGGATGAGCTGCATTTTGCAAACTTTTTGGTATCGCATTCAGAGATGACTACTAATGAAGTGAAAACCAGAACTGAAAATGCCTTGTGCCATACGGAGATTTTCTAACTTTAGGTGAGTCATGGGGGTCGAAACTGATGAAATGTTCTTCATAAGCTCATGTTAGAGGTTGCACTAAAATATATTAAAAGGGCGTTACTTGTAAATGCTAAAAATCTTTAAATTACTCATTTTATGCACCGTGGCTATGGAATTAATCCAAAATGGCTGCAAAAACTTTCAAATTCTTAAGCCTTTTTATGTATATCGGGTACAAGAAACCTGTTTCTTCAGACATATTTTACAACCTAAATTCTTTAAAAGCGCGCAGGGAAATCTCCATATTTGCATCTAGCAATTTATTTTATTCTTTAAAAAACCTCATGATTTTGGCGCCTTTTAGATCGGTGTTTAGCTAACCTACAAAAACGCACAATCAAACCCAATCACAAACTGAAGTGGTACAAGCACGTTCAACAACCATCTGTACTGGCTAAAACTGTCTTACAGGAAACGGTTCAAGGGGAGAGTCGGAGAAAACATATGAGAAGACATCGCATAGTGGACTGGCCTTAAGTGGAACGCCGTGCTACGGAAAGCCGAGTACCCACACACACTCCATACCTCAAAATGCTGAGGTATTGACTTGTTTGGCTAACGCCATCACAGAACTTGCTGCAGTACCAAACCTACTGGTGGGCTAGGGGTTGTCATGTACTTCTCACCTAGGCTGCTGCTGTGGCTACAGTATACATACCTACTCTGCTACGCACTGGCGAGTCGTTCAAGAGTCGGCAGCAGAACAAAATTTAATAATAACCACTCCCCTATACCCACTGTAGCTACACTCGTGGAGGGAAAACTACGATCAAATTTAAGAAGTGGGAGTGATGTGGAAATAAAAGAGCCCCCTGTAGGTACCCTTGAAACAGCAACTCTTCCTCCTTGTCCAGGGAACTAGTCCTTCCCCCAGGCGGCCAGGAGTGGGGTTGTGAAGCGACCTGATTGGAACCTGGGTACGAGGCGTCGCAATCTGTACAACTATCACCTATCCGAAACCATACGTAACTGGAACACTATAACCACCAACCCGAAACAAAAAGTAACAAACACAATAACCAACAACCCGAAAATATCTATTATACATGCAATTGCGAGTCGTAAACGGGAAAAAAATAACACTAATCCTGAGCACAGAACGAAAGAAATTTCAAACCTCGCCAACCACAACCAGCTCTTTAAAAACACTAATGGCCAACCGGAAACAAAACGTACATATAACCAGTCACAAAAGCAAAAAAAAAACCCCGAAGGATAATAGCACAACCAACGTTTTGTTTCAGGCTGGTGATCAGTGTATTGAACGTTCCTTTTTTTAGGGTCGGTGGTTATCAACTGGAATGTGATGCAATACGGATCTATAAAAAACTATGCTTTAAGACCGAAGCAAAACTTCTACTGGAACGTTCAGCCAGCAACTACCATTGTCTGTAATGTAATAGGAGCCAAAGAGCGTTGCCCTGCCATTAAGCCCTGACCAGCCCTGCCAACCAAGGCGTAGGATAGAATTGTTCTCTTTTTAATGTTTCTGAAAGGAAAAAAGCAGCAGGAGAATGGACCAAGAAGACCGAAAATAGACGGGGAGATGACGGGGAAAAATATGAACAAGGCAGAAATAGATCCTTGCACAGAATTTCCAGAAGGCGAAGCTCCACCATTACGGTAGCAGCATCGTGACTTCGAAGATATTTTTAGTTTATTTCAGATGGACAGTTTAAATGCGTTATTGAAATTTCAGAGTGGGGCCAAGTCTTCTTGATGTTTTCTTCCAGGTTAGTGGTTTTAGTATTCCTGGTTTTGCTCTGTTCAGATTGGCGGTTATGGCGTTACCGGCTTTGTTCGGGTTTGATGGTTTTAGTAATTCATTGGTTTAGGCACCATTTGAGGTCTGTGACTGCTATTGGTTTTGTTTCAGGTTGTCGGTTATACAAGAGTTACAGATACCTTGCTTCCTTCAGAAGTTGCAGTGTTGCAGATAATTCTGTTTTAATTGAGGTTGGAGCTGATAGTGTGTTTCAGATGTTTTGCTTTCCCTGTGTGTGTGGGGAGGGGGGAGGGCCTTCAGTAATAAAAACAACCGAAAAACAAACCCATCAAAGACACTGTAAACTACCTGAAACGAGGGTAGAACATCATGGTTTAAAATGGCGACCTCACTATTTTCTTTTAACTATGAGCGACAATGTGTTGAACTACTGTTAAGCGCTTTCGGCGTGGGGGAAAATTACCTGTTAAGTCTTTCTAGAAATTGGGAGATCGGAGCAAGAAGGCAGAAAATGGGCAAGAAGGTATTAAGTCGTTCTGGAAGAGACGTGAGGCTGAAAACCACATCGTCAGATGGTGAGCCGGCTTGTCAGTATAAATAGCATCCCTGCATTCTGGACATAGTGGGCTAAGAATTCCTCCTTCCCCTGAAAGTCCTTTGGAAAATATTAGAAATCCAGGTCTAGTACGGACGCATGCAGAGCATCTTGCGCACACATAACACCCATTCGACTTTTGGAAGAGTAGGCTTCCAATCCTATAGGCCATTGCACATGGAACGCAGGGAAAAATTTAAAACGTGTATGTACTCTGGTGTGTTTAGATGTTTTCTCTCGAAGTCGGTATGCAACTTCCATAAAGGTGGTACACGAAATATCTCGCCATTAATCAACTGTGTTTGTGTGTGTGCGTGCGTGTGCGTTTTGTACACGGTTTTTTTCAGATTGGTTTTGTGCTTTTTAAAAGATATTTTACACACACACACACATACATATATATATATCTATATATATAAGATGTATCTGTAACCACTAACCTGAAACATTGTATAACAATAATAACCAAAGTGAAACTTCATGATTAACTACAACCAACCGTCAACAAAATGCATACCTCGCTTAGTAACTCGTAATAAAACTTGCTAGCCACTAACCAGAAATAAAACGTACATTACACTGTAGTCGTCGGCAAAAAATCAAAACTTATATCACTATACTAAACAAAACATTAGCCCACTGTAACCACCAACCGAAACAAAACTTGTGACGCTATAATAAACTCAAAACATTAACCCAGTGTAACCACCAATCTCGAACAAAATCTAGAGAGCATTGTAACACCTGAACTGAAACTAGCATCGCTTCTCCACGTTCCCTTATGGGGTAGGATGTGTAAGTATGTAGTACAGTACCTGGTCTACTGTCCTTCAGCAGAGTGTGACCTGAGCATCTATGCTATAGACGCCGTAATGTAATCCACAGTACTGTAATGTTTATTCCAAGGCGACATGGTGCTATGGATGGCTTATTCCTCGGTAGTATGATGATGTAGATTCCTCTGTAATATTGTTATAGATGGCTTATTCCGTGGGATATAGTGGTGTAGCATTTTGGGGACTGGGAGGTAAATTTATTACATGTTTGAGGGGGTTGTGATAATTGAAATTTGGGTGGTGGTTATTAGTTTTTGTTTTTATATTTCCGTTGGGGTGGTTATAGTGTGTCACACGTTGTTTACTGTCGATGAGATTGTGCCGAATCTAAAGATTTCGGCACTCTCTCCCTCACTGTGACGTGCCGAAGCTTAAAAGATTCGGCAGAATTACGAATTTAAAAAAAAATACACTAAAGGATGCTCAACTGAAGGAAAAGTACTCTGGCCTGTAGGGCAACCATTTTTCTAAACACAGTTGCTTTCCTTGACCATAGGCTTGCCAAGTTTGCATGTTTTGGCTAATCTTTGACATGTCGACAAGGGTATTCTTTGGGATTTCAGGCTCTTCAGTGTTATTTTGAAAAGAAAAATTGTATAGTGCAAACAGTTACATCAGATGGATTCAGTCAACTTCAGGAAACTTTGGTGAAAAATCATCACATTGTTTCAAGGGGACTAGTTGATGGACATTTCAATCCATGCAAGATAAACAACCCTAATTTTCAAAACTTTTTCTTTATCGGCATTCAGTGACATATTTTGAAAATTTGTAAAAAAAATAATCACAGTCATCTATTGAAAAACTGTAACAATCTCAAAAGTAAACAATACTTTTCAACGATGTATAATTTGTATGTCTTTATTATGTTGGGTTAATTTGCTGAATTTTTAAAATATAGCCAAAATCATGCGTCGCCACAAAATGGCAGGATCCATTTCACTGGGACTCCATTGATTCTCTACAGACCTATTTGTATAACAGGGACGTACTTTACTGTAATCTATTAAGGGTGGAGATTTTTATGATCTGGGTTATGTACCTCCTAATATGTGCTGCTCTTAACCCTGGAATAAACCATCTACGACATTTACCTTGCCCTGTGCTACTGTAGAATAGCCATTTATAGCACCATATTACCACGGAATAAATCGTCTATAACATCGTATCAACGATTAAGTCTGCACTGGAACTAGTCGCTTAAAACTCTTGCACCCTTGTGGAACCAGTGTTCATGGGCTGTTGGCTCTTGCATAGGTTTGATTTGATATCTGTAATTACCTGAGTCTGTGTTCGTGCGTCCTGGCTGCATTCAGATTCACATTCCCCTGTGGGGATGCCGGGGACCTGTCAGTTTAAATAACATCCCCACCTTCTAGAAATTCTGAGCAATGATTTCCCTGTTTTCTTTCTCTTTGTTTCTGCGTTGTTGCTTTGCTTCTTGTCGCCACCATCTTGTGCATTTTCTGCCTTCTTGGTCCATTCTCCTGCCTTATTTTCCAGACAGACTTGCAAGATAATAATTCTCTCCCACGATGAAGTTAGATGAGCTGGGTCTGACTTTCGAAAGTTCACATGACGCACAACAATACTTGCTGTATGAGCATTCGAGGAAGAAGAAGACGAAGATCCACGTCATTTTCACAGAAAATGTATGTATGCTTGTCATATTATGGGAATTTTTAAAAAAAGGACAAAGTCAAAGCTCGAATATTGTAGGCCAGAAGCCACAGATCTGGGTTTTACGCAGTGGATATGCCTACGTGATACCTCAATGTACCGCAAAAGCGCCAAGGCAAAAGTCTTTGTAGGAAAAATGCTTTTAAAAATGTATATGCGTATTTCATTGCAAACAAAAAAAAGTCCGTAAATGATATCAATAAATTAAACGTTTTGGGTTTCACACCTCCACTCTTCCCCATTTAACAATACGCAGTTTCTTAACGATTACCCCCCCCCCCCCCCCCCCCTCCTCTCTCTCTCTCTCTCTCTCTCTCTCTCTCCGCTTCCCCCTCCAATTCCCAAACGGGTTTGCTGTCTGGTTTGTTTCTCGTATGTGTGTGTTTGCGCGCGCATCTATGTGTGTGTTTGCGCGCGTGTAACATGAAATTTCCTATTATCGCTTTATGAATGATTTGTCGGAATATTAATTCAGATGGCTAGCAGGAACAACACTTAATCAAAAGAGGGAGAAAGCAACGTTGATGGGTTTTTCATAGCGTCACTCTTTCTTTGCAAAGGGCATCCAAATTCGCTTTCAAAGAATCTACCCCCCTTCACTTTCAAAAAGTTCCAAATGCCCTTATACCACCCCCACCCCGCACCCATTATCTCCCATCTAACTCGTTTTTCACTATTGTACGTGCATACCTATCTAAACATGACAACAACCACCACCACCACCAACAACAACAACACGCGCATACACTACAGTAAACACACTCGCAACATCTACACACACTCTCTCTCTCTCTCTCTCTCCTCTCTCTCTCCTCTCTCTCTCTCTCTCTCTCTCTCGTGCGCGCGCACGCACGCACACACATACACACACACACACACACACACGGGACGGGATAGCCTGGTGGTTAGAGTGATGTTTTTGTGATCTGCTGACCCGGGATCGATTCTCGTTCAAGAAGAATTTTCCTCCAGAGTTAACATCAGTACAATCTCCACTCTCCCCAAAAGTCCTTCGGATGAGGCTATAAACCGAGGTCCCGTGTGCGAAAGCACGCAGAACATCTTGCACACACGTTAATACCCGTTCTGCTTTTCGGAAGAGTAGGCTAGGAGAATAAATTTTAAAAAATACAAAAAAACGTATACATACACACACACCCAACACTATTACCACCACCACCACACACACCCTAACACACACAAACGCTCCCCCCCTCCCCCCTTTCGCACGCACACACAAACGCACACAACTCATGCAAGTCGCGTGCGGGGTCTCTGCGTCACGACCAAACCGCACTTGATCACTCCAGAACGACAAAATGGCTTAGCCAGCCTAGCGCTGTGAAATCCAACAAGGTTTTCCAATGCTTTGAAGGCGTGAAGGAGCCAAATGGGGGACCTGAATGAATGGCATTATGCCCTGTCGCACTTTCTGACCCCCAGACAGCAATTTGCTGACGTACTGATCTGCTTGTCAAATGCTCCCGAAAGAGCCCTCCTGGTCGCTTGATGAATTTGAATTTAAAGGATAAGAGAAGCTGTGTGTGTGTGTGTAGTGATTGTGTGTTTGTGAGTGCGCTCTCTCTCTCTCTCTCTCTCTCTCTCTCTCTCTCTCTCTCTCTCTCTCTCTCTCTCTCCATTTCAATACTATCTGATAGAAATGCGTAAGCTATCCTTGTGTTTCAAATGATGTTCTCTTTCTCGTTTTGTCTGCCTCTCTATCTGTCTGTATATGTGTCTGTCTCTATCGTTCACTTTCTATTTCTCTATCACACACACACACACGTCTGTCTGTCTCCGTCATTGTCGCTATCTCACACACACACGCACACACACACACACACACACACACGCGCGCGCGCGCGCGCGAACGCGCAGAAGTTCACGATCTCTTTTGTAAAGGCCAATTAGATGTGATGAAAGTGTGTCATCATGCTCAAAAAAACATAAACAAGATACTCTCCTCTCCACACCCCCCCCCCCCCTCCCCAATTTCTCGTCATTCACCTCCATCTCCACACCCCACCCCTCCCCCTCAACTAAAAGAAAAAACGAAAAGAAAAATGAAGAAAACAGAAGGATGAGCAAGTAGAGGAAGGGAGCAGAAAGGTCAGACCAGTGCAAAAGCTGGTTTCATACCTGTGGCCCACTTGTTCTGTCATTTGTACCGGCTGACCCCCCCCCCCCCGCCCCCCTCACCCCCCCCCCCTCCTCCCCCCCCCCCCCCCTTCCCTCCCTCCTCCTCCCCCGTAACAGGTGGCGGCATGCTTCGGCCTTCCTTTGATGTGGGGGGCGTCTGGCTTGTCCAGGTGAGAAAAAACATCATGTCAACGAAATCAGCGTCAACTGATGTTTGCCAGCTTGCTGACGCACGCCTAACACACACAAACATACGCGCGCGCGCACACACACTGTAAACAAACCAACACGCAAGTAGGCAAGTACATTGGTGCAAGAGTGCTTTTAATCCTGTCTCGTCTTTTTTATTTTCTTTTTTTTTTCTCCGACTCTTTGCTTGCCTTGCCTGCCTATATGTCTTTCTTTGTCGGTGTGTGCATCTCTCCCTCTCTCTCCTCTCTCTCTCTCTCTCTCTCTCTCTCTCCTCTCTCTCTCTCTCTCCTCTCTCTCTTCTTTCAGTCTCTCTGTCTGTCTCTCACAGGTCTGTCTCTGTCTCCCTTCTCTCTTCTCTGTACCTTTCTCTCTGTATCTCTCTTCTCTCTCTCTTCTCTCTCCTCTCTCTCTCTCTCTCTTCTATATCTGTCTGTCCATCTGTGAAATGCCCATGGCTACTTGCCTAGTAGTTATCATTGAGGAGTTGACTTCCCCCCGAGGAGTCATTGGGGCACTGCACTGACTCCCAGCCTACATACCTCGGGGGAATGCAGTGGAACATCTGTCATAAACTTCATAACGGATAATGGTGGAGTTGCTCCACCTTAGAGAAGTGAAGCAAGGGAAAGTAACCATGGCTTTCAGAGAGAAAGAGAGGGACAGAGACAGGGAGAGAGGGACAAAGATAGAGGGACAAAATAGAGAGGGACATAGAGAGGGGGGGGGGGGGGAACAGAGAGAGAGAGGGAGGGGGGTCAGAAAGAAATAGAGAAGGGACAGAGATAGAGGGGGGGGGGGGGGGGGGGGGGGGGGGGGATCACAGAGAAGAGGGGGGGGGGGACAACAGAGGGGGACAGAGAAAGAGGGAGAAGATTGAGCAAGTCAGAGAGAGGGGGAGGGGAGGATGTTAATGGTATCAAATAAAATCAAATTCTTTTACTTCCAAGATACTGACTAAGCACTCGTGTGCCTTTTTACATCCAGTTCCCGCCCTAATCAGGGATACCATCAAGATAGAAAACAACAAACAACCAAATAAAGCAAACTAAAAGCAACAACAATAATAATGCACAATGACAAACAAAACAAAAGAAAACTATAATGGAAGGTGGCAGGATGGTTAAGACGTTTGCCTGCCAACAAGTAAATCGTGAGGTTCTGGGTTCGATTCTCAGCCTCGCCCTTTCTTCCCAGTTTGACAAAAAAATCGAACTGAATGTCCAAGTCCTTCGGATGAGACTATAAACCGAGACCCCGTGTGCGAACGCATGCAGAACATCTTGCGCACACGTTAAATCCTGTTCCGCTGTTCGAAAGAGTAGGCCATTGTGTGCCGGTGGGAACAGATGACAAAATTAAAAAACACGCATACACACACATAAAAAAAAGACATTTGAGCGCTTTGATTTGTTGCTTTACAAGATTCAGCGCTATATAAATTTCATACATTATTATTATTATTATTATTATAACAAAGAACAGAAAAACAGTGACAAAATAATAACAAGGACACACACACACACACCTACACAAACACACACACGCACGCACACGCAAATGAAATGATGATAAAGATAAAATAAGCAAGTGGCAAGCAAGAAATATAACGAGTCAAGAAGCAACTTAACCCATCATCCCACCACCATTTATCAAGAAAAGAAATCGTATATAAATCGGAATATTTTTGTAAAAGAGGAGGAAGAAACTTAACCAGTATCATCATCATCATGGGGAAGACGCAGTACTACCAAGAGCAAACTGCATAAAACATTGTTCCAGATGTGAGACAGACAGACAGAGAGAGAAAGGGAGGGAGAGAGAGAGGTCAGACCGGTGTAAGATCTATTTCTGTACCTGTGTGCCAGTTCTGTCCCTCGCACTTGCTGACCCCCAGCAGGTGTCGGCATCCTCTGGCCTCCTTTGATGTGACGCATCTCACCTGGACAGGTGAAAAATACATGCTCAGTTTCAGTGTACACAAACAAGACCACCGCCATGTCACAGTCACACCACACATACATGAAGCAGTTCACTCATATTAAATACACTGGCTGGGTTAAAAAAAAATTCTGTTTATTGATTTTTTCTGTCCCTCAGCTAGAGCTCCGAAGTTGACCAATGGTGAGATTTTGCGTATGCGAAGGTGGGTTTTTTTCCCCCTCACCATGAAGGTAGCCACATTCCGAGTTCGGGGATGTATGTTAGGTTTACTCATGTTCCCGTAACCCACCGAACACTGACATGAGTCATGGAGTCTTTAACGTGCATAGTTGATCTTCTGCATGAGTGTAATTATACACAAAGGGAATTAAGGTCTGTTCTAGAAGATGACCAGGGAGATGGTCAGATTCCCCACCCTTAACTGACCAGACGCCGCCAAGATTCAAACCCACGACTTCATGGATCCGTGGGATTGAAGTCAGGTGGTTTTAACCACTCAGCTATGGGGGTCTGTAACTTAGTGATGTAAACAAAGTGAAAAAGCTTATAATAAAATGTGGCCGCGCTTTAGAATATGTCGAGGTTGTCTTCAAACCTTTAAAAATCTACTTGCATACCAACATGCTTTCCATATGATATATATTATGTTGAGGTTCTTTTCAGCCATGACAATCTAATGCATAGCAACCTGAGTGTCTTTCTCATTAAAAAAAAAAAAATCCTCTATAGCCAGAATGTGGCAAGGTACTCCATAATAGTCATGCACGCAAACTTCTTGCCTACTGTATACTTTCTGTCTCTCAGAGTTTCCCGAGTGTAATTAGACAAGAAATGCACATCCTGGATGCTCCCAGTATGTCAAGCTGAGGAACGTCCAAAACAATCAACACCACCACCGCCAGTGCATGAGAGATTGAAAAGGAAACTCTGACACGGACTCGCAGACAGATAGACACACACACATACACATTATCCTTTATTATGGAAGTAAAATAGCAGATATACAATAGATAAAATGAAAACACACACACACAACACACACACACACACAATAACACACACATATACCACAACACGCACACACACACACACACACACACACACACCACAATACACACACATATACCACAACACGCACACACACACACACACACACACACACACACCACAATACACACACATATACCACACCACGCACACACACACACACACACACACACACACGCCACAATACACACGCATATACCACAACACGCACACACACACCACAACACACATACACAACACACACAACACAACACACACACAACACACACACACAACACACACACCCCACCCCCCCCCCCCCCCCCCCCCCCCACACACCCAGAACACACACACATCCCCCACACACACAATCCCCCCCCCCCCCCACACACACACACGCTATGGCCGAGGAGGATAAACCAAACTGAGTGGCAAGGGAACACTGGGACAGTATGAGCCGGCATATACAGAGCACAGTAGTCACGATTATTCAGCACAACTCCTCAGTCAAGGGTCCCCGGGTCCAGTGCTGAAATGAACGCGCCTATTCCTTTTCTTAAGTCCAAGTGTGGTTTGTTCCTACTATGAATGAATGAATGAATAAATGAATCTTTATTTTTCGAGGGCAACAGAATAAGCATGCGCGTACTTTTTTTTCCCATCCGGCCCTTGCCCTGATTAGGGACTATCAACAAAACAAAAGGTAAAACATTTTACTACAACAACGACAACATGATTTTTAAGAGAGAGAGAGAGAGAGAGAGAGAGGAGAGAGAGAGAGAGAGAGAGAGAGATATATATATATATATTTGTTTATTTATTTATTTATTTATTTAACAATACATAATCCCAAACTTTCTTGAGCATTAATTTCGAGAGAGACATAGATTTTTTTTGTTTGTTGAGAAAATAGTTATACGTTAATAAACATATAATTCTCAAATAATCAAACATTAACATGAAAACTGATACAATGATTATAATTAGGTCATATGGATAAAGTAAAATAGAGGGGAGACAGCAAGAAGCAAGAGAGAGAGAGAGAGAGAGAGAGAGAGAGAGAGAGAGAGAGAGAGAGAGAACTCAGAACTCAGAAATTTCATGTATCTCAGCCTTAGGCCATAATACATGGTTGGCGTAGAAAGGAATTGAAAATGCCACAGAGTGGGCAAAAACCGGATAACATACACAATACCAAGCTCACTTTCAGTGAAAGAAGTAATGAAGACAATGCTGCGAGAGAGAGAGAGAGAGGGAGAGAGAGAGAGAGAGAGAGAGAGAGAGAGAGAGAGAAGAGAGAGAGAGAGAGAGAGACAGAGAGAGAGAGGGCATTACTATAACTAGCCTAGCACCAGCTGGCCCTAGCTGTTCTGTAATGGGATGGAATGGATAGCGGGTGACAGTAGCTGACAGTGGGGGAATCTGACAACTAACTAGCTAGCTGTTGTTTATTTATTTTATTTTATTCTATTCTTTTATATCTAGGATGATGGAATAAGCACGTATGTGCTTTTTTTTAAAATCCAGTCCCCGTGTGTATGCGGTTTCGTAAATTCTGTCATCTGTTCCCATCGGCACACATGGCCTACTCTTACGAAGAGCGGAACAGGATTTAACGTGTGCGCAAGATCTTCCGCGTGCGTTCGCACACGAGGCCTCGGTTTATAGTCTCATCCGAAAGACTTTTGGGGAGAGTGGAGTCTGCTCTGATGTTAACTCCAGGGGAAAATACCCCCGTGTGTGTGTGTGTGTGTGTGTGTGTGTGTGTGTGTGTGTGTGTGTGTGTGTGTGTGTGTGTGTGTGTGTGTGTGTTTCGATAGATAAAACAGTTTGTCAGTACCCCAAAGACAACTCCTTCTAGCGAGAGGAGATAAGTCAAGTCAAGTCTAATCAAGTCACTGCACTAGCAAACTCCTCAGACTAGCTAGTTTGAAATTAAACCAGTGTACATTTCTTAAATCATTTAATAATAATAATAATGTATGGAATTTATATAGCGCTGAATCTTGTAAAGCAACAAATCAAAGCGCTCAGTTTTTTATTTTATTTTATACCACTTTAAGTCACGAGATTTCTCCGCGTGAAATTCGGGCTGCTCTACCCAGGGAGGGCGCGTCGCCACAAGAACAGCGCCACTTTTTTTTTTTTTTTGGTCTGCAACTGTATTTGTTTCCCTATCAGAGTGGCTTTTTTCTAAGAATTTTGCCAGGGACAACTCTCTTGTTGCCGTGGGTTCTTTTACGTGCGCTGAAAATGTTGTAACACACGGGACCTCGGTTTATCGTCTCATCCGAAAGACTAGCGCCCAGACCACCACTCATGGTCTAATGGATGGGGAAAAATTTCGGGCCCAAACGGGGTACGAACCACGCACACACCCGACCCGGACTTTTCGCATTCTAGACAGGCGCGTTACCTCTAGACCACCGATCCACCAATCATTTGTACCGCATGAACTCAAACTGTTGCTTGCTTTGATGTGTGTGGTATGAGAACCAGTGCAAACAGTTTAACATGGGCACAGACCACAATTACACAATGCCTAAGCGTGTACGAGGACACACACACACACACACACACACACACACACAACACACACACACACACCAAGCACACAACACAACAAGCACGCACACACAAGCCCACGACGCACACACACACAACACGCACACACACACACACACACACACAAACACACACACACACACACACACAACACACACACACACATTGAGAGAATACATGCATGCAATTATTCGGGCATATTTGCATGCTGGTTTTTGCATATATATCGAGGATGATTAAATGTTTGCATGAATGTTAACTACGCACATGAATCCAGTACTACAGGAATATGTATATACGTGTTTGCATGCATGCAAGTGTTCACACACACACACACACACACACACACACACACACACACACACACACACAGAGGGACAAAGACATAACGGTACAGAGAAACAGAGATACAGAAACGGTGTTCAAAAGAGAAACATACATACAAGACAGACAGACAGACAGACAGAGAAACAGACAGGCAGGCAGGCAGACAGACAGAGAAACAGACAGGCAGGCAGACAGACAGACAGACAGAGAAACAGACAGGCAGGCAGACAGACAGAGAAACGACAGGCAGGCAGACAGACAGCTATATAGACAAGACAATGACAATCACTGATAGCCGATGCCCGTATTTACCAGAAAATAAACAAAATGAAGGAAGGAAAAAACACATATCACAATACGCATAATAGCGAAATATCGAATTCCAGGGAAAAGACGCATAAGATAAAAACACAGTACAATTTCTACCCCCCAACCTCATCCCAACAACAATACACACACTAATGTAGTTAGATATTATTGATCAAGCTGTTTTTGTTCCTAGATAGATGGCTTGATGAAAACAAGCAAATGCATTGCTTATTCAACGTGCCATCTGGAAATAAAAACATTGTGATTCGACTTAAACTTCACACAACACACACACACACACACACACACACACACACACACACACACACACACACAGCATCACACCACAGATCTCCACTCGTTCTCTCTCTCTCTCTCTCTCTCTCTCTCTCTCTCTCTCTCTCTCTCACACACACACACACACACAACACACCACACCCAACGCATCTCTCACCGTCTCTCTCTCTCTCTCTCTCTCTCTCTTCTCTCTCTCTCTCTCTCACAGACACACACACACACTCACACACACGCATCTACCAACCGTCTCTCTCTCTCTCTCTCTCTCTCTCTCTCTCT
Organism: Rapana venosa; assembly: GCA_028751875.1. NCBI lineage: Eukaryota > Metazoa > Mollusca > Gastropoda > Neogastropoda > Muricidae > Rapana > Rapana venosa. The sequence goes on from CM054138.1 coordinate 67,913,471, forward strand.
CTCTCTCTCACACCACACCACACACATATATATCCCTCTTCTCCCCCTCCCTCACACACTCACACATCCCCCCCCCACACGCATCCACTAACCACCAACCCCCACCACCCCCCAATCACACATACATACACACAACCAGCCAACCAACCAGCCAGCCAGCTACCCAGCCAGACTAGAGAAGAACACGTCAGAAACAATTCCCAAGTGCTTGTTTTGTGCAGTGCAGTGCAGTGTAGTGTAAGTGCAGTGTAGTGCAGTGTAGTGCAGTGCAGTGCAATGCAGTGCAGTGTAGTGTAGTGCAGGGCAGTGTACTGCAGTGTAGTGTAGTGTAATGCAATGTAGTGTAGTGTAGTGGAATGTAGTGTAGTGCAGTGCAATGTAGTGTAGTGTAGTGAGGTGTAGTGCAGTGTAATGTAGTGCAGTGTAGTGAAGTGTAGTGTAGTGTAGTGTAGTGCAGTGCAGTGTAGTGCAGTGCAGTGCAGTGTAGTGCAGTGCAGTGCAGTGCAGTGAAGTGTAGTGAAGTGTAGTGCGGTGTAGTGCAGTGTAGTGTAGTGTAGTGCTGTGTAGTGTAGTTCAGTGTAGTGTAGTGCGGTGTAGTGTAGTGCAAGTGTAGGATGTATGTAGTGTAGTTTAGTGTAGTGCAGTGTCGTGTAGTGTAGTGCAGTGCAATGTAGTGCAGTGCAGTGTAGTGTAGTGTAGTTGGTAGTGTAGTGTAGTGTAGTGCAGTGTAGGTAGAGCAGTGCAGGGCAGTGCAGGTTAGTGTAGCGTAGTGTAGTGTAGTGTAGTGCAGTGTAGTGCAGTGCAGTGCAGTGCAGTGTAGTGGCAGTGTAGTGCAGTGCAGTGCAGGTATGATGTAGTCGTAGTGATTGAATGGCTGTGTTAGTGAATGAGTGCAGTGCAGTGCAGTGTAGTGTAGTGTAGGAGTGTAGTGCATGTATCAGTGCAGTGATAGTGCAGTGTAGTGCATGCAGTGTAGTGCAGTGTAGTGTAGTGAGTGCAGTGTAGTGCAGTGTAGTGTAGTGCAGTGTAGTGTATGCAGTGCATGTAGTGTAGTGTATGTGTAGTGCAGTGTAAGTGCAGTGTAGTGTAGTGTAGTGTAGTGTAGTGTAGTGCAGTGTAGTGTAGTGGCAGTGTAGTGCAGTGAGTGCAGTGAAGTGTAGTGTAGTGCAGTGTCAGTGTGAAGTGTAGTGTAGTGCAGTGTCAGTGCAGTGAGTGAGTGCAGTGAGTGCAGTGAGTGTAGTTAGTGTAGTGAGTGCGTGTAGTGCAGTGAGTGCAGTGAGTGTAGGTAGTGTAGTTAGTGTAGTGATAGTGTATGCAGTGAGTGCAGTGCAGTGCAGTGTAGTGCAGTGTAGTGCAGTGCAGTGAGTGTAGTGAGTTAGTGTAGTGTAGTGCTGAGTGCAGTAGTATAGTGAGTGCAAGTGTAGTGATTAGTGCAGTGTTGTAGTGTAGTGCAGTGCAGTGAGTGAGTGTAGTGTAGTGTGTAGTGTTTGTTCAGTGTAGTGCAGTGCAGTGAGTGTAGTGTAGTGTAGTGTAGTGTAGTGCTTGCAGTGCGTAGTGTAGTGTAGTGTGTGAGTGTAGTGTAGTGTGTGAGTGCAGTTAGTGCAGTGCAGTGCAGTGCGTGAGTGAGTGTAGTAGTGTGTAGTGAGGAGTGTAGTGCAGTGCAGTGCAGTGAGTGTGTCAGTGTAGTGCATAGTAGTGTAGTGTAGTGTAGTGAGTGAGTGTAGTGCAGTGTAGTGTAGTGAGTTGTGTGAGTGTAGTGAGTGTAGTGTAGTGTAGTGTAGTGAGTGTAGTGCAGTGTAGTGTAGTGAGTGTAGTGTGTAGTGAGTGAGTGTAGGGTGCGTAGTGTGTGTAGTGTAGTGTAGTGAGTGCAGTGAGTGTAGTGCAGTAGTGATGTAGTGTAGTTAGTGCGTGCAGTGAGTGCAGTGAGTGTAGTGTAGTGTAGTGTAGGTAGTTAGTGAGTGCAGTGCAGTGTAGTGTAGTGTAGTGTAGTGCAGTGCAGTGTAGTGTAGTGTAGTGTAGTGTAGTTTGGCATGTGCAGTGCAGTGTAGTGTAGTGCAGTGTAGTGTAGTGTAGTGTAGTGCAGTGCAGTGTAGTGCAGTGTAGTGCAGTGAGTGTAGTGTAGTACAGTGTAGTACAGTGTAGTGCAGTGTAGTGTAGTGCAGTGTAGTTGTCAGGTTGCAGTGTAGTGTAGTGTAGTGTAGTGTAGTGTAGTATAGTGCAGTACAGTGCAGTGTAGTGTAGTGTAGGTTAGTGCAGTGCAGTGCAGTGTAGTGTAGGTGTAGTGTAGTGTAGTGTAGTGTGTAGTGCAGTGCAGTGCAGTGTAGGGCAGTGTAGTGCAGTGTAGTGCAGTGTAGTGCAGTGTAGTACAGTGTAGTGCAGTGTAGTGTAGTGCAGTGTAGTGTAGTGTAGTGTAGTGTAATGCAGTGCAGTGTAGTGTAGTGTAGTGTAGTGTAGTGTAGTGTAGTGTAGTGTAGTGTAGTGTAGTGTAGCGTAGTGTGTACCTGATGACCCTAGCAGGTTTTGGCAAGGCTATCTAGTCTTTGATGTGGGAATAGGTTGTCGACCTAGGAAAGAAAAACAGATAGTGAAACAAAAAACAAATCAAAGCACACACGTACGCGCGCACATACACACACGCGCATACACACATACATAAACGCGCGTGCACACACACATCTACACACGCGCGCGCACAGGAACTCACACACGCACGCATGCACACATGCACGCTCGCGCAATCACACAAATACACACACAATACATCAACGCGCGCAAGCACACACACATCCACAGCGACCTACACACACACACACACACACACACACACACACACCACACACACACACGCACACACACACAACCGAAAGAAAAAGATATATGCTGATTACTCTTTCAGTAACTTTGCGGGGTGGCGTCATTCAATATGTACACTACTAGGGTGTATCTTACTGTTTATCTCTCTGTCTGTCTGTCTGTCTGCCTGCCTGTCTGTCTGTCTGTGTCTGTCTGTCTGTCTGTCTCTCTCTCTCTCTCTCTCCTCTTCCTCTCTCTCTCTCTCTCTCTCTTCTCTCTCTCTCTCTCTCTCTCTTCTTCTTCTTCTTCTTCTTCTTCTTCTTCTTCTTCTTCCTCTTCTTCTTCTTTCTTTTTTTTCTTGGTTAATTTTTGAATGTGTGTTATATAATAAAAACGGGGGGAAAAAAGGACAAGCAGTAGAAGAAAGAAAGGGCAGAAAATTATTTCTTTTATTTAACGTCTGTTCACTCAAGGTGATATTAGACCAAAGAAAAAGTGTAACAATATATAGAGAACGTGTGTGTGTGTGTGTGTGTGTGTGTGTGTGTGTGTGTGTGTGTGTGTGTGTGTTGTGTGTGTGTGTGTGTGTGTGTGTGTGTGTGAGTGTGTGTGCATGCATGCGTGCGTGCGTGCGTGCGTCTCTCTCTCTCTCTCTCTCCTCTCTCTCTCTCTCTCTCTCTCTCTCTCTCTCTCTCTCTCTCTCTCTCTCTCTCTCTCTTTTCTCTCTCTTTCTCTGTCTTTATAGCGTGTGAATGTGAGTGTGCGTACGGCCGGATACCTTCGAATGTGGTGATGGATAGGTGTAATGGGACTTGGATATTTTGGCTGTTAACCAAATTCCACATTTCAAATTCTTTATTTGTTGTCATCCCTTTGGGGATATGGAGGATTTTACATGATATCAATGTACAAAATCACAACTTAACATCATACATGCACCAAATAACTGGATAATTTAAAACATTACTATAGTTGTAACAGTAATTGTCTGTAAACAGTAATTGTCTGTTTACACATATCAAACTCTTGGAACACAAAGTTTACATGCCATTTCTGATAATACTAATCATTTTAACAACATTAAGCAGAGTCTTCTTATTTTGATGAAGAAAAGAGTTTGTTTATACTTTAAACAGTGTTTGGATGTTTAGCGTAATATTTTGGTAAACAATTTGTTTTTACGAGTTTCGTTAAACATTGGACAAATAAAACGAAAATGGAAAGATTTAACAGCTAAACGAATGGATGGACGGAGGGACGGTGAGACAGGTGGATGAATAGATGAGGAAGCAGCGACACGTTACGTCTGTATGCATATGTTTACATAATTATCAGTTTGAAGCACGACTATACACCGGTACTTAATGAATTCATGAGGATTGTTTGTTTGGTAGTCTCACTGTTTTTCTTTGATTATCCTTTAATAAAATGCTTGGGTATTTGGGATATGACTGTATGAAAGTTTTCTACCAACAAATTCTTTTCTTTTTTTTGCTCGATTAATATTTTTAGTTTTTGTTTGTTCATTTCAAAAAAAAGTTTTTCGGGTAAATTCAGATACCTATGTAAGGTTTCGGGGTGGGCTTTTTGTTTGTTTGTTGTTGTTTTTAAAAAAAAATTATATACAATATGGAGATTTTCAAGATGCATACGTAAGCTTTATAACTTCTTCATCAATGTTTAGTTTTGTTTGTCTGCTTGTTTGCTTGCTCATCTGTTTTTAATACAATATCAATATTTTAAAGATGCGCATGTAAGCGTTGTACCTACATCATCGATGTTTTGTTTGTTTGTTTGTTTGTCTATTTTCTTGCTGGTTGGTTTGTTTGTTAACTGCGTTTTCAATACAACACCTGTGTCTACGTCAAGTGCAGTTAAGTCTCCAACCGCCTTCCCCCCTTCACATCCTCCTCACCCACACCAGCCCCCACTTCATGCTACACCCTTCCTTACTTCACCCTCCTCTTTCTTTCGACCCTCCTCCTGCCACCCCCCTCCCTCCCCCTCACCCCCCCAACCACCCCACTCCCCCACGCCCACCACCACCACCACCGCCGCTATCGCCTTTCCCCTTCCACAAGTATATTCCCAGCACCAGGCCCTGTACCATGGCTTGACAAGGGAATCGCAGAACGCCTGATTAATCGATATCAAATCAAGCCAGCCACAGGTGTTCTGCGGAAATCTCTAACACCCTGGGGGGTGTGCGGGTGGGTCACACTAAAAGCACATCATGCATAAGCTTCCATTACAAACAAAAAAACCCTTTAAAAAAAACAACCAACACCACAAACCCACAACAGCAAAATAAGATGGTCTCGGGTTGAAAGGCGGGTTATAGACATCATTTAAGAAAAAGAACAAAACCTTGCTTGTCAGCGAAATATCAGTGGAAAGTCTTTACAAGCAAAACCCCCCCCCAAAAAAAACACTTAGAAAAGTGTGTTCAAAGAAGTAAAGAAATAATAAGTAAGGAAATGAGTACGACAAAACCAGGAAGAAAGGAAGGAAGGAAAGAGAAAAGGAAGGAAGGAAGAAAGGAAGGAGAAAAGGATGGAAGGAAGGAAGGAAGGAGAAAAGGATGGAAGGAAGGAAGGAAGGAGAAAAGGATGGAAGGAAGGAAGGAAGGAGAAAAGGATGGAAGGAAGGAAGGGAGGAAGGAAGGAAGGAGAGAAAGGAAGGTAGGAAGGAAAGAAGAAGGTTAGTAACAAAGGAAGAAAGTGAGTAAATACATGAATGCGCAACAATGGAACGAATGGGCGAATGAATGAATGAATGAATGAATGAATGAATGAATGAATGAATGAATAAATGAATGATATTTTGGCTAAACAGAACTATGTCTACATAGCTGAGTGTGTTAATATAGGCTTGGACACACACGCCCGAGTGTGTACACACACACACTAACACATACATACATACATACACACACACTAACACATACATACATACATACATACATACATGCATGCATGCATACATACATACATACATTCATATATACATACGTAAGTACGACGTACGTACGTAGTGTGTGTGTGTGCGTGCGTGCGTGCGTGCGTGCGTGCGTGCGCGCGCGCGCGCGTGTGTGCGTGTGTGTAAGCTGTTGTGATTGAAAAGTAGATTACAACACAATACAATAGAATGCAGTAAACATAAAGCAATGCAATGCAATACAATACAAAACGATAGAATACAGTACAACCTAATACAATGCAATATAGTGCAGCAGTCTATATTGCATCGTGTATACTTTTGTCATTGCTGTAAGGTTGACAAGGCTACCTCAGTCAGCTGTGTCACAAGTCTGATTTGTCATAGGTATGCTATGCCACAGGTCAGCTATGTCACAAGTCTGATTTGTCATAGGTATGCCATGCCACAGGTCAACTATGTCACAGGTCTGCTCTGTCACAGGTATGCTATGTCACAGGTCAACTATGTCACAGGTATGCTATGTCATAGTATGCTATGTCACAGGTCAGCTATGTCACAGGTCTGCTCTGTCACAGGTATGCTATGTCACAGGTCAACTATGTCACAGGTATGCTATGTCATAGTATGCTATGTCACAGGTCAGCTATGTCACAGGTCTGCTATGCCACAGGTCAACTATGTCACAGGTCTGCTATGCCACAGGTCAACTATGCCACAGGTCTGCTATGCCAGAGGTCAGCTATGTCTAGGTCTGCTATGCCAGAGGTCAGCCATGTCACAAGTCTCCTTTGCCACAGGGCAACTATGTCACAGGTCTGTTATGTCATAGGTATGACATGCCACAGGTCAACTATCCAGTAGGTTTGCCATGGCACAGGTCTGCTATGTCACAGGTCAGCTATGCCACAGGTCAACTATGTAACACGTCTGTTATACCACAGGTCAACTATGTAACAGGTCTGCTATGCCAGAGGTCAGCTATGTCACAGGCTTTCTATGTCACAGGTCTGCTATTTCACAAGTCAACTATGTCACAGGTGTGCTATGCCACAGATCTGCTACGTCACAGGTGTGCTATGCCACAGGTGTGCTATAGCACAGTCTGCTATGCTCCAGTCTGCCATTCAGCACGTCTCCTATTCCATAGGTCGGTCTCCCATGCCCCAGGTTCACTTTGTCTGTGGTATGCTATAGATCACAGATCCTCTACGCTACAGATCTTTTATACCACAAGTATGCCACTCAACAGGTCCACTATGCCGCCAAACTCTGTCCTGACACATTCTCATCAAGCCACATGTCTCTACTCAAAGACACCTGGCACATAATATATGCATATTATGTGCTTTATCTTGTGCACCTTATGGCCGAGTAAATGACGACTGCATATAATCGCACCAGTAGTTTTAATGGGGACGAGATAGCTCAGTGGTCAGAGCGCTCGCTTTCCCACAGCCAATATTAAGCAGTGTCGAGCGAGGTTGCCAGTTGGATTGGTGACCCTTAGTGCGCTTTGGCTTCAGTACAGTCCCCCAGTTCACCCAACTGTAAATGGATGATATCTGCCCTCTTTAGGGTCAGGGAAGGTAAAGCAGTGAGGGAAAGGAGATGGGCGCTACCCTCAATATGCTGGCCCCTAGAGAAGCTGAGGGTTCTGATGCCTCGCTTCCTCACGACCACATAGGTTATGGGACACCTTTACCTTTTTACCTTACAGTCTTAATGCAATTAATGGCTTATTCATGATGTGGGCGAGTGCAGTTCCTTTTTCTTCGTTTGTATATAGTTACAACACTACCCACCTCTCCCTAAACCTCCTCCTTCTTTCTAAACACCTCCGCCCCTACCCCCACCCCAACTCCTCACCTTTAATTGTTCCCTATTCTCACCCGATACTCGAATCCCCGACACGATTTCCAGAAGAAATCACTCAACGCCTGATTAATTGATGATATCAAGACGATCCAGTGACGGATATGAAACTTTAGGAGTCCGTGGGGGGTGGTTGAGACTTGAAACCATCACGCCTAGACTTCTGTTTGTGTTCAGTTTAGGTGTTGTTTTGTGTGCAATTGTGTGTAGGTTGGTCTGAAACATGGGAAATGTTTATTTAAAAAACCCAAGGTTTGTTTTCTACGTGTTTTTTGCTGTTTGTATTTTTGGGGGGGGTTTTTGCTAAGGAAAAGGAAAACAAATACTCATGCAGACAGGAAAAGAAAAACAAAAGTAATGGGTGGCGCCGCTCTTGTGGCGACTAGCTTCCCAAGGGAAAGCAGTCCAGATTTCACGTAGAAAACTGTGCTGTGGCAGAATGTTGTTGAATCGAGTGCGTGTTCCATTTCTCTCTCTCTCTCTTTTCATCCTCATCTCTCATCTCTCTCTTCTCTCTCCTCCTCTCTCTCTCTCTCTCTCTCTCTGTTTATTCAATATCTCCTTTTGCTTGCGTTAACAACCCATGTGTATCTTACTTACAAAGGGGTTAGGTGTTCATTTTTATGACTTTTTAAGTTGGCTTTTTGGTTCTTGTCGTGTTTTTGTTGTTGTTTTTCTTTTTAATTTTTCTTTTTGTTTGTTTTTAAAAAATGTTTGTTTTGTTAAATTGTTTTCTTTCCTTCGTTTGTACTGTATGAGTGCATGGGCATTGGATTTATTATTAAGATGTATCCCTACGGGCGGGAACTGGATGTAAAAAAGCAAATAAGTGCTTGTTCATTATCCTTGAAAAAAAGAATTTGGCATTGTGATTGTCTCTCTCTCTTTCTTTCTTTCTTTCTTCTTTCTTTCGTTCTTGTTCTTTCTTCTTCTTTCTTGTTTTTTCTGTTCTTGTTCTTCTTTTTTGTTTCTTTTGTTTTTGTTTTCTGTTCTTTTTGTTCTTTTCTTGTTCTTCTTGTTCTTCTTCTGTCTTTCCTTTTTTTCTTCTTCTTTCCCTTTTTCTTCTTTCTTTTTTCTTCTTCTTTTTTTCTCTTTCTTTCTTCTTTTTCTCCTTCTTTCTTTCTTTCTTTTCTTCTTCTCTTTTTTGTTTTTTCCTTCTTCTTCTTTAAAAATATAATAATATAATAATAATAATAATAATAATAATAAAATAAATAATGTAGGGAACTTATAAAAGCGCTGAGTCTTGTAAAGCAACAAAGCCAAAAACGTTCAGCGGGGTGTGGGGCGTGCGTGCGTGGGGTGCGGGGGGGCCCCGGGGGCTTTTTTGGGGGGGTTTAAAAAACAGGACAAATATAAACAACAATGTGGAAACATGAAAAAACAATAATGAAACTAAATAAATTTTCAAGTGGACTATGTAATAAACATTGGCAATGAAAAAGCTGCTTTTGAATTTTCAAGTACTTTTTTCCAGAGACTTTTTCAGAAAATGTAGGAAAAAAAGGTTTTAAAATAGGGCACCAATATGATATGAGTATTGGAAATATGACCCCCAAAAGAATGAATGTTTACAAAACTTTGTAAGGAATGCATTTAAGTTCTTCTAAAATATAAAAAACCCCCCTTCTCACGGAATAAAACGCGAATCTATTTAAAAGGGGGCCATATAACAAAAATTTTGGGGCATGGTCAGAAAATTTTTAAAATATCGTTCCTTAAAATTGTCAATTTCTTTAAATTTCCCCATGAATTTGTTCAATTTTTGGTACCCCTCCTGTAAAATAAGGGAACGCCAGTTCTACGATTCCATACATGTTTTGCCCCCTTTTTTGAAGCCTGTCACCCATCATTTGAAAAAATTCCAACATAAGAAGGCCCCAAAAAAAAGAAACAGGAATCCCTTTTAAAATTAGGGGGTGTATGACAATTAAATTTCAAAAAATTTTTTCCGGAGACCTTAAAAGTTTAAAAGATTTTATGCATACAATACTGCTGGGTTAACACAAAAAAATTAAAAAAGAAAATGGAAAACAAAAATAAGTTAAGAGCCAAAGAACTGCAAAAGTTCAGCGAAAATATTGAACATTTTACCAAGATAAAAAATTTTTTCTAAATTTTAAGTGCGGTAGACAAATGCAGAGCCTGTGTCATGTTTTTTCTAAAACAGATCCTCGTATAAATTTTAAGCAGTCAGAAACTTATTTTCAATATGCGACTGAACATCTCAACCATGATGTTTTGTTTTTCATTTTTTTTTTCTTTAAAAATTTCTATTCAAAACAGGCTTTATCCATTTTCCCATGAAGGACAGGGGAAAGCTTTTTTGTGTTTTTCTAAGTCAAATTGTTTAATTTTTAGTTTTTTGTAAAGATTGATACAAAGTGCCAAGGCATTAAACATGAAATTTTTTCCCTTTTTTTGGGAAAAATTCCTTTTTTGCTTAAATTTTTTTAAATTCACTTAAAACAGACAAAATTTTCGTCATTCTGCTCCGAAAAAAAATTTTTGGCGAAAGAAAGTTGTGGGTACAGTGGGGGAAGTTCCCCCAAATTTTCCTTATAAGTTCCCTATGGGGGGATGCGGGAATGGTCCCCCAAGTGCAAGTTTGAAACGCCTTACAATCTATTTTTTGGATTTTTTTAAAGTAAAAAAAATAGGACACTAAAAAAGATTTTGTCCATAAGAGTTGGAACGTACAAGTGACTTAGAAAGCTTTTAAGATGAAGTATTTGTCCCCAGGACTTCTGCTAACCATTTTAAGAAAATTGAGGCATTTCCTTCTTTTGTTAAAATACCAATATGAGCATTCCAATTTAAATTTTTGTTGAATTAAATGCCAAAAATTTTACCATATTTTTTACTGAATTGGCTCCCCTCCAATCGCAACTGGGGCAGTGTACTGGATCACTACCTTATTAAAAAGCATAATGTCGTTTTTTTTCTGAATAATGTCGGCCATTTCAAATATATTTTTGGGTAAATTACTAGCTCTTTTTGATATCTTTTCGGTAAGTTTTTCTCCCTTTTTTGTGCACGTTTTCTTTAGTGACTTTCATCCAATACATAATCATCACATATTGTACCAGGAAAACGTCTTTAGACAGTTTTGTGGGAAAATCATTAGAAATATATTAAACGAAAAGGGGTAAAAATAACCCTGTGGTAAACCCATGCATGACCTAAATTTTGAATATGCATTCCATACTCTCACGCACCTTTTTGGTAATAAAAAGCTTTAAAATATAATAAAAAAAATGCCCAAAAACCAATACCCTTCATTTATCCCAAAATTTGCATGCAAACTGGTCGTGGGCTTTTTTTATAAAAAAAAAAATGTTGCGAGTAGATTTTTTCTTCTCGCAAATTGTTTTTTGACCTGTGTTGTTAGCTTAACTAAGTTGTCGATTGGATTACTTCTTTTAAAGCTTGCTTGATTGACAGGAAACCTTATTTTTGCAAAAACACAACCTTTTTAGAATAAACTTCCCATAAGCTTACCAATTTAAGTCCGTGCATGGGCCTATAATAGTTTTTTCAGTTTTAGGCTTTTCCTTTCTTATGAAGGGGGAAAAATAAAAGATGCTTTTATTCATTGGCATGCAAAACCTTCGGGGCCCAAAACTTTTGGAAAAGTTTTTGCATCAGAAGAATGAAGTTTTTTTGGGTAACTGTTTAATCAACATTGGGAAACATCTAAACCAACAGAAGTTTTTTTAGGAAGGGAAAATAATATATCTTTAACTTCTTGATTGTTATTGGAGCATTGATGTATTCAGTATTAAATTTGAACATGGGTTTTATATTTTTCTTTCTTTTCCTAGGCTTGTCTGTATCTATTGCTTTTAAGTTGGGCCTTTTAATACCAAAGACCTTTAAAATACGCAAAGGCCCACCTTTTGATTTTTTTTGGAATTTATTGTTTTTTAGTTTAAGGACAAATTGGTAAAAAAACACCTTTTCATATATTTTAGAAATTTTTGCCACACTTTTTTTAAAAACCTTTGATTTGATACGTCATCAAACAAAAAGAAGACCAAAATTGTCGTTTCGCCTGGCTATGATCTGTTTTTATAGTTTTTTTTCCTGCTTCTGTTTTTCATGGTTTTCTGGCGTCTTTTTTTTTTTTTTTTTTTTTAACATAAAGTTTGTTGGGCATGCTTCCCCACAAGCAGGGGTCCACCCAAAAATTTCCCGAAAATTTCCTTGATTTAAGGTTTTAAAAGTTGGGATTGATACGTAACAGCTTGAAAAGGGGATTTGTAAAGGTAAAAAAATTCATCATGTTTTTAGTCCAAACGTTTTTTTATTTTTAGGTTGCAAGATACTTTTAAAAAAAGTTTCCAATTAGCTTCTTATATTAACTTGGGAGTTTATCTTTTTCAGTGTTTCAGGGGACGGCATTTCATTAAAATAAAGTTTTCATGTGTGTGTGTGTGTGTGTGTGTGTGTGGTGTTGTGGTGTGTGTGTGTGTGTGTGTGTGTGTGTGGGGTGTGTGGTGTGTGTGTGCGTGCGTGCTTGTGTGTGTGCGTGGTGTGTGGGTGTGTTTTTTAAATTCTTTTATTTCGAGGGTAATGGAATAAGCACACATGTGCTTTTTTTTCATCCTGTCCCCGTGTGTATGCAGTTGTGTAAATTTTGTTATCCGTTCCCACCGGCACACAATGGCTTACTCTTTCGAACGTGTGCGCAAGATGTTATGCGTGCGTTCGCACACGGGACCTCGGTTTAAAGTCTCATCCGAAGGACTTTTGGGGAGTGTAGAGTCTGCAGTGAGTACAGACCGATCTGTAGGGGAGTGAGGCAGGGCTGCGTTTTTTCTCCAGACCTCTTCAATATCTACAGCGAAATGATTCTACGGAACATAGAGCAGCATGAAGGTGTCAAAGTAGGAGGTCACAACATAAGCAATCTAAGATATGCGGATGACACAGTGTAAATTGCTGACTCGGAGGAAAAACTAAAAAATATCCTTACAACAGTCACAATCGAAAGTGAAAACAAAGGACTCCAACTGAATGCAAAGAAAACTGAGTGCATGGGTAATCTCAAAACAATCAGACATGCTGTATTAACATTTTATGCAAAGGGGAAAGAATAAAACAAGTTTTGCACCTTTAAATACTTGGGCTTCAAAATAACTCCAGACGCCAGATTGACACAGAAAAAAGAAGAGAATCGCTTTGTCTAAAGACACATTCCCCAAAGATGAACCCCATCTTTACCAACAAAAATATAAGACTCAGCACCAAAATCAACACCTGAAGCCTACATATGGTCCATCCTTCTGTACGGATGTGAATGCGGGCGCTGACAAAACCTCGACAGAAGACTTAAACAGCAGAAATGTGGTATATCAGAAGAATTAAAGAAATATCATGGACTGAAAAGAAGTCAAACGAAGAAGTAATGGAAATGGCCGGGTACAAAAGATCCCTACTTAAAACCATTTAGAAAAAGACAACTACAATTTTTGGCACATAAACAGAGCTGATGGAATAGAAAAGCAAATATTGTGTGGACAGATTTGTGGTACCAAGACAGAGGAAACAAAGCACAAAAACACAGACAGTCTGAATAGCTACCAACGAGGAAAGAATCCCCCAACAATGAACTCATCAGGAGAACTGACAACAGAAGGGAAAGGAAGGCCCATGATCGCCGATGTCTGCAACAGACCTGGCACATGAAAAGAAAGTCTGCACTGATGTTTAAATCCCGGGGAAAAAAAAATCCCTTTGACGGAATCGAAACCCCTGTGCGTGTTTTGTTTTGTGCGTGTGTGTGTGTGTTTGTGTGTGTGTATGTATGTGTGTGTGTGTGTGTGTGTGTGTGTGTGTGTGTGTGTGTGTTGTGTGTGTGTGTGTGTGTGATGTGGTGTGTGTGTACACATCCGTTCTTAACCACTCGTTAATAGCGTCTGACAGTCACTCTTTATTAGGGCAGTTTGTGATTCACTCTGCTTCTCTTCATCTAACATCGCTCTACCCTCTAGTTATGGTGGGATGTTGCTGGAGGGGGTGGGGGTCAACTAATAAAACATATCAACATAATGTTTATCGTTTCAGTACAAAGTAAAAAGGATTGTCACTTTCAAAGCCTTGGATTCTACAAATTGTTTAATGCCGTACATTGTTGTCCCCGAAAATGATTAAACTATGGCCCCCAAAATAAGCATTTTTGAATTTAAAAGAGAAAAACCAGAACTTTTAACTGAGAACAGATACAAAAATTCTGTTTCCTCAAACCTTTTTGATAACCCAAGTTCTTTAGATATAAACACAGAAAGTCTGTAAATTCAAATATTCTTGACCCTTTCCTTAAAAGGAACAGTGCACAACCTTTGGCTCAATACAAACTACCGCTGCTGTAGACTCCTTCGGTCGCACTGTATGTCACAGAGGTTGAGATGTTTTCTACTACAATTACCATATATTCCCTTGGTATGAAGCATGAAGACAGGTTCCAGATCAGGATGCTGAAGGCTTTCAGCCCCTGCAAGTCAAGGTCAGGAGCCTCGTCCACTATAGCGTGAGTGGTGGTCTGGGTGCTAGTCTTTTGGATGAGACGATTAACCGAGGTCCGTGTGCAACACGTTTTTAAGTGCAGTAAAAAAACAAAAAAACCCGACAAGAATCTGTAGAAAAAAGCCATTCTGACAGGGAGACACATACACATGCAGAGAGGGAAAGCTGGTGGCGCGGCATGTGTGGCCTCGCATTGGTGGCGACGCGCTCTCCCTGGGGAGAGCAGCCCGAATTTCACACAGAAAAATCTGTCGTGACTTAAAATGGAATACGAATACAAATCTATCTAAATTCTGAAGTCACATGTATTAAAACACATGCCATAAGTTAAACAAAAAAGTGAAGGCAAGGGGCTTCTTCATATAAAATGTTATATTTGAAAATGATTAAAGTTGTTATAAGAATTTGATATGGCACTGAGTCCAAGAAATAATGACACAAAACATATCATGTTCTTTTACTCAAGCAGAAATGTTTGTGGTCCATTTCTGCCCAATAGATGCATTAGTATATCAGATAAAGGCTAGCTGAGATGTAAAACAACCAAACAACAAAAAGAGAGGAAAATATTCCAGTTTTGGTTCTCCCACTTGAATAGTCGTGGCGGTGACAGTTCTCATAATTAGATAGTTTTTATGATATAAACAAAGGGTAAAGGCGTTCCCATAATCTATACAGCCGCATGGGAGCGCGGTGTCAGAGACCTCAGCTTCTCTAGGGGCCAGCATATTGAGGGCAGTGTCCATCTCCTCCCCTTCACTGTCTTACTTTCCTTGTCCCTAGAGAGGGCAGGTACCCATTCACAGCTGGGTGAACTGGGTGACTGTACGAAGCCAAGGCGCACGAATAGTCACCCATTCATTAGACAACCACGCTTAACGTTGCTTAACCTTAGCTTGAGGAGAGCGAGTGCTCTGACCACTGAGGTATCCCATCCCCTTACCATCCAGGCTATCCAGAAACTGGGCTTAAAACCACTTTGTCAAAAATCGAAATCAATGAAATTAGACAAGATTCCGGGGAAAGGGGGGGGGGGGGGGGGGGGGGGGGGGGGGGGGGGGGGGGGGGGGGGGGGGGGGGACGAGAGGGGCGGGGGGGGGGGGGGGGGGGGGGGGGGGGGGGGGGGGGGGGGGTTTCAGCACCCCTGCACTCTGGAAATTCTGTGCTAGAATTTTCCTTTTTTCCATCACTCTATTTGTTTTTTGTTTTGTTCTTTTCTTCCTGTCACCTCCTTCTTGTCTATTTTCTGCCTTCTTGGTCCATTCTTCTGCCTCTTTTCCCTCAAGAAACTTAAAAGATAACAATCATCTTATTCCAATGACAGATGTGCTGGGCCTGACATCTCAGGCGCTTAACTGCAGTGCGACACATTTTCGCTCCAATAACAGGCAGCAAGAAGACAGTTCACATGGTTTGGCATCCAAATGGGCAGAACGAAATGAAAATGTGCTAACACAGTCCCATGGTCTTTGTAATCTGAACTGTAATCCAAATGCTACAAGAAAGTTAAGTAGTGTCAGGGTATTTAAAAATTTGGTCCTTTTTCAGATGTCATTGCATATAAATGTTTTCATATCTGGCATCATGCTCTTTGATCAAATAAAAAAGTGTGGAAGAAAAAAGTGTAGATATCCATAAATTTGCTCTTTGTTATGAAAATGAGTTTTTTAAGACTCTCTCTCTCTCTCTCTCTCTCTCTCTCCTCTCTCTCTCTCTCTCTCTCTCTCTCTCTCCCTATCTGTCTGTCTGAATGTCTGTCTCCTCCTGTAATATTTGAGCCACAGACACACAGCTAAGTAGCAACACTGAATGTCCTTTAAATCAAAACAGTGAACAGCTTGGAGAACAATCAATATCCTGAAAACTTCAGTCTTTTGGAACAGCAGTAGATTGTCTGGTGGAAGCTCGGAAGAGGGAATCATTACGCACAAGCTTGAATACACAAACCACGGTTTTGGCACCCACAATAGAGCGAAAACGTTTTTCGAACATGTAAAAGACAATGTTGATACTGCTGTTGAGAATAGCGGAGACATAACAGCCATAGATGACTGAGTCTGATACCAAACATGTGCGGTAATGGATAACTTGCACCAAGCCACATAATGCAAAGGCTACAAAAGTATTGAAACAAATAGAGAACACTATGTAGGCTCCACAAGGTGTTAACTCTCTCTGCTTCGCCTTCTGTTCTGTTTGGGATCTGGGAGAAGCCTTGTAGTTTGTTGGTCCCTCTGTGTCTATGTAGTGTTGTACATGGATTGGGTCAGGGGTAGTCATGCCTTCTGTTGGGGGATTGGAAGCAAATGACAAATGTGAGGACCCCAGGCCAGACTGTTCTCTATGATTCCCTGGTTGGGGCTTAGCAAAAGACACGCCTTTGTTGGCCAGTTTAACTTCTGAGGCCTCAAACACTCGAGTCCCATGCTCAGATTTGAAGCTAGACTGTGGCCGTCTACTCTGGCTAGGGTTTGAGAAAATGGCAGGCGCCATCTTTCTGGAGACACGCCACAGCTTCCACATCACCACTAACATCACCAGATTCTCGGTAATGGCGGGCAGCACAAGTCTCAAAACGATCATCACTATGTCTACAACATAAACTTTGTAATCAGCGGGTTTGAAGTGACGACAAATTTCATCAATTACCTGCAGAATTAAGACAGTGATTACAATCACGGCCAGTGTAGTCTTGATGCGTTGGGCAGAGAGTAAGGTTTCAGCTTCAAAAGGAAAGAAAGCTTTGATGAATCGTACTACAGCCAGCATCAAGGTTATGTAAATCCCAACAGTTCTATGCCCGCAACACACTGCCTGAAAGAACACAATCCACCCACTAGGCAAGGTATCGAGATGAGCAGGATAGAGGAACACAAGGAAAGTCAAATCTGCAAAGGCTAAAGCTTTGAACAAATACACTGTTGCAAAGAATCTTCCTTTTAGGGAAACCAGATCCACAAAGTGAAGACATTGCTTAAAATACCAAACGCCACAAAGGGCATTGTTATGCGGAAGAAACGTTCTCCATGGTCCACTTGTTCAAGTGAACCCACAGGCGTCTCCAAGCTTTCTGCACAAGGCATCTGTGTGGAGCACAGTGTTGCTTGCTCTCGGTTTTACAGACCTTACAGCTTAACCACAGGTTTTGAGCTGGGAGATAAATGTCATCACGACTTTCGTCATAGCAGTTTGTAGTCATCAAAAAGTTATGGAAGGCAAAGGCTGTCAAAATTCATGGATTTAAGATTAGATTCTTTTCACCACTTTTGAGGTATGGAGGATTGCAAAGAATTCAACAGGGGAATAAACCTAACAGCAATACGCCCCAAAATAATCAATACTATCAGGAGGTGAAAAACAAGAGATCTGCATGGAAGGAACAAGAATCGTAACATGATGAAAAAGGAAAAGCTGTAATTTTAACGTCTTTCCACTTTAAGTGATACCAGACGGCCCTAAAATAGGAGACTGAATGAAAGAGATGGATAGATAGATTGATAGTTCTACTCTGTGTGTTGCTGCGAGTGTGTGTGTGTGTGTGTGTGTGTGTGTGTCTAATAAAGAGTAATAACAAGGGAGGGAAAGCTGTCCCATAACCTATGTGGTCGTAGGTGCATGATAGACCTCGCTTCTCTAGGGGGCAGCATATTGAGGGCAGTGCTCATCTCCTCTCCCTTGCCGCTTTACCTTCCCTGACCCTAAAGAGTCAGGTACCCATTTACAGCTGGGTGCACTGTGCTGAAGCCAAGACACGCATACGGTCACCCATCCAAGTGGTAACCACACTGAGGCTGCTTAACTTGGCTTGGAGAAAGATAGTGCTCCGACCACTGAATCATCCCGTCCTTGTGATTACACATGACCAAAGAACAATAAACAGTCAAGATGTTTTTTTTAAAAAAACCCATCAATTTTCTTTAAATATACAACTTCATTTGTTAAAGATAAAATGAAATTTGTAGAAATTCTGGAAAATCGTATGTCCGCACATGGCTACATCAGTCCAGGCTAAAGTTATATCGATTTTTTGGTGTTTGTTGACCTTTTACAAAAAAAAGAAGAGAAACCATTGGAAAATAGATTTTAACGCGGTACAAGATCTAGATCTATATTGATCTGTAGGTTTAGTAGTAGTTTTTAGTAGTTTAGATTACGTAGTTTATAGTAGTTAGATTACGTAGTTTATAGTAGTTTAGATTACGTAGTTTATAGTAGTTTAGATTACGTATTTTATAGAAGTTTAGATTACGTTTGTTTTGGTAGCTGTTGCCCCTAATGGAGGTAGAGGGCGTAGGAGCTGTAAAGATGTCTATGCTTCAGCATCTCAAAAATAAACCTATATCTCCTTACCTATCCCCTGCATGGGGTTTATGCAGAGAGCAAGAGTCATTAACATGGTGGCAGCCTGATAGTGAACCCACCCCCACCACTACATATTTAGAAACACAATGGCAGATATTGTCAGGCCAGTTTCCTTTGCCCCATTGTTAGATTTAGCAGACAATAATTTAGCAGATACTTTTAGCACATGGGGTAGACAGATAGAATTTCATTTACTGGCATAAAGCCTACCCAAACTGCAATCATTTTACTCTGTGCTGGTGTTCAAAGGCAAGAGGTGTATGAACATTTCTTTCATTTCTTTTTCTGATATTGCTGAAGCTGTGCACCTAGATCAAATTAAGTCATAGATTCTGGAACCTGCCCTATGGTGACCCATTTGACACCTTGCTCACAGATCTCAGGTCACCAGCAAGCCTCTGCAATTTTGGTGATGCAAAAGATAGAATGCTTAGAGACAAAATTGTTTTCTCTATAACAGGCAAGATGCAGGAGCTGCTTTTAGAAGGAAAGACTTTAGATCTGCAGGTACATTTCAAATCTGTAGAGCCCATGAAATGACGTCAAAGTAGAAACAGGAAGTATCTGGGACTCACTCACTCACTCAGTCCCATGTCTCAAAGGACGTAGGGGGGACATGAGAGAAGATGCGACAGAGATCTTTTTCCATGCTTCACGATCCTGTGTGGCTAGTAGAAGGTGTTGCAGGGGTTGGGCGGTCAATTCTTTGATGTTGTCAACCCATGATTTCTTTTGGCGGCCTCTTCTTCTCTTGCCTTCAACTGTTCCCTGCAGGATGGTTTTTGCTAAGGTGTTGTGTCTTGTGGTGTGACCAAACCACATCAGTTTTCTCCTCTTTATGGTGGAGAGCAGAGGTTCTTGGGGGCCCACACGCTTTTTGATTTTTTCTTTCACATGGTTGTTGGTCTTGTGTTCTTTGTATGATATTTTGAGGAGTCTTCTGTGGCACTTGTTCTCGAATGCTTGGATTCTCCTCTCTAGCTCTGCTGACAGAGTCCATGATTCACAGCCATATAGGAGGATAGATATCACGAGGGATTTGTAAAGGTGATATTTGGTGCTGAAGATGATGTTGTTGCTTCTGATGATCCTCTCGAGTCTGGCTAGAGCAGATGTTGCTGTTGCAATGCGAGCTTTCACTTCATTGTTTGATGTGCCATCTTTTGTTAGGATGGAGCCTAAGTATTTGAATTGGCTCACCTCTTCCAGTATTTCTCCATTCATCTTTATTTCCGTGCTGTCATTACTTGCGCTGTTGACCATGATCTTTGATTTCTCTTTACTGACCTCCATGCCGTATGCGCTCGCTCGATCTGATAGACTATCTGTGAGGTTTTGCAGTTCTTGTTTGCTGCCGCCCATGAGGTCAATGTCATCTGCAAATCTGAGGTTGCAAAGGGGTCTTCCACCAATGGAGATGGAAGTGTGGTGGTTTTGCAGTGTCTCTGTCATGACGTTTTCGAGGAAGAGGTTGAAAAAGTACAGGTGAGAGAAAGCAGCCCTGACGGACCCCAACCGTGGTCTTGAAGAACTCGCCCATGTTGATTGTTCATGAAAACTGCACTTCTTGCGTTCTCGTACAGTGCCTTGATGACTTCAATGAGGCAGTTGTCAATGTTGAAGTGCCTGGGTACTTGCCAGAGGCCGTCATGCCATACCCTGTCAAAGGCCTTTTTGAAGTCTATGAAATTGTGATACAAGTCTTTTTGGTGTTGGAGATGTTTCTCTATCAGAATTCTGAGATTGAAAATTTGTTCCATTGTGCTGCGTTTTGGTCTAAAGCCGGCTTGTTCTTCTGCCAGGAGTTTATGTGCTTGGTTTTTCAGTCTGTTGAGGACTACCCGCAGTATGATCTTGCTAGGATGGCTTATGAGACTGATGGTTCTGTAGTTCTGGCATTGCTTGAGGTTTCCTTTCTTTGGTAGGGGTATTACAAGAGACTGTGTCCATTCTACTGGCCATTCTTTGGTGTCGTGAATCTTCTGACAAAGTTCTGTGAAATCGCCTTGCTGTTTCATTCCCTCCATTTTTGATGAGTTCAGCTGGAATGTTATCGATTCCAGGGGACTTTCCCTTCTTCAATTGTTTAATAGCTGTATCTACTTCACACCCTAGTATTGGTGGGTCTTTATCTTGGTGTTCAGGGGGTTTGTCAGAAACTATGTTGGTATCTGGGCGTAGTGGGTAGTTATACAATCCCTCACAGTATTCCGTCCAGCGTTGGAGGATGGCATTGCTTTCCGTTAAAAGATTTCCTTCTTTGTCTTCAATAACAGAGGCTTTAGGCTGTGTGGTTTTAGTTAGTGATTTCAGAGTGTCGTAAGCTGTTTTGCTGTTTCCCTTGGCCATTCCAACTTCGATGCTGTGGCATTGCTCTTCTATCCACGCTTCTTTGGCTTCTCTCATCTTTTTCCTCACTTCTCTGTGGCTATTCCTGTATTTGTTGTTGGCTTCTTGACTTGTGAACTTTTGTTTCTTAAACTCTCTTCTTTTGTCGCAGAGGTCAAGAACCTCATTTGTCACCCAGGGTTGTTTCTTTGTTCTGCTTCTTCCTAATGTTTCTTCTGCTGCTGTCAATAGCACTTCTTTGATGTTGTTGGCTAGTGTGTCCACATCATTGTCGATGGCTGTGAGTGCGGCGAACTTTCCTCCAATGTTGGCTTGGAAGATCTCAACCACTGTTGGGTCTTTGAGTTTTTCCAGATCAAATCTTATGCGTGGGATTTTTGGCTGTTGTTTTGCTTTCAGTTTCAGCTTGATGGTGGCAAGTACAAGGTCGTGGTCACTGCCAATGTCAGCTCCTGGGAATGTTCTTGTGTTTGCCTTGTTTATGCTGGATTTGAATCTTTGGGGTGTATGGGGTGCTTAAGGAGATGTGGTACCTTTGTAAACCTGGCAGTAGCATCCCTCGGGATGGACGGGAGCACTGGTCCTCACTTGGCACTCAACTCTCACTTCTTGGTCCGGGTCCTTAACCCACCCACACCCCGGTAACCGCTTCAACTGGCGGGCAAAACGTTGTGAGGGGCTGGTGATTTCTTACTCACCAGTAGGAGTCTTGGAGAGGAGATGGGCGCCACCAAGCTTCCTCAAGCCCACTGCAAGGACATGATGAGACAAACAAAACGGAAAAACATGCCGGATCGGTCGAGGCCCGGATCAGCAACGACCGCGCTACCCACTGCAAGCCTCCAGGGTGGGAGTGACAAACGCGCTACTGGAGCAGAACCAACTCTAAAGCTTCCAAATAAAGGAGTAACCATCGGAACATAGAATGTGAGGACTCTATACCAAACAGGAAGAGTACAGGAACTCACACATGAACTAAAAAGATATAAGTGGGACATCCTAGGGATTGCGGAAGTCAGATGGACTGGCTTCGGAGAAACAACCACGCAAGACGGCCATAAGATATGGTACAGTGGAGAAGAGAAACTACATCAACACGGAGTAGGCTTCATTGTCAGGAAAGAGATTGTGTCAAGCATCATCAGCTGCACACCAGTATCCAGCAGACTCATCTCAATCAGAGTTTCTGCAAAACCCCAGAATCTCACCATCATCCAAGTGTATGCTCCAACATCTGACTACGATGATGACCAGATAGAAGAATTCTATGAACAACTTGAAAACGTCATCTCCAAAACGCCCCAAAAAGATATTCTTATTGTGGAAGGCGACTGGAATGCTAAGGTGGGACCTGATGCCTATGACACCTGGGCAGGAACCACAGGACGCTTTGGACTAGGAGAAACAAACGAAAGAGGACAGCGGCTGCTGGAATTCGCACAGAAGCACAAACTAACTCTGGCAAACACACTCCATCCTCACAAGCCATCCAGAACATCAACTTGGCACTCACCAAATGGTCTGATTTACAATCAAATTGACTACATTCTGTCACCCCAAAGATTCAAATCCAGCATAAACAAGTATCTGGGACACACATGGACAAAGTTGTAAAAAGTGCAGTAGGCCAAAACAGCAAATTCCCCACACAGATCAATACAGATCTACACCTCCATCAAAGCATTGCATCAAAGACAGCAACTTTTGTGGTAGGGAACATGAGGCCCTTAAAACAAAATGTCCTGCATGGGGGGGGGGGGGGGGGGGGGGGGGGGGGGTGACAATGCAGAAAATGAAATGGTAAAAATCACTTCCAAGTCAAAAGTCACAGTTAATAATAATAATAATAATACTAATGTATGGTATTTGTATAGCGCTGAATATTGTAAAGCAAACAAATCCAAGCACTTGTGTTCAAATCATTGCACATATGCAACTTCCATAAAATATTAGAACTAATAACGTATATCAAATTGATGCTCACACACGTGCACATACAAAAAACAAGACAAAAAGACATGAGGAGAAGACATCAGAAAGGAAATAAGTGCGTTTTTGAGATGAGATGGAATGACCTCCCTCTCCCCCTTCGTGAAAAGCCTTCTTACGACAGCTTTAAATCCAGCCTCAAAACATACCTATTTCAAACCTAGGATTTTTCCCTCTTGTTTCATCTCATATATGTCCCTGCCTTTAAAAGCCAAAATTCTATCACCCTGCTGAAATGTACAACCTGTGTGTGTGTGTGTGTGTGTGCGTGCGTGTGTGTGTGTGTGTACATTTGAATTTGTTATAATATTGTTAATTATTGTTGGTTGCTTGTGTGGGAGCAGTTTGAATGGAAGCGCTCTGATTTGTAATTGCAAGATATAGCGCTCTATAAATTCGATATATTATTATTATTATTATCATTATTATTATTATTACAGGTGAAGACAGTTACAGAGATGAGAAAGTGCAGATTTGTGGATACATTTGAAATAGAGGGTATTTATCTTATACCTAACTCTTTGTGAGACAGGTAGCCAGTGAAGAGATGCAAAAGAGGAGTAATGTGTTAGATTTCTTCTTTCTTAGGACTAGTCCAGCTGCAGAGTTGTATACGCCTTTAAGAGAGTAGATGGATGATGCTGGTAGACGAGCAAAAAGAGAATTACTGTAGTCCAAATGTGACAGAATCAGAGATGTGACTAGATTGGATGTTGCATCAGTAGACAGATATTTGCGAATTGCCCTTATGCCGTAACTGATAGTAGCGGGACTGGCAGGTTTGGGGAATGATTTTTTTTTATAGAGTGTGTTGTTGAAAACTACATTAAATACTTCACAAACCTGGACAAAGGAACTGATGTATTGCTGAATTCTATTCAAGATGTTGCGATGGAGGAAAGATTATGTTGCGTCCTTATGAGCATAGCTTCGATTTTATCAGCATTTAGGTGTAACTCGTTCTGAGTCATCCAGTTTTGAATGTCCTTGAAGGCAGTAGGCCATATTTGTCAGGAGGGAAGACAGTTTCTAAGAGTATCACTGCTTTGAAGCTGAGTATCATCTGCATAGACATGATGATCAATATGAAGTGATTTATTATCTATGACAGTGGAGCAGTGTAGAGGGTAAAGAGAACAGGACCCAGAACTGATTCATGTGGGACTCCACATTCCAGTTTGATAGGTTTTGATTGAATCTCGCTGACAATTACTTTCAGAAATCGTCTGTGAAGTATAAAGTAAACCAGGTAAGGGCTGTACCATTAATACCAAACGTATTTTGGAGACGAGAAAGAAGATTCGAATGATCTATTGTGTCAAAGGATGTATATAAGTCAAGAAGAGTGCGAAGGGAGATTTTCCCTGCATCAGAAACGAATAAAAGTGTATTTAAAGTGTAGACTAAAGTGGTTTCATTGCTTTGGTTAGCGTGATTATCAGACTGAAAAGGGGGAAGGAGATTGTTGGATTGAAGGTGGTTGTTGAGCTGTTTTAGAACAACTTTTTCAAGTACTTTAGAGACAAAAGGTAAGTTAGAGACAAGTCTATAATTCTTCAGAATGTTGGGGTTGAGGTCGTTCTTTTTTAATTTTTAGTAGAGGTGGGCCTATTGCGTTTTGAGGGCTGATGGAAACTTTTCTGACAGAAGAGATGAGTTTACTATTTCAGTGACAGTGGGTACAAATTGTGGAATGCACCATGAGAAAAAAGGAGCAGATGGGATCAAGATCACTTGATTTTATTGTCATTTCTTTCAGAATTGTCATGTTTTCTTTTTTACTTATAGGGTGGAAGGAAAAGAGAGGAGTGCCAGTGAACTGGGGATCAGGAAGTGCAGACTGGAAAGGAGTCTGATCCAGTCTGGAGAGGATGTTGTAGACTTTGAGAAGAAGGAAGAGAAGATGGAAGGAAGTTCAGACAAGCTGTGGGTGGTAGGCAAAGGGCTCATTTTAGCAGATCCAAAAAGATTTGAAGTGAGGGGAAAAAGATATTTTATGGATTTAACGCAGAGAACTTGGGAAGAGTAATAGTGTGTCTTTGCTGAATGGACTAAGAGTTTGACTTTGTTTATTTGTTTTCATAAAAGCTGTTTGTTGATTTAAGTTTTTCTTTAATTTCCGCCACTGCCGTTCTAGTTGCCAGCGTTTTTGCTTTGCCATCAAAATGTTATGAGTATACCATGGCGCACAGGGTCTGTCAGGCAGGAGATGGTCAGTTGGAGGTGCATGCTCGTCAAGCAATCATAACCAGAAACATTATTGTCAGAGTCACATACAATTGAATAATCGAAAACTGAAGAGGTGGGTGGGCAGTTGTATTAGGAAGCAGTGTTGTCATGGGAAACAGAAGTGACGTCTGAGGTTTGAGGGGCGACATGAGAGGGAAGCCCATCACTGCAATGCCATACACATGCCCGTGTTCCCCCTCTGAGTTTGCAGCCATAGATTCCTAAGTTTCGGAAGTGCTGTTTTATATCAGGAGCAAGTTTGTTGTGTTTTTGACAAAAGTCACATGAGAGCATTGCTTTTATGTCCGTGACTCTCGCTGCCATTCTAGTGGAAGAAACACTGGACATTGATGATAGGGGTGGTATCAGTTCGTAAAACACAGTTCTGTATATACTGTTCAGGAATCAGATTTGCAAGTGTACAAAGCTACGGTGAGAATGACAGGAGCTTGAGCATCCAAAAAGATCGGATGGTTGACAGCAGTCATGTACATGTTATGCGCGATTTCAGCTAGACAGTGGTGCTTATGTGAACATTATCTGGGAAAGATATGTGAAGAAAAAACAACTGCAACCTACCCAGCAAAAGCTTACAATGTTTAATAGCTCTGTATTGACCCAAGTGGGAGAGGCAGTTTTAGATGTTTACAGCCCACGAGCAATGTCCCATGCCTGTGTGTGCTTCATGGTAGTGGATGACAGTCTGACATGCCTTCTCTTTCGATCCAGAAGCTGGGCTGATAACTGTGAATGAGAGTGCCTTTGTTGGGACAGTCACATCCCCATACTACAGGCAAGATCTGACTTTGGGTAACCTGGGAGAGGCAAAGCTGACAGTGAGACCAGATGCAAAGCCCAGGGTGTTACCTTGTAGACGCATTCCTTTCACTCTTCAGGATGAAGTACATCAGAAGATAGAGGAACTTGTGGAAAGAGGCAAGCTGACACGTGTAGAGGAACAACACCGTGGGTTAGTCATATGGCAGTCATCCGGAAGGAGTCAGGTGGATCATTACGGATCTGCATCCACCTGCAGCCTTTGAACAAGGCACTGTGTGGGAACATTTCAGATTGCCCACTCTGGATGACATGTTCCGGTATTCCACAATGCCAAGATGTTTACAAAGCTCATGTCAAAGAAGCTTTCTGGCATGTCTGCCTGAATAAGGAGTCTAGCATGATGACTACTATGATTACACCTTTTGGGCGATAAAGATGATGGAGACTTCCTTTTGGTCTGTCAGTTAGCAGTGACATTTTTCAGCAAAGACACACTGATGCACTGGCTAACCTCAAAAGCATGGTGAGTGTTGTAGATGACATCATTGTTGTTGGCCATGGACAAAGACAAAGTATGAGAGAGAGACCACATGGACAATCTGACGAAACTTCAAGAGCGTTGCAGGGAGAAAAACATCAAGCTGAATCCTTCGGATGAGACTATAAACCGAGGCCCCGTGTGCGAACGCATGCATAACATCTTGCGCATACGTTAAATCCTGTTCCGCTGTTCGAAAGAGTAGGCCATTGTGTGCCAGTGGGAACAGATGACAATTTTTTTTTAAAACACAAAAAACCGCATACACACGCATTAAAAAAAAGTCACCTGAACGCTTTCATTTGTTGCTTTACAAGATTCAGCACTATATAAATTCAATACATTATTATTATTGTTATTAATGAGAGGAAAGCAGCATTGAAGCAGGAAGACGTTATTTTCATGGATCACAAGATCTCAGCAGAAGGCGTGAAGCCAGATGATGCAAAGATAACAGCAATCCTGAACATGCCACCCCCAACTGATGTGCATGGAGTTCGTAGACTCTGTGGCACGATCCAGTATCTGGCAAGATTCCTGCCAAATCTGGCCAATGACCTTGATACTCTTTGGATCCTAACAAAGAAAGGCGCACTGTGGAACTGGTCCCCTGAATGTGAGGGTGTACTGAAAACAGTAAAACAGAAGATCACTGAAGCCCAGTGTTGGCATTCTTCGACCCTGATGAGGAACTCCTGCTGCAAGTGAACAGCAGCAAGGATGGTCTGAGAGCAGTCATCCTACAGAAAGGACGTCCCTTGGAATACGCTTCCCAAGCACTTACTTGAGCACAGAAACTTATGGTACAGACTGAAAAGGAAACTCTGTCTCTTGTGTTTGGCCTGGAGCGTTTTGACAAATATACCTTCGGACATTTTGTACACATGCAAAATGACCACAAGCCGCTAGTGACAATCTTGAAGAAACCCATAAGCCAGGCTTCCTGTTGCATCCAGGCACTGATGATGAGACTGTACAGATACAACATCAAGTTTCAGTACAAGCCAGATACCCAGCTCTTCATTGCAGACACATTGAGTCGTGCTTTCCTTCCCCACCCCTGGGACAACTTATGTGTACTGACACTGAGCTCTCTGTCTGATGTGCCTGTCAAGACAAGGAAGGTACGTACAAGAAGCCACACCCAAAATGATCCAGCACTACAGACTCTCCTCTCAGTCATTAGTGAAGGATGGCCAGAGAGAAAAGGTGAAGTTCCCCAGTGTATTCACATGTACTTCAACATTTGCGACACTTTAAGCAACAGAATGGCATCGTACTACAAGGGGGAAAGAAATGTGGTGTCATCTGCACTAAGGGCACAGCTGAAGAAGAGATTGCACCCAGCACACCTGGGCTATGATAGCATGCTGTGGATGGCTCGAGATCTGCTACATTGGCCTGGGATGACTCAGGAAATTCAGCAGATGACTGACATCTGTGATGCCTGCCAGCAATTGAAACCTCAAAACCAGAAGGAGACACTGAAGCAACACAAGGAGGGTCAAGAGCCATGGG
The DNA here is from genome assembly GCA_028751875.1 of Rapana venosa. Taxonomy (NCBI): domain Eukaryota; kingdom Metazoa; phylum Mollusca; class Gastropoda; order Neogastropoda; family Muricidae; genus Rapana; species Rapana venosa. The sequence goes on from CM054138.1 coordinate 67,941,369, forward strand.
AAAAGATAGGGGTTGATCTGTTTGAAGTGAATGGACGGCAATACCTAGTGACTGTAGACTATTTTTCAACATTCATTGAAGTGGACTTTTTCAAGAACACATCAGCTACTAATGTCATCAACAAACTACAAGCACATTTTGCTTGGCATGGTACCCCAGCAGAAATAGTCTCTGACCAAGGCCTCAGTTCACTTCCATTGCCTTCAAGCAAATGGCAGAGGAATGGGGGATTACTCACACAATGTCATCACCACGTTATCCCCAGTCCAACAGCAAGGCAGAAGTAGCAGTGGTGGAGTCATGCCTGGAGAGGGTACAGCCTGGTGTGCCCTGAAGAGTCACCGATGCCTTGTCCTTGACCCCGGAGTTCCCACCCCCCTTTATCCCCTGGATCCACTTCCACCCCCCACAACCCGTTTCCCTTCTCCCCGCTGCCTTGTCCACCAGTGACCCTCCTTGAGGACTTCAGTCTGCCCTGACCTACCCCAGGGTGTCAGCATGTGAAAGTCGAGTTGTGACTGTGAGGGAAGTGGGAGGGGAACATTCCTCAAGCTGGTTTCAGAACTGTGAAGAGAGGAGGGTATTATAGATAGGGTTTAGAGTGTGGTTGGTGATTGAATCAGGGTGTGTGGAAGCGAGTTTAAGTATTTGTCTAGTGTGATTTTGATTTTTGGAAAGTAAAGTCTGGAACTTTTCTTCTGTGTTCTGTGTTTGTTGTTGTTGGGAAGATAGTTAGAGAAGGTATGGGTTTGGGTTTATCCACAATTCCTTAAGGAGCATGACAATTTGTTTGTAAAGTCGTGAGTTGTGCTAATTATGCTTTTGTTATACTTATGGTGAGTCACCTCAGCAAAGTTCTTTTACGAATACTCATGAAGAGAATGAGAAATAAAATACTCCCAGAAATATCAGAAACGTAATTTGGATTCATGGCAGACAAAGGCACCAGAAATGCAATCTTCGCTATGAAAACTCTCATGGAAAGATCCATCGAGGTCCAGAAAGACCTGTACCTCTGCTTCATTGACTACTCAAAAGCGTTCGACAACGTACGACACTCCGACTTGTTTGATATTCTGGCAGGGCTATACATCGACGGGAAAGATCTTCGAGTCCTCAGAAACATATCTTGGGAACAGGAGGCAGCCATTAGAGTCGACAATGACATCAGTCAATAAAGACCAATCTGCAGGGGTGTGAGGCAGGGCTGCGTGTTCTCGCCTGATTTATTTAATGTATATAGTGAACTAATTCTACGAAATATTGAGAATCATGAGGGAATTAGTGTAGGTGGCCACAACATCAACAACCTGAGATATGCAGATGACACAGTACTTATCGCCGACTCTGAAGAAAAACTGCAAAAGATTTTAACAACAGTAACAGACGAAAGCGAAAAGAAAGGATTACAGCTCAATGCAAAGAAGACAGAATGCATGGTGATCTCGAAAAAAGCTGTTATACCACAATGCAACATAGCCTGTAAAGGAGAGAGAATCAGACAAGTAAACACCTTTAAATACCTTGGTTGTACTATCACCCCCAACGGCAAGTGTGACACAGAAATCAAGAAGAGAATCGGTCAATCTAAGGCAACTTTTAACAACATGAAATGCATTTTTACCAACAGTAAGATAAACCTCAAGACAAAGATCCATGTTTTGAGAGCCTACGTATGGTCCATTCTTCAGTACGGATGTGAGTGCTGGACCCTAGCCAAGGACACAGAACAGCGACTAGAAGCAGTGGAAATGTGGTTCATCCGGAGAATCATGAAAATCCCATGGACAAAAAGAAAAACTAATGCAGAAGTAATGGAAACGGCTGGGTACAAGAGATCCCTTCTCAACACCATCAGAGAAAGACAGCTAAAATTTTTCGGCCATATAATCAGGGCTGACGGACTAGAGAAACTGTCATGGAGTGGTTAAATCTGTGGAAACAAGAGCAGAGGAAGACAACGCACAAAATTCACAGACAGCTTAAACAAATTCACAACGAATAAATAGGGCACCAACAATGAGCTCATGAGAGGGACCGAGAACAGGGAAGAATGGAGAGCCATGATCATCGATGTCTGCAGGACCAGACCGGACACTTGAAGAAGAAGTTATACTTATCTTGCAAATAATTTGGTATTTTTCTGTTGGTTGATTATTTCACTTTATTGGGGTTTTTTATTTCTTGTTTTCAGTTCTCTAATGGAAAGGGAGATGTTGATATACTGTATATAGTAGTTAATCGTAGTTAAGATTATGTAGTTTATAGTACTTTAGATTTCGTGTGTTGGTTAGTTGTTGACCCTTTTTGTCTTTCTTTAATTTTCTTTTATTCTTTTATTTCGAGGATAATGGAATAAGTACTCGTATGCAGTTTTGTCGATTTTGTCATCGGTTCCCACCCGCACAAAATGGCCTACTCTTCCGAAAAGCGGAACGGGTTTTAACGTGTGCGCAAGATGTTCTGTGTGCGTTCGCACACGGGACCTTGGTTTATAGTCTCACCCATGGGACTTTTGGGGAGAGTAGACTCTAGAGGAAAAATCCTTTTGAACAAGAATTGTACCTGGGTCAGCAGATCACGAATACATCACTGTAACAACTAGGCTATCCCCCCTCCCCCCCCCCCCCCCACCCCCAAAGGAGGTAGAGGGCGTGTGAGCTGTCAAGATGGTGCATGTATCAGCATCTCAATAATAAACCTGTATCCCCCCATGTATTACCTGCATGTGGTTTATGCAGTGAGCAAGAGATAAACTAAATGAGATTTGCTTGTATTCCTGCAGTGTTGACCCCGCGCATGCATATTGCGGTAAGGAAGCTAGCAGACGACAAAGGACTGAGAGGGTACAGTGTTTGCTGAAAGATTAAAAAACTTCAAACCTACCAAATTTGTGCCAAATCACATGAGTTTTGAGCCAGAGGCTAGTCTTTTACAACACATGATTTCTATTTCCGTGGATGCCTTAGTACGTGCGGAATGAATAATAAGAGTTATATAGGAAAAACAGTAGGAAAAGTGCGAATTTTTAATACAGGGGTGTAACCAAAGGGAGGAAACTCTAGCATTCCCTACAACCACCATTAATTTGTTCCTCGACTTTTCTTTCATACAGTATTCAAAAGAGTCCTGTTTCATTTCCCTCCTTTCATACTTGTGCATGTGCACAGCGCACGCATACACAGACACACACACACACACACAGAGTTACCACTTAGCTGAAGTGGTGAGAGGACTTCCATCAACACCCAGCACCCATGGGCCTCAAAAAAGGTCAGTGAAGAAAGGGACAGGGGAAAAAATCTATCCAGAAGCCTGACCAGTTACATCAAATGACGGGCATGATGAAAAAGTATTGGCATGACGTAAAATCAAGTTTCAGGTTGGAGGAGGATTTTCCACTGTATTTTTAGCCCATGACTCTATCCTACAAGGAGTCAACAGCAGTCGGCTCGGCCTGTCCTATGGCTTCAATGTTAGAAAATTTAAAACACCTGACATTGGCCACATCTCCCAGTTAGTGGAATCAAAGTCTGATGTCAAGGCACCACAGGGTATTGTTATCCACTGTGGTATCAATGATCTGAAAAAGAGGATCCACGGGAGGTCAGTCAGAAAATGATTCAAAATGTAAAAAATGTGATGATCTCATTCCCTGACACCAAAATTGTCATCAGCACGATTGCACCTGTCAGGAATGCTGATCTTCAGATGAAAGCAGATGTGTTCAATGCTGTGACTTATTCTGACATGTTTGGTTTGAAAAATGTCTCCTTCATTTCACATGTCAATATAAATACTCGATACAATCACTTCAAAGACTCTCTTCATCCAAACACCCATGGGTCCAGCATTCTTGCTAAAAACATCGGAAGGCATGTGCATGCTGTAGTCTGGGAAAATCCCAAGAGAAGACCAAGACGTCAATTTTACACAAAAAATGTTTACCAGTCACCTAGATCTCCCCTCCTCTCTGAAGATTCGCAGCTACAGCCAGCCTCCAGCCAGTGGCCATTTCCTTACCAAGTGTACCAGGTCACATGGTGGAGACGACAGAGACAGGACAATTACTGTGATGTGCTGAGAAACTGTGACTGGTAGTTTGTACATCAACTTGTAGTGCACTAGCCTAGCTGTGGCGTTGTTGCTCATATCCACAGTAGATCTAGCTGTTTTACTTGACTCAGTGTGCAGTGTTTATCTTTCCATAAAGAGCCAACATTTTGGGACACAACATTGTTAATTTAGATTTAAGGGTTTTCTTTTTTCCTTTTTTCAGCTTAGAGTTGATATTTGTCTTTTCCTTTTTTTCTGTATTGTGAAAAGAATTAAGAATATTTTGTTTTCTATTTTTTAAATGTCTCCTAGATCTGAACAATCCAGGGCGTTAAAACTAATGCAGTGGAATGCAGATCTATTTACACTAATTTACACTATCTAGTCCAACATATTTCCAAAAATAAATACCAGGCCCTTGTGTTACAATCCCTAAGTGTAACCAGGAATAAACTACCCAAGCTGCCTGGTTACTATTATCCACCTGTCCATCAACAGGTGGATGCTGCTACCAAAATCAGTGCAGCTATATACATTGAGGAAGGAGTGGAGTACTGCACATGTCCTTCACCAGTGCCTAACCAGGTCCTAGACACACTTATGTGCAACACGTGAAAAATTTTGAGAAAACTTAACAATCAATACTGTGTCTGTGTATTTACCCAAGGGACCTAATGATGTAAATACGGAATGGTTACATAACTTTGAAGATAATGAAAAGTGGTTTACAGCAGGAGATTTTAATGCACATGCTCCTTTCTGGGTTAAAGAATGTGAAAAAATATCTCATAGTAGATTTGTAGAAAATGTAGTTGATTAATGTTTGTACTTACTAAATGATGGCAGTGTCACCAGAATTCCAGACAATCCTAGTCATAGAGCATCAGCCTTAGATCTGTCATTTATATCTCCTGCATTAGCTCCAGAGTATGAGTAGTCAACATATAATGACACCCTTGGAAGCCATCACCTGCCTGTTGTCACATCTTTTAGTAAAATAACAACTTCCTGTGACACCCAGGAAGACCAAATTCCCAAATTTTACTATAAAAAAAGCTGACTGGAAAAAGTTTGAAAACATTCTTGAAACTTACAACACTGACAATTTTAACACTGACAACATTGACCACTTTTATTCCAGTTTTACTAAGACCATTCCTCAGGCTGCCACTTTGTCTATCCCACAAATAAATACCCCCAAAACAAATAAACATCAGGGAAATATCTGGTGGACACCAGCATGTGAGGAAGCAGTCAAAAATAAACGCTTATGTATAAAATTTACTTAAAAGATAAAACATCAGAAAATAATGTGAAACAGAAACAAGCACAAAATCATTGTAACCTTGTCATAGCTCAGGCTAAGAGACAGTTTTGGACTTCTGTTTGTACCACTGAAATTTCAAATCATAAAGATCTTTAAAAGGTTTGGGAAATATATTATGAAATGAAAAAGTGTGTTAGTTTACCAACTTGTCCATTAAAATTAGAGAACAAAGAATGTCCATCAAATGTAGAAAAGGCAGAGGCAATGGCTGACATGTTTTCAGAATCAATGCGTCTTGAAGGCTTGTCACTTAAATGCAAGAACTACAGAATGGAAGAGGAAAGTAAAGTAGATTATACAGATCCAGTCCCAGACAACAGTTTAATCATTAATGCTCCAATTTGACTGGATCAAGTTAAAGATGCGTTACAGTTTCTTTCTAATAAGAAAACATCTGTCGGATTAGATGCAATTTCCAATAACATGTTGAAACATTTACCAGCAAACTTTATTTCTCTACTACACAAACTGTTAAAGAAATATTGGATTGAAGGTGTTATTCAAATGCAATGGAAGCAGTCAGTTGTTATTTCAATTCATAAACTGGGAGAGCCCAAAACAGACAAAACAAGCTACAGACCAATTGCTTTGACCACTCACACTGGCAAGCTAATGGAAAGAATTATTCTTAAAAGGCTGACGTAATTCTGCCATAAAAATAAAATAATACCCATCAATCAAGCCGGTTTTCAAAAAAAAAAAGATCTGCCAAGATAACTTGGTAAAACTATCAACCCATATAAAAATGCAGTTTGCAAGAAGAAAGAACGTTCTTGCAACATTTGTTTATATAAAAAGGTCTATGATCAAGTTTGGCATGCTAAGCTTTTATGTAAACTAAAGAATGGGTGTTTTGGGGCATTTGTATAATTATATTAAAAGTTTTTTGGCAAACAGAAGAATACAAATTAGAGTAGGTAAATCGTATTCAAATCTCTTCATATGGGCCTACACCCAGGCTCTGTAATAGCTCCTATCCTATCTAATATATTGCTGCATGATCTCCCAACGAATTTATCAAAGGATATGTTTTAGTACAATATGTAGATGATATATGCATGTGGATGAACGTTACTATGAAACGAAATACACCAAAAAAATGTTAAATTATATTAAAAGGAAATATCAAAATCAGCTTGACAACATTGATAAATATATGCTTAAAAATGGTTTTACTTTATCCACAGAAAAAGCTCATGTTGTGCTTTTCAATAATGGCAGTAATCTAGAGGAGCTGCCACTGTTTAGGATTGGGACTGAAATAACTGAATACAAAAATATGATAAAGTTCTTAGGTGTTATTCTAACTTCTAAGCTAAATTGGAATGCACATGTTGAACACATATTAACAAAAGAAAGAAAGGGCATAAACTTACTAAAGATAATTAGTAAACAGTTCTGGGGACAAGACGCATTAAATCTAAAATATTTAGCTACATCACTTATTCGTTCGAAATTATCATACGGACAAGAAATCTTTTTCAGTGCTCCTAAGTCTTTACTTAAAAAGCTACAAAGTGTAGACTGCAAAGCATACAGACTTGCCCTTGGTGTTCCGTACCATGCATCGGCTCTGGGAACATATAACAAAGTTGACACATTTCCTTTGGATGATTATCGTCAAATAGGATGTGCTAAATATGTTCTTAAAAACAGAACGACTGAAAATTTCATTTCAGAAGAAGCAGAAGTAAAATCAGAGCTACATTTCCCTAAAAGAGCAAAGGAGATATCTTCTTTAATGCCCATTAATACATATGTGTCTGATCTGGTGGAAAACTCTTAAGTCAATCAGCAGAGAATGGACAAACAAGAGGCAATCTTATCGTGCCCATTGTGGGAGATGAATAATGCCCAATTCGACATAAAAGTAACTTGTGTGAAAAAGAATGAGAATCAGAATATTATGGTTTCTGATGTCCATCCCAAGTCCATCATAAGTACTTTCATTATTTACACATTTATACTGATGAATCACGCCTAGATAAACAACAAGCCTTGATTTGCCATTGAGTATATTTCAAATCCTTCTTTGTGTTGATTCTAAATCGGTATTATATGCTTTAAAATCTCCATGGTACAAAAAAACAACTTTCCATTTTGCACTAGAGATAAGGCATGTCATACACCTTTTAACTTTAAAAGGTGTAACCTTAACTTTTTGTTTGGTGCCTTCACATAGTGGATTCTTTCCAAATGAGTGGGCTGACAGAGCTGCTAAAAGAGGTTCAAAAAATGGACGGGAATCAGAAGAATTACATGTGCCTTTATCATTACAAGAGGGTTACTAGGTATTAGTACAAACATCATGGAGAAAGGTCACAGAAAAGTATCAATTTTTAAATAGATCTGTAATCAATACGGACAATGTAGGAGTCGTGAACCATTTTAAGACCTGCATAAATATTTTCACAGCAAGAAGAGTAAACAGCTTGATTTATAGAATAAAACTTAATGCATTCATTACCAAATTCAGCAGAAACGGTAAATGTGTGTGTGGTGAGAATATCAATACTCATATAATATTTGAATGCAGGCGAACAAAAGCATTTTTACCCCAGTTTTCTGAAAACTTCCTCAGCAGCATATTCAATAACATGAATTTGTTATTTAATATTGAGATAGGTCTCTGGAAGTCCTATAGGACATTTGTTATAACCTCATTAAGTTTAATGGTTGTTTTTTTGCTTTTAACTGGTTTTCTTGCTTTGTGAAGTTTCTTTTTTGCCTGTGTAAACTATTTTTCCCTTGTACACATGTCAGTATGACATCTGCCACCACCCTCAACTTCCATGCATTTTTTTTCTTCTAATATTACTGAGAGTGAACAGACATAAAATCGAAGACAACAACACACACGCACGCAGGCGTGTGCTCGACTTTTTTTTTCGTTTTTGTTTTAAATTTCGTGCACCTATTGGTATGAAAATGGAAAGACATTTGCCTAAAATAAAAGTATACATTCAAGTGCGCAAACACACACACACACTCTCTCTCTCTCTCTCTCTCTCTCTCTCTCTCTCTCTCTCTCTCTCTCTCTCTCTCTCTCTCTCTCTCTCTCTCAAAAGCAGTATTGATGGCACTAAAGAATTGGCAGGGGAACATAAGGAAAAATATATTTGAGATTAAATTCTTGATACATTTTATTGCAAGCAGTAGTAGTATGTTCTTTCGAGCCAGAAGGCCCATAGAGCCGGAGCTTATCCCGGTTTCTGTAGCGTTAAGCGAACTGATGGTTTTTCACCACCCCTGTGACAGGACGCTAGTCTGTAGCCAGATACTTCCCCAGCAGAGCTGGTACCCACTTGTACACCTGGGTGGAGTGAGGAAAATAGGAGTAAAGTGTCTTTCCTAAGGGCACAACACCGAGCCGAGCGGGGATCGAACCCGCGACCTCTGGATCACGAGTTGACCGCCTAAACCACTCGACCACGGTGCCTCCATTGCAAGCAGTGGCATCCAAGTAACTTCTCACTGTGGAATTTATTGGAATGAGTTGGTTGATTCCTTAGCGAAGTAAGGTACCTCTGATCGCAGCAGTGAAACGTTTGATTCCAGTCTCGCACTCATCGCATGAAATTAATGCTAAATTGATGAATTGCATGCATTTCAAAATGAAGAAAACACACTTTGAAATTATTTCTTGTTCACGGAAACTAGAAATTGTACGTTATAAACTCAGGCTAAATGTATGGAATACCAAATACTCTAAAAATGTGACATGCTACTGTTCTCAAGCATTTTCAATCAACCATTCCTTGTTTGATTGCCCAATCCTTATTAACATATTTAAAAGGAGAGAAATAGATATGCATAAAAAATATGCCACTGTTTAAGAACTTTTATATGACTCTCAGCAGTCATAACATTAGCTCCAGAGGTTATATATTCTACCCCTGTAAGGCGTCTACTATATTTAGTTGTGAGTAAGGTAAAGGTGAAAGTATCCTATACTCTATAAGGTCGTAGGAGAGCGAGGCGTCAGAGACCTCACTTCTCTAGGGGCCAGCATATTGAGGGCTGCGCTAATCTCCTCTCCCTCGCTGCTTTACCTTCCCTGGCCCTAAAGAGGCAGGTACCCATTTACAGCTGGGGGACTGTACTAAAGCCAAGGCGCACAAACGGTCACCCATCCAACTGGTAACCCCGCTCCACGCTGCTTAATTTAGCTAGGGGAAAGCTCTCTCTCTCTCTCTCTCTCTCTCTCTCTCTCTCTCTCTCTCTCTCTCTCTCTATATATATATATATTATATATATATATATATATATATATATATATATATAACACTTCTTTTTCTTTTTCTGTCATGTTTCTCCCAGGGGAGGTTTGGCATTGATGAGCCTTCTCCATCTCTCTCTGTTTTGAGATTCCTCCTTATTTATGCCCCTTTCTTTAAGATCATCTGCAATACAGGTAGCCCAGGTTTTGCTAGGTCTTCCCTTTGGTCTTTGTATCGAACTTCCTGTATTGCACAAATATCTACTTTTCTTCGTTTGAGCATCTCAGTCACTTCCAACTATCTTCCGCGAAGTGACCCAACATTTGCTGATCCAATTTTTATCTTTGGTTTGTAAAAGCCGGAGATTATTTGCACCCCCTGCCCATTTAAGAGCTGCCGGGTACTGGGGGCCATTGTTTGAATTTGACTCATCATTTGTTTTTTGTTTGGAGCAAAGACTTTCATGGCCGGATGCCCTTCCTGACGCCGACTCATTGGTATCCACAATGAGACGCAGCCTTTGAGTAAAAACTCGAATCCACAAGGCAGTGGAGTGAACAGTTATTTTTAAAGGGCGCTGAACACTTGCCCTTCGCCATTGCCCTTGTCTGCAAAAGCAGGCCTCACCATGAGCAGGTAAGGGATGACTTGTTCAGGAGTGGCTATGCGTTGCGCTTGCACTGAACCTTGAGGTTATATAATATATATATATAATATATATATATATTAATATATATATATATAGAAGAAGAGGAAGAAGAAGAAGTGAGAAGAGAGAGAGAGGTATCTATATCACCAAGTAGTGAATTGACATAAAACAAAACACATACACACACACACACACACATTAAATCAGTAAAATCAAAGAAATATTCAGGAAATATTTGGTGGACACCTCCTTGCCAGGAAGCAGTGACTAACAAACATTTAATGTATAAAAGATTTTTTTTAAAAATAAGACATCAGAAAACCACGAAAAACAAAAGCATGCAAAGAATTGCAGCAACATGGTCATAGCTCAAGCAAAACGACAATTTTGGTCTTCGGTTTGCGCCAGTAAAATATCAAACCAAAAAAATATTAACAAAGTTTGCAAAAAATTTCATGAAATGAGAAAAGGTGTGACTTTACCAACTTGTCCTGTGAAACTGAATAACAATGACTTTCCATCCAATGCAGAAAAGGCTGGGGCATTTGCAGATATGTTCTCAGTATCCATGCTTATTGAAGATCTCTCACTTCAAAGCAGCAAATACAGAAAAGCTGAGGAGAAGAAAGAAGAACATGAAGACCCAGTTTCTAATAATACTGAATACATAAATGCCCCAATAACAATCAATGAAAGAAAAGATGTATTTTTTTCACTTTCTAATAAGAAAACATCTATTGATTTAGACGCCATACCTAATGATATGCTGAAACATCTATCAGAAAGCTTCATTTTTATAATATATAAACTTTTCCAAAAGTGTTGGGCTGAAGGCGTTATGCCAATAAACTGGAAGTAGGGTATCATTGTTCCCATTCATAAGCAAGGAAAGCCTAAACATGATAAAACTAGCTACAGGCGCATAACACTGACTTCTACTATTGGAAAGCTTATGGAGAGAATCATTCTAAAGAAGCTTATGTATTATTGTCAGAAAAATATGATAGTTCCTGTCAATCAAGCAGGCTTTCAAAAAGGTACATCTGCTATTGATAATTTAGTTAAACTAACAACACAGGTCAAACAACAATTTTCAAGAAGAAAACATTTACTTGCAACATTTGTTTTATGTAAGAAAAGCCTATGACCAAGTTTGGCACCTAAATTACTGCATAAATTGAAGACTATTGCCGTTTCTGGGGATTTTTATCGCTTTATCAAAAACTTTTTACTTAAGAGAGGTATGCAAGTGAGAGTAAGGAATGTTTATTCGAACTTTTGGTCGTTGCATATGGGTTTACCATAGGATTCTGTTATAGCCCCCTTTCTTTTTAATATATTGCTATATGATCTACCCACAAAATTGTCTAAAGATGTCGTCCTAGTACAATACGCTGGAGACAAAATATGCCTATGCATGAGATTGTCACCCTATTGAAAGCGCATCTACAAATTTCAAAAGCGGCCAATGAATTTAGACTAGAAAAAGTATATAAAAAAAGCTAGATAATTTACATAAATATATTTTTGAAAATAGTTTGACATTACCGACAGAAAAAACCCGCATATTATGTTTTTTAATAATGGCAGTGTTCCAGATACACTACCACAGTTTACGATTGGAGGGGAGCCAATTTAGTACAGAAATGTGGTCAATTTTTTTTTTTTTTGATTCAACTTATATCAAAATTAACCTGGAACACTCATACTGGATATATATTAACAAAAGCAAGAAAATGTATTCATTTTCTTACAATGGTTAGCAGACAGTCCTAGGGACACGATATTTTTACTCTTAAATTAATGCTTGTCTACATCACCTGTACGTTCCAAATTGTCTTATGGCCAAGAAGCCTTTTTCAGTGCTCCTAACTACTTACTTTAAAAGCTCCAAATGTAGGTTGTAAAGCATACAAACTTGGGCTTAGCCTTCCATTCCATGCATCCACAATAGGAGGTTATATGGAAATTGGGGAACTTCCCCCAGATGAATACCGACAACTTTCATGCTCCAATGTGTTATGGAGCACATGAAGATTTTGTTTCTAGTGAATTAAAACTTCCAGCACAAACGATATTTCCGAAAAGGGCTAGACATATTTCTTGTTTAACGCCTATTGGAACTTATATATCCGACCTTTCTAACAAATCAGACCTGAACGAGTATAACGTAGAAACACAAAACGAAGCTTTAACATGTCCCTTATAGGAGATGAATAAAACATATTTTGATATAGAATACACTAATGAAAAAATAGAACGAAAATCAAAATATTATGGTTGCAAATGTTCATTCACATATTGAAAATAAGTATGCTGACTATTTAAAAGTTTATACAGATGGATCAGTTTTAGAAAATCATGAAACCAGTTCAGCCTTTGTCATACCAGCTCTTAAGACAGAGAAATTGTACTATCTTGGTAAACATCATTCAATATTTTCAGCTGAACTTATCGCTATTCTTATGGCTCTTAACTATATCCTTAATTTTCCTTTCATATCTTACTTTGTGTAGACTCTAAATCGTATTGTATGCTATAAAATCCCCAAATTCCAAGAAAGTATCCAGATTTATTTTTTAAATTAAATATGTCATACACCTCCTAAGTTTAAGAGGTATTCCTGTTTCTTTTTGTTGGGTACCTTCTCACGTTGGAATATTTTCAAATGAGTGGGCTGAATGAGCGCAAAATAAAGGGGCAAGACTGATATGGAATCAATAGAACTGCATGTTCCCTTATCTATACAGGAAGGATATTGTTCATTAAAAAAACCAACAACGTCGTGGGGAAAGTTTTTAAAGAATGTGATCAATTCAAGGAACGATTTGTAAAGAGTTGTCTGACTAACGCCCATATTTCTTGTTACATGAATCCCTCTCAAACTGATACAAAATTCGTAACGGCAAAAAGAGTAAATGCACTATATTTTAGAATGACATTGAATGCATTTATCACAAATTTTGCAAAAATATCAGGTGTCCATGTGGAGATCATATTTCCAATACCCATATCCTATTTGAGTGCCCGGTTGTCAAACCCTTGATACCTAGATTTTCAGAGCAGTCCCTGAAAAATATATTTGAAAATTCAAAGTTAGCCTTTGCCATTGCTAGATGTCTATTGCATAGTACCCTTGAACATTTGTTGTAGTTACAGTATTTTTTCCTGTGTTCCATGTTCACACTTTGTTAAGTTTAAGTTTTGCTCATGTTAAAGATAACTTCTTTAATTATCTATTATTATTATTTAATATTTCTACTTCTAAAGCACAAAACCACCAACACACATGCTATCTCTTCATGCTTTTTCCTTCTACCCCGTTCTCTACTTTCTTGAACTTCCACCCACTACACTTTCCACCTTCCTCGTCTAATATCACTAAGAGTGAACAGACGTTAAATTGAAGACAGCAACAACAACAACACCACCACACACACACACACGCACACACAAACACTGTTCTATTCTCTCATGATACTATTTTGTACCTTCGAATTTATTTGTGTCTGCTGATTTTCCTGCTATCCACAATCATTTCAAATAAAAAGAGTGTTGAGATAAAGATATAGCACAGACACAGACATAACACAAACAGACAGACAGACAGACAGCCGCTCTCTGTCGTCTGAATTTGTCTCTGTTTCTGTCTCCTTCTCTCTCTTTCTCTGTCTTTGATTTTGCCTCTGTCTTTCTCCCCTCTCTCTCTTTCATCTGTACTTGTCTCGGTTTCTTTCTCTCTTTTTCTGTCTCTCTTCTGTTAAGCCACTCTCCGTACTGTCTACACAGACAGAGGGACAGACACACACATACATACATCCACAAACACGCGCACTCACAATCACACACATACACACACCAACACGCGCACGCACTCACACACATATACACACACACACACGTGCGCACTCACACACATACGAAAGCACACACATACACACACGCACAGACACGCACGTTATTACAATTCTTTTTGACCATCATCTCTTTCCCTTTTTCCATAGTAATGTTCTCTTGCCTTCTACTTATCCAACACCCCCCCCCCCCCCCCCTCCCCTCCCGCCTCTCCATCACACACACACACTGTCTCTATCTGCCTGCCCTTCTCCTCTCCCCCCTCCCTCCCTCCCTACTCTCTCCCACCCTTCTACTCCCCCCCCCCCCCCCCCCCCCCCCCCCCCCATCCCCCGTGTTTTCCCTTGAGGAGAAAAGTCGTTAGCGTCTGGATGTGTGCGAAATACAATTCCTTTCCACTGCTAAAACAATCACTTAAAGCTGTGGTGACACCTACGACACTCATCTAAAACTGGTAACACCACCACGTATTGTGCTGCATGTTTTCCTCCACGGTGTAAGGCTAAAAGAAATTGCTTACCTTTTGTAAAATTCGGACTTCCCAGCGGTTAAAAAAAAAAAAAGCTTAAAAAAGAAAAAGAAAGAAAAGGGAGTGGAAGGAGATTGGGATGAACGGCTCGGGAGCAGCAGGCGCAAAAGATGAAGCAGCAAAAAAACAACAATGTTCCCAAAAGACTAAAGTGATGCACATTAATGGCACAGCAATCATCAGAATATCAAAACCAAGAAGAAGATCTGGAATACGTTCAAAATTTCAAATATTTAGACTGTGTAAAACAAAAGAATGACCCCTGTCTAAAAGATGCCAAGGCTAGATTAGGTATAGCCAAGCAAACTGTGGTTGAGTTAAATAACATTTTGAAAGCCAGAGGCAATGCCTAAATATCTCAATATTAGAACTGTTTAAACGCGGAAATGGGGTTACAAAGACAACTTCTGAGAGCCAAACGGTCAGACAGAAAAACGAATGAGCTCTGATTGCAAAAACAAATGTTTGCTGAAATCCATAAGCACATTCTTTTTTATATAGAATATTATATTTTAAAATGTTTAAGGTTGTTATCAGAATTTGATATTGCACTGAGTCCAAAAAATAATAGCACCAAAAAGATATGTTCTTTTACTCAAGCAGCCATGTTTGTGGTCCATTTCTGCCTAATAGATGCATTAGTATATCAGATAAAAGCTAGCTGAGTTGTAAAACAAACAACCAACCAAAAGAGAGGAAAATATTCCAGTTTCGGTTATGCCAATTGAATAGTCCTGGCAGTTTTTATGCTATAAAGAAATGGTAAAGGCGTTGCCTTAATCTATACGGCCCCATGGGAGTGAGGTGAGGTGTCAGAGACCTCAGCTTCTCTAGGGCCAGCATATTGAGGGCGCGCCCATCTCCTCTCCCCCGCTGCTTTACCTTCCCTGTCCTTAAATAGGGCAGGTACCCATTTACAGCTAGATAAACTGGGAGACTGTACTGAATCCAACTGCACGAATCGTCACCCATTCATTAGTCAACCACGCTTACCATTACTTGACCTTAGCTTGGGGAGAGCGAGTGCTCTGACCACTGAGGTATCGGTCCCAGTACTGTCCAGATACTGCTCTTAAAACCCCTTTGTCAAAAATCGATATCAATGAAATTAGACGCCATTCCTCTGTGGGGATTTGGGAGTGTGTGTGTGTGTGTGGTGGGGGGGGGGGGGGGGGGGGGGAGGGAGGGAGGGGGCTTCTCGAAATTCTGTGCTAAAAAGTCCTCTTTTCCATCACTCTATTTGTTTCTGCCTTGTTCCATTTCTTCCTGTCACCTCCTTCTTGTCTA
The DNA here is from genome assembly GCA_028751875.1 of Rapana venosa. Lineage (NCBI taxonomy): Eukaryota > Metazoa > Mollusca > Gastropoda > Neogastropoda > Muricidae > Rapana > Rapana venosa. The sequence goes on from CM054138.1 coordinate 67,957,292, forward strand.
TTTTCTGCCTCCTTGGAGCATTCTCCTGCCTTTCCCCCCAGAAAGACTTAAAAGATAACAGTTCTCTCTTATGCTGAAGACCGATGAGCCGGGCCTGACTTGTCAGGCGCCTAACTGCAGTGTGACGATTTTCGCTCATATAACAGACAAGAAGAAGACAGTTCACATGTTTTGGAATCCAAATGGGCAGAAGGAAATGAAAATGTGCTAACAGTCCCATGGTCTTTGTAAACTGAACTGTAATCCAAATGCTACCAGAAAGTCAAGTAGTGTCAGGGTATTGAAAAAATTGGCCCTTTTCCAGATGTCATTGCGTATAAATTTTTCCATATTTGGCATTATGATCTTTGATGACAAAAATGTTGAAGAAAACAGGGTAGATAACCATAAATTGCTCTTTGTTATGAAAATGAGTTGTTGAAGACTCTCTCGATCTCTTATAACATTTGAACAGCAGACATATAGCTAAGTAGCAACACTGAATGTCCTTTTAATCAAAATAGTCAACAGCTTGGAGAACATTCAATATCCTGAAAACTTCAGTCTTTTGGAACAGCAGTAGATTGTTTGGTGGAAGCTCGGAAGAGGGAATCATTACGCACAAGCTTGAATACACAAACCACGGTTTTGGCACCCACAATATAGCGAAAACGTTTTTCGAACATGTAAAAGACAATGTTGATACTGCTGTTGAGAATAGCGGAGACAAAACAGCCATAGATGACTGAGTCTGATAGCAAGGATGTGCGGTAATAGATAACTTGCATCAAGCCACATAATGCAAAGGCTACAAAAGTATTGAGGCAAATAAAGAACACTATGTAGGCTCCACAACGAGTTAGCTCTTTCTGCTTCACCTTCTTCTCTCTTTGGGTTCTCCCATTAGGGTAGTTTGTTGATCCCTCTGTGTGTGTGTATGGTTGTACATGGATTGGGTCAGGGGAAGTCATGCCTTCTGTTATGGGATTGGAAATATGCGACTGATGTGAGGACCCCAGGCCAGACTGTTCTCTATGATTCCCTGGTTGGGGCTTAGCAAAAGACACGCCTTTGTTGGCCAGTATGACTTCTGAGGCCTCAAACACTCGAGTTCCATGCTCAGATTTGAAGCTATACTGTGGCCGTCTATGCTGGCTAGGGTTTGAGAAAATGGCAGGCGCCATCTTTCTGGAGACACGCCACAGCTTCCACATCACCACTAACATCACCAGATTCTCGGTAATGGCGGGCAGCACAAGTCTCAAAAGGATCATCATTATGTCTACCACATAAACTTTGTAATCAGCGGGTTTGAAGTAACGAAAAAGTTCATCAATTACCTGCAGAATTAAGACAGTGATTACAATCACGGCCAGTGTAGGCTTGATGCGTGGGCAGAGAGTAAGATTTCAGCTTCAAAAGGAAAGAAAGCTTTGATGAATCGTACTACAGCCAGCATCAAGGTAATGTAAATCCCAACAGTTCTATGCCCGTTAGACACTGTCTGAAAGGGCACAGTCCACTCCCTAGGCATAGTATGTAGATGAGCAGGAAAGAAGAACACAAGGTAAGTCAAATCTGCAAAGGCTAAAGCTTTGAACAAATACACTGTTGCAAAGAATCTTCCTTTTAGGGAAAACCATATCCACAAAGTGAAGATATTGCTTATGATACCAAATGTCACAAAGGGCATTGTTATTGTGATGAGACGTTTTTCATAGTCCGCATCTTCAAGTACATCTGAAGGCGTCACAAAGCCTTTTGTACTTGGCATCTGTGTGAGCAGTGTTTCCTGCATGGGGTTTTACAGACCTTACCGCTTTATGCAAACCTTTTAGGCTGCGAGATAAATGTCGTCAGGACTTTCGTCATAGCAGTTTGTAGTCATCAAAAAGTTATGGAAGGCAAAGACTGTCAAGATTCAAGGATTCAGATTAAATTCCTTTGACCCCTTTAGAGGTATGGAGGATTGCAAACGAATTCAACAGGAGAATAAACGTTATGGAGGATTGCAAACCAATTCAACAGGGGAATAAACTTAACAGCAATATCCCCGAAAATAATCAATACTAACAGAAAGTGAAAAGCAAGAGCTCTGCATGGAAGGAACAAGGCTCCTAACATGATTAACCAACAATAAAGACTCAGTAGATTTAAAAAAACAAAAAAACTGTCGATTTTTTTCATTAAAAATACAATCTCTATTTGTGTAAGATGAAATGAAATTTATAGAAATTCTGGAAAATAGTATGTTCACATAAAGTTACGTCAGTCCCGACTAAAGTTATGCAGTTAAACATTTTTTTTTTAAAAGCAAAGAAGCTCCTTTGTCAGTATTTTGGAAAATAGATGTTAATCAGGTACGATGACCTAGATCTATATTGACCTGTAGTTACATGACATGAAACAAATGTTTCCTCAACAGAAAAGTAATACATTTAGTATGCCTGACCTAATAAGGGATTGTTGTTTAAAAGTACTGAGAGAGAGAGAGAGAGAGAGAGAGAGAGAGAGAGAGAGAGAGAGAGAGAGAGAGAGAGACTCAACTCGAGTGCTTTTGGTCAAAGGGAGGAAACTCCAGTATTCCGTACAGCAACCGTTAATATGTTCATCGACTTTTCTTTCATACATTGTTCAAGAGTCCTGTACCATTTTCCCACTTGCACACACATGCAGTCGTGCGCGCGCGCGCGCGCGCACACACACACACACACACTAACATGCACGTAAGCAGGATTGAAGGCATGTGCTAGGGTTTTTATTAGTCTGTTTTTTGTTTTTGTTTTAAAAAAATAATATTTCGTGCACCTGATGGTATGAACATGGAAAGACATACACCTAAAATAAATTACTCATGCGCGCGTACACACACACACACACACACGCGCGCGCGCGCGCGCGCGCGACCACACACACACACTCTCGAAACACACACACACACACACACACACACACACACAGTTTTGTACATTCAAAATTATCTCTGTCTGCTGTTATTCTGGAGTCCAGTATCAATCACTTCAAATAGAAGACTTTGAGAATAAAAACAACAACAAACAAACAAAAAACCCAAACAAACAAATACACAGACAGATAAACAAACACACCGGCAGTCAGACAGACAGACAGACACACACAGATACACAACCACTGTCTGTCTGTCTCTCTGTGTCTCTTTATCTGTCTGCCTGTGTGTCTCTCTGCCTGTGTGTCTGTGTCTTTTCTGTATTTGTTTCTGTCTCTATTTGTTTCTCTCTCTCTCTCTCTCTCTCTCTCTCTCTCTCTCTCTCTCTCTCTCTCTCTCTCTCTCTCTCTCTCTCTCTTTCTCTCTATGTCTGTCTGTCTCCTGTTATGCCAACCTCCTACCCTCTAAAACACACACAACACACAAATCTCCTCTTGCCTTGTATCCCCCCAAAACAAAACAAACCAAAAACAAACAAACAAAAAACACCCTTCCCTCACCTACCTGCTCCCTCCTCTCCTCCCTTTCCACCCTTCTACTCTCTCCCATCCTTCTACTACTACTACTACTTACACACACACACACACACACACACACACACGCTGTTTTTCCTTGAGGGAAAAAGTCGTTAGCGTCTGGATGTGTGCCAAATATAATTCCTTTCCACTGCTAAAACAATCACTTAAAACTGTGGTGACACCTCCGACGTTTTGTGCTGCATGTTTTCCTCCACGGTGTAAGGCTAAAAGAATTGCTTACCTCTTGTAAATTTGGACACCCCGGCGTTAAAAAAATATAAAAAGTTTGAAAAAGAAAAAGAAAGAAAAGGACATGGAAGGTTGGCAAGGTGATTTTGTGATTTCCTGGTTATGGGGGAAGTAACAACATTTCAAAGATCGCTAGTTCAATTCCTGCTTTGGATTCCAGATTTGTCATATTATATATTCATTTTGTTATGAGTGATGAGAAGTTAGTATGGTCTACGTGCGTGCGGTTGTGGTTTTTAGATGAGAAAAATACTGTGTGATACAGGGTTATAGTTCTTGGCGTCTGCTATTCTCTGTCTTTTAACTGAGTGTGTTCAGATGTGTTTGGGGCACAGCATAACACACACACAAACATTGGGAGTTACATTGGGAGGAAAGGTTGGGGTTGGGGGGGGGGGGGGGGGGGGGGAAGGGGGTAGAAGTCAAATTTTTATTTCCAGATGGTACTTTGAATAAGCAATGCATTCACTTTTTTTCAACAAGCCCATCTATCTAGGAACAAAAGAACAACTTGATCAATATTATCTAGCTACATTACTACCACAACCAATCATAATAAAACTAACTCCAAAAGAAAAATTGAAAGAGAAAAAAAGAAAGAAAACACACACACACACACACACTTGACCAAAAACAAAAAAAACCCGCTGTTTGTGTGTGTGTGTGAGTGTGTGTGTGTGTGTGTGTGTGTGTGTGTGTGTGTGTGTGTGTGTGTGTGTGTGTGTGTGTGTGTTAAATTTTTATTTTTCACCAAGTCCCCGCGTGCATGCTGTTTTGTACATTTTGTCATCTGTTCCCACTGACACACAACGACATACGCTTACATAAAGCGAAACAGGTTTTAAAGTATGCGCAAGATGATTTACGTGCATTCACACACACACACACACACACACATACATACACACACATGCGCGCGCGAGCGCGGATGTACGCACGCACGCACACACAGGACCTCGGTTTACAGTCTGATTTGAGGACTTGGGAGGGGGGGGGGGAGGGAGTTGAACATTAGCCCGTGAGAAGGGGTGAGGGGGTGGGGGGGGGGGGGGGGGGCAGCTTCTTCTAACAGGCTGCACCGGGTGAATAAAGAAGGCCTCCCATGACGTCAGAGTGTGTTGAGAGGCCATTATTTTTAGAGGAGGTATATGAAGCAACCTGACCTGTCTCTTGATGCCATTCATCTTTTTCAAGCGTGTTATTTCAGTCTGAGCACACCCGTACATAATAATCACAGTTTTGCATGCAAAGCAACAAGCTTGCACCAGCAGACACTTAGCATGAGCTTGTGTGTGTGTGTGTGTGTGTGTGTGTGTGTGTGTGTGTGTGTGTGTGTGTGTGTTTAGAGGGTGTGTGTGTGTTTTTAGTTATTTATTTTACTTATTTTAATCTTTTATATCGAGGATAGTGGAATAAGAACGTATGTGGTTGTTTGCATCCAGTCCCTGTGTGTATGCAGTTTTGTAACTTTTGTCATCTGTTCCCACCGGCACACAATGGCCTACTCTCACGAAGAGCGGAACAGGATTTAACGTGTGCGCAAGATGTTCTGCGTGCGTTTGCACACAGGGCCTAGGTTTATAGTCTCTCATCCGAAGGACTTTTGGGGGATTGTGGTGTCTGCACTGATGTTAACTCCAGGGGGAAATATCCCCCTTGAGCGGGAATCGAACCCGGGTCGTCAGATTGCGAGCGCAATGTTCTAACCACTAGGCTATCCCGTGAAAAATCGGCATTCTTAGTACGTTTTTTTCTTCTTCACTTTAAAATAGGAAGGGTTATCGTTTACAATATGTGAAGGCAAATAGCAGTAACTGCTATCTTTCAGAGACACAACAACAACGACAACAGCAAAAGCAATAGCAGTAGTGGCAGTGACGGTAACAACAACAACCACCATCACAATACGAATACAGATATCTCATAAATGACAGAGAGGAGAGAGAGGGAGAGAGAGAGAGAGAGAGAGAGAGAGAGAGAGAGAGAGAGAGAGAGAGAGAGAGAGGAGAGAGAGAGAGAGAGAGAGAGAGAGAGAATCGAAAGATTTATTCACAAAAAGGCCATTGGCCCATACATGATGGGGTGTTGCCAAACTGCTAAGTACTTTAGTGAGAAAAATAGGTAACAAAAAACCCCCAAAATGTTAATGTATACCCACAACTACCACAATAAAAATCAGTTCCAAAAAATATGACTTAAGAAACAAAGATATCTCTTATTCTAATAAATTAGGCTGTCTACTATACTTTACTGGAATGTAATTCTGTCTTACATCTTCTAATACTTGACAGCACAGCACAAAATGCACTTCGTCTTCCACTGTTTGCTTACATAAAAGGGCATAGCAACCTGAGAGAGAGAGAGAGAGAGAGAGAGAGAGAGAGAGAGAGAGAGAGAGAGAGGAGAGAGAGAGAGAGGAGAAGAGAGAGAGAGAGAAGAGAGAGAGAGAGAGAGAGAGAGAGAGAGAGAGAGAGAGTAGGAGAGAAGATGAAGATAGAGAGAGAGAGAGAGAGAGAAGAAGAAGAAGAAGAAGAAAATAGGCCAAAAGCATGAAGAATTAAAAAAATTAAATAGGCCCTAATATATAACAGATAAAACAAAAAAAGAAGTAAAATCCTTCCCTGTCCTTCCACCGCCCTAATAAATGGATCGGTGGTCTAGAGGTAACGCGCCTGTCTGGAAAGCGGTTAGTCCGGGTCGAAAGTGCGCGGTGGTTCTGGGTCCGAAACTTTTCCCCCATCCATTAGACCATGAGTGGTGGTCTGGGCGCTAGTCTTCCCGATGAGACGATAAACCGAGGTCCCGCGAGTTACACAAAATTACTCAGCGCACGTAAAAGAACCTACGGCAATAAGAGAGTTGTCCCTGGCAAAAATCTTAGAAAAATGCTACTCTGATAGAGAAACAAATACAGTTGCAGACCAAAAAAAAAAAAAAAAGAAAGGTGGCGCTGTTCTTATGGCGACGTACTCTCCCCGGAGAGAGCAGCCCGAATTTCACGCAGAGAAATCTCGTGACTTAGAGTGGTACAAATAAAATAAATAAATAAATAAAAGAAGGAAAATTACAAAACATACCAAAACAACACAAAAAAACCAACCAAACCATACTCCACCCCTTCCCAAGAAAAAGAAAGAAAAAAACAAAGAAAGGAAGGAAGAAGGAAAACAATTCTTAAATTCAAAGACTCTAAATGGAAGGATAGTGCAAGTGGACAAAATCGCTTATTTGAACGCTTTATGTAAAGAAGGGTTTTAACCAATACATATTCTATTTTTATTTAAAACATATATGTTGGTAACATAGGTAATTTAATCTGCTGTTGAGACTAATAATGACTGATCGGTTGACACTGAATAACAAACATCTCTAATCCCTTTTTGTCCCCTTCTTATTTCTTTAATGCATTCTCAAAGGAGCGATTTAGGAACTTAATTTCAAATTTAGAAAAAGGACGTTGAACGGGTTGGTAAGCAGGGTGTGTGTGCGTTGTGTGTGTGTGTGTGTGTGTGTGTGTGTGTGTGTGTGTGTGTGTGTGTGTGTGTGTGTGTGTGTGATTCAGATTCAGATTCAGATTCAGAATATTTTATTGCCATTTAAGTCATGTAGACTTATTTGACACAACAAAAACATCAACTATAATTATTATCTATTTTGGCTAAAAGTGATGTACACTAACAACATGTATTCTACTTCTCTTTTTCTCTTTTTTCAAAAGACTCATACACATATCTGATGATATCTGCTTGATATATATCAACTGTGATTAAGTCACTTAATTTATGTACACAGTTTTTGCGTTCTTTGTCTTTCGTTTTGATTTTTAATAACAAATTATTTCTGAGTTCATCATATAAAATGCATTCATCAAGTAAATGAAATTCATCTTCAATTTTGTTACAGTGTCTACATTTTCTGTCCTCTCTGGATATATTTTGGTGTCTCCCTTTCTCTATCATGAAATTGTGACAGCTTGTGCGAAATTTACAATATGTCTTCTTATGAGTTTTGTTTTCATAGTTTACTAAGTATGGTTCCAATCTGTATTCTTTGGTAGCAAAATCATAAAATTTTAGTTTTGCAAACTCTTTCTTTTGGTAGATCCAAAATGTTTTATACATGTCCTCAAGTTTTCTTCTAACAGCATAACTCAACCGATGAACATTAAGAGTGCTTGGGTGTGTGTGTGTGTGTGTGTGTGTGTGTGTGTGTGTGTGTTGTGTGTGTGTGTGTGTGTGTGTGAGTGGTGGTGTGTGTGTGTGTGTGTGTGTTGTGTGTGTGTGTGTGTGTGTGTGTGTGTGTGTGTGTGTGGAGAGGGGGTGGGGGAGGAGGGGGATCGTGGTGGTTGTGGTGGTAGTTTTCTGTGTCCATTGCTTAATATCAACACAGTCTGTAATGGGGATACACGAAAATACATAGAAGCAAGTACAGTTAATTACACTGCCACCGTAGACTTTCAAACAACACCTGCAACTGATGTCAAAGGGGGCTTAAAATCAAACAGCGCTTCCTGACGGGGAAGAGATAGCTAGCTTAGTGGTCAGAGAACTCGCTCTCTCCTAGTTAAGGTTATTTAAGCAACGATGAGCGTGGTTACCAACGTAGATGGATGACCGTTCGTGCGCTCAGGCTTTAGAACAGTCCCCCAGCTGTAAATGGGTACCTGCCCTCTTTAGAATCATCGAAGGTAAAGCAGGCAGGGAGAGGAGATGGGCGCCGCCCTCAATATGCTGGCCCCTAGAGAAGTGAGGAGGTCTCTGATGACTCACTCCCCAGCGACAGTATAGGTTATAGGGAAACACCTTTACTGTTTACCATCACTATTTTTTGTGATGGGACTTTGTCAGCACAGGGCATGCAGTCCAGCAATCCCTGCGATTATATAACTGTAGAATCTAGACATCAAGTTATAGTATTCTGCTCTTTATGGAAGAGGAGGAGGAGGAGGAGGAGGAGGAGGAAGAAGAAAAAGAAGAAGAAGAAGAAGAAAAAGAAGAAGAAGAAGAAGAAGAAGAATTGTAAAAAAGAATTTGAAGACGAAGAAGAATTGCCAAAAAGAATTACATAGAAGAAGAAGGAGAATAGCGAAGAAGAAGAAGAATTGCAGAGAAGAAGAATTGTGGAAAAAAGAATTGCGAAGAAGAATTGCAAAGAAGAATTGCGAAGAAGAATTGCGAAGAAGAAGAATTGCGAAGAAGAACTGCTGAGGAGAAGAATTTGAAGAAGGAAGAAAGAACGACAGAAACAAACAAGAAAGAAAGAAAGAAAAAGAAAGAGAGAAAGAAAAAGAAAAAAAAAAGGAAAAAAATTCGCGCTTAATACTCTTGGCGTCTATGTTTTTCTCTATCCGATATACCGGATTAGCTCTTGATGCTTTAAGGTGGCCAGGATCAGGTAACGCGAATAACTGACGCTAATCACTCATTGAAGGACAGTTGTACCTGGATCACACCCGGGGGTTTGTCACCCGACACCATATAGATAAGCCAGGCTGCAAAAGAGGAAAAGGATGAAAAACTAGGAGGAGGAGGAAGTGGAGAAAAGAAGGAGGAGCAGGAAGAGGAGGAGAATTTTTTCAGGAGCTCCTTAATGTCCACAGATACACCTGCTTGGTTATGTATTGAGGCTAGCTCACTTTGTAGCCACCATGAGATACCAAAACGTGTCAGACGTTTGCTCTTCAGGAGAGAAAAGGAGGGAGGGAGGGAGGAGAGAGAGAGAGAGAGAGAGAGAGAGAGAGAGAGAGAGAGAGAGAGAGAGAGAGAGAGAGAGAGAGAGGAGAGAGAGAAGATTGTGATAGTTGCTATCAGCAGTGTTTTTTTCTTTTATTAATTCCTGATTTCTGCTTAGTACCCGCAGCTGACTGCTGTAGGTCAGACTGCTAATTGTACTGAGATACTTTTCTTTTTTGTTTTTTGTTTGGTTGGATTGTATTTGAGTCCCAGCGGAGATATCCAATCTAGGAACCTTACCATCAACCAACCATCATCACACCTCATCTGTGTCTTTTGTCACCCCTTAATTGGGTGCATATATTAAAAAAAAAAACCCTCTTCCCACCTATTACACTATAGTTCAGACCACACAAAACAAAGTGAATACTTTAACACGTTTATTATACAATAATCCAATATTTGGTCAAACACATAGAACACTATTTACTAGCACACTGCTACAAGCTCAATGTATGACATCGGCTTCAAGCCAAATAATGAAATAAACTCAAATTGTTCAAAATGTTTTCATAATAAGACCCCAAGTAAAACCTATATATCAACATCAACACACACAACACCCAAGCCTATGCATAATCCACAAAGTCATATAATGTTCTAAATATGACATCTGGGGTCGATCCCCTGAAACATTCAGGCACCCCAATACTGGTGCACCCATGGATACAATTAATATTTTTCAGCCTCATGAGGAAAAAACAAAATCAAAACAAAAGGGGAAAAAAAAGAAAGTGAATAAATAAATAATACGAAATAGGTAAGGAGAAATTCGGGAAACCAAGGTCCGAGAATTACTCTAAACTCTGGGCGTAGCAGTACAAGTAAGACATTGATGGGCTTAGCATAATGTGTAGGTGTATATCAGGCCTTACCCTATCAATGAATGCTCCCCTCGAAAGCCCCAATTAAAGACAAATGCAATAATGTCACCAGGTTGGTGGTGAAGCCTTTCCAGACCAAGGCACACCACCCAAATAATCTGTAGTATATTTTGTATGCATATATACAACCAAAGGTAGAATAAACTGCCAATTATGATATACGATTACATGTCTTAAAAATTTAAAACATAATCATAACACACATATATTTAAAGCCTATTTAACCAAATAAACCAAAGCACAATTATAACAGCACACACCAGAAAAATTTCAGTTACTTAAAGTGCCAGAATTCTCTTCTCCCATATCTCACTCACTGTTATAACATCATCATCACTGTATGTCCTCAAAACACTGCCTCACAGTGGCATAACCCAACGCATAAAAAATCCAGGATCACCATACAGTTAAAAATAGCACAAATCCTCTGATATGTCACAATCAGACACAACAAGTGTAGTTTCTGAGGAACACAAAGGGTAGATCCAAAGAAATTATTTTCCTCAAATATACAAAAAAGCAGGGTGAAATAAAGTTTAACAGTCCTGGGAACAATGTCATTCACAAATGGGCACATCTTAGAAAGGAATATGCAATATTATATGCAGGTAGATATCTTCACAACACTATCAAGGCAATCACAGGCACCCACACATGTACAACTAATCTTAAGATGATATTGAATCCTAACAAAGATCCCAAGGCTGGTACTTGTACTGCTAGGCTGCAGTTGAAAGCCACATACCCAGGTGTACAACAGCCCCTGGTACCCTGGTGATAAGTGTCGCCACAGGAGAGATGTGGAGGCACTGGTTTACAGCTGATAGCAGGGATGTCCAAGGAAAATCACTTTGGTCCTCACTTCCAAATCCAAACCAGGAGAGTACATAAAAAACATATTTAGTCACAATCTTGGCATTAAAACAATACTCTTAATCAATGGACACTCATCCACAGCAGGGTGCACTAATATCTGGTCACATAAGACAAAATAACCTCACAGCCACAAAGAACAACACTGCTGTCAACTCACCCTATGAAGAATTGCCACATTGGAAACACAAGATAGAATAGATTACATAGATCTAAACCATATTTGGAGACACATTCAAAGCCACAAGCAGGTAGGGCATCAGGCAAACTTATAAACAGCCAAATACTGCACTACTGCAAGCCTAAGCTTATGACTCCTTTCAAAAAGAGGTAATTAACAATACTACCCAGGCAATAAACTCAGTATCACTCTTAAAGGGCCCATTTGAATGAACACACTCCAGCTGTCAACTCCTTCTGCAAAGAGCTACAACAAATGAAACAACCAATTACATAAATCTATACCACAAAACTTAGAATCATCTGAGAACAATTATTAAAAACAAAACACTAGAGATTGCACTGCTGCAGCTGACCTTACCACAGCACTTCTCTGGACCAGACCTAACAAACGAAACGCTTCACTTTACATAAAGGTCACTGCTATCCTCACAACCCATCACGTGACCCCATGGATGAGACTATAAACCGAGGCCCCATGTGCAAACCCACCAGAACATCTTGCGCACACGTTAAATCCTGTTCCGCTTTTCGTTAAGAGTAGGCGGTTGTGTGCCGGTGGGAACAGATGACAGAATTTACAAAACGCATACACACTGGGACTGGATGTGAAAAAGCACATAAGCGCTTATTTTATTATCCTCGATATCAAAGAAAAAAGATCTAGCTCACCCCAAGGTCATACAATAAAAATCTCAATCACACTAACTACCCACAAAAAACTCCAATCAACTGCTTAGCTAAAACTTGCTGACCAACACCCAAAAAAATAATACCAACTTCCCAGAACAATAGATCTAACAATAGATCTACCAGCTAGCAACCTTTGCCTGATGAACTTAACTTGACTCATGACAAGAAGCAACATTTAATTTTATTCGAAACACGCTAAGGGCGTCATAATGGCGGTCAGTGACATCTTTCCCTGGGGGAAAGCTGCATCTCTACAAGTTATGTGCTTAGAGCCTTTTCAACTGCGTGGACAACGGGCAGATCTGAGAAACCTTCCATGAGCAACACAGCACTGTCACTTCCAGGGTGCTTTAAATAATAATAATAATTAAAAAAATAAAAATAAATTAACAACAACGTCGACGACGATGATAATAATGATGACAACAACTACAACAATAATATAATATCATAATAATCATAATAATAATAATAATAAACGACGATGACAACAACAACAACAATAAGAAGAAGAAGAAAGGAATTTATACAGCACTCTATCTTGCAAAGACAAATCAAAGCCCTTACCCACATACCCTTCTTCTTAGACTTGACTTGATTTCTGCTTAAACTTCTTCAGGAGAGTTCACTTGACTGATTAGGCCTACTTCAGGAAGTGTGCCTTTAGAAGAACAAGTTGTTTGTATATGTTTATATCTATGCCTTATTATTTATATTTATACCACTTTAAGTCACGCCAAATTGCTCTGGGTAGAATTCGGGCTGCTCTTCCCGGGTAGAGCGCGTCGCCGCAAGAGCAGCGCCACCCATTGCAATTTTTTTCTTTTTCCTGTCTGCAACTATACTTGTATCCCTATCAGAATGGCTTTTTTTTTTAAACAGAATTTTGCCAGGGACAACTCTCTTGTTGCCAAGGGTTCTTTTACGTGCGCTACATAATTTTGTGTAACACACGGGACCTCTCGTCCGAAAGACTAGCACTCAGACCACCACTCATGGTCTAATGGAAGGGGGAAAAGTTTCGGGCCCAAGCGGGATTCGAACCACCGCATAACCTCCGACCCGTTCTTTTTGCTTTGTAGGCAGGCGCATTAGCTCTAGACCACAGATCCCCCTTGAACCTGGTAAGCATATTTATTCGATCCTGGAAGTGACATTGGTAAAGAAACACTAGTGTCACTGCACCTCTCCCTGTCTGTCTGTCCCTCCGTCTGTCTTTCTCGTTCTCCCTTTTTTTGGTTCTTTTTTTGGGTGTTTGTTGGTTTATTTGTCTGCTGGTCTGTCATCCTTCTTTTGCTGTCTGTCTGCCTGCCTGCCTGCCAGTCTGACTGTCTGTCTGCCTGTCTGTCTCTCTGTCTCTATCTCAACCTCTGTTTCTGTCTGTCTCTGTCTCGTTCTCTCTCTCTCTCTCTCTCTCTCTCTCCTCTCTCTCTCTCTCTCTCTCTCTCTCTCTTTCAACACACACACACACACACACACACACACACACACACACACACACACACACACACACACACACACACCACACACACACAACCAACATGCTAGTTTATCACTACATTTAATACACAGTTTAGCAACATATTCTGCTAGCATGCAAATGAAAACTGCAAGTCTATTCCTTTTCTTTCTTTTATTTATTTATTTTTTTGTAATCTTTTTACCCCCCATGATCTCTGTTGAATAATTCATGACTCTGAGATGGTCAATGTCCGGTATGTGTCCCCAGTGTGTGTGTGTGTGTGTGTGTGTGTGTGTGTGTGTGTGTGTGTGTGTATGTGTGTGTGTGTGTGTGTGTCTGTGTGTGTCTGTGTGTGTATGTGTGTGTATGTGTGTGTATGGGTGTGTGTGTGTGTATGTGTGTGTGTATGTGTGTGTGTTGTATGTATGTGTGTGTGAATGTGTGCGTGTGTGCGCGCGCGCGTGTGTGAGTGTGTGTGGGTGAGTGAGTATGTGTGTGTGTTTGTGTGTGTGCGTATGTATGTGAGTGAGTATGTGTGTGTGTGTGTGTGCTGTGTATGTGTGAGTAAATGAGTGAGTGAATATGTGTGTGTGCGTGTGTGCGCGCGCGTGTGTGTGTATGTGTGTGTGTATGTGTGTGTGTTGTATGTATGTGTGTGAATGTGTGTGTGTGCGTGTGTGCGCGCGCGCGTGTGTGAGTGAGTGTGTGTGGGTGAGTGAGTATGTGTGTGTGTTGTGTGTGTGCGTATGTATGTGAATGAGTGTGTGTGTGTGTGTGTGTGTGTGTATGTGTGAGTAAATGAGTGAGTGAATATGTGTGTGTGCGTGCGTGTGTGTGTGTGTGTGTGTGTGTGTTTGTGTTTGTGCGCGTGAGAGAGAGAGAGAGAGTGGAGTGTGTGTGTGTGTGTTCGTGCACGCGCGCATGTGTGTGTGTGTGTGTGTGTGTGTGTGTTTATGACCATTGTAGTCTCCACGGCTCATACATATGTCAAGAAATGTCTACACAGAATGGAAATATTATTAATATCAAGTGTCCCTCGGGAAATAACTGTTCAAAATAAAAATAAAAAAAGGCTGACTTGAGTGACGTTTAGCTTGTGTCAACTTACAAAGTGGCTTTGTTGTTGTTGTTTCTATTTCATGCTGTGGAGGGTTTAACTCGCTGTGATTTATCTTTTGATTATCTAATGCGCCTAAGTTGATTAATCATGCTCATAATGAAGACTGCCAGTCTGTCTACCTGTGTGTGTGTGTGTGTGTGTGTGTGTGTGTGTGTGTGTGTGTGTGTGTGTGTGTGTGTGTGTGTGTGTGTCTCTCTCTCTCTCTCTCCTCTCTCTCTCTCTCTCTCTCTCTCTCTTCTCACTATTTCTGCCTTTTTTTCTTTTTTTTTTCTTTTATTCTTTTATATCGAGGATAATGGAATAAGCACTTATGTGCTTTTTTACATCCAGTCCCCGTGTGTATGCGGATTTGTGAATTCTGTCATCTGTTCCAACCGGCACACAATGGTCTACTCTTACGAAAAGCGGAACAGGATTTAACGTGTGCGCAAGATGTTCTGCGTGCGTTCGCACACGGGACCTCGGTTTATTGTCTCATCGGAAGGACTGTCTCTCTCCCTGTCTCTGCTGTGTCTGTCTGTCTCCTATTCTCTGTCTTTCTGGCATTGTCTTTGTCTTTTTCTTCTCTCTGTCTTTTTCTCCCTGCATTGTCCCTTTCTGTCAGTCCCTTTCTCTCTCATACACACACACACAACACATACACATACACACACACACACATACACACACACATACACACATATACACACAAACACACACATACACACACATACACACACACACATACACACACACACATACACACACACATACACACACACGCACATACACGCACACACATACACATACACACACACACACACACACACACACACACACACACACGCACGCACGCACGCACACACACAGTGCCACACCTTTCCCTTATTCCTTCCTCTCTCATTTCTTATAGCCTAATCTCTCCTTAACAATTCATCTCCCTCCTTTTTTCCCCCAGCCTCTTTCCCCAATTGTTTTAACCTGCTCTCCGTCTCTCCCTCTGTCTCTCTCTTTCTTAAGAGAGAAGTTTATACCTCGAAAGTTCTTACGTCAACCATGTCTCCATAGGTTAATCATGCTCATTACGTCTGGAAATGAAGTTACTACAAAACAGTTAGCTCTTTTCCTATATAAAGCATTTAGACTGCGGGACACCCTTATTAATTCTTGAAAAATGATCGTGTTTTGCTAATGTTTTGTGAATTGATTGTTTATGTGAATATCACTTGTATGATAGTGTGTGCTTTGTGTTTTCCCCCTTCAAATGTGGCCAAGGCCTTTTGAATAAACCATTCGCATTCGCATTCTGTTTCTTTCTCTGCATGTCTGTCTGTTTATCTCCCTGTTTCTGTCTCTCCCTCTATGTGTCTCTCTGTTTCTGTCTCTCTCTCCGTTTTTCGCTTTCTTTCAGAGTCCTTGTCTTCGTCTCTGTCTTTCTGTCTGTCTGTCTGTCTGTCTGTATCTCTCATTTTTTTCTCGCCATTCTCTATATTAGCCATTACATTTTTTCAATATCTTCTTATCACTGTATTTATTCCCTCATACACTCAAGGATTGTGTGTCTGTGTCTGTTACTGAAATCACCATTCTTGTAAATGCATCTCCCCTACCCCTTCTCTCCCTGCTGTGTCTGATGCCAGAATCAATACTGTCCACCTGTTGTCATTTATTGTTTCTGTTTCGTGTTTGTATTTTTCTCCCTGTCATGTAAAAAAATTTGAAAGATCAGCAGCAACCATTTTGTATTTCCTTTCCTTTTGTTCTTGTTTTCCCTTCTTGTTCTTCCTGTTCTTGTTCTTGTTCTTCTTGTTCTTGTTCTTGTTCTCCTCCTCCTCCTCCTTATTCTTCTTCTTCTTCTTCTTCTTGTTCTTCTTTTCTTCTTCTTCTTCTTCTTGTTCTTCTTCTTCTCCTCCTCCTCCTCCTCCTTCTCCTTCTTCTTCTTCTTCTTCTTCTTCTCCTCCTTCACAATTCTTCTTCTTCACATTTCTTCACAGCTCTTCTCTTTTTAGGAACTCGAATGATTTTTTAAGCACTGTTGCCCTTCAGCGAAGAAAACAAGCAATATCGGGTAGAATGGGCTTAACTTATCAAGCATCGCAACTTATTTTCGCCCATATCTATGACAGACAACACTAGATGCTGTCTGAGCATTAAATGACCAAGAAGAATTATAATTCAAGAATAGTGGAAGCAAAGACATTTGCATGACATCTTACACATAAACCACATCCCACACAATAACCTGCCACAGTCAAAAGGGATGTTTACAGTTCCCTGAGCAAGTTTAACACACTATTGTATCCTTGCCCAGCTTAATCTTTTAGGAAAGATGCAGACCAGCTCTCTCTCTCTCTCTCTCTCTCTCTCTCTCTCTCTCTCTCTCTCTTTCTGCCCCCTCCCTCTCTCTCTCTCTCTCTCTCTCTCTCTCTCTCTCTCTCTCTCTCTCTCTCTCTCTCTCTCTTTCTTTTCAGTCAGTGGGGTGTTGATGACAGATTGTCACAATAACTAACCGCCCCTTCCTCCTTCTTCGGCCGGATTTCCCTCCTGTCCCTGAAACAGATTTCACGCAGAATTAGTGTCCAGGAATGTTGCTTTGTGTTGACATGCATTGACCTTCACTGGCGAGTAATGACTTTCCAATCTGTCAAAATAGCCCAGGGCTCTTTTAGAAAGGCCTCTGTAGTATGTGTGTGTGTGTGTGTGTGTGTGTGTGTGTGTGTGAACTTGGGGCAGGTAAAAATCCCTGCCACACCCCTTCCTAACCCCTATGGCTTGGTATCCTTTATCCCTGCTCATACACTGCAACATGTTGTTGAAGAGAACGGAAATCAGCTGACCGACCACAGGGGCCATAGGGCATGAGGGGTTCTGGGAGAAAGAAGTACAAGGAGTCCTAGAGAAAATAATGTGAAAGATGAGATATTGTCACTTTCCCTTCAACTTCTCTTCCCTCCATCTCGGGCCATATCCTTTTTATGTCCAAGGTTTGAAGGCTAATAAAAAAAAAGAATAAGGCTCTGTACATGGGTGTGTATAAAAGAATGAAAGTAATCAAGACAAGCAATTAAGGTTTTATTTTTTATTTTAATTAAATTTATTTTGTTCCTTTATTTCGGGGATAATGGAATAAGCATTCGTGTGCTTCTTTTCATCCAGTCCTCGTGTGTATGCAGTTTCAGGTCAAGTCAAGTCAAAGCACTTTCATCATCCAATTAATGGCCATTACAACACCAACTAGCACACAATTGGTAGGAATCATGATGGAGAAGAAACTTAAAGAAAGCTATGATTAATATTAGTTTAAACTTCCAAGATAACAAAGAAGTAACTATGATGGACATAGACCAAAATCAGAATGTCTCTCCTTTTCTTTCTCATGATGTATAACTTCCCTGCAGCTCTTTCTTTATAAACCTGTGTAGGAAATGCAGATCAGTTGACCAAAGGTAGGTAGGGATCAGAGAGGACGTTAAGTCATGCAGGCCTCTGAAAAAAGCGACTGTTGACAGTAGAGATCTACAATCAATTACATCTGACATCCCCCCATTATTATCTGGGCCCATACCCCACTTCCACATGGTTAGTTTGATTTGTGAGAAAGATCCTAGTTGTTGGTGGTGTTGCTGTTGTTGCTGCTGCTGCTGCTGTCGTTGCTGGGTTGTGTGTGTGGATATTTTAGCTGTTGTTTTTCAACTTTTAAGGAGACCAGTATGTAGAACTATGCCGATCAGAAAAGGCAGTGGAGAGAGGTGTGTAGTAGACAATAATGCGGATCTGACAGTGTATGGCCTGTATTATATATGCCTACTCCTCTCTCTCTCTCTGTGTCTCTGTATCAGCCTCTGTCCCTGACTGTTTGTCTGTCTGTCGCACACATACACACACACAAACACACACACACACACACACAAACACACACACACACACACCAATCTCCCCAAAAGTCTTTGGAATGAGACTAAAACAGAGGTCCCATGGGTGAACCCCTACATAACTCCTTGCAAACACATTAAAACTGTTCCGCTATTTGGAAGAGTAGGTAATTGTGTGCGGGTGGGAACCAAGGACAAAATGTACAAAACTGCATACACACAGGGACTGGACAAAAAACCACATGAGTGCTTATTCCTTCTCTGTTTCTGGTCCATCCACCTGGAATGACCTCCCTCTTTCACTTCGTCAAAAGCCTTCACTTGATTCCTTCAAATCCAGCCTCAAAACACACTTATTTCTTACCTGAGACTTTCCCCCCACATATCTGTCCCTAATTTTCAACAGCATCTTTCACCTTCTAAGTGTTGTTCCGTGTGTGTGTGTGTGTGTGTGTGTGTGCGCGCGTGCGTGTGCGTGCGTAGTGCGCGCCCATAGATTTGAAATCTGTTGCTCATTATGTTTAAGGAGAGTTGCATGCCTGTAAATGATTGAGTGCAAGCGCTTCGATTTGTTTGGTTTTTACAAGATTCAGCGCTATATAAATTCCATATTATATTATTATTATTATTATTATTATTATTATTATTATTATTATTATTATTATTATTATTATCATAGAAATTAAAGAATAAATAAAATAAATAGATAAGTAAAAAATAAATAAATGAATACTCACACACACACACACACACACACACACACACACACACACACACACACACCACACACACACACACACACACACACACACACACACACACACACACACACACACATGTAGGCACACATACACACACAACTGCTAGAGCATCATTTGACAAAAACAAACAAACCCACCAGTCTTGCATCAAATATTGTTGACTTGCAAATGCAAATTGCATGTGTAGTGTTTGATATTTTTCTCATGATTCCTGTTGAATAATTCATAGCACAGAAATTATGTATTTTCATGCCCATAGTGCATGCATGCATGCATGCGTGCATGTGTGTGTGCATGTGTGTGTGTCTATGTGTGTGTGTGTCTGTGTCAGTGTCTATGTGTGTGTGTGTGTGTGTGTGTGTGTGTATGTGTTTACATTCAGGGTCATATTTATAACTCATATCTGTCATGAACTGTTGGGCAAAATAAAACCTTTGTTAATATCCAGTTTCTCTAGGGAGATTTGTTTTGCTATTATTCAGCTTGTAATTCACAATTATAAAAATAGTCTGGGCTGAATAAAGTTAGTATGATTTAAGATTTTGTTTGGTGTGTGAGAGGCATTTGTTTGATTATGCCATGATTTGATTAAAGGGCTTAAAAATTGTTCATAATGTATTATTTGCCTAGTTCCTTTTTCTGTCTATTTGTCTCTGTGTCTTTCTCTGTCCATCTGTCTGTTTGCTGGTCTGTTTGTCTGTTTGTGTGTCTGTGCAATGTGTGTGTGTGTTGTGTGTGTGTGTGTGTGTGTGTGTGTGTCCCTCCCCCCCCCCCCCTCTCTTCTTTCAAAATCTGTCTTTTTTTTGTACATTTACTTTTTTCATGTGAATGTTGCTTTATTTACTCACTCATAAATTCATTTATTCTGCGACTGTGTCTGCTTTAAAGCATCGTCCTTGTAAATGCTCTTTCTCACCCACCCACCCCCTTTTTTTATTTGTGGGTCTGGCACCAGAATTACTCATGCTTTCCATCTGTCTTTCTTCATTGTTGTTGTTATTGTTGTTGTTGGTTTGGTTCTTCTTCTTCTTCTACTTCTTCTTCTTCTTCTTCTTCTTCTTCTTCTTCTTTGTAATTCTTCTTCTCCTTTGCAATCCTTCTTCTTCTTTGCAATTCTTCTTCTTCACAATTCTTCTTCTTTTGTGTTTTTTTCTCATGCTCTCACTTTTTACTAAGGGTTTCGCTCATTTATTACTCATGTGAAAAGATCTGTCATTCTTCTTCTTCATCTCAATTTTCAACACTCTTGCTTATTCATGATAACCGTGAAAGCAAGGGCAACAATTTTGTTGTGTGATGTCCCAAACCAAAACCACATCGCACAAAATATACTTCCACAGTAAAGAGGGATCTTTACAGTTCCCTGAGCAAGTTGAACACACTATTGTCCCATTGTCAAGGTCCATCTTTCAGGACAGACCCAATCTCGCTCTCTCTCTCTCTCTCTCTCTCTCTCTCTTTGTCTGTCTGTCTGTCTGTCTGTCTGTCTCTCTCTCTCTCTCTCTCTCTCTCTCTGACTGTTTTCAGTCAGTGGGGTGTTGATGACAGATTGTCACAATAACTAACCGCCCCTTCCTCCTTCTTCGGCCGGATTTCCCTCCTGTCCCTGAAACAGATTTCACACAGAATTAGTGTCCAGGAATGTTGCTTTGTGTTGACATGCATTGACCTTCACAGGCGAGTAATGACTTTCCAATCTGTCAAAATAGCCCCAGTCTGTTGGAAGGGTCTGAGTTATTTATCTATCTCTTATTTTTTCTGTTTTTTGTGTGTGCTTGCCACTGGTAAAATCTCTACCACGCCTCTTTTTAGCCCCTAGCACTTTTCTTCCTTGCTCACACACTGTAACTAGTCATACAGGAGAATGTGAATGAGCTGACCAAAGGAGCTGTAGGCCATGAGTAGGCCTAGGAAGAGGAGTCTAAACAGATGTGAAAGATGAGAGATTCGCTTCTTCCTCAACGCTCAGACAGCAACTTTTGTTGTCTTTCATATAAGCAAAAAATGGGTGGCACTGCTGTTACATGTCAGGCCCAGTGCATCCAGACCTCTGCATGGGAGAGAATTGTTCTTAAGGTAGTGAAAGATGAGAGATGACCACTTGTTCCACCCGTCTTTTCTTCTTTTTCTTCATCCTAGCCAATGTTTTCTTTTTAACAAGGTCTGAAGCCTAAACATAGATCAGTGTATATATTTCATAACAGTGGAAATGAGTAAGGTGGCAAACTGAAAAGAGCAAAAAGTACATGTTGTGAACTCAAAAAAATAAGAAAAGAAGTTTGACCATTGGTATGTTTGATACATAAACAAAACTAATGGTTTCTTTTCTTTGATGTGGTTTATTAGTCTTACCATACAAAAACAATTACTTCCAAAGATATACATTCATGTGTATAGGTACACACATAAGGGCATTGTGTGTGTGTATGTGTGTGAATTTGGTTAATATCTGTCAGTAAATATTTTCACGTTCTACAGTGGTTTTTGGAATTTACTCACTTCCTATATTTCAATTTTGAAAAATGACTCTAGTCATTCAAAAAACAGCCTTGGCAAAGGACACAACTGCTTTAGTACCTGCCGACAAACCAGCAATCTTTCCCCACTGCACCACAACCCCTAAAGAGTGTGTGAGAGAGAGGAGAGAGGAGAGAGAGAGAGGAGAGAGAGAGAGAGAGAGAGAGAGAGAGAGAGAGGAAGAGAGAGAGAGAGAAGAGAGACAAAGAGAGTGAGAGACAGACAGCCACACACACACACACACACACACACGCACGCACGCACGCACACACACACACACACACACACACACACACACACACACACACACACACACACACACACACACACACAGAAGAGGCTTTCACAGTATGAAACCTTTCTTCACAGATCCCTGAACAAGTTCAATACACCATTGTCCACAGTCCCGGCTCATGGCCTTTCAGAAACGGACCAAGTCCATTTCTCTGTCTTGTCTGCAAGCAGTCAAGTGTTGATGACAGATTGCTCCAACAAACAGACCCCCCCCCTCCTCCTCCCCTGTCCCCTCTTGTTCCCCCTCCCCCTCTTGTCCCCCCCCCCCACCCCCGTTTCTTCCCCCACCCCCTTCCTCCTCCCTCCCTTTATTTTGACAGGACTTTTGTGGCGTCTATGAATGAGATTTCATGCAGAATTAAAGACTGGGAATGTCGGTTGATTTGCTTTCAAACTCATTGACCATCACCATTGGTGAATAATGACTTTTTCAGTTCTGTCAGGAACCTCCTCCCCCATCCCCTTCTCAATACAGATCTGCTCCAAAAAGACCAGTTTTTCAGTCTGGCTGGTTGGCTGTCTGGCTGGCTGTATGTCTGATTGATTGTCGCTCTTTGTCTCTGTTTCTCTATGGCTCTCATTATAACCCTGTTGTCTCTGTCTCCTTTTTATCTGTCTTTTTGTCTGTCCCTGCTTCAGTATGTTGTTGTCTTGTAGCCTTTGCTCTTCTCTGTCTCAGTAACTCTGTCTGTCTTTACCTCTGCCTGTCTGTCTCTCTGTTGTGTCTCTGTATCGTTCTGTCACTCTGTGTGTGTGTGTGTGTGTGTGTGTGTCTCTCTCTCTCTCTCTCTCTCTCTCTCGATCCCTCGTTCCTTTGCTTTCCCCAAGCTCAAGGGGAAAAAATCCAGTCACTGTCTTTCTCTCTTTATCTTTTATTCGGCTTATCTGTCAGTCAGTTCGTCTGTCCGTATCTCTCCATTGCCACAGGTAAAACCTCTGCCATACCTCTTTCAACAGCTAGCCCCACCCCCCAACCCCAGCCATTGCCTACCTTCTCCCTCCCTGCACACTCCAAATGATAGAAGGATATGCAAATGAGGTGACCCATAGGGCCATAGGGCATGAAGGGGGCATGGGAGATGATATGGGATGTGAACAGGTGTGAGAGGTGCAGTATAGCCAGTTGTTCCTTGATTTTTCTTGTTTGTTTCTTTTTCCCGTACCTCGGCTAGAGCTCCGAGGTTCACCAATAATGAGATTTTACGTACGCCACCGTTTTTGCACATTATTACAGTAACTGGATTCTGCCTTTGATGGAATGTATGCTGAGGATATTTGTGTGTCCGGAATCCACCGAGCAGTGACATGAGTTACCGGGTATTGAACGTGCATATTTTGATCTTCTTCATGTGTA
Source organism: Rapana venosa (assembly GCA_028751875.1). Lineage (NCBI taxonomy): Eukaryota > Metazoa > Mollusca > Gastropoda > Neogastropoda > Muricidae > Rapana > Rapana venosa. The sequence goes on from CM054138.1 coordinate 67,980,724, forward strand.
TATATACAAAAAGGGAATAAAGGCACTGGCGGGTTTGCACTTGAAATTGACCTGGGAGAGTGTAAAAATCCCTATCTTTGATTCACCAGACACTGCTAAGATCCGAGCCCATGATTTCATGGACCCATGGGATTGAAGTCGAAGAGTTGTAACCACTCAGCTGTAGGGTCTGTTGGTTGTTCTTTCGTTTCTTCTCTTTCCCCAGGCCAGTCCATACTGTCTATGTGCAAAGTTGTGACAGCTAAAGATCCTCCATGTGTTGTGTTTTGAAGTGATTATTGTCGTAGAGTGGTTTGGTTGATTTTATTACAGTCCCAGCTGTGTTACCAGATTTAGAGACAGTATCACTTAAGGGATAACTCAGTTGTCAGAGAACTCCCTTTCCCCAAGCTAAGGTTAAACAGCATTGAGCGTGGTTACCAAGTGTATGGGTGACCGTTTGCGCACTTTGTCCTACGTCTTATCAATTACACCATGTAAATAGGTACCTGCCTCTTTAGGGTCAGGAAGGCCAGCAACAAGGGAGGGAGCATGGTCACCGCCATACATATGCTGGCCCTGAAAGCTGAGGTCTCTGCACACCTTCCCCTCAATCACCACATAGGTAATGGGAACACCATTTGCCTTTCTGCCACTAATCAACATCACCAGTGTGAAGTATGTAGGATCAATAGACAGGCACAACGGAAAAAGAAGAACTTGGTTTGGAAACTTCCTGCAGAAAAAAGCTACACACACACACACACACACACACACACAAGTCATTCGAACCTTATCACTCTTCAACAAAGAGAGATCATTTCATTCCACAACCTTACGCCCAAGCCCAAAGCTTTGCCAGGTATGACCATAAGCAAAAGCACCAAGCTATACATCATATCAATATAAAGTGTTACAGTTGAAGTTTCTCTGATGAGAGCTTTCGGCACAAGGAGACTGTACTCTGAATTTGAAGAGAAAAGTATTTAAGTCGCAATAGGGGAGCCTATATTTTGAAGTATTTGAAAACAGCAACACACAATAACTTCACATCCAGTGTGTACAGACGGTCTCAGCGTGATGTGATCGCAGGAAAAATATGTGAGAAAGAGTTCATAATTCTGGACGACCCTCACGTTGTTACGCTTCCTCCTCCTCCTCCTTCTTCTTTGTCTTCTTCTTCGTCTTCGTCTTCGTCTTCTTCTTCTTCTTCGTCTTCTTCGTCTTCTTCTTCTTCTTCGTCATCATCATCTTCTTCTTCTTCTTCTTCTTCTTTGTTGTCCTCGTCGTTGTCGTTGTCCTCCTCGTCGTCGTTGTTGTCTTCGAATGCTCAGACAGCAACTATTGTTGTCTGTCTTGTGAAGGAAAATGCCTCACGCTACCGTTAAGCGCCTGACAAGTCAGGCTTGAGCGCCTCCGACTTTGGCATGGAAGAGATCTGTTATCTTTGAAGTCTTTTTGGAATTAAAGGCAAGAGAATGGAGAGATAATGCAGAAAATAGACAAGAAGGGGTGATGGGGCAAAAAGGAACAAGGCAGAAACAAATGGACAGATAGAAAAAAAGAATTCCTAGCACAGAATTTTGCAAGTTGGGGATACTACATTTTTCCTGCCAACCCTCCCCCCCCCCCCTCTCACCCGACATCCTCATGGGAGAAATTCGTTAAAATAGGGAATGTGCAACAACAACAATAACAACAACAACAATAATGATAGAAGGTTTTACAATCTCATAACACCTTCTGTTGATTTGCAAATGAAGACCGCCTGTCTGGTATCTAGTTTGAACTAGTTTCTGATGAATAATTCATCCCCCCCCCAAAAAAAACTTTTTCCGGGCAGCTATTGCTGTTTTGTCTGATGTTTATTGTTCTCATTATGGTTCGGGGGGGGGGGGGGGGGGGGGCCAGAAAACACCATGTGGCCATAAAAAATTATTGTGATCATCTCAAATTATGCTAGGGAAATTATTCCATTTCCGAATGAGCAAGATTGCATTTCCTTGAAAAAGCAGCACAGCAAACAATGATGGTTCAATTTGGATCAAATGGTATTATTTTGTTTTGTTCTACTGGGCTTTGCAATAAATGTGGTTTACCTCTACAGTATTGTTGTCTGTCATATGGAGGGAAAGTGCATTGGCTGCCCCCAAGCACATGACGTCAGGCCCAGTGCTTCCAACTTTGGTATTGGACAGAATTGTTATCTTTTAAGTCTTTTTGGAAAATAAAGACATGGGAATGGGCCACAAAGGTAGACAAAAGACAAAAAGGAGGTGTCAGAAAAAAAGGATCTAGGCAGAAACAAAAAAAGGGATAGAAAAGAGGGAATTCCTTTGGGAGGATGTGAAAGTAGGTAAAGCGCAAAAACAGCAAGAACAGCAATAATGAAAGGTTTTACAATCTCATAACATATTCTGCTGATTTGCAAATCAAGACCGCATGTGTGGTATCTGTTTGAGCTAGAGTTTGATGAATAATTTATCACACGCACATGATTGTGTGTGATGAATAATTCATCACACACACACACACATGCGTGCGCACCACATTTTTGTTGGCCAGTTATTGGTGTTTTGTTTGATAATCATCGTTATCTTTATGGTTCAGTGGAGCCAGAAAACATCAGGTACCCATAAAAAAACACCTTGTAACCACCTCAAATTACACTGGGGGAATTATCTCATTTCCAAATGTACCAGACTGCATTTTATTGAAAAACAGCACAGTGGACAATGATGGTACCGAATGGATCAGATGGTATTATCTACTTTGTCTGGGCTTTGTTGCGCAGTTGTCAAATTGCGCTTTGCAATAATTGTGGTCTACCTCTGCAGCATATGTATGCCACATGATCATAAGTATATATCCTTCTCCCTTCGTGGTAGGCTCAGATAACTTTTGGAATACTCTTTTACAGAAATGAGTAAACGATGCACCATAGGCAAGAATATAATGGTACAAAGCAGAGAACCTTATGCCATAAAACCTATACAGCAATGATAACGGGCATACACCTATTCTAGAGGCACATCACATCTATTGCAAAGCCCTCTACAATTAACTGCAGACTAGTGTTAACAAAGCAAACTAGAACAATTTAACGTTAGCCAGTACATGAATAATATGGGTGGCAAAATGTAATTCTTTCATGGGGATTTCTGGGGCCTGTCAGTGTAATAGCATCCCCACAATCTGGAAACACTATGCCAGAAATTTCATCTTCCTCTTTTTGTTTCTGCCTTGTTCCTTTTTCTTCCGGTCACATCTCTTTTGTCAGTTTTCTGCCTTCATGGTCAACTCTTGTAGCTTTCTTTGTTTTTACATAAAAGGCTTAACAGAAACAATTCTCTCCCTCGCTGAGGCTGAATGTGCTGTGCCTGACTTGTCAGTCGCTTAAGGGTAGCACAGAACAATTTCGCTCATATGATAGACAATAACAGTTGCTGTCTGAGTGTTCCAAAGAACGCAGACACACAGAGACACAGACACACACAGAGATAGACACACATACACACACAGAATTTTCTATACCAGTAGGCACACATCTGTCCATTTCACAGTCCAGTGCCAAATTCTGCAGACTTGCAAATGTAAATCACCAGTACTGGGGGAGTGTCTGATTTCAGATTACTGCAGATGAATAATTCATGGCGATGCTTCACTTCCTGTTCGATGCTTCTGACCATCTGCCTGTTTTGTATATAATTATGCCATGCAAAAACTGAAACCTGCACGTGTGACTGAGCATATGAAATATTATGACTTTTAAAATATTTTTTTATAAAGGCACAGCATACAGTTTACAGGTGCTCCTGTCTTGTGTTGCTTATGTTATTTGGATTTATTCATTTATTTGTTTCTTCATTAATTTATTCATTCCTTTCTATGTTTATTTCGAGGATAATAGAATAAACACAGGTGTGCTTTTTTTTGTTAAAATCCAGGCGCCACGTTTATGCAGTTGTAAATTTTTGTCATCTGTTCCCACAGGCACACCATGGCCTACTCTTCCAAAAAGCGGAACAGGTTTTAACGTGTGCACAAGATGTTCTGCATGTGTTCACACACGGACCTCGGTTTATAATCTTTTAGGATGGATTGATTTTATAAGATAATTCTATACCTTTGCGTTTGTTTTCTGGAATTTTATGTTTGTTTGTTTGTGGTTTTGTTGTTGTTGTTGTTGTTGTTGTTGTTGCTGTTTTTGTACTATGCTTCTTTTGCGAAAGACAGAAGACAAGAGTAAGCTGGAGAAAAAACTGTCGACCAACGCTGCTTTGACTATCATCTAGGTGAGCAGACTGAGGATGCTTTAATATCTGTGTCACACTGTAATAATTTGCTGAACCCTTTATGTTCAATTATTAGTATGACTTGATTTCAATTTTTTGTTCTAATTAATGTATAAACAATCAAACTCAATGCGTTGAACAGTCCGCTGTATTAGGTAGACATTGGGGCTCTGGATTGTATAGTAAAAAAGAACACATAAAAACACTGTTTAGAGCATAATGAAAGACAGTCAAGCCCTGCATAATATTTGCATTTCTCTCTCTCTCTCTCTCTCTCTCTCTCTCTCTCTCTGTCTCCCTCACACACAGAAACACACACAGACACACACACACACGCACGCACGCACGCATGCAAGCATAACTAAAAACAACAAGTAAACATATAACAGCGAAAATCAGCGTCACAGGCATTTTATGTATGCAATCAGGCGTTTTGTGCATACCTACATGCACACACGGACAAGCACACGTATATGTACACACAAACACACACACGCACGCACACGCACACACACGCACACCCACCCACCCATAATTATGCTCGCACGCACACATGCGTGCACACACACACTCACACGTGGGACGGGATAGCCTAGTGGTTAGAACATTGCACTCGCAATCTGACAATCCGAGTTCGATTCCCGTTCAACGGGATATTTTCACCTGGAATTAACATCAGTGCAGACTCCACTCTCCCCAAAAGTCCTTCGGATGAGACTATAAACCGAGGTCCTGTGTGCGAACGCACGCAGATTATCTTGCGCAAACGTTAAAATCCTGTTCCGCTTTTCGTAAGAGTAGGCCATTGTGTCCCGGTGGGAACAGATGACAATTTACAAAACCTGTACACACGGGGACTAGATGTAAAAAAGCACATAAGTGGTTATTCCATTATCCTCGATATAAATGAATAAAAAACCAAACACACACACACACACACACACGCACATCTATCTATCTATCTATCTATCTATCTATCTATCTATCTATCTATCTATCTATCTATCTATCTATCTATCTATCTATCTATCTATCTATCTATCTATCTATCTATCTATCTATCTATCTATCTATCTATCTATCTATCTATCTATCTATCTATCTATCTATCTATCTACCTACTCTCTACTACTACTATTATGTCTACTACTTATCTACCTACCTACCTACATACATACATACAACACATACATACATACATCCCAAAATACATACATACATACAACATACACATACATACATACATACATACATACATACATACATACATACATACATACCTTCTTGAAGAAAGAATCTAACTACTTTTTTTGTTTTAAATTGTTAACTAAAATAAACAGCTTACCTTCACGTTTATTTTCTAGCCAAAAGGGTAGTGTCAGTGCATAGATTACTCAAAAAGCATTTGACAAAATAATGAATGCAGGCTATAAGCGCCCCAATCAATCAACATGT
>CM054138.1:67991452-68003952 GCA_028751875.1 Rapana venosa
GGCTTCCTTTTCTATTTCCGACAGAGCTGCTGGCTGTCCAGCATTTCACTGCTGGAGGTTTCGATAGTAATGTAAACAGTTGGGGGACACAATGAGGAAATGAGTCAAATGCTTGACTAGAAGGAGACTGAATGGACGGGGAAGAGCTTCTCCACAACCCAGGCGCTTGCCCACAACCGCGGCAAATGGAGCCAACTGGTGCAACGTTCGTCATTGCAGTGCCCCCTACTACCCCGGAGACGGTTACGGGAGCAGATGAGATGATGACAAATGGCAAATTCGTCATTTGCAGTGCCCTACTACCTGGAGAATTTATGGAGTCGATGAGATGATGAGATAGAATCCTGATTTTTTTTTTTTTTCTCTATCTCTCCCTAAATCTTTGAATTTGTAGTGGCTGCTGGTTTTTGTGTGATTTTTGTTTTGTATTTTATTTCGTTTGGTTGGTTTTGCTTGATTGTTTGTTTGTTTTTTTTTTGGTTGTTGTTTCTGTTTACTCGTTTGTTTGTTTCGTGCGTGCATTTTTCGATTAAAAAAATCTTTGTTTAATTACTTCTTTTTACCCTTTACTTCTTTTTTTTTCTTTCTACCTTTTTTGTTCTCCTTCTTTCGTTCTTTTCTTTGTTTCTCCTTTCTTTAATTGTTTTATGCACCCTTTCCACTGACGACTAAACAACAGCAAAAGATCCAAGCTCGCTTAAAATCCTATGCATCCGCATGGCTGTAGACTTACTTGAAAAGTTCAGGTAATAAATTGAGACTTTTTCAATATTAAGAATGGTCGGGAAACCCACTCACACCTTTGAGAAGATCCAGTAACTGATGTAGGCACAGAGAAAGAGAGAGAGAGAGAGAGAGAGAGAGAGAGAGAGAGAGAGAGAGAGAGAGAGAGACTATGGTGTGGAGAGGTATCAAGTGCATGATCAAGCTGTGTTACTACAAGGATGGCAACAAGAAGGAGCTTACATAAACAGAGTGATAATATCTGGAGTATAGTAGAACAACTACACGGATACCGGCTAATACAGGCTAAGGACCACCAAGCTTGATTAAATCTGATTAAGAGTGCATCAGGTACGAAAACGTAACTCTAAACTAAACTGATCTTAAAAGAGGTGTGTGTGTGTGTGCGTGTGTGGTGTGTGTGTGTGTGTGTGTGTGTGTGTGTGTGTGTGTGTTGTGTGTGTGTGTGTGTGTGTGTGAGTGTGTGTGTGTAAAAGGTATGTTTCTATTTGCTTCCTGTCATCTACCGTCTACTTGTATTTAGTTCGCGAGGTAGCACATGTTGTTTTGCGTTCCGCAGCTTAACACCCAGAGGGTCACCCAGAAGATGCAATCTGACTCACTCATCCCACCTGGGAATCTCTGTAAGATATGAAGTACACCGGATGAGAAGTTTGCGTGTATGACTGTTTTCAAGTACCTCGTCATATAGGCAGCCATAATCCAACTTCAGTGGCTGAGGTAGCACATGAATCATTGGTTGAAAGTTATGTTTAAAGTTGAAAGAAACGAAAGTCTACATTTTTCCTCTTTTCTTTTCCAAAAAGTAGTTTCTGCTGTTGCTTTTAGTGATTGATTTTTTTGTTTGGAATGCATCAGCTGATACCATACATTCTACCTTAGATACATGATAACGGCATCGCACATTTCGTTTTTCCAAAGAATCTTGATGTATCCACTTTTCTCTAGTAGCAATGCGTCTATTCATGGTTTTTAAATATTTTTTAATCACTTATTCTAATATATGAAGTATCGTTGTTACTACCTTGGACAGAATGTTTAACTTGAGGGGTAGATAGTCAATAACAACAACCCCCCTCCAAATAAACAACACACACACACACACACACACACACACACACACACACACACACACACACACACACACACACACACACACACACACACACACACACACACACACACACACACAACAACGAACAAAAAAAAGACAGAATCAAACAAAACCGCACAAGAAAAAACCCAAAAGCAAAAGAGAAGGTAAATTTAAAACATGGCACAAAACCTCTAGAAGACAAGGAATACACCATGGAACAATTTTTGATAATACAAAAGTAGCTACAATACTTATATCTTAATACAAAATCCCAGAACAAATCAACCAAAAAAAACCAACCATCCACACAGACGAACGTCAGAAGCGAAAATAGCACAAAAGACGACACAAACACAATTCCATTACCACCCATCTTCTTTCCTCTTTTCCATCTTCTCCATCATAGATGCTATCTCTGATGATGCTTTCAGTGTGAAAATTAACGAATGGACGGACGAGGCCGCCGTTCCGCCCCCCCCCCCCCCGAAATCTGCTCATCATGGCCGCAAGGCATGACGTCATCATGTCACGTGACCTGTAGCTGGGAGTGCGGTCCGCCCCTGTGGCAGATGGTAATGTATCAAGGTACGGACTGTTTGTGTCTTCCTCATCTCTTCCTGATTGTGGCCTGTGTCTCCAGGATTGTCTGTTGCTTCTAAGGGTTGTCATCAAAGCAAAACAAAAAAAGCCCACCCACCAAAAACACTTACCTTCCCCAATGATACATTGGTCCCTGGAGGTTTTTTTGGGTTTTTTTAGCCATCAGTTTTTACAAACAGAAACGCTGAATGTGTTTCAACGACTTTTTTTTTTATAATCCAGTGCAGTACTCCTCCTTTAAGAAAAGTGTTGGTTCAACGTTAGATGATTAGAAAGATAAAGTAGTCATTCACGTCATAACGCTAATGGTACGGGTAAAAGAAAAAAAAAGCTAAAATTGAACAATATGAAATTAAAAACAACAACCAAACAACAATAAAGAAAACATTCACATTGATATCTGTACAGAAGAAGAACGTACTTTCAAATTTGCAAAAAACAAAACTAAAGTAGCAACAAACACGCACACCAAAAACAGGACAAACAAAAACAACAGCAGAAACCCTACAGAACCACCACCACCCCCTCCCCCAACACAAAAGAGAGAAGTATATTTAATTCTTCGTATAATTACTTTTGTTTCTCTCCTTGACAAAACTATCCACTTCTCTGTTAAAAGCCATTTCGTTTTTGCTGTAATAATTATGGATTGATTAAATACCAATCTAATCTCATCATTGCTAAAGCGCTAACTCTCACTCCAACATTGACAATTGCAACAATAACATTAACAACAAGAGTCATTGTGGTCATCGTCAAGATGAGGATGTTATTGATGACAGTTCTGGTGATGATGACGATGATGATGACCATGGTGACAATGGTAATGGTGATGATGATGATGACCATGGTGATGGTGACGGCGACGATGATGATAATGACATAAGCTGACAGATAAGCAGACTGGCAGATTTATATAGACAGACCAGACAGACAGACAGACAGATAGACAGTCCAGACAGACAGACAGACAGACACACACACACACACACACACACACACACACACACACACACACACACACACACACACACACACACATGAACAGTAAAACACTGTATAATCTGAGAATGCACTCTCAATTGCGCTTTTACCGCAAGATCATACTTCACAAAATCCAAAAATTATAAACTTTTGACAAAAATGCTTAAATGACAATATTCGATTTTCTTTCCAAACCTTGAATATTCCACATCATGATCTGAAAAAAAGACTGTGTATGTTGTATATGCGTGTGTGTCTTCTGTGTATGTGTGTCGTCTGTCTTTTCATTTGACACAGTAGAAGGCTGAGGGTATTGTTATTGTTATTGTTGTTATTGCTATTGTTAACACACACACACACACTCTCCCTCTCTCTCTCTCTCTCATCCCAACGTCAAATCTTTTTCGCCAGGGGGACAACTTGAAGTAGGAGGATAGGCTGTGGTGTGCATGTACTCCCTGCCAGTGGTCAGTGAAGTGTCCAGATTGATTAGGGGCCATCAGCTCTGGTGTCCAGCCAGGCCTGAACAACTCATCACTGTGATGTGTGCCTGGATAGCTGATAGGGCTGACTGGTCAGTGTAATGATGATGATGGTGTTGACAGGGCTCCTGTGTGTGTGTGTGAGGGGGGAGTGTGTATGAGTGTGTGTGTGTGTTGGAAGGAAATGTGTGTAAGAGAGTGTGTGTGTGTGTTGGAAGGAAATGTGTGTATGTGTGTGTGTGTGTGTGTGTGGGAGGGGGGGGGGGGGAGGAGGGCGGGGAGGGGGGCCGGGAAGGGGGGTACGTGGAAGTGTGAGTGTGTGTGGAAGGGTGTGTGTGTGTGAAGATCCACTGTCATTTGGATCTTACACTCTGTTCAAGAATAAGTGTGTGTGTATGCGTGCATGCGTGCGTGTGTGTATGTATGTGGTGAGTGTGTGTGTGGTGTGTGTGTGTGTGTGTGAGGGGGGGAGTGTGTATGTGTGTGTGAGGGGGGAGTGTGTATGTGTGTGTATGTGTTGGAAGGAAATGTGTGTAAGTGTGTGTGTGTGTGTGTGTGTGTGTGTGTGAAGAAAATGTGTGTAAGTGTGTGTGTGTGTGAAGGAAATGTGTGTATGTGTGTGGGGGGTGGGGGTGGGGGGGTACGTGGAAGTGTGAGTGTGTGTTTGTGTGTGTGTGTGTGTGTGTGTGTGTGTGTGTGTGTGTGTGTGTGTGTTGTGTGAAGATCCACTGTCAGTTGGATCTTACACTCTGTTTCAGAATAAGTGTGTGTGCGTGCTTGCGTGCGTGTGTGTTTGTGAGTGTGTGTGTGTGTGTGTGTGTGTGTGTGCACGCGCGCGTTTGTGTATGTTGTGTGTCTGGTGTGTGTGTTGGAAGTGTGTGTGTGTGTGTGTGTGTGTGTGTGTGTGTTGGAGGGGGATGTTGTGTGGTTGTGTGTAGTGTGATTGTATCTTGAAAAGTAAACTATCTTTTTCTTGTTCCTGGAAGTGATAGTAATAGCAGTGATTATGTTGTGATTGTTGCTGTTATTGTTTTTGTTCTTCTTTTTTTTTTTATTATGGAGACCTGACAGCTCAGTGATCAGAACTCCCAGCTTTCCCCCAGCTAAGGTTAAGCAGCATTGAGCATGGTTACCAGTTGGATGGGTGACCGTGCGTGCGCCTTGGCTTCAGAACAGTCCTCCAGTTCACCCAGCTATAAATGGGTACCTGCCATCTTTACGGACAGGGAGAATAAAGGCAGGGAGGGAGAGGAGATGGACGTCCCCTCCAAGGTGCTGGCCCCTTGAGAAGCTGAGTTATCTGACACCTCACTTTCCAATGATTACGTAGGTTATGGGAACACCTTTACTTTTTCATCTTTTTGTTGTGGTGTGTGTGGTGTGGTGTGTGGTGTGTGTGAGTGTGTGTGTGGTGAGAGAGAGAGAGAGAGAGAGGGAGAGACAGACAGACAGACAGACAGACAGACAGACAGAGCAGAGACAGACAGGAAAAGTCAGAGACAGAGATATATATAGAGACAGACACAGATAGACACACACACACAGACACCGAGACATACAGAGAGATACACAGACTGACGTGCAGACAGACAGAGTAAAGATCAGACAAACAGACAAAATTATTTGGATTGACAGAGAGACAGGTTGGCAGGTAGGCAAGCAGCGAGGCAGAGAGAAATAGACAGATAGTCAGACAGACAAACAGATAGACAAGAAAGCAAACAAACAAACAGAAGATGCTATCTCTCACTGTCTTTCAGTCCCTCTCTATCTCTCAGTATCTCTCTCTAGCTCTCATTTACTCTCTCCCTTGACTGCTTGCTTACTGGCACGTGCGATCTCTATTCACGTTTTCCCACCCACCCACCCACCCCTGTCATATCATGTGTTCGACCTTGGCGTGTCTGTAAGGAATTAGCATTCCCTGCTGTTCTGAACAGTAGTAGGATTGACAGTCATTATTACTAACAGGACTGCTGTATGGCACTGCTGTGTAGGGCAGGCTTTTTACTGCTTCTGCATCTAACACTGCGGCTGCTTCTGCTTCTACTGTTGCTGCTGCTGTTACTGCTACTGCTGCTGCTGCTGCTACTGCTGCTGCTGCTGCTGCTCATTGTCTTCCTCTTCCTACTACTGCTGTTGCACGTCTTCCCTGCTGATGCAGTTACGATACGATAATGTCACAGTACAACACAAAACGACACAGTGCATTGCAATACATTTACATAGAATACAACGTGCTGCTCTTCACTACACCACACTACACTACACTTCACTACACTACACTACCCTACACTACACTGCACTACACTACACACACTACACCCACACTACACGCACTACCACACACTGCACTACTACACTACACTACACTACATACACTGCACTACATACACTAACATGCAACTACACTACAATTACACAACCGCACCGCACTCACCTCACCTCACCACACCTCAACCTTCCACATCACACCACACACCACACCCCACCCCACTTCACTGCCACTGCATACACTACAATATGATATGACATAACCGATGCAAATGACAAGCACGATACAAAGCGCGCAATACAATAGTGTAAATCACATAAAAAAGTGTAGGCAAACACTACAGTATGATTTAAAACCCTCCAATCAATCAATCCCATTCATTATTACACCCTGTGCAAATGTCATGCAAAGAAAACTCATGGATGACAAATTATGTTTTTTAAATATGATATATATCACATCATTTCAATGTTCTTTTTGCGGTTGACAACTAGATTGTCACTTCTCTATTTCATTTTCATTGATATACAGATTTGTTGTCAATAATCATTTCCGTTTATCTACTTCATTTTTTCCCCTGTTCTTTTATTAACATTTCTTCTGTATTCATTTTTTTCCCCTTTTTATTTTTTTTCTTCATTTCCTTAACCATTTTGTTTTGGGGGGTTCCTATTCTTTTAATTTTCGGGTTTCTTTTTTGGTCTTTCCTATTCTTTTTTTTGTCCGGCTTTGATCTTTTTCTTTCTTTTCCTTACCTCACTTTGTGTCTTCTTCTTTTAATATTCTTTATTGTCTTTTTCTCCTTTTTTTCTTTCTTTTTTTCGTTCTTTCCATCCTTGGTCTTTTAATTCCTGTCCTCTTTTGTTCTGTATGTTCTGTAATGTTTTCTCCCACTCCCCGTATGTCTCTCTGTCCTTTGATGTTCTTCGTTTTTTCTTCCCTTCTTTTATGTCTTTCTTTCATGTTATTTCTTTGTTTCCCTCCCCTTTCCCATTGTCCCTCCACCCCCTTCCCTCTCCCATTACTCTCAGAGATCCTTTTGTCCAACTTTCGCGTGATTACAGTGAATTACAGAGTGTTGGTATTAGATTGCCGTAAAGTCAATCGCCAATACCCTCTGGCGTGACCACAGCTCTTTATAGACAAAACAAGAGGCATTGAGCTCTTTCCCTCCAGCATGTTTTGTTTGCTTCACCTTATTCAATCATGTCCTTTTCTCATGCTCTCTCTTCCCCATTCGCCCAACTCCCTTCAGAACCTTTTAGAATAGCAGTTACAATGAAAGCATGTTATTAAAGGACTAATACTATTGAGTTGATGTTGTATTGTATTATGGTGTGTTGTATTGTGTTGTGTTGCGTTGTATTATATTATATTGTATTGTGTTATGTTGTGTTGTATTGTGTTATATTGTATTGTATTGTGTTGTGTTGTATTGTATTGTGTTGTATTGTATTGTACATTTTCCATTACATTCAGTAACATTTTCCATTACATTCAGTAGCTGCAGACTTTTCTGCAGGAAATTTGGTCTGCATTTTCTGGACACAGCCCGTTGTCACAAGAGCAGCGCCACCCACTATTTCTTTCTTCTTTTTCTTTTTTTAAAGTGTATTTGTTACATAGAAGAGTGGCTTTTTATTTACACAAAGCTGCTTACCAGAGACAACTGTCAAGCTGCCATAGGTTCTTTTACATGCACTAAATTTTGGGTTGCACACGGCGCCTTGGTTTTTTGTGTCAACTGAAAGACTAGCTACCAGACCTCATCTTAAGGCTTAGTGGATGGAGGGGGTGGGGGGGGAAGTTTGGAGATAATTTATTTAAATCTAACATCAGCAATTTCATTAGTTGATGTTCATAAAAGAATGTCTGGTTTAAAAAAAAAAGGATGTTACAAATGTTTGACGTGCAGGTTTAAGAGAAAAGTTGAAAGTTGTCAATGATTTTAATTTTAATACCTCTGTTCACAATGATTGTCATATTTTTATTTTTTGTTTTATTCTTTTATATCGAGGATAATGGAATAAGCACTTTTGTGCTTTTTTACATTCAGTCCCCGTGTGTATGCGGTTTTGTAAACTCTGTCATCTGTTCCCACAGGTACACAATGGCCTACTCATACGAAAAGCAGAACAGGATTTAGCATGTGCGCAAGATGTTCTGCGTGCGTTAGCACACGAGGCCTCAGTTTATAGTCTCATCCAAGGACTTTTGGGGAGAGTAGAGTCTGCACTGATGTTAACTCCAGGGGAAAATATCCCCTTGAACGGAAATCGAACTGGGGTCGCCAGATTGCCAGCGCAATGTTCTAACCACTAGGCTATCCCGTCCCCTGAAAACTGAATGTAATTGCTAAAATCAGTTTTAGGTATATTGTTGTCTTTTTTTTTAATGGCGGCATGGGTGGAAGTGCATGTCGTTTTTTATCCAGGTGCAAACAGAAGGGAACAGACATGATCCCTCACAGATCAAAGAGAAAGGAGGCACAAATCACCATCACACTCAAAAGAAAAAAAAGAAGACTTAAACCACTGCCCCTCTGGACTGACCAGCATTGTGTCCAAGCTGTCACCTGGCGTTTGCTGACCACTGTGCCTGCCTTCAATTCACAGCACACCTCCATTGTCACCACATGACTGATCCATCAGTGTCTCCCTCACCTCTGCTGCTGCTGCTGCTGCTCTTCACTGCCTAAATAACCTCCCCTGGCAGTCTTCTTCATTCCCTTTCCCCTTTTATTCTGTTCTCCCTCTTCATGTGATGATTGTCGCCTCCTGTTCAGGTCAGAGTGACGGTTCCTGACTGCCTTCTGGTCTGCTGAGCAGCCGGTGCTGGCAGGGATGAGGTCAGGAGAGACACTGCCCACTGTGCTGTCTCTGGTGGTCCTCAGCTGTGAGGTTGGGTCAGGATCGTGTGAGTTTTCAGGCAGAAAAACCTAATCATCTGTTGATGAATTGTAACTGAGACAAACCCAGTTCAAGGGGTGGTGGTAGGGTGGAGGTATGGTGGTAGTGGTGGTGGTGGTGTTGTGGGTGGGTGGGTTGGTAGTGTGGTGGGTGGGGGTGGGGGGTGGTGGGGTGGAGGTGTGTGTGTGTGTGTGGGGGGGGGTGAGTTCAGCAAGTACAAGCCAAGCATGATCATTCTCTTTATTTACGGCTGCTTGATAAGAAAGAAAGGACAGGATTGGGACTGGATGGTCCTCTTTATAGAATGGTTGATCAAGCGTACAGAACGTGTTGTGTTTAGGTTTCTAAAGGCATGGGGGGCATGCCTAGGTTTGTTTGCTTGCCTGGCGATTTTTCAGCTGATCGAACACTCGAGTGATTAATGTATTCTCAATTACACTGTATTTTGATCTGTCAATGCAAAACACACGTTCTGTTCAATCAGTTTGTTGAGGTGGACCTCATTTCAGTTGACGGTTGTGATTGGTGGGAGGTTTTGTTCTTGTTTTTCCACAGACGAAAATCCTAATGGATATAAAAAGCAGACCATAAATTGAAGCCTTTGTATTTGAGCTGAAAAAAAAAAATATTTCGAAGAATTCTCTCTCTGTCTCTCTCTGTCACACACACACACACACACACACACACACACACACACACACACACACACACACACACACACACACACACACACACACACACACACACCACACCACACCACACCACACCACACACCACACCACACCACACCACACCCCACACAAACAACACACACAAACACACACACTGAGAGAGAGAGAGAGAGAGAGAGAGAGAGAGAGAGAGAGAGAGAGAGAGAGAGAGAGAGAGAGAGAGAGAGAGAGAGAGAGAGAGAGAGAGAGAGAGAGAGAGAGAGAGAGAAGGACTCTGCTCCATACCTCAGCAATTTGACTCAGAAATATCTCATATTATTCCAATCAGTCCAGTTGACAAAGTAACAGACACAGCATAAGAAAAAAAGGAGAAAAAAGCTTGATTGATACAAGTGAAGTGTCTGTATCTACTACAGTCTGATCATTGAACCGTGAGCTTAATCACCTGATTGGATTCGTCTTATAGAACACTTCAGAGGAAGAACCGGTGCTTTCTTTAAGTCTTCGTTTACAGGTGTCTCCTTGGAGGAATAATTGTTCTTTAGGAATTGGGGACAATGGGGAAGGGATTGACTGCAACTGTACAAAGAAGCTGCTCTGCATATCTTAGGAGAGAGAGAGAGAGAGAGAGAGAGAGAGAGAGAGAGAGAGAGAGAGAGAGAGAGAGAGAGAGAGAGAGAGAGAGGAGGAAAGGATGATAGAGGTGTGAGAGCTTGTGCATTGTTTGTGATAATATTCATGTCCAATTGTTGCTTTTGTCTGTATTATTGTATGTATGTCCGTCTGACTGTCTGTATAGATTGTCTGTTCCCTTAGTTCTTTCTCTTGATAGTTTTACCTCTTTATTCCTGACCATACTTACTGGAGAAAAATGTACTGAAATATTTATTTCGAAAAAAGAAATCGTAAGTCAAAAACAACAACTTGATCAGGAATGCAGATGAGAACCAAATATAGCAAACCCTTTCTAAACGGAAAACAGCCATGTTGAGCAGTACCATACCCTTAAGAAAGGTGAATGTAAAGGTGTTCCCATAACCTATGCAAGTGTTGGGGAGCCAGCTGTCAGAGACCTCACTTCTCTAAGGGCCAGCATACTGAGGTTGGCACCCATCTCCTCTCCCTCGCTGCTTCACCTTCCCTGACTCTAAAGAGGGCAGGTACCCATTTTCCGCTAGGTTAACTGAGGGACTGCACTGGAGCCAAGGCACATGAGGTACCCACACTATGTGCTGCTTAACCTTACCTTGGGGAGAGCGAATGCTGTGAGCGTTGAGCTTTCCCGTCCCCAGGCAATTTAACAGAGTCAGAAAGTGCTCGCCCCTTTTTTGTTTTGTTTTTGTAGGGAAGAGGAATGAGTGCTGTCATTGTTGAGTCTGCTGACCTCGTGATTTGTACGTTGTGTTATACTGTTGTTGATGTTTTAAGTGCTTTACCGTCTTTCTTGTTAACAGCTTGGCTCCATCATCTGTAACAAAAACTTAGTGGAAATATATGGCTTAACATGCCTGTGCAGGCAAATGGAACATGGAAAGGTCAAGTGAAGTGTTCTAAATGTGTTCAGAAAGAAGATACAGCAAACAGTGTCATTGTTAGTATTTTTTATTTCTCCTTTGCTTGTTCTGTCTGCCTACAGTTTTTCATTTTCATTATGTTCTATAATGTAAAAAAATAATTTTGGGGGGTTCCTTGGTTTGTTATAATGTCCAACCTTTCTTTTTTTTCTTTGTTTCTTTCCTTCCTTCTTTCTATTTCTCCACCTGTCTTTCTTTCTCTCTTTCCTCATGTTTTTTCTTTCCTTCCTCTCTTTCCTCCTATTATTTTTCTCACAGATCCTTTAGTCCAGCCTTCGCGTGACCACAGAGAATTACAAATGGCTGCCACCAGACCCTCGTAAAGTCAATCACTAATACCCTCTGGCGTGTCCAAAGGTCTTTGTAGCACTGTAGGTATTGAGCTCTTCCTCTCACGTACATACTGTTTGATTCACATTATCCATTCATGTCACTTTGTCATCACCCGCCCCCCTCCTCCCCCTTTGCACACCTTCTGGCAGGTTCCATGACCATCAAAGTATGTTAAGGGAGCTAACGCTGATGCTACAGTTCTTAATCTCCAGATCAGTGGACAGATTGTGTGCGAATTGTTTGTTGTTGTTGCTGCCTTGTGGCTGTTGGGCGTTCCCTAGTTTAATACGCTAGGGGTTCACCCGTAGTAATTAATTATTTTATTCACTCTGTGAATTACTGTGAGATCGTACCTACACACTGGGTAGGTTTCTTCTTCTTCTTCTTCTTCTTCTTCTTTGTCGAACGCTCACACAGCGACTATTGTTGTCTTGTTAAATGAGCAAAAATGCGTCATGCCGCCGTTAAGCACCCGGTAAGTCAGGCCCAGCGCATCTGACTTCAGCATAATGATGTAAGAATTGTTATATTTTAAGTCTTTCAGGGATCATGGCAGGAGAATGGACCAAGAAGGCAGAAGAAAAGACAAGAAGGAGATGACAGAAAGAAAAGGAACAAGCCAGAAAAAAAGAGAGTGACGGAAAAGCGAAAATTTCTAGTCACATAATTTCCAGAAGGTGGGGAGGCTATTTACATTGACAGGCCCCCTGGCATCCTCACGAGGGAAACTGGATGGGTTTTATGTATACAAGTTTTCAAATACCTCGCCATGAAGCAAGTCATACTCCTGATTCAGATCATTTTTTATACTCCTGAAATGGACAGCAAACGT
>CM054138.1:68011452-68013952 GCA_028751875.1 Rapana venosa
GAGAGAGAGAGAGATATCCTACTGTCAATCCACACATACACGCACTCCCCGCCCATGCAAACAAACAAACACACTCATAACCCTTAAACCCACCCAAGCTGTTACTAATCCAGTCCACTCCAAGACAGCCACACAGGTCACACTGTGGTCATCCCCTGTCCACTAACAGCACGCCTATAAAATCCCCCAAGCCAATGACCGTCCCCTATAGTAGACACAGGGGCTGCTTCCCAAAGATTAGGTTAAGTGGACACTTCATACTCCCTGTCAGCATCAGGGACATTAGCAGTGGCCACGTTTAGTTAGTGCCCTGTTGACGATGTGAGTACGTTTGGTGGCCAGGGTGTTAGAGAAAGGTGTTAACCTACTTTGAGGAAGAAGAAGGGTAGTGAGGAAAAGAAATGGCCCATTGGTATGTTTTGGTTTGTTTTTTTCTTCTGTAGTTTAGGATGCCCGCTTTTTCCCCCTTCTCTTTGTTGCTATAGTTGAGAACTATGTGTGTGTGTGTGTGTGTGTGTGTGTGTGTGTGTGTGTGTGTGTGTGTGTGTGTGTGTGTGTGTGTGTTGTGTGTGTGTGTGTGTGTGTTTGATATCGGTTTCTCGGTTAAGACTTCCCATCATTTTTTCGAGGGGGAGTTGTCATTTGGCAAAAGTCTGTTTAGCTTTAGACATGAAAATACAGGTTAATTTTTCAGGTACGTGTTGAGCAGGCCTTTACTTCTATTAGTATCGTTATTATTATCATTATTGATAGTGTTGATTTTTTCAGTATTTATTATCATTTTTAGTATTGGTAGTAGTAGCAGCAGCAGCAGTAGTAGTAGTAGTAGTAGTAGTAGTAGTAGTAGAAGTAGTAGTAGTAGTAGTAGTAGTAGTAGGAGTAGTAGTAGTAGTAGTAGTAGTAGTAGTAGTAGTAGTAGTAGTAGTAGTAGTAGTAGTCGTGTTGTGGTTGTTGTCCTCAGTTGTCAATGCCTTGAAGGTTTCTCAATTTAAAGGAGATATGTAGTAGAAGTTATGGTTCAGTACTGGTCATTTCACGCTGTGTTAGCTCTGCAGTAGAGGGCTTTAGAAGTTATTTTGTTTTGCTTTGTGTGTTTATGTAGTGGTGTGTGTGTTGTGTGCGCGTGTGTGTGTGTATGTGTGTGTGTGTGTGTGTGTGTGTCTTTTCATTGTTGTTGTTACACACATGATGACGTCAGTTCTCCAAGGTAAGGTTGAAGGCAGAAGGCAAAGAGGCAGACCACCAACAGCCTACATTGCCAACATCGCTGAGATCAGCAGTTTCCAGGAGATTGTAGAACTCAGCAGAGACAGAGTATAATGGCGAACCCTGGTGGCGTTACGTGGAGCTCCTACTTACAACAAGCGGCGATGGAGACATGCAAACATACACAAAATACAACACGTAAACATAAACAAAATACAACACGCAAACATACACAAAATACAACACGTAAACATACACAAAATACAACACGAAACACACACAAAATACAACACGTAAACATACACAAAATACAACACGTAAACATACACAAAATACAACACGTAAACATACACAAAATACAACACGTAAACATAAACAAAATACAACACGTAAACATAAACAAAATACACGAATACAAAGGTACGTAGATAATGTGCCGTGAACTGTTGGCTTGTAGTGTGTGACTGGGTTAGCTTTTCGCTCACAGTAATTTTGATGACCCAAGATCGATCCCGGGTTCGAGCTGCCATTAAAAGCACCCATTAAAGTGAATTATTTCCAAGGGGTTAACATCAGTTCTGACTCCACTTCTCCGAAAATCCTTTGGATGAGGCCATAAACCGAGGTGCATTGTGGAAACCCACACAGAACATCTTGCACACATGTTAAAATCCCCTCTGCATTTCGGAAGAATAGGCCATTAGTCCCAGTAACAACGAGTGACAGAAATAATTATGTAAAAAAAAAACCCACACGGACACTGTTGTCTTGTTTAGAACATCACCTCTGAAGTCGGAATGAGGCTACTTAATTAAGGTGGGCAGAAACAGTTGCATACACAAACATTTTGCCATAAGCAAACCTCGGAGCTCTAGCCGAAAAAGAAAATACAAACAAAACAACAAAGCTCCAGGGTAAAAAAAATCCTCTTATTCAGTGGACAATCCCAACAGAGAGTCTGATCTCCACACTCACTGACCTGAACATAAGGAAAGCCAACTCTCCAGCCATGAGGTATACGTTCAGCCCAAGGATGGATAAAACATTGCAGTGCCTTTGTCAGTTGTGGGGCAATAAAACAGTAGAAGATCTGGGGGAGGGTATTCTCTGTTGCATCGGAGCCATAAAGATGACCATTGACACCCCAGTCTCCACAACCGACAAAGAGTGCGGCATGAATTATTTATCAGAAATTATCGGAACTTGGTCTCTGTACCAGTGGTTTCATTTGCAAGTCAGCAGAAGCCGGTACTGGACTGTAAAATGAATACAACCACTTTTATAGCCGTCTGAC
>CM054138.1:68018952-68021452 GCA_028751875.1 Rapana venosa
AATAAGTCTGCTGGACACAGGCTGGCAGCTCATGACGGTGTTCACGGTGTCTTTGTGAACGAGAAACCCCACGCCGTGTTCATGTTTATCCTGTTTTCCACTGTAGTATAATTTGTGGTCTTCCTGGGTCGTTGTTTCTCCCATGTTTTTCCACGTGACTTCGCAGAGCCCAAGGATGTGCCAATGATATCTGGACATCTCATGTGTCAGTTCTTCCACTTTGCCTGCAGCTCTTAGTGTCCGTACATTCCATGTGCCAATGATGGTGTTGTGTCTGGCACGAATTTTGCTGCGTTTTACATCAGTAGCATACTTTCGACATCTGTCCTGATGAGCAACAGAAGGCGCGGTCCTTGGTAACCCGGGCGACGACCGATCCGGTATGGAGATTCTGGCTGTCTTTGTCATTGGTGTATCTTGGGCAAATCAAACCTGGCGGA
The DNA here is from genome assembly GCA_028751875.1 of Rapana venosa. Taxonomy (NCBI): domain Eukaryota; kingdom Metazoa; phylum Mollusca; class Gastropoda; order Neogastropoda; family Muricidae; genus Rapana; species Rapana venosa. The sequence continues at coordinate 68,019,393 of CM054138.1, forward strand.
GCCCATCCCTCTCCAGTACATAACTATAGTACATAGTACATAACTATAGTACAGGCATACGCCCCTACATCAGACTGCACAGATGAAGCCGTAGAAGAATTTTATGACCAGCTACAAGAGGTTCTGAATCAAACACCCAAGAAAGACATCCTCGTTGTGCAAGGCGACTGGAACGCCAAGGTAGGAGAAGATGCATGGAAAGACTGGGAGGGCGTTTGTGGGCCACATTGTAATAACCAATCAAATGAAAGAGGCTTGAGACTCCTGGAGTTTGCCAGTAACAACCACCTCCAGCTAGTGAATACACTTGGCCCACACAAGAAATCCAGAAAATGGACATGGCATAGCCCAAATGGAGAACATCACAACCAAATAGATTACATCATGGTGAAAAGACGGTTTCAGTCTAGCGTTAACATCGCACAGACACGAAGTTTTCCAGGAGCAGACATAGGGAGTGATCATGATCTTGTGATGATGACTTTCCGACTACGTCTAAAGAAAATCCACAAGCGGAACAACATCAGGATCAAATTTGACCTCGAGAAGCTGAAGGACCCAGAGGTATTAGAAAATTTTTCAAGCAAGGATAGGTGGAAAGTTTGCAGCACTCACTGTGATAGACTCAGACATAGATACACTGACGAATGTTTCAATACAGCAGTGACTGAAACAGCAAAACGAGCTTCTTGGCAAACGCCGACAGTCAAAAAACCATGGGTCACACCTAACATCCTACAGCTATGCGACAAGCGTAGAGAGTTGAAGAAAAAGAAAAATGAAACAAAAGAAAGAGCAGAACAATATAGGGCAGTCAACAAAAGAATCAGGAAGTCCATGACGGAGGCAAAAGAGAAATGGATCGGTGAACAGTGCCAAGACATTGAAGAGAACATCAAGAAAAACAATAGCAAGAAAGCATATCAGCTGGTGAAAGACCTGACTAGCACGAAACAGAGAAAAGGTTTAACAATCAAAGACAAAAATGGGAAGTGTCTCACTGACGACCAGGATATTCTGAACAGATGGACAGAATACTGCTCCGACCTGTATAACTATAGAACCGCAGGAGATCCAGAAGTCCTTAATGTACCCGAAAGCAAAGACACAGACAGTCACCCTATCCTCCGAGAAGAAGTGGAAACAGCAGTCAGATCGCTGAAAAAGGGGAAGTCAGCAGGGGCTGACAACATTCCAGCTGAGTTGGTCCAAGCTGGAGGGGAAGCCATGATCAGCGCCCTACTAAGAATCTGCAACAAGATCTGGCAGACAGGAAAATGGCCAACACCATGGACGCAGTCGCTCATCATCACCCTCCCCAAGAAAGGAATCTACAACAATGCCATAATTACCGCACAATCAGCCTCATATGTCACCCAAGCAAGGTCATGCTGCAGATAATATTGAATAGACTGAAGCCACAAGCAGAGACCATCATTGCTGAGGAACAAGCAGGTTCAGAGCAGGGCGCAGCACAACAGAACAGATATTCAACCTCAGAATACTATGTGAGCGGTACCTTCAACATCAACAAGACCTATACCACGTATTTATCGATTTTAAGAAGGCATTTGACAGGGTGTGGCATGCAGCTTTGTGGGCAACCATGAACTTGTACAGCATCAATGCAAACCTGATCAGAGTCATCAAACAGCTGTACAGCGAGGCCACCAGTGCAGTGTACTACAACAACAACATTGGAGAATGGTTTCGAACAACAGTTGGAGTAAGGCAGGGCTGTCTACTCTCACCCACTCTTTTCAACATCTTCCTTGAGAGAATCATGGCTGATGCACTGGAACATCATGAAGGATCAGTCAGCATTTGGTGGCAGAACGATCACAAACCTCCGCTTCGCAGATGACATCGATGGAATAGCAGGATCAGAAAAGAGCTTGCCAGCCTAACAGAAACACTTGGATAAGGCCTCCAAAACATACGGCGTGGAAATCAGTGCAGAGAAGACCAAAACTGATGACTAATAACACCAACGGCATTAGCACTGATATCAGGGTTAATGACCAGAAGCTGGAAACAGTTCAAAGCTTCAAGTACCTGGG
>CM054138.1:68026452-68032468 GCA_028751875.1 Rapana venosa
TTGGTTTTTGTTTTTTTGGTTGTTGTTTTTTTACAGTTCTTTATTTGTCTCTGTTTATTCCTTTCTGTTTCTCTGTCTCTGCCCCTTCGCTGTGTGCCTTTCTGTCTCTGTCTCTCTGTCTGTCTGTCTGTTTGCTTCTCTCTCTCTGTTTCTGTCTTTCTGTCTCTCGGCTTTTCTTTCAATTTCTCTGTCTCTCTCTGTCTCTGTCTGTCTGTGTCTGTCTGTCTGTCTGTCTGTCTGTCTCTCTCTCTCTCTCTCTCTCTCTCTCTCTCTCTCTCTCTCTCTCTGTGAGACAACCACCCACGCGGAATTCGCTTCAACCTCTCCCACCCAAAAACATCACACACATCACAATCAAGTGCTAAATGTTTACCTTAAATCACCGTAAATAGATCAGCAATAGGGGTAAGGGTGCTATCAGGTTCAATGGACCAGAAGCATACACACACATACACAGAAAAGAAAAGACATTGTAGGTACCAGTGGAGATAATAACACCCTTAACCCCAAACAGGGCCTTGGTTGGCCTCTCCCTGAGTACCTTCTCCACCTCTGCTGGGAAGCAGTGAAGCAAAACGTTAACAAAACAAAAACAGCTAAGAAACCACAACAAAAACACCAGAGAGAGAGAGAGAGATAGAGAGAGAGAGAGGGAGAGAGAGAGAGATAGGGAGAGAGAGACAGAGAGGGAGGGAGAGAGAGAGAGAGACAGAGGGTCTGACAACAGACAACTGAACATGAAGGTTACAAAGCACACAAAAACTATGTTGTGGAGAAATCTGAAAATTGCAATGTGCGGTTGAACAGAATATGCTACTTGAATGTCAAAAAAGGTTTATTGTTCTGGAAACTCCTACATTCAGATTTGAGTAAACTGATATATGTTTTCATACTGTCATGATAATTTTTATCTATAGATTGTAGCCTTAGGTGATTCTGGTAGCATGTGCTTTTTGTGTCTGCATTTCTCATCCCTTTTCAGCTACTACACATTGTCAGAACTAATGTTGTTGTTGTTGTGCGTTCCCCAGCTTAACACTCTGAGGGTCACCCAGAATGTGCACTCTGACTCACTCATCCCACCTGGGAATCACTGTGAGATTGAAATTGCACCACTGAATGAGAAGTTTGCGTGGATGACTGTTTTTAAGTATCTTGCCATATAGGCAGCCATACTCCGACTTCAGAGGATTTTTTTCACCTTTAAAGGAGAGCGCAGATTGGTATGTTAATAGCTTGTCATGGCTGAAGGCAATCTCAACACAACATTGTGCATCAAAACATTTTAGTGTAGGCCTTGGCAATTAAAAGGTAAAGGTAAAGGAGTCCCATAACCTATAAGGTCGTAGGGGAGCGAGGCGTCAGAGACCTCACTTCTCTAGGGCCAGCATATTGAGGGCGGCGCCCATCTCCTCTTCCTCGCTGCTTTACCTTCCCTGACCCTAAAGAGGGCAGGTACCCATTTACAGCTGGGTGAACTGGGGGAACTGTACTGAAGCCAAGGCGCGCAAACGGTCACCCATCTAACTGGTAACCACGCTCGACGCTGCTTAACTTGGCTGGGGAAAGTGAGTGCTCCGACCACTGAGCTATCCCGTCCCCAGTTTTTGGCAATTAGCTGACATCAATAACTGACACAGCTTTTGGCCTGGGTCAGTCAGAACTGATGATTATAAGCACAACTTTTAGGAGCCACGGAATGGAGACTTAGACTGCTACGTTCACTTTGTTGATTTCCCAGGGTGTGCACATGACTTGGTGCTGTTACAGCAGAAATAAGTGAGTACTGTGTGGGTGATGTAAGCATTGCACAACTGACTGCCCTTGTCTCCTCCACATTCCCTACCCACTTCTGGTTTCACTGTGCACCCCATCTGGCTTTTCTCCCCCCTTGACACTTACACCGAAAATAGCATCCCATTTCGGAATGTCTATTTTCGCTACAACATTCTGGATGCTCTCCAACTGTCCACTTAGCTAACCAGATAGTGATAATACCCTGAATGCTACTTTTCCCTCTGCCCACAGTTTTTGGCCATCATCTAAGTCCCTTGTGGATGGACGGCCTACCTAGGCTAAATGTGTCCGAAGGTAAACTGTTTTGTCTGAGGATGACGTTACCAGATGACACACGGATTATGTTTGTTTTCCTTGTTCTCCATTTTCTGCTATCAGCTGCGTAGTTATGATGGAGTCTCTTGGTGCAGGACTAGGCTTGATCTGATCCTTTTTATACACTTTCCCCTTATCTTCTTGTGGTTTGAATGGACTTATAGTAATAATATTTATAATAATTATAATGATGATGATAATGACGACAACATGAACAGTGACAATAATAATAATAATAATAATAAAGATGATAATAATAATAATGAAAAATAGTATTTGAGAAAATGATAGTGATGATAACAACATTATTGTCTCTGCATCATATCGTCGAAGCAAACAACTTAAATAGTTGTCATACCTACGGCCAGATAATCAGACTTCCCACAAAACAACAAACAACAATGATAACAGCAGCTCATGACCCAACAAATCAACACCAAAGGCGCATTACTCTTATCTACTGTAACGAGGGGGAGGCAAGCAGAGAGTTCACATTAGAAGCAACAACAACAACATAGAAAGCAAAACACCAGAAGAAAAGAAAACAAACAAACAAAAAACCCAACAACCCAAGGCTCATTTTCCTTTCTTGCCCACTAGCCTATCTCTTCTTCAAAGAATGTCATCAGCTTTCTCAGATTCTTCAGCCCTGGACGTAGCAAACTTGTCAACAGGACACTAACTTAACGTGTCAACTACTAATGTCCCTGCTGAGAACAAGCCAGTATGAAATGTCCCTTAATCCAATCTTTGGGAAACAGCTACCCCCACCCCTTCCCCCATGACTTCTATAGGGGGCGGTCATTGTCTTGGGGCTTTATGGGCGTGCTGTTAGTGGACAGGGGGAATGACCACAATGTGACATGTGGGACTGTCCTAGAGTGGACTGGATTAGTAACAGTGGGTGATGGTTGGTGGGTAGGTCCAGGCCTAGGGTTATGAGTGAGTCTTTTTCGCTACTTGCTGTGTGTTGTGTGTGTGTGTGTGTGTGTAGAATAAAAGAAAGGAGTAAGGAATAAAGAAGGAGGGAGAGGATGAATGAATGAATGAATATTTTTTTCATTATTCATCATTTATTCAGTTATTCTATCTCTCTTGTGAAGGAATGAAGGAAAGGAGTAGGGTAATAAAGGAGAAGAGAGAGGAGAGAGAGAGAGAGAGAGGAGAGAGAGAGAGAGAGAGAGAGAGGAAAACAGACAGACAGACAAAAATACAGACAGACAGGCACACATGCAGTAAAACGGATAGGGATAGAGACAGACAGTGACACAGACAGACAGGCAGGCAGGCAGGCAGGCACACAGGCAGAAAAACAGGATAGGGATAGAGACAGACAGGAACACAGACAGACAGTCAGACAGACAGACAGACAGACATGCTTTCAAACCCCTTACCAAGCTCTTACCCAAACACACTGCCCTTTCTAGAGGAAGGCAAATAGAGTCATTGACACAACTACAACCCAAGTTCCCGCAATATCCTCCGTTTTTTGAAAGACCAGCATGAAAAGGCCCACCTGCCATTACATGCCCACGATTGAAAGAAAGCACTCGTTCCTATAGATCCTGGCTTGAAGACTGACTATACAAAAGAACATGCATGGAGGAAAATCCCCAAAGATGGCCTTGCTGTTAAATACATCCTCCACCTGTACCTGTTCTATAGTCTTGTAGACCCTTGGGGCACCACCGAAGATTTTGCAACCAGCTTCCTCCACTCCTCGCGATTTTCAGCTGTCAGTAGCACATACAAACTTTCAAATGATGAATACCTCGAGGTCGCAATGCGACTATCTTCATGGAGGGCAAAAACGGTTGCATACGCATAATCTTAGTTTTGGTGAACGTGAGAGCTTTTGCCAAAGCAAGAAAGGAAAAGAATCATTCCCTAATTGGTCTATTTGAGATGACTTAAAAGTTTTTTCTTTCTTGAGATACAGATTGGTTTAAACATGACTTTATTGGAGAAATAACGGTGTCATTAGTTTAAAAAAAAAACAACAACCCCAAAAACTTCCAAAACATAATTCTATTGAACAAATAAAGGCATCATAAAAAATCGCCAGTGCCATCTGGACTGGAAAACAAAACTAATAAGTGGACACTAGCTGTGTCATGCACACACACGTAGTGACATGTGACTACACAGCATTTAACATTATACAATGTCCTTATTTACTGCGTAGGGATTCAGTTTAGAAAATTTACCCCTATGGTTCAACGTTGAGCACACAAATTGTCAAACAATGTTACTAGTGAATCAATTAAGCTTGACAACAGCGATACACCTTTACAGTTTTTGGTCGAAGCTTACCTGAACTTCTGTTTTGTTCTTGTGTTTTGTTACTTCTTAGTTTTTAGCGGCAATGATCACCTTCTGTTCATTTTATAGTATACTTACTTTTTAAAGGTTAATGATCATCTTGTATTTATAATGTTTTATACTGACTTTCTTATTGTTAGTAGCACCTTATTATTATGGTGTTTTATACTTACCTTTTAACGTTAATGATCATCTTGTATTTATAATGTTTTATACTGACTTTCTTATTGTTAGTAGCACCTTATTATTATGGTGTTTTATACTTACCTTTTAACGTTAATGATCATCTTGTAATTATAATGTTTTATACTGACTTTCTTATTGTTAGTAGCACCTTATTATTATGGTGTTTTATACTCACTTGTTTAACGTTAATGATCCCTCTATACTCATGGTGTTTTCTGCTTACTTTTTAAGGTTAATGATCACCTTATTATTAGGATGTTTTATGCTTACCTTTTTAAAGTTAACGATCACCTTATATTCATGGTGTTTTATACTTACCTTTTTAAAGTTAATGATCACCTTATATTCATGGTGTTTTATGCTGACCTGTTTTAAGTTAACGATCACCTTATATTCACGATGTTTTATGTTTACCTATTGAATGATAATGATCACCTCAGATTCAAGGAGTTTATACTCACCTTTTTAAAGATAAAGACTACCATAAATTCATGATGCTTATATTTACCTATCTAACAATAATGATAACCTTGTGTCCACGCTGTTTTATACATAAAATCTTTAAAGCTAACATCACCTTATATTCATGCTGTTTTACCCCTGCTTTTTGTCTTCAAGTATTGATTATTTGAAGAGTTTATTTTTTAAAAATATTCTACGTCCAAAATCAAGGCCTTGTCAGGGAGAGGGGGGCGGAGGTAGGGGGTGGGGGTGGGGGTGGGAGTGGGTGTTCCAGCCATGCCATGTAAGAGGTCACAAGCCATAAACACACGCGTGTCCGTTAAAGCTGGTTTTCCCCTTTGACGTGTTCTTTGCTAATTCAGGCAGGGATTTCGTTTTAGAGGGACTTTGAACATTTGTGGGCGGATTTCATAAAGTGCGCAAATTGATTCTCTCTCTCTCTCTCTCTCTCCTCTCTCTCTCTCTCTCTCTCTCTCTCTCTCTCTCTCTCTCTCTCTCTCTCTCCTCTCTCCATACTCTCTCTCTCTCTCTTCTCTCCTCTCTTCCTCTCTCCTCTCTCTTCACCTTGTTCCATAATACTTTACATACCAGTATGTTGATTCTCCTCCTTCCCCCAAACTCCATGTATTGTGGCCTAAGGCCAATATGCGTAGTGAACACGTTCAGAATTCAGAGTTCATGCTTCTCTTCTCCTCTCCTCTTCCTTCCTTTTCCCCCCATCCCCCACAACGCAAACTGATTAGCTCTATGAACAAACTGAAAACGTGTAACGCTGCAACACACACCAGATCAAAAATAAACCCAGACAGGGTGTAATCATTTGCAAGACAGACTGTATAGATACACGCGTCAGAAAACACAGGAACAACAACAAGGGGGGAATAAAAAAAACCCAGGCGTAAGTAATGTCACCAGTTACTGCATATTTCTTACA
>CM054138.1:68032968-68052968 GCA_028751875.1 Rapana venosa
GTCAGTCACAGAGAGCGCTCAAGCGTGAAATCTATGCACAGGTACTATTTAGAAAACGCAGCTAGCAGAACCGTTCCAGCGGAGTGAATCTTCATCAGAAGGAACAAACCTCGAAAATTGGACACTCTGTAGATAAGATACGTGACATTTGAAAGGGCTGGTGTCCGGTTCTTATTTTGATGTGTCAAAAGAAAGGGAGGAGGGGGAGGGAGGGGAGAGGGGTGGAGGGAGAGGGAGGGAGGGAGGGAGGGGAGGGAGTGGGAAGGTGGGGGAAGAAGGGAGGGGGGGAGGGAGCGGGGTGCGTGTGTGCACCTACCTCATCACATACAGACTGACAAGGACAAGACAAAGGGGATAGATTTGAGGAGAGGCGAGCAGGATACATGGAAAGAATGACAGAAAGATTGAAGTAAAGACCTGAGAGAGAGAGAGAGACAGCCAGAGAGAGAGAGGAGAGAAGATAGAGAGAGAGAGAGAGAGAGAGAGAGAGAGAGAGAGAGAGAGAGAGAGAGAGAGAGAGAGAGAGGGAGAGAGAGAGGTCGACAACGACGAGGATGATGATGATAATGATTATGATGATGTGATGATGACGATAATAATGATGATGTTGATGATAAACAACGACGATGACATTAGTGATGGTGATGGTGGTGGTGGTAGTGGTGGTGATGATGATGATGATTTTGCTGATGTTGATGATACTGACAACATTGATGTCAATAATAATGATAGTGGTGGTTGTGGTGGTGGTGGTGGTGGCGGGGTGGTAAGGGTGTGTTCTCTTCCTTTACAGTATATCTTAAAGCTATACAACAAAGAGGTCCCCCACCGCATCCATTTGTAGTGTGAACCACAGAATTGTATTGTCACCGCGCTCAATGCTTCACCTTATAAAGTGTAGATTAAACAAATCATGAATGCAGGAAAACACAAAACAGAAGAAAAAGAAAGGCAGAAAAAGAAAAAAAGAAAAACTTCATCTAACAATATCGCGAAGAAGGGAAAGAAAAAGACCCCCAGAAAACCCGACCACAGAAAAAGATATTCACAGGTAGACTAGGAACAGTCCTACATTATCAGATCTATTCCTTTCCCTCTTTTCCAACCTCTCATTGTCACCTTCTCTCTCATCTGCCTACCCCCTCCCTTCCCCCCGTCCCCAACACACACACACACACACACACACACACACACACACACACACACACACACACACACACACACACACACACACACACACACACACACACACACCTCCCTGCCCACTCCTGTCAAATTGTCAGGTACTCAGACTCCAGCACAACAATGCCACACATACCACTGTCAGCAGCAGTAACTGTTGAATGAGTTCACGTCATTCACAAGTATTCGGCATCATTGTAACAGAGCGAACTGAGGTTTTCTCTGAAAGCAGATGGCCATGGGAATGAGATGGAGAGAGGAGAGAGGAGAGAAAGGAAGCGTGCGATAGTGAAAAGAAAGTAGAGGAAGCGTGAGACGGGTCAGGCCAGTGTGAATGGGTTTTTTTTTGGCAGTGGAAAAACAAGGGTAGCTTAGAGTGTCACGGCAAAGACGTTGCATGGAATGGTAGTTTTGACTGTTTTTGAGGTCTCTGAGGTGTTGTTATAGAAGGAATGACTAAATAGTTGTTTTTAGTGTTTGTACTTTACCGTTACCTAGTTTATTGTTTGATATAAGACACCGTTTTTTTGTTTGTTTTTGTTTTGTTTTTGTAATCAATAAACGACTGTATGGTTGGGTTTTGTCTTGGGGTTTTCATTCTTACAAAAGTATACAGTTATTTAAAAAAAAATCTGATTACAATCCATTACTTGGTCTTCTTCTTCTTCTTCTTCTTCTTCTTCTTCTTCTTCTTCTTCTTCTTCTTCTTCTTTGTCTTCTTCTTCTTCTTTGTCTTCTTCTTCTTTGTCTTCTTCTTCTTCTTCTTCTTCTTCTTCTTCTTCTTCTTCTTCTTCTTCTTCTTCTTCTTCTTCTTCTTCTTTGTCTTCTTCTTCTTCCCTTCTTCTTCTTCTTCTTTCTTCTTCTTCTTCTTCTTCTTCTTTCTTCTTCTTCTTCTTCTTCTTCTTCTTCTTCTTCTTCTTCTTCTTCTTCTTCTTCTTCTTCTTCTTCTTCTTCTTCTTCTTCTTCTTCTTCTTCTTCTTCTTCTTCTTCTTCTTCTTCTTCTTCTTCTTCTTCTTCTTCTTCTTCTTCTTCTTCTTCTTCTTCTCTTCTTCTTCTTCTTCTTCTTCTTCAACTGGCCCTGTCCATACTAAATGTTGAAGTCTAGTCTGGATGGCGAAGTCTGCAGTCTGTCACAGTGACCCCGCCGATCCCCCAAGTTTTTTCTGGAGCTCTACTGGGCTGGACCACGTCTTGTGTCTTGCAGTGCTCAAGGTAGGACAGAACTGCAGGTGACAAATCAATATCCCAGAAATGACATGCTTATAGTGGGTATTCCCATAAAAAACGCTATATGTTGGAAAAGAATGACCCTGAGAGAGAATGAATGGGTCTTTATTTTTCAAGGGTAACAGAAGAAGCATGCGCATGCTTTTTTTCATCCGGCCCTTGCCCTGATTAGGGACTATCTATTATAGAGAGAGTAGAGTAGAGTAGAGTAGAGTAGAGTAGAGTAGAGTAGAGAGAGAGAGAGAGAGAGAGGAGAGAGAGAGAGAGAGAGAGAGAGAGAGAGAGAGAGAGAGAGAGAGAGAGAGAGAGAGAGAGAGAGAGAGCCATGAAAAACAAAACTGTAAAAATCCAGCAAATCTCAAACCCTAATTTTGACCAACCAGCATCCTTGACAAACAGTCTGATATCTTATCAGATCCAGCCCCTACACCTTTTTTTCTTTCTCAAGCCTCATTTACACTGCTGTCTCGTTCCAGCATTCCCCTTCATTCATCTTGTCAGACAATCAGACCATAGTACAATGTAAAGCTACTAACACGTACAAATTATTGTCATTCTCGTCCCCTGTCTAATGATTTCCCATCAATCATCTTAAAATCCAGACTTAATAATAATAATAATAACAATAATAATAATAATAATAATAATAATAATAATAAATGGAATTTATATAGCGCTATATCTTGCAGAGACAAATCAAAGCGCTTGTAATAATTATCTGAACGTAATAGATATCTTCTGAAAGCTGGTTACGAGATGGGAATGATGATGAGGCAGCGAGGGGTGGTGGTGTGGGAAACTGACTGGAAGCCAGGCAATGGTCACTGGTTATAGACAATAGCATCACCAGTTCAGTGATCTTCGTGGTTGTCAGAGGGAGGTAAGGGACGTGTTATAGGACTATGTTCTCCAGGCTGGTCTCTCTTCAGCCTTCAGCAGCAACACAGCCAGGTCAAGGTTGGCCGGTCCAGTCTTTAATGTTCTGCATCCAGCTCTTCATCTGTCTGTTTCTGTGCCTTCCTCCTTCAAGTGTTCTTTGCAGAATGATCTTAGCAGGAGAGTTGTGACGGGTGACGTAACCAAACCATGCCCACATCACCTCTTTACAACCACCACAAAGGGTTCCTATGGCTCAGCGTTCATGATGACCGCTCGCCATAATGACTCATTCACCTGTCGTCCTGCCAAAATATCAGGACATGAAATTTAATTTCAAAGGCTTGAACTGAATAGGCAATATAATTATGTACTTCAAATCTTATGATCAAGGACCTTGGAATAATCATTTCTCATTCTTGAAGTAATGGGTTCATATAATGAAAGCAAGAGGTCCATGATTTGTTTGTCATTAAATGTGGGGCTTTATCTCTCGTTTGTTCAGTCCATAAGTCATCGTTTGGACATTAAAGGGGTTTTATCATATGAAATGAGAATCCCTGACCTTTTGGAAAAGTACATCAAACATCTTCTTCTAAACTTCCATTGACTGAAATGACGTGGCTAGCAGAAGGAGGCAGACTTAAGGATCACTCCTGCTTTGTATATAGGTTTGGAATACTAATTCAGTCTTTATCTAGTGATATCTATTCTACATCCTAATTTAGTCATTTCATCTTACTCACTTCCAATATTTCCCGTTTTCAAATGCTTTGTCTACATTTACAATTCTTTTATTTTAGAGTGGCGCTTTTGTTCAAAAGGAAGTAGACCTTTGTCCTTCAAATGGCAATGTAAACATAGAAAGAGACAGAAAAATCGGAGAGAGTGAGAAAATAGAGGGTAGAAGACAGATTGATCGATACAACGTTCTCTCTATTTCGTCTGACAGTTCTACTAAAGCTCAAAGGGAGAAAATGTAGGGAGACAAGAAACTCATCTGAGGTTGACTCACAGCTTTCACGAACAGTCTGCTCTCTCTTTAGCCCTGTCACTTACCATTTCCTGCCCTTCCTTCAGCCGTCACCTCTTATCTCCCTTTGTTCTCCTCCACTCACATAGTCAGGTTCTCAGGGAGCAGGGCAGTACAGAATCACTGATCACACACACACACACACACACACACACACACAAAATTACCGTTATCCTCTGTGAAATAGATTCCCGTGAGTCAACCGTAATTCAGATCGTGATCTATCACGTGAACTAAATGTGCCAAAATTGTTTTCCTTTAAAATAAATTAATGGACATTTTCTGTGAGATAGAGATGGCGATTTTTCTTTTGGGTTATCATTCTTCTTCTTCTTCTCTTCTTCTTCTTCTTCTTCTTCTTCTTCTTCTTCTTCTTCTTCTTCTTCTTCTTTCTTTCTTTCTTTCTTTCTTTTATTTTGATGAGATTGGAATAAGCACTCATGTTCCTCGGTTAAACTCCGAGGTTCACCAATGGTGAGATTTTGCTAATGCAGCCGTGTTTAGCCCACCTTTAAGGTAGCAGCATTCCGCCTTTAGGGATACGATTTATTTTGAAATTGCACCTCATAGACATGTAGATATCGATTTCCTAACCTATATCTGGTGATTTTTGGGGTTCATATCGTACCGCTGTTTTACTTTCACGAAATTATTTTCTTTCTTCAACACTTTGTTTGTCCATTTTCTAATGCAGTGTTCCTTTTTTGTTTTGATAAAGCTTCATGCATGTCCTTCAAAATTAAAATAAATCACTGCATCAGAGCCAAACCAGGTTATCTCCAGTACGAGCAAAGAAGGAGATTACCCGGTTTGCCTGTTACGTAACTAAATGCACAACAAGATAGGGCAGATAATTATATCACAGGCATGGAGAGTAAGGAAAGTAGATAAGTAAATTCTCTGTTTCAGACACTAGTCCCCCCAAAAAAACACCAACCAAACAAACAAACAACCACCCCCCACCCCCCAAACCCCCAACCCAAAACAAAACAAAACAAAACAAACCCCAAAAAACAAAACAAAAACAACAACCCAACAGCACCAACACCAACCCCTCCCCCCTCCCCCCTCCCCCCCCCCCCCCCCGAAACGTTTAAAACCTAATCAAGTAAAAAACTGGCTTCTATAATGAACTAACACAATTTGGGAACAATCTGCCCCAATACTAGAATTACCACCTACCGGCTCTCACCCCCAGTCACACCTCCCCTCTCCTGTCCCCCACCCCTTCACCTTCATTCCAGTTGTCAGGGACTCAAGAGTGGAGCACAATGCAGAACTACTGTCGGTACACACATCACTGTCATCAACTATCAGCCGGCTCCCATGACTTGCCCATAACTCACTAGAACAGTAAGTGAACATACTGAGGTTCTTCTGAAAACTGGCTACGAAATTGGAATGAAGCGAACATAGTTACAAAAAAAGAAAGAAGGAAGTGCAGTGCACTCAGGGAGTCTTCACCTTCACCTTCATCTATCCCGTAGTCCCCAGGACCTTGGGGGCACCACTGAAGATTTTGCGACCATCTTCCTCCACTCCCCGCGGTCCTCTGCTTTTTCGTAGCAATTTGTTCCACCCATGGCCAGTCCACTCTCTGATGTTGTCGTCTTCCCATTGTTTTTTCTGTCTGTCTCTTTGTCAGACAGAACTTACTCGTGGGAAACAAAATTTGTTAAAGAAGAAATAGAAAAAAAAGACAGAAGGAAGGAATTGGAAAATTAAACAAAAACAGCTTTTACCAAAAAGCAAAAACAAAAAGAAAACCCAAACAAACAAAAATACATGCTACACTACCAGACCTACCCAACTTTTTCCATCTTCCACCCTCACTCCCTCCCCCACCCCCTCCCCAAAAAAGTTTTCATTGTAATTCCCGATTGGGGGTGGGGGGTCGGGAGGGGAGATGGAGCGGGATAGCTTTATGGTAAAACCGTTGCACTCGTGATCTAACGGTTAAGGACTACCCCCCACCCCCACCCCCCACCCCCGAGTTAACATCAGTGGGGACTCCAGTCCTCCGGAAGTTCTTCGGAAAAGAAAACAAATCAAAGTCCTGTGTGTAAACGTGCGCAGAACATCATCATGCGCACACCTTAAAACCTGTGTCGCCTTTCGGAAAGGTAGGCCATGGTGTACCTATAAGAACAGATGACAATTTATATAAAAAAATAAAAGCATGCACTCTGCTGTCGTGTTTAGACATCATCACAGAAGACGGAGCGCGGATACCTTAACGGTGAACAAAACGGGCACATAGGCAAGAATCTCCCCATTGGAAAACCTCTGAGCTCCAACCGAGAAACAGAAGAACTAAGAAAAAAAGATTCCGCCCGTATTTAGCATTGTCAGCTACTCAGAGTACAGCACAATGTACACCACTGACAGTAGACACATCACTGTCATTAACTGTCAGGTGGGTTCCTCCTGCCAGTCATCTACATGACATGTCACAACTGTAGTAACTGAAGGTGTCAGGTTTCTTCGGGAAATTGACTTTGAGATGGGGATAGGGAGAGTAAAGAAGGATTAAGGTTGGTGTGGGGTTAAAAGAGATTGCAATTAGTTCGTTGTGGAAAACGTGACTATGTGATGCTTTTATGTTGTGATAGTTAAGGAGTTTCAGGTACTGCTTAGGCAGTTTAGACATAATGCACTATCTAAAAAAGCAAGAGGTACATAGCATGAATTTCACCAGGTCTAGTAGACGTTTGATTTGGTTGCCTTCTTCTTCTTCTTCTTCTTCTTCTTCTTCTTCTTCTTCTTCTTCTTCTTCTTCTTCTTCTTCTTCTTCTTCTTCCTCTTCTTGTTTATCCTCTTGTTCTTCCTCTTGTTCTTGTTCTTCTTCTTGTTCTTCTTGTTCTTGCTCTTGCTCTTGTTCTTCTTGTTCTTCTTGTTCTTGTTCTTGCTCTTCTTCTTCTTCTTCTTCTTCTTCTTCTTCTTCTTCTTCTTCTTCTTCTTCTTCTTCTTCTTCTTCTTCTTCTTCTTCTTCTTCTTCTTCTTCTTCTTCTTCTTCTTCTTCTTCTTCCTTTTCAGCTGGCCTTGTCCATCCTAAATTTTGAAGTCTAGTCTGGATGGCGAAGTCTACAGTCTGTCACAGTGACCCCGCCAGTCCCCCCCCCCCCCCCCCCCTAAGTTTTTCCTGGAGCCCTACTGGGTTGGGCCACGCCTGGTGTCTTAGAGTGTGAAGGTAAGACAGGACTGCGGATGACACATTGACATTTTAGAAATTGCATACTCATAGTGCGTCATTCTATAAAAGGCTACATATTGAAATAGAATGCTGACCCTATGAGAAAGAGAGAAGAGAGAGAGAGAGAGAGAGAGAGAGAGAGAGAGAGAGAGAGAGAGAGAGAGAGAGAGAGAGAGAGAGAGAGAGAGAGAGAGAGAATCATGAAAAACAAAACTGTAAAAATCCAGCAAATCTTGAACCCTATTTTTGACCAACCAGCATCTTTGACAAACAGTGTAATAGCTTGCCACATCCACATCAACACCTTTTTTACTTTCTCAAGCCTCATTTACACTGCTTTTCTCGTTCCAGCATTCCCCTTCATTCATCTTGTCAGATACTCAGACAATAGTACAATGTAGAGCCGCTAACACTTACAAATTATTGTCATTCTCATCCCTGTCTAATGATTTCACCTCAATCATCTCAAAATCCAGACTTGTAATAATTATTATCTGAACGTAATAGAGATCTTCTGGAAGCTGGTTACGAGATGGGAATGACGATGAGACAGTAAAGGGTGGGTGTGGGAAACTGACTGGAAGCCAGGTAATGGTCAAAGGTTATAGACAATAGCATCACCATTTCAGTGATCTTCGTGGTTGTCAGAGGGAGGTAAGGGACGTGTTATAGGACCGTGTTCTCCAGGCTGGTCTGTCTTCAGCCTTCAGCAGCAACACCACAGCCGTGTCAAGGTTGGCCAGTCCAGGCTTTGATGTTCCTCACCAAGTTCTTCATCTGTCTTCCCCTGCGTCTTCCTCCTTCAAGTGTTCTCTGAAGAATGATCTTGGCAAGAGAGTTGTGACAGGTGACGTAACCGAACCATGCCCACGTCACCTCTTTACAACAGCCACAATGGGTTCGTATGGCTCAGCTTTCATGATGAACGCTTGCCATAATGACTCATTGGCCTGTCGTCCTGCCAAAATATAAGGACATGAAATTTAATTTCAAAGGCTTGAAATGAATAGGCAATATAATTATGTACTTCAAATCTTATGATCAAGGACCTTGGAATAATCATTTTTCATTCTTGAAGTAATGGGCTCATATAATGAAAGCAAGAGGTCCATGATTTGTTTCTCATTAAAATGTAGGGCTTTATCTCTCGTTTGATCAGTCCATAAGTCATCGTTTGGACATTAAAGGGGTTTTATCATATGAAATGAGAATCCCTGACCTTCGGGAAAAGTATATCAAACATCTTCTTCTAAAATTCCACTGACTGAAATCACGTGGCTAGTAGAAGGAGGCAGACTTAAGGATCACTCCTGATTTGTATGTAGGTTTGGAATACTAATTCAGTCTTTATCTAGTGATATCTATTCTACATCCCAATTTAGTCATTTCATCTTACTTGCTTCCAATATTTCCCGTTTTCAAATGCTTTGTTTAAATTTACATTTCTTTTATTTTAGAATGGTGCTTTTGGTCAAAAGGAAGTAGACCTTTGTCCTTGAATGGCAATGTAAACATAGAAAGAGACAGAAAAATCGGAGAGAGAGTGAGAAAATAGAGGGTAGAAGACAGATTGATCGATACAACGTTCTCTCTATTTCGTCTGACAGCTCTGATAAAGCTCAAAGAGAAGAAAATGTAGTGAGACAAGAAACTCATCTGAGGTTGACTCACAGCTTTCACGAACAGTCTGCTCTCTCTTTAGCCCTGTCACGTACCATTTCCTGCCCTTCCTTCAGCCGTCACCTCTTATCTCCCTTTGTTCTCCTCCACTCACATAGTCAGGTTCTCAGGGAACAGGGCAGTACAGAATCACTGATGACACACACACACACACACACACACACACACACGCACACACACAAACACACACACACACACACACACACAAAATTACCGTTATCCTCTGTGGAATAGATTCCCGTGACTCAACTGTAATTCAGAGCGTGATCAATCACATGAACTAAATGTGCCAAAATTGTTTTCCTTTAAAACAAAAAATTAGTGGACATGCTCTGTGAGATGGAGATGACGATTTTTCTCTTTTTGGTTGTTATTATCATTAATATTATTATTATTATTGTTGTTGTTGTTGTTGTTATTATTATTATTATTATTTTGATGAGATTGGAATAAACACTCATGTTCCTCGGTTAAACTCCGAGGTTCATCAATGGTGACATTTTGCTAATGCAGCCGTCTTTAGCCCACCTTTAAGGTAGCAGCATTCCGCCTTCAGGGAAGCGATTTAGCTTGAAATTGCTTTCCATTGACATGTAGATCACGATTTCCTAACCTATATCTGGTGATTTTTTTGTTCATATCGTACCGCTTTTTTACTTTCACAAAATTATTTTCTTTCTTCAACACTTTGTTTGTCCATTTTCTAATGCAGTATTCCTTGTTTGTTTTGATAAAGCTTCATGCATGTCCTTCACAATTAAAATAAATCGCTTCATTAGAGCCAAACCAGGATATCTCCAGTGCGCGCAAAGAAGAAGATTACCCAGTTTGCCTGTTACGTAACTAAATGCACAACAAGATAGGGCAGATAATTATATCACAGGCATGGAGAGTAAGGAAAGTAGATAAGTAAACTCTCTGTTTCAGACATTAGTCCCCCCAAAAAAACACCAACCAACCAACCAAACAAAAAAACCCCAAACCCCCGACCCAAAACAAAACAAAACAAAAACAACCCCCAAAACAAAACAAAAACAACAACCCAACAGCAACAACACCAACCCCCCCCCCCTCCTCCCCCAGAAACATTTAAAACCTAATCAAGCAAAACACTTGGTTCTATAATAAACTAACACAATTTGGGAACAATCTGCCTGCAATACTAGAATTACCACCTACCTACCGACTCTCACCCCCAGTCACACCTCCCCTCTCCTGTCCCCCACCCCTTCACCTTCATTCCAGTTGTCAGGGACTCAAGAGTGGAGCACAATGCAGAACTACTGTCGGTACACACATCACTGTCATCAACTATCAGCCGGCTCCCATCACTTGCCCATAACTCACTATAACAGTAAGTGAACATACTGAGGTTCTTCTGAAAACTGGCTACGAAATTGGAATGAAGCGAACATAGTTACAGAAAAGAAAGAAGGAAGTGCAGTGCACTCAGGGAGTCTTCACCTTCACCTTCATCTATCCCATAATCCTGTGGACCTTGGGGGGGCATCAATAAAGATTTTGCGACCAGCTTCCTCCACTCCCTGCGGTCCTCTGCTTTCTGTAGCAATTCATTCCACCCAAGGCCAGTCCACTCTCTGATGTTGTTTTCCTATCGTGTTCTCTGTCTGTCTCTTTGTCAGGCAGAAGGTACCCGTGGGAAAAAAATAGTTAAAGGAGAAATAGGGAAAAAAGACAGAAGGAAAGAATTGGAAAATTAAACAAAAACAGCTTTAAAAAACCCAAACAAAAAACAAAACGAAAACCCAAACAAACAAAAATACATGCTACGTTACCAGACCTACCCAACTTTTTCCATCTTCTACCCACCACCCCCACGCCCCCAAAAGTTTTCATTGTAATTCCCAGTGGGGGTTGGGGGTTGGGAGGGGAGATGGAGCGGGATAGCTTGTGGTAAGACCGTTGCACTCGTGATCTAACGGTCAAGGACTACCCCCCACCCACCACCACCACCACCCACCCCCGAGTTAACATCAGTGCGGACTCCAGTCCTCCGGAAGTTCTTCGGAAAAGAAAACAAATCAAAGTCCTGTGTGCAAACGCGCGCAGAACATCATCATGCGCACACCTTAAAACTTGTTTCACCTTTCGGAAAATAGGCCTATAGGAACATATCACATTTCTGTAATAAAAGCATGCACTCTGCTGTCATGTTTAGACATCATCACTGAAGACGGAGCGCGGATACCTTAACGGTGAACAAAACGGGCACATAGGCAAGAATCTCCTCTTTGAAAAACCTCTGAGCTCCAACCGAGAAACAGAAGAAATAAGAAAAAAGATCCCCCCCGTATTTAGCATTGTCAGCTACTCAGAGTACAGCACAATGTACACCACTGACAGTAGACACATCACTGTCATTAACTGTCAGGTGGGTTCCTCCTGCCAGTCATCTACATGACATGTCACAACTGTAGTAACTGAAGGTGTTAGGTTTCTTCGGGAAATTGACTTTGAGATGGAGATTGGGAGAGTAAAAAGGAGGATTAAGGTTGGTGTGGGGTTAAAAGAGATTGCAATGAGTTCGTTGTGGAAAACGTGACTATGTGATGCTTTTATGTTGTGATTGTTAAGGATTTTCAGTTACTGCTTAGGCAGTTTAGACATAATGCACTATCTAAAAAAGCAAGAGGTACATAGCATGAATTTCACCAGGTCTAGTATACGTTTGATTTGTTTGCCTTCTTCTTCTTCTTCTTCTTCTTCTTCTTCTTCTTCTTCTTCTTCTTCTTCTTCTTCTTCTTCTTCTTCTTCTTCTTCTTCTTCTTCTTCTTCTTCTTCTTCTTCCTCTTCTTGTTTATCCTCTTGTTCTTCCTCTTGTTCTTGTTCTTGTTCTTGTTCTTCTTGTTCTTGCTCTTGCTCTTGCTCTTGTTCTTCTTGTTCTTCTTGTTCTTGTTCTTGCCTCTTCTTCTTCTTCTTCTTCTTCTTCTTCTTCTTCTTCTTCTTCTTCTTCTTCTTCTTCTTCTTCTTCTTCTTCTTCTTCTTCTTCTTCTTCTTCTTCTTCTTCTTCTTTTTCAGCTGGCCTTGTCCATACAAAATTTTGAAGTCTAGTCTGGATGGCGAAGTCTACAGTCTGTCACAGTGACCCCGCCAGTCCCCCCCCCCCCCCTAAGTTTTTCCTGGAGCCCTACTGGGTTGGGACACGCCTGGTGTCTTAGAGTGTTGAAGGTAAGACAGGACTGCAGATGACACATTGACATTTTAGAAATTGCATACTCATAGTGCGTCATTCTATAAAAAGGCTACATATTGAAATAGAATGCTGACCCTATGAGAAAGAGGAGAGAGAGAGAGAGAGAGAGAGAGAGAGAGAGAGAGAGAGAGAGAAGAGAGAGAGAGAGAGAGAGAGAGAGAGAGAGAGAGAAGAGAGAGAGAGAGAGAGAGAGAGAGAGAGAGAGAGAGAGAGAGAGAGAGAGAGAGAGAGAGAGAGAGAGAGAGAGAGAGAGAGGAGAGAGAGAGAGAGAGAGAGAAATCATGAAAAACAAAACTGTAAAAATCCATCAAATCTTGAACCCTTTTTTTGACCAACCAGCATCTTTGACAAACAGTGTAATAGCTTGCCACATCCACATCAACACCTTTTCTACTTTCTCAAGCCTCATTTACACTGCTGTCTCGTTCCAGCATTCCCCTTCATTCATCTTGTCAGATACTCAGACAATAGTACAATGTAGAGCCGCTAACACTTACAAATTATTGTCATTCTCATCCCCTGTCTAATGATTTCACATCAATCATCTCAAAATCCAGACTTGTAATAATTATTATCTGAACGTAATAGAGATCTTCTGGAAGCTGGTTACGAGATGGGAATGACGATGAGACAGTAAAGGGTGGGTGTGGGAAACTGACTGGAAGCCAGGCAATGGTCACTGGTTATAGACAATAGCATCACCAGTTCAGTGATCTTCGTGGTTGTCAGAGGGAGGTAAGGGATGTGTTATAGGACTGTGTTCTCCAGGCTGGTCTGTCTTCAGCCTTTAGCAGCAACACCACAGCCATGTCAAGGCTGGTCCAGTCTTTGATGTTCTGCATCCAGTTCTTCATCTGTCTGCCTCCATGTCTTCCTCCTTCAAGTGTTCTCTGCAGAGTGATCTAGGCAGGAGAGTTGTGACATGTGACGTAACCAAACCATGCCCACATGCCTCTGTACAACAGCCACAAAAAGGTTCCTATGGCTCAGCTTTCATGAATACCGCTTGCCACACTGACTCGTTGGCCTGTCGTCCTGCCAAAATATCAGGACATGAAATTTAATTTCAAAGGCTTGAAATGAATAGGCAATATAATTATGTACTTTAAATCTTATGATCAAGGACCTTGGAATAATCATTTCCCATTCTTGAAGTAATGGGCTCATAAAATGAAAGCGAGAGGTCCATGATTTGTTTCTCATTAAAATGTAGGGCTTTATCTCTCGTTTTATCAGTCCATAAGTCATCGTTTGGACATTAAAGGGGTTTTATTATATGAAATGAGAATCCCTGACCTTTTGGAAAAGTACATCAAACATCTTCTTCTAAATTCCACTGACTGAAATGACGTGGCTAGCAGAAGGAGGCATACTTAAGGATCACTCCTGCTTTGTATATAGGATTGGAATACTAATTCAGTCTTTATCTAGTGATATCTATTCTACATCCTAATTTAGTGATTTCATCTTACTCACTTCCAATATTTCCTGTTTTCAAAAGATTTGTCTACATTTACAGGTCTTTTATTTTAGAGTGGCGCTTTTGTTCAAAAGGAGGTAGACCTTTGTCCTTCAAATGGCAATGTAAACATAGAAAGAGACAGAAAAATCGGAGAGAGTGAGAAAATAGAGGGTAGAAGACAGATTGATCGATACAACGTTCTCTCTATTTCGTCTGACAGTTCTACTAAAGCTCAAAGGGAGAAAATGTAGGGAGACAAGAAACTCAACTGAGGTTGACTCACAGCTTTCACGAACAGTCTGCTCTCTCTTTAGCCCTGTCACTTACCATTTCCTGCCCTTCCTTCAGCCGTCACCTCTTATCTCCCTTTGTTCTCCTCCACTCACATGGTCAGGTTCTCAGGGAACAGGGCAGTACAGAATCACTGATCACACACACACACACACACACACACACACACACACACACACACACACACACACACACACACACACACACACACACACACACACACACACACAATTACTGTTATCCTCCGTAGAATAGATTCCTGTGACTCAACCGTAATTCAGAACTGATCAATCAGATGAACTAAATGTACCAAAATTGTTTTGTTTTTTAAAACATTGTGGACATTTTCTGTGAGATGACGATGACGATTTTTTTCTGTTTACTTCTTCTTCTTCTTCTTCTTTCTTCTTCTTCTTCTTCTTCTTCTTCTTCTTCTTCTTCTTCTTCTTCTTCTTCTTCTTCTTCTTCTTCTTCTTCTTCTTCTTCTTCTTTGTAGTAGTAGTAGTAGTAGTAGTAGTAGTAGTAGTAGTAGTAGTAATAGTATTAGTAGAAGTAATAGTAGTAGTAGTAATAGTAATAGTAATAGTAGTAATAGTAATAGTAGTAGTAGTAATAGTAGTAGTAGTAGTAGTAGTAGTAGTAGTAGTAGTAGTAGTAGTAGTAGTAGTAGTAGTAGTAGTATTCATTCATTCATTCATTCATTCGTTCGTTCGTTCATTCATTCATTCATTCATTTTGATGAGATTGGAGTAAGCACTCACATTCCTCAACTAGAACTCCCTAGGCTCACAAACGGTGAGATGTTGCGTATGGAGCCATTTTAAACCCACCGTTAGGGCAGCTGCATCCCGACTCCAGGGGTACAGTTCAGTTAGAAATTGCACATCACTGGCACTTAATTAACTATCAATGTCCTAACCTACATCGGGTGACTTTTTTTCCACATCGTATTTACTTTCATGAAATTACTTTCTTTCTTCAACACTGTGTTTGTTCAATTTCCACTTTTGTTTCAATGAAGCTTCATGCATGTCCTTCAAAATTAAAACGAATTGCTACATTAGAGCCAAACCAGGTTATCTCCAGTGCCCGCAAAGAAGAAGATAACCTGGTCTGGCTGTTACATAACAAAATGCAGAAAAAGATAGAGCAGATAATTATATCACAGGCATGGAGAGTAAGGAAAGTACATAAGTAAATTCTCAAAAAACAAAACAAAAACAAAACAAAACAAAAACAACCCAACAGCAACAACACCAACCCCCCTCCCCCTCCCCCCACCCGAAATGTATAAAATCTAATCAAGCAAAACACTGGCTTCTATAATGAACTAACACAATTTGGGAACAATCTGCCTGCAATACTAGAATTACCACCTACCTACCGACTCTCACCCCCAGTCACACCTCCCCTCTCCTGTCCCCCACCCCTTCACCTTCATTCCAGTTGTCAGGGACTCAAGAGTGGAGCACAATGCAGAACTACTGTCGGTACACACATCACTGTCATCAACTATCAACCGGCTCCCATCACTTGCCCATAACTCACTGTAACAGTAAGTGAACATACTGAGGTTCTTCTGAAAACTGTCTACGGAATTGGAATGAAGCGAACATAGTTACAAAAAAAGAAAGAAGGAAGGGCAGTGCACTCAGGGAGTCTTCACCTTCACCTTCATCTATCCCATAATCCTGTGGACCTTGGGGGGCACCAATAAAGATTTTGCGACCAGCTTCCTCCACTCCCCGCGGTCCTCTGCTTTTTCGTAGCAATTTGTTCCACCCAAGGCCAGTCCACTCTCTGATGTTGTTGTCTTCCCATCGTTTTCTCTGTCTGCCTCTTTGTCAAACAGAAGGTTCTCGTGGGAAACAAAATTTGTTAAAGAAGAAATAGAAGAAAAAAAGACAGAAGGAAGGAAATGGAAAATTAAACAAAAAACAGCTTTTACCAATAAAAAGACAAAAAAAAAAGAAAACCCAAACAAACAAAAATACATGCTACACTACCAGACCTACCCAACTTTTCCATCTTCCACCCTCACCAAGCCCCACCCCCCAAGAAGTTTTCATTGTAATTCCCGGGTGGGGTTGGGGGGTTGGGAGGGGAGATGGAGCGGGATAGCTTTGAGATAAAACCGTTGCACTCGTAATCTAACGGTCAAGGACTACCCCCCCCTTCCCCCCCCCCTCCACCACCACCCACCCCGAGTTAACATCAGTGCCGACTCCAGTCCCCCGAAAGAAAGTCCTTGAGATAAGATAACAAATCCAAGTCCTGTGTGCACACTCGCGCAGAACATCATCATGCGCACACCTTAAAACCCGTTTCATCTTTCGGAAAGGTAGGATCACATTTCTGTAATAAAAGCATGCACTCTGCTGTCGTGTTCAGACATCATCACAGAAGACGGAGCGCGGATACCTTAACGGAGGGCAAAACGGGCACATAAGCAAGAATCTCCTCTTTGAAAAACCTCTGAGCTCCAACCGAGAAACAGAAGAAATAAGAAAAAAGATCCCCCCCGTATTTAGCATTATCAGCTACTCAGAGTACAGCACAATGTACACCACTGACAGTAGACACATCACTGTCATTAACTGTCAGGTGGGTTCCTCCTGTCAGTCATCTACATGACATGTCACAACTGTAGTAACTGAAGGTGTTAGGTTTCTTTTGGAAATTGACTTCGGGATGGAGATATGGGGAGCATAGGAGGATTAAGGTTGGTGTGGGGTTAAAAGAGATTGCAGTGAGTTCGTTGTGGAAAATGTGACTATGTGATGCTTTTATTTTGTTGGAGAAGTTAAGGAGTTTCAGGTATTGCTTAGGCAGTTTAGACATAACGCACTATCTAAAAAAGCAAGAGATACATAGCATGAATTCCACCAGATCTAGTAGACGTTTGATTTGGTTGCCCTATTGTTGTTGTTGTTGTTGTTGTTGTTGTTGTTGTTGTTGTTGTTGTTGTTGTTGTTCTTCTTCTTCTTCTTCTTCTTCTTCTTCTTCTTCTTCTTCTTCTTCTTCTTCTTCTTCTTCTTCTTCTTCTTCTTCTTCCTCTTCCTCCTCCTCCTCCTCCTCCTTCTTCTTCTTCTTCTTCGTCAAACGCTCATACGCAGCTATCGTTGTCTGTCATATGAGCGAAAATGCGTTACACTGCTGTTACACCACTAACAAGTCAGGCCCAGTGTATCCAACTTCGGCGTCAGATCAAAGGAAAACAAAACCATCCAACAAACCAATAGATACCTGATCAACCGCTGCATAGAGCAAGATGCGCTGTGCCAGGTTCAAAATATCCCTGATGCACCGATGAAAAATATGAGGGCAGTGCCCTGCAGATTTCCCAGGATGTTAAATGTATAAAGTCAAGTCAAGTCCAGTCAGGTCAATCACCTGACAGATTTTTTTTAAGGAACAACAGTCTGCCACATTATCAGAACCATCACTTACCTTCTCCCACTCCATTTCTCTGTCTCTGTCTCTGTCTGTCTGTCTGTCTCTGTCTCTGTCTCTGTCTCTGTCTCCTCTCTCTCTCTTTCCTCTCTCTCTCTCTCTCCTTCTCTCTCTCTCTCTCTCCTCTCTCTTCTCTCTCTCTCTCTCTCTCTCTCTCTCTCCTCTCTCTCTCTCTCCCTAATACACTTGTCGGGTACTCAGAAGAGGGCACACTACAGAAGCAATGTCGGAGGTACACAAATCACTGTCATCAACTGTGGAAATGGACACAGTCGTCAAACCCCCATAATTCACAATACCGGTGAGTGGATGTCTCAAAGGAGTTCTGGAAGCTGACTACAGAAGGGAGATCAAGGAAGAGAAAGCCCTGAATGGAATGTGTAGAGTATGTAGTATTAGCGGGGAAAGGGAGTATTGCAATTTATGAGTATTGTGGGAGCGAAACAAGCGAAGCTTCGACTGTTGTGGTCAAGGACATGGGATACTTGTTTGGTGGCGTAAAGGTGAGGCATTCAGTGAAATAGATAGAGGATCATGGTTCGAATCCCATCAGTGCATGGCTGTATTTCATGATAACAAAAGAAAAAGATGGCTTTGAAAGGTGGTCTGCAGTTTAGTCTTTGGACAAGTCTCTCACTTTCTTCCTTAGTTATGCTGGGAGTCATTTGAGTTTTGGGGACGGGATAGCTCAGTGGTCGGAGCACTCGCTTTCCCCCAGCCAAGTGTAAGCAGCATCGAGCGTGGGTTACAGTTGGATGGGTGACGTTTGCGCGCCTTGGCTTCAGTACAGTCCCCAGTTCACCCAGTTGTAAATAGGTACCTGCCTCTTTAGGGTCAGGGAAGGAAAAGCAGCGAGGGAGAGGAGATTGGCGCCGCCCTCAGTATGCTGGCCCCTAGAGAAGTGAGGTCTCTGACGCCTCGCTCCCCTACGACCTTATAGGTTATGGGACACCCTTTACCTTTACCATTTTAGTGTTGCACTGAAGAGCTGCTCACCACCGTTCTCCTTTTATGTCAGTTGAATCCCAAGGGCTAGTCATGCGGGTGTGTAAGACAAATTAGAAACCAGCAGCGTGTTTACATCAAGTCCTTATCCCACCTTCCTATGACAAAATGACCACGTCGGTAAAAAGGAACTAAAATGGCAATCAGAAGCTAAGTTTTAATCACTTCTCACTTACAGGTAGGTCATGATGGATGGGACTGGGACTGGATGTAAAAAAGCACATGGGTGCTTATTCATTTTAATGTAAATCAAAGAATTTGTCATTGTCATCATCTATATTCGAAGAAATCTACTATACACAATATCAAAATCTTTTATAGGCTTCTTACCAAATATATCTGAAAAAAATGCAGGATCGCATATCTCACACTTTTCGAACATTTCTATGTAAGAGTTCCGCTTTTGATAAATATAAATTCTCAACAAAATTCAACGAAACAAATCGATAAAACTTCTGCGGGAGAATGCCGGGGGGCTGTCAGTATAAATAGCATCCCCACCTTCTGGAAATTGTGTGCTAGGAATCCTTCCCCCCCCCCTCCTTTCTATCCCCCTCTGTGTTTCTTTTTTTCCTGTTACCTCTTCTTGACTTTTTTTTGCCTTCTCGGTTCATTCTCCTGCCCTTTGTCCAGAAAGACTTTAAAAGATAATAATTCTCTCCTACGCCGAAGTCGGATACGCTGGGCCTAACTTGTCAGGCATTTAACGGCAGCGCAACGCATTTTCGCTTCTGTGACAGATAACAATAGTTGATGTCTGAGCGTTCGAACAAGAAATAGAAGAAGAAATCCATAATACAAGGGAGGCAAAGACACGACAGAGAGAATGAAAAAACGGAAGGGGATAAATAAACAGAACCGCTTCCTCCAGCCGCAATATCAAAAGCTGAAAAAAGAAAGAAAAAAGAAAAAGAAGAAGGGGGAAGTCCAGTCACACAATAAAATAATCTCACATCCACTCACGGCTTTGACAAAAAAATCTGCTACATTATTCAACTTCCATCACTTCCCCTTCCTTCCCCTCTCATTCACACAATAAAATAATCTCACATCCACTCACGGTTTTGAAAAAAAAATCTGCTACATTATTCAACTTCCATCACTTCCCCTTCCTTCCGCTCTCATTCACACCTTCCTTCACCCCAATCTCCCCCCCCCCCCTCCATCCTTGCGCTCTCCTACCATTCCACCCCCCGCCCCCCTGTTTTTTTAGGTTTTTTTTTTTTTGCTTTTGAGGTACTGAAAGTACAGTAGCACAATAGAGAAACCACTGACGGTACACAAATGACTGGCATCAGCGTGGAATGGACTTCGCGTCACTCACCCATAATTCACTGTCACAACAAACAGTGAAAACAGAGAGAGAGGTGGGGGGGAGAGAGAG
>CM054138.1:68057968-68060468 GCA_028751875.1 Rapana venosa
CTGACATGGACTACATTGCAATACACTACAGTACAGTAGGCTTACACTACAGTACACTGCACGTGACAAAACACACACTTTCAGGTGCAAACGGGCATTTGTTTTCTTCTTTTATTTCTGCATTCGTCTGATATCCCCAATAGTGTAAAGATGTCTCTTTAAACACACACACACACACAGACACACAGACACACACACATACACACACACACACACACCCTCTTCCCTCCCTCTGCACCAAGACCCCTACCCTTCACCCCAACCCCCTCCACTCACAATTTCCTCCACACACATATATCACCAAACCAAAACCAAAACAAAACCTTCAAAAACACACACACACAAACACATACTCCAAAAAATAATGATCGTAATCATAGCGTCCTTCTTCAATGTCCACATGAATATCATTATGCAAATGTACAGGTGGGTGAACCAGCGCATACCAAACGTGTTGATGGGAGCAGGAACTCATTAGCATTGCCATGAAATATGGCCCACGGGAAAGAGATCAAGTGATAGACAGAGGGAGGGGAAGGAAAAGGATCAATCTTTTTTAAAGAAATCGATCTCTTCATCTATAAGTCCAGAAGGTGTTTTCATGCTTTGACGACGATAAAGCGTTGACACTAATGATCATATATTTTTTTAAAATGCAAGAATACGAAAAAAAAGTTTTAGCGAAGGAGAAAAAGGCAGGATAAAAAAAAATAACAAGAAAACTTAAGGAAGGGAGGAAAGGTTAATGGAGAAAAGAAAAAAAGAAAGTAAGAAAGAAAGGAATGAATGAATGAATAAACGAATGAAAAGTGAAAGGGAGGATTGAAAAGTAGAATACAATTAAATTTTTTTTCAATCAATCTAAAGGAAAAATGTAGAAAACAAGCAGACAGACAGAGAAAAAAAATGAGCATACAGACAGACAGACGATGGACAGATAGACAAATGGATAGACATACAGACAGATGGGCAGAGAGAAAAAAATATGTTAATTGTGCGTTTCAGTTCCCAACAAATGGAATAATTTGGGACATATTTTCTCACAAAGAAAGGAAAAAAA
Source organism: Rapana venosa (assembly GCA_028751875.1). Classification (NCBI taxonomy): domain Eukaryota; kingdom Metazoa; phylum Mollusca; class Gastropoda; order Neogastropoda; family Muricidae; genus Rapana; species Rapana venosa. Next base: position 68,059,029 of record CM054138.1, read on the forward strand.
TTCCAAAAGATAGCTAGGTAGGTAGGTAGATTATCTATCTATCTATCTATCTATCTATCTATCTATCTCTCTCTCTCTCTCTCTCCTCCTCTCTCTCTCTCTCTCTCTCTCTCTCTCTATATATATATATATATATATAATATCGAACAATATACCTAGCTAGCCAAGAAGACTGATACATACATACATACACACACATACATTATTTTATATGATACAGATTTCAACAGTAACAAAAAAGGGGGAAAAGATAAACAGACAAGTTAAACAAATAAAACACAAAACGAATGAACAAACAAACTCACAAAAGAAAGACAGAAAAAAAGAGATACACACAACAGACAGACAAGACAGACAGACAGACAGACAGACAGACACACACACACACACACACACACACAGACACACACAAAACTTTATAAAAACAGACAGACGGAGAGAAGAAAGAATTTCATAAAAACAACATATACGTTATTAAAACTTTTTTTTGGATAAAACATAGAGGGGAAAAAAGGAAACGCACCAAAAACAAGCAATCTTTTCGGGCCAAACAGGGTCGTTGAAAGAAAGAAAAAAAACATAAGAGAAAAGAAATGCAAGAAGAAAACAAAGGAGAAAGAAAGAAAGAAAGAAAAAAAACACATGAGAGTTTGCAGATTGCTAGGTGAGGAAAAACAGAGAATAAGATTGATGGAAGAAAAGATATAAAAGGGGCAGAAAAAGCAAGTGAAGTAACAAAAGTATGTTTTAAAAAAAAGCAAGCAAGCATCCAGTCCGCGAACCAACCTGCTAGAAAACTAAGCAAGCAACCAAGCAACCAAGGAAGCATGCAACCAGCCAACAAGTTTACTTACCAACCAACCAAACAACAGCCAACCGACCAAACAGCTAGACAACCAACCAACCAACAAACGAACGAACCAGCCAACCAACCTACCTACCAACCACCCACCCAACCAACCTACCTACCAACCAACCAACCAACCTACCAATCAACCAACCAACCAGCCAACCAGCCAACCAACTAACCAAGTAATATCTTTTGCTGTTGTTTACTAATTTTTCCCATTTGTTTTTTTTTTTATACTCTCTGTTGACTGGTTGATTGTTATGTCCTTTGTTTTATCTATAGTTTCTGATGGATTTGTTTTCTCAGTTATTTATTTGTTTCTTTGTTTGGTTTTGTATTATACCTGCATAATGAAGTCTTTGTACATGCAAATAACTAACATTCTTAATGCGTCTTCTGTGTAAACCTGTCTCTCCATGTCTACCTCTGTCAGTCTCTCTGCTTGTCTATCTGTGTGTGTGCGCGCGCATGCGTGCGTGTGTGCGTGCGTGTGTTTGTCAAGTCAAGTCAAAAGAATCTTTACTGAGGGTAAAAGATGAAGTTTTTTTTTACACAACTCTTTTTCATCCTGCCCTCACAAAAAAATCAAG
>CM054138.1:68062968-68065468 GCA_028751875.1 Rapana venosa
ATTATTTTATCAGTGTTTTTTTAAATTTTGGGTGGTCCAGCTTTTTTTTGTCGTTTGCTTCTTTCTGTGATAGTTTAGTTTGTTTATTCGCTGGGTATTGTATGTTTTTGTTTATAGTCTCTTTACCCTGTGGAGAAGATGTATCTGTGTTAAATCAACTAAGTACACCCCACTCCCACCCCCATCTCAATCCTCAATCCCTGGTTGACTCCCTACTGTGTTTTCAAGATACATGTCATACGAAACGAAAATTGTAGCTACTTTTTGGTGTCATATCTTTAATGTATTCGTATGGTTTTTGTATCTTTTTGCATCGTATGGGCATCATTTTGTGTCAGATTACATTGTGTGATTTTATGGTACTGCACTCTGTACTAGTCTAGGAGTGCAGTCTTGCCTAGTCTAATCTACGGTACAGTGGTATAGTTAACACATACATAAACATATTGCAGGCGGTAACTGAAGAGGGATGGCTTTTTATCTCTGTGAAAATTGCCCTGCTCTCCTAATAAAAGTGCATCCCAAAGTACAGTGCCATCATATATTTTCTCCCAAATAACGAGCTTCCCCCACCCCCACCCCCCTCCATCCCCCCTGCTTTCTGTTTTCTTTCTTTCAGGGACTTAGTTCTTATCAACTCTCTTAATTTTTCTCTGTTGCTGTTCACATACCTTGGCAGCATCATCAAACCAGAGGGCGGCACTAAAGAAGACATCCACAACAGACTGGGCAAGGCCAGGAATGTGTTTAGGGAGATGAACAATATCTGGAGATCAACTCAGTACAGCGCCAACACCAAGCTGAAGCTATACCAGAGCTATGTTGTGTCTACGCTCCTGTACGGTTCTGAGTGCTGGAGGATGTCGGAAGTGGATCTTACCAAACTTCGATCCTTCCACACCATATGCCTGCGAAGAATTCTCCGGATCTTTTGGCCAGAGAAGATCTCCAATGAAGACCTACTACGGAGATGCAGGCAAGAAGACATGGGAACCATCATCACCAGAAGACGGTGGAAGTGGATTGGGCACATCCTCCGAAGAGACCCACAGTCAATCGCAAGAACAGCATTGCACTGGACCCCAGAAGGAAGGAGAAAGAAAGGAAGACCAAAAGCAACGTGGAGAAGAACTGTAGAAAGTGAGATGAAGGCCATGCAGCACTCTTGGGGATCAATGACTAGGTTGGCCCAGAATAGGCAGGAGTGGAAGCGCTTTGTTGCTGCCCTACACACCGCTGGGTGTAATGGCTAATGATGATGAACTCTCTTAATATTGCCATGAGTTTTAAATCCCACAACTACACACAAATCTATATCACTCAATACCCTAAAATAATACACACACAAAACCAAACAGAAATTAAAAAAAAATCTCAGCCTGTGTCAAATTGAAGGTGAGGGGGGTATCCTAGCCTACCCTAAGCACCGGTTGAAACTGCGTGTGCACATTTTAAGGCCCGGTGTCTCGGCAAGTTATAATTACATTTGAGGATGGCCGCCCCTGTGACAGGGTGGTCGTGGCTACTTAGTGGCTATTATTAGCTCCCCTAGGCGGCTTCGTATTTCCCTGTCTTTAGTGGAAGAGTGCAGTGAGGGGGATTAATTTCTGTGTAAGACGAGTATGGCGGAGGGGTAATAATAGCACACAACACAGAGGCAGCTTCGTGATTTTTTGCCTTTGCCAGTTCTTTCCCCTTGTAATATCTTCTATGAAGAAAAAGGAAGGAAAAAAACCCAATCAACAACGATATTATCCTGTTTTGTTTGTTGATATTAAATGTAGGGCAAAACGTGACGAGATTTGCGATGGGTGTGTGGTTGAATTCTAGTAGTAGTTGTAGTAGAGGTAGTAGTCGTCGTCGTCGTCGTCGTCGTCGTAGTAGTAGTAGTAGTAGTAGTTTTTTAATTTAAAAAAATTCTTTTATATCGAGGATGATGGAATAAGCACTTATGTGGTTTTTTACATCCAGTCCCCGTGTGTATGCGGTTTTGTAAATTTTGTCATCTGTTCCCACCGGGACACAATAGCCTACTCTTACGAAGAGCAGAACAGGATTTCACGTGTGTAGTAGTAGTATGTGTAGTAGTAGTAGCAGCAGCAGCAGCAGCAGAAGCAGCAGCAGCAGCAGCAGTAGTAGTAGTTAGTAGTAGTAGTAGTAGTAGTAGTAGTAGTAGAAGTAGCAGTAGTAGAAGTAGTAGTAGTAGTAGTAGTAATAATAGCAGTAGTATTGTTGAGAGAGAGAGAGAGAGAATGAGAGAGAGAGAGAGAGAGAGAAGAGAGAGAGAGAGAGAGGAGAAGAGAGAGAGAGAGAGAGAGAGAGAGAGAGAGAGAGAGAGAGAGAGAGAGAGAGAGAATGAATAAATGAATTAATGAATTTTATTTAATGAGGGAGAGCGAGACGTACAGACAGACAGAAAGACAGAGAGAGACAAAGAGAGAGAGATAGAGAGAAACAAAGACAGGGAGAGAGAGAGACAGACAGAGACACAAAGAGACAG
>CM054138.1:68072968-68075468 GCA_028751875.1 Rapana venosa
GTCTGTCTGTCTGTCGGTCTCTCTCTCTCTCTCTCTCTCTCTCTCTCTCTCTCTCTCCCCTCTCTCTCTCTCTCTCTCTCTCTTTCTCTCTCTCTGTGAGCGCAAAAACGTCTTCGTACTTATTCAATCACCCTTCATTAAAACATCAATTTTTGTTTCGTTTGGGTTTCTTTCTGTCTTTTTTTTTCTTCCTTTTCTTATCACCCAAATCTGTCTCCTCCTCTCTGCATGCAACGCCTCTCCCCCTCCCCCCCCCCCCTTTCCTGTCCTAATTCCTCCCCCCACCCACCACCCACCCCACCCCCCAGCCCTCTGTCCCCCTACCCTCCACCCCCTTCCCTCTCCATTCTCTGGGCCAACGTCCCGTTATTCCAATGACTGTTATGGATGGAAGGCCAGAGCGCCCTAACAGTGTGGTCACAGCAAGTCACCCGTGGAGAGAGATTGCCCATGGTCGCGTGCGGACAGTTCTGTCCATGCAAATCAGCCTTGCGCCTGCTCTCTAGGCCTCGTGCATAAACCCCCTTGGGGATAGGGTGTGTGGGGGTGGTGGGGGGATTCCTCCCTTTGGGGGGAGGGAGCGTGCTGACCAGTGACAGGTCGCCAATGACCACATGTCCAGTTTGAGGGCCTAGGGGAGGGAGGGGAGGGGAAGGTAGAGGGAGGGGGAAGGGTTTTTTTTTTTTTTTTTGGGGGGGGGGGGAGTGGTGGGGTGCTGAAGGTTGATTAGAGTATAGTGTTTTGTTGTGTGTGAAGACAATTGTGAAGTTTTGTTTTTAGGTCGATTCTTTGGTTGGGTGGGTTGGTTGGTTGGGTGGGTTGGTTGGGTGGTTCGTTGAATCTTGCTAAACTGGAAGATTTGTGTGTGTGTGTGTGCTGTGCTGGCTGGTTGGTTTGTTAGTTGGTTGGTTAGTTGGTTGGTTGGTTTGGTGGTGTTTCGTGGGGTTTTTAGCTTTTAAAAAGAACCGGTTAAAGTAAGATTTTCATTTAATTTCATTTTGTTTATAGCAATACCAACCACGAAGACCATAAGATGTCTTACACCTGATTCAGTTTCAACAACTCTAATACCATGCATCTGAAGTTCAACATCAACACTATTCAATCCCTTCAAAACTTCGACACAGTCAATCTGGAAACAAAGCAATCGATGACAGAATATTTCAATCATTTCATTCCTTACGGCCAATAACACCAGGCCGTGCTGTGGAGACGCCAGCCATTCCGCTGGCTTTCTCATCCCCAGGTTACACAAAGGCATGAAAAAGAATAATGAAGACTCTGAAGTGCAATAACAATGTGTAAAATTGCCAAATCAGAAAATACAATAATGCAGGATGAACATCTTGTGTCTGTCTCAGTGTTTACATTAGCGTTACCTGATCGCCAAAATAAATTCTTTACAGGCAAAATGTCATATAATGAATAAAGAATATTTGACAATTTTACATTTTTATTTTATTCTTTTATATCGAGGATAATGAAATAAGTACTTATGTGCTTTTTTACGTCCAGTCCCCGTGTGTATGCGGTTTTGTAAATTGTCATCTGTTTCCACTGGCACACAATGGCCTACTCTTACGAAAAGCGGAGCAGGATTTTAACCTGTGCACAAGATGTTCTGCGTGCGTTCGCACACGGGGCCTCGGTTTATAGTCTCATCCGAAAGACTTTTAGGGAGAGTGGAGTCTGCACTGATGTTAACTCCAGGGGAAAATATTCCCCTTGAACGGGAATCGAACCCGGACCGTCAGATTGCGAGCGCAATGTTCTAACCACTAGGCTATCCCGTACCCCCCCCTCCCCCCTCCCCCCAGGCAAGTGGACTGGGAAGGCAGAAAATAAGCAAGAGAGATGATAGAAAGGTAAGGGGAAAAAAAAGACAGAAACAAAGAAAGTGATAAAGAAGAGGAAATTTCTAGCATAGAGTTACAAAATGATAGGGATGCTGCTGAAGCTGGGCGACCCTGGCATCCCTATGGAGGTTAACGAGGGGGACGGGACAGCCTAGTGGTTAGAACATTGCGCTCGCAATCTGACAACCCGGGTTCGATTCCCGTTCAAGGGGATATTTTCCCCTGGAGTCAACTTCAGTGCCGACTCCCCTCTCCCCAAAAGTCCTTCGCATGAAACTATAAACCGAAGGCCCCGTGTGCAAACGCACGCAGAACATCTTGCGCACACGTTAAATCCTGTTCCGCTTTTCGTACGAGTAGGCTATTGTGCGCCGGTGGGAACAGATGACAGAATTCACAAAACCGCATACACACGGGGACTGATTGTAAAAAAGCACATAAGTGCTTATTCTATTATCCTCAATATAAAATAAAAAAATAAATAAGTAAAAGAGCTGCTGTAGCTTTTTACTTCTGCCCCTCCCTCCCTCCCTCCCTCCTTTAAAATTAAACAACAAACAAGGAAAAACAACTTTTTGTTGGTGGTCAGCCTATATCGTTTTTATAGAGTCTAAAATGAAACTGTCAGCTTTTTTCGTCCTTTA
>CM054138.1:68092968-68095468 GCA_028751875.1 Rapana venosa
CTTGAGTTTATGGATGAAGTTGTTTGCTCATTTTATTTTAATTGTATTTTATTATTTTATATCGAAGATAATGGAACAAGCACTCATGTGCTTTTTTCATCCAAACCCCGTATGTATGCAGTTTTGTACATTTTGTCATCTGTTCCCACCGGCACACAATGGCCTACTCTTACGAAAATCGGAACAGGATTTAACGTGTGCGCAAGATGTTCTGCGTGCGTTCGCACACGGTGCCTCTGTTTATAGTCTCATCCGAAGGACTTTTGGGGAGAGTGGAGTCTGCATTGATGTTGTTAACTCCAGGGGAAAATATCCCCTTGAACGGGAATCGAACAACAAGAGCTCCAAGGTTCAACCAAGGGTGTAGAGTTTGTGTATGTGACCGTTCGTCCACTGTAAAGGTAGCCCCATTACGACTTCGGGAGTCAATGGATTTCAAAGCGTACCAGCATCTTGATATATGTCTGGGTACTCTGCATGCGTACAGCAATACCTGACAGAGCTTTTGGCATTGGACCGTGTGAAAGATTATGTAATCAAGGAGCAGGGCTTGTGACTGTATAGTCACAAGTTTTACTGAGACTTTGTCTTTGATTTTCTGTTTGATTTGTGTGATGTTATTATGAAAGAACACATTTTATTACATTGATATTGGATACATGAACATTTAATTATGTGTGCTTTAAATGTCATACACAACTGCATTGTAGAATGTAAAAAAAAAAAGGTAGGAATTTTCGTGGTATAGGTATTTTCTTGTCTTGATCTTTTTTTCTCTATTGCTTGTTTGATAGTTCTTTGCCTCCAAACTTTCTCTTCCTTATGACCGACTTTCAACCATTGTCGATGTAGAATTTAAGACCTGTTATCTAGGCAACTATCTATTCATACATCGTGTGGATACTGCAAACAGTTTCTATTTTCAAGTATTCGAAACCCACTAATCCAAACCCCCTTAAGAATCAAATGACACACGTTACTTGAAACCCAAGTCACTCATTAAACACCCCCCCCCCCCCCACACACACACACACAGGGCAGATCCGATCAAGCGAGAGGGATTTAAACCTTTAGCCTTAAACTAACGTCCTTTTCATGAGCGCTAACCACTGACCAGGCACTGCTGGGCAATAGATCAGGGCCGTCATCAGCCCCTTCAGTGACAGTTATGACCCCGTTCCTCTTCTTGACACAGCCAAGTTGGTGATGGTGCTATGGTGTGGGGATGGTTCAGGGGGGTAAAATAGCCCAGTGGTTAGAACCTTACACTTGTGATCTGATGGTAACCCAGCACTCGAGTTCGAATTTCCTTTGGGATGTTTGCTCGAGGTTGATTCCTTAGAGTTAACATTGGTATTCATTTCGCTTACCCTGAAGTCGGAGTATGCCTGCCTTTGTGTGGGGTGTTTGAAAGCAGGCTTTTAACGTCGATTTCTCGTCCAGTGTGTTCTCTGGCAGTCTCACCTTCCCTGTGATTTCACAGCTTTGTGAATGAGAAGGACTGCGTATTCTGGGTTATCCCGAGGCGTTTATCTAGGGAACGTCTAAACAGCAATAACATCAACAACATGAAAAAGAAGAAGAAGGACATCATGAAAAACAACAACAATAACAACAACATCAAGCCAACAACAATAAATCCGCTTGCCAAACATGCTTCAGATGAGTTTCTATATCAACATGTTTTATGAGAACCTACGCAAATCTACGCTGAACTTCAAAGTAGCATAAACTTTGCTTTGCATATATCCCACATACTACTACTACTAAGGAGGCACCGTGGTCGAGTGGTTTAGGCGGTCAACTCGTGATCCAGAGGTCGCGGGTTCGATCCCCGCTCGGCTCGGTGTTGTGTCCTTGGGAAAGACACTTTACTCCTATTTTCCTCACTCCACCCAGGTGTACAAGTGGGTACCAGCTCTGCTGGGGAAGTATCTGGCGACAGACTAGCGTCCTGTCACAGGGGTGGTGAAAAACCATCAGTTCGCTTAACGCTACAGAAACCGGGATAAGCTCCGGCTCTATGGGCCTTCTGGCTCGAAAGAACATACTACTACTACTACTACTACTACTACAACTACTACTACTACTACTACTACTACTACCAACAACAACAGCAACAACAATAACAGCAGCAGCAAGCAACAACGATAACAGCAGCACAAGCAACAATAACAGCAACAACAATAACAGCAGCAACAACAGCAGCAACAAAAAAAACAACACACAAGACCAACAACAACAAACAGCAACAACAACAAAAACAACAACAACAAAAACAACAGTTACAACAACCAACACCACCAACAAAAACAACACAGTTACAACAACATCAATAACAACAACAATAGCAACAACAATACCAACAGCAACAACAACACCAGCAACCAAGCAGCAGCACAGCAACAACAACAACAACAACAACAACAACAACAACAACAGCAACGACAACAACAGCAAAGCAGCAATAACAACAACAGCAACAATACAACACAACAAC
>CM054138.1:68100468-68120468 GCA_028751875.1 Rapana venosa
TGGTGGGTAGAGTGATGCGCATTGCGCTCGTGATCTGCTGACCCGGGTTCGAGTCTCGCTCAAGAAGATTTTTTCCTCTGGAGTTAACCATCAGTGCCGGCCGACTCCACTCTCCAAAAAAAGTCCTTTGGATGAGACTATAAACCGGGCTCCTGTGTTCGAACGCACGCAGAACATCTTGCGCGCACGTTAAAATCCGTTACTCTTTTTGGAAGAGTAGGCTATTGTATGCTGGTGGGATCGGATGACAAAATTTACAATGCTGCATACACATAGGGACTGCATGTTTAAAAAAAAAAAGCGCATGAGTGCTTATTTCATTATCCTCGAAAGAAAAAGATAATTAATAAAAAGAAATAAATACATCAATAAATAAATGAATATATAGATAAATAAATAAAGTGTAACTTAAACTACTAACTGAAGACAGTTGTTCGGACGTCATGAACCTACCATTCAGAGCAGACCCAGCAATCTGTATTGTCCCCAAGGGTAAAGTACACCACCGCAGAGAAATCATTCTAGCACGTTTCACCAGTATGCTTTATGGGAGACTCGAACTCCTGCCCTCTGGCAGCTGTGTGACAAGACAGGTGTACTACCCATTGCGCCACCGTCACTCCTCCCCCTCTGGCCTGTTTGCTCCAAATTAACAGGGAAGACTAGCCCGGCCAAGGGCCATAACAAGTGTGTCAGACCTTGTGATTATCTCCCCTGTTGTCTGTCGAGGAGTAGAGAGGGGAAGGATGAGAGAAGAAGAGAGAGGTGGGAATGGAGTGGGAGGGACAGGTGGGAGGGAGGTGGGGGTGGAGTGGAGTGGAGTGGAGGAGGGTGGTGGTGGGGTGGAGTGAGAATGGTGGGAGGGTGATTTATTGATGGTATGACGATGAGTGAATTTATGAAAGTAAATTTGCTATTGTTCGAGAATGATGCTAGTTTAACTGTAGTTTCATTATTCATTTCATTTGCTGGCATTGCTGGTTTTTTAAATTTGTTTTTTTTATAGATAAGTATTTGTTTGTTAGGGTTTTTGTTTTAGTATACAATATTTCTTTGAGTACTAGTTGATTTGATCGTGTTTTCTTTGATTTTTCCTTTGCTTTTTATTGTTGTTGTTGTTGTTTCTAGTTTGCACATTTATTTGCTTAGGTGCTTCCTTGGTATCATTTCTTTATTTGAGTGGCTGGCTGGTTGATTGGCTGGTTGGTTGGTTGGTTGGTTGGTTAGTTGGATGGTTGGTCGGTTGGTTGGGTGGTTGGTTGGTTCATTCGTTGGTGGGTTGGTGGCTGACTGGAAAATTATTTGTTGGCCGTTTAAGCTTGCATGATTGTTTCTTGCTAGGTTTGAATCTTTTTCGGGTTCATATGTTTATTCAAGATACACCAGCAAACGATTTGAATGTGATTTTTGCGTTGGTGTTCGAACGCTAGGCTTCAATTCTCTCTTTTTTTTTTTGGGGGGGGGGGGGGGGGGGGGGGGTCATAATTTCTCAATCAAGATACACCAGCAAACGATTGAAAATATAATTATTGCGTTGTTGTTTGAACTGTTTAGGAACTGAGTAGCTTACTTGAAGTTAATTGGAAAGATTTAAAACTCGACACTTATCTGCCCAATTCTTAGACTTTCTTCTCTGTTTTTGCGTTTTTTGAAGGTGGATGGGGATGGGAGTGATAATTCATTGCTACCTTTTGCGTACACAGATACAGACACAGACACAGTATTTGTTTTTTTAAATTTATTTTACTTTATTTATTCTTTTATATCGAGGATAATGGAATAAGCACTTATGTGCTTTTTTACATCCAGTCCCTGTGTGTATGCGGTTTTGTAAATTTTGTCATCCGTTCCCACCGGCACACAATGGCCTACTCTTACGAACAGAGGAAAAGGATTTAACGTGTGCGCAAGATGTTCAGCATGCGTTCGCACACGGGGCCTCGGTTTATAGTCTCATCCGAAGGACTTTTGGGGTAGAGTGGATTCTGCACTGATGTTAACTCCAGGGGAAAATATCCCCTTGAACGGGAATCGAACCCGGGTCGTCAGATTGCGAGCGCAATGTTCTAACCACCAGGCTATATATGTGTAGTGTGTACAGTCTGAACGACATGCCAGAAGAAAAATGGAGACCACGCAGAAAAGAAAGCATCCGTGCGCGCTCGCTCACGCAACCCCCCCCCCCCCCTTCCGAACACACACACGAGATGACGACGACTACAACCACAACCCCCACTGCCACCCCTACCACCCCCCCCCCCCCCCACCACCACCATTATATAACTCCAGCCCCACCACCAGAATCACCACCATCCCCCACATCCACTACCATAAACAACAACATAACCACCGCCCCGCCACCACCACTACCACCAAAGATGTTGATATCAATGCTTTTGATACCGTTGTTGTTGTTGTTGTTTGCAATCGCTTCATCTTTGGCATTTCCAATCCTTCACTGATATGATTCATCTTTTCCTAAAGGATATAGATTCAAAATAACTCTTTTGACTTGTTTGTTTGTTTGTTTTGTTTTGTTGTTGTTTGTTGTTTGTTGTGTGTGTGTGTGTGTGTGGTTTTTCTTATGTGTTGTTGTGTGTGTTTGGTGTGTCTTGTTTGAGGGAAGGGGTTGTTGCTGAAGTTTATTGGGCTTATATTATATTTTGGTTGCCTTAGTTGTTTTTCTTTTTAAAAAGATAAGGCGCGTTTGCTGTGGAGCTTTAAAAAAAAATAATGACTGTTTAATATAACATTCATATATCGATTTTTTTTATTATTTCTATTCTTTTATATAAAAACCATCCACCACTTAAACAAAATAAAGATAGTATATATATATATATTCTCTCTCTCTCACTCTAGTATAAATAGACATAACAGAACAGACAGTAAGACAGGAAAGAGACAGAGTATTATATCATTTTCTGTCCTCTTGTGCTCTTTTTATGTTGTGTGTGTGTTGTGTGGCGTGCGCGGTGGCTGTGTGTGTGTTGTATGTATGTGAATGATTAAAGATTTCTTGGGAATTGATTCAGCCTATCTTAAGCACTTTCTTTGAGAATAACAAATTTTCTTAATGTGATTTTTAAAAAGATGATGTTTAATCAAATCAGAAATGATATATCCTTTGAGGACAGTATCTCCTTTAAAGATTCGTTGTGACATTATTGCTATCAATTTGATTAGTTTGGAGAAATGAAAAAAATCTCTTTGACTTTATTTGTGTGCATCAGAATACGTGTGGTGTATATTGTTTTCGCAAACGCATGCATTATTTATTTACTTATTTATTTTATGTGGGTATGTGCGTATGTGTGCGCGTGCGCGTGTGTGTATGTGTATGTGTGTAAATGTGTGTGTGTGCGCGCGCGCGCGTGTGTGCGTGTATGTGTGTGCGTGCGCGCAGGTATGTATGTGTGTGTATCTGCTTGTGTGGGTCTGTTCTGTGTGTATGTGTGTGTCTGTTGCCTGTGTGTCTGTATATTTATATATATAAAATATATATATATATATATTATTTATATATATAGCATGCGCACGTGTATGTGTGTGTGAACATAAGTGTATATGCATGCGTATTTGCGTGCGCGCGCACGCGCGCGTGCGTGTGTGTGTATACACGTGTGTGTGTGCGCGTATGCGTGTGTGCGTAAGTGTGCTTGTTTCTGTGCACGCGCGTGTGCTCTTGAACTCATGCACAGGCACATATGGAAAGACACATGCAAGTTCACATACATACGTCTGTAGATTTAAGCGCGCGTTTGCATGTGCGTATATGCATGCTTGCCGCCATCCATGTGCTCTTTTGTTGTGTGTGCTAGCACACGTGTAGGCGCTTGCAGCAGCATTTGCCCATAATCTGTTTGTTTGTTCTAAAAATAGAATGTTTACATCCGTTTTTTTTTAAAATCAAAAAACATCTGCATGATGAATAATGATTAAAAGCAATTTCCATAGAGAAGGGATAGGCTTTATGTGGAATATAATACATTCTGGGTTTTTTGTTGTTGTTGTAACAACCACTTCCATACCTTTTCTTTGTTCTCTTATATAGTTTATTGCTTTCGTTTGGGGATTTTCATCTGTGTGTGTGTGCGTTTGCGTGTGGTGTGTGTGTGTGTGTGTGTGTGTGGTGTGTGTGGTGTGTGTGTTGTGTGTGTGTGTGTGTGTTTTTTGATGTTCTTGAGGTGGGTTTGGGTTTTTTGCTTGTTTGCGTGTTCGTTTGTTCAGATTGACATATTCCAGAGTTACGAGCATCTCATTTTCTTCTTTGAATTGAATTTTAAAAAATTTTTCTTAGGGCGAGAGCGTTTTCTTTTTGTGTGTGAATATCTTTTACAATTACTTGGCTGTCTTTGCTTAAAAAATGGTGGGGAAGGGTGGGAGTGTATGTGCGATGGTGTGGTATGTGGTGTGTGTGCACGTGTGTGTGTGTTTTATATGTGTGTGCGTGCTTGTGTTGTGTGTGCGTGGTGAGTGTGTAAGTGTAAGTGTGGTTGTTATATATATATATATATATATATATATATATATATATATATATATATATTTATGTTAATGTGTGTGTGTGTGTGTGTGAGTGTGTGCGTGCGTGTGAGTGTGTAGTGTGTGTTGTGTATATGTGTGTGTGTGAGTGAATGAAGAGAGAGAGAAAAAGAAAGAAAGAGAGAGAGACAGAAAGACATACAGACAGAGACAGAGACAGAGAAGCAGAGAGATTCCTATGAGAAGGATGATAGTTATGTTAAACCATTTCTTTTGGGGACATTTTTACAAATCTAATTTGCTGGTTGTTCTTTTTTCTGATGTTCTTGTTCTTCCTGTTTCCTAGTGTTCGCAACGGGTTTTGTTTTGTTGTTGTTGCTGCTGCTGTTGTTGGTTTCTCTGTTGCTGCTGTTGCTGCTGTTTTAATTTTTGTATGTTTGTCTTTCCAGCTGATCGAAAATATTTTGGCTTTACTCCCATGAGCCTGAATTTGTCTTGTGAACTTGTCCTCCTAACATTGGCAGAGTTAATCAGGAAATATACAGATAGATAGGTAGATATATAGATAGGTAGATAGATGGATGGATGGATGGATAGATGGATGGTTAGATAGATAGATAGATAGATAGATAGATGGATGGATGGATAGATAGATGGATGGATGGATGGATGGATGGCTAGATAGATGGATGGATAGATAGATGGATGGATAGATAGATAGATGGATGGATAGATAGGATAGATAGATGGATGGATAGATAGATGATGGATGGATAGATAGATAGATGGATAGATAGATGGATGGATAGATAGATGATGGATGGATGATGATAGATAGATAGGTAGATAGATAGATAGATGGATGGATAGATAGGATAGAGATAGATGGATGGATAGATAGATAGATGGATGGATAGAGATAGATAGATGATGATGTAGATGGATAGATGATGTGTAGTATAGATAGGTAGATAGATGGATGGATGAAGTAGATAGATAGTAGATAGATGGATAGATAGATAGATAGATAGATAGATAGATGGATGGATAGATAGATAGATGGATGGATAGATAGATAGATAGATGATGGATAGATAGATATAGATAGATAGATGGGATATGGATAGATAGATGGATGGATGGATAGATATATAGATGGATGGATGGATAGATAGATAGATAGATAGATAGATGAATGAATGATAGATAGATGGATGGATGGATGGATAGATAGACAAACAGACAGACAGACAAGCAGGCGGACGGGCGAGCGGACGAACGGACGTATAGATAGATAGATAGACAGACAGATAGATAGATAGACAGATAGATCGATAGATCGATAGATAGATAGACAGAGAAAGAAAGAGAAAGACAGAGAGAGAGAGAGAGCAGACAGACAGACAGTCCGACAAACAGACAAACAGACAGACAGATAGACAGACAGACAGACACTCAGACATACAGGGACATAGAGATAGAAACTACCCAAACCATACCGAAAAGGAGAGGTACTACGAGACAAAGACAAATGAGCAGAAAACACGCTCGAAAAGAAACACCCCCCCCACCCCCCAAGAAGAAAGCACACACTCACACACAAAAAAGACAGAAGACAGAAACAGACAGTCATCATAAATAAAAATAATTTATTTCCACACACACACAAAAACACAAGTCGTGATTTCAATACGAAAACTGCTGAGAACAAAGGCAAATGTAGCCATTGGAACCACTAGATGTAAACAAAAAAACCCACCCCCCCCCCAAAAAAAAAAGAAACTCTCCTCACAGAACTCACGATCATTCTCTATACACTATTTTTCTTGTCCACTCTCTCTCCTCAAGTCATGTTGTTTTCAATACGAAATCGTTTGCTTGTACTAGCCACGCCCGGCAAGTTCGGTCCTGTATGTCGCTGTTGGCTGTGTCCATGTCTTAGTCATGTTTTAAACTGTTTTTTGTCATCTTCTGTCTGTCTCTCTTCTCTTCTTCTGTCTCTCTCTCTGTTCTCTTCTCTGTTTCTGTCTTCTCTCCTCTATCTCTCTCTCTCTCTCTCTCTCTCTCTCTCTCTCTCTCTCTCTCTCTCTCTCTCTCTCTTTCTCTCTTTCTCTCTCTGTCTGTCTTCTGTTCTCTGTCTCTCTGTCTGTCTTTGCCCTGTCTCTCTGTATCTCCCCTCTCTCTTACTCTTCGTCTTGTCTCTGTCTGTTATGTCATCTCCTGTCTGTCTCTTTCTCTGTTCTGTTGTTGTCAGTCTTCTGTCTGTCTCTCTCTTCTCTGTCTCTGTCTGTCTCTCATTTCTGTTGCTCTGTCTCTGTTTTCTGTCTTTCTTCTCTCGCACTCTATCTCTCTCTCTCTCTCATCTCTCTGCTCTCCCTCTCTCTGTCTCTCTCTTTCTGTCTTTTCTCTCTGCCTCTGTCCTTTCTGTATCTGTCTTTGTCATCTCTCTGTCTGTCTCCCTCTCTCTGTCTCTGTCTGTATGTCATTCTCTCTGTCTTCTCCCTCTCTCTCTCCCTCCCTCCCTTTTCCCATGGCCCGTCCCCTTACCCCAGCACCCCCCCCCCCCCCCGCCCCCCACCTCACCACCACCACCGTCAATAACATTAAAAAGTTCAGTATTTGATCATCTCTCCGTGTTATTACTCTTGACAGCAATAACATTAGTCTCTAAATTCTTGTTGGAAAAAAATGAGTTGGGATTACTCTATTATATTTTCTGTTCAAGAGTTTTGTTTTCCTTTCTTTCTTTTCCCCCTTCTCTTAATGCACACTTAGGAAAGGACTGGCATGTAGTTCTATGAAAGAGGAAAAAACAGTTAAAAATATAATACAGTAAAAAAAAAAATCCCAAAAAGTAAAAAAGAAAAAGGAAGCCCAAACCAATCGTGACTATGACATAGAATACAGTTTGGCCCTGGCAAAAAACCAACAACACAGAACAACACACACATACACACAAACACACACCGCCACCACCGCCGCCGTCACCACCACCATTACCGCCAGTAACCACCACCAACACCAGAACCACACCACCAGAACCACCACCAGAAACACCAAACCACCACCACACCACCACCACCACCACCACCACCACCACCACCACCACCACCAACAACAACAACAACAACAACAAGCCAACAACAACAACAAA
This sequence comes from Rapana venosa, assembly GCA_028751875.1. NCBI lineage: Eukaryota > Metazoa > Mollusca > Gastropoda > Neogastropoda > Muricidae > Rapana > Rapana venosa. Next base: position 68,108,108 of record CM054138.1, read on the forward strand.
ATGCACGTCAGTTATCGATTCAAGCAGGAGTGCCAAGACCTACATTAAAATGTTTTGCTATGTTTTGAAACATCACGTGGAGAATAGTCATCACCCATGACAAGCTCCTAGCATAACAACTTGTCATTTCCATTAAAAGGAGAACGTCTCTTCTCTGAAGATGAAGAATGGCTACCTATTTGGGTGGGATTGAAGGTTTCTTCTTGTTTCGCTTTGGGGTTGTTGTTGTTGTTGTTGTTGTTGATGTTTTGTTCCTGGGCTAGAGCTCCGAGGTTCACCAATGGTGTGATTTTTGCGCATACGACCGTTTTTTGACCCATCTTTAAGGTAGCCGCATTCTGCCCTTGGGAATTGTGGGGTATTTCATTAAAAAAAACCCACCAGACTTATTTGCAAACTTCTTAGCCAGTGCATACTCTAGCAACAGTGACTCTCAGGTGAGACGAGTGAGAAAGAGTGCATCTTTCTCTGTTTCTGGTCCATCCACCTGGAATGACCTCCCTCTTTCACTTCGCCAAAAGCCTGCACTTGATATCTTCAAAAAAATCCAGCCTCATAACACACTTATTTCCTACCTGATGCTTTCCCCTCATATCCGTCCCTACTTTTCAACAGTATCCTTCATCTCCAAAGTGTGTTGATGGGGAACTCCAGGGGTTTTGTGCTGAAGACCGGTTCATTAATATCAGCATCCTCAGCAAGAACAGGTTAAACGTCGCGATGGAGACACACAGTTTAAAAGAACTGTGCGGTGTCGAAATCGTGCGGTACAGGAAACATTGAACATTTCTACGAGGGAAATATACTTAAACTGTAAATCGTAATTATACTCTGTAGTCGTTTTCTTTCTTATTTTCTTTTTTTTCTATTGCTGATTGTTTGTTTGTTTTTTGTTTTTCTGTCTTTCTGTCTATGTTTTTCTTTCTGTCTTTCTTTCTTTCTTTCTTTCTTTCTTTCTTTCTTTCTTTCTTTCTTTCTTTCTGTCTTTCTTTCTTTCTGTCTGTCTTTCTTTCTTTCTTTCTGTCTTTCTTTCTGTCTTTCTTTCTTTCTTTCTTTCTCTTTCTATCTCTCTGACCCTCTTTCGTACGTTCTTTCTTTCTTTCTTCCTTTTTTTTCAATCGCAAACAACCTAGGCTAAATTTTGTTCCCATTTTAAAAAAATTTCTATTAAATCATGTCATGCAAAAGAAGACAAAACAAAAAACTTGTTGTATTTCTAAATAAAACGCCCCTGGCTTCTTTTAATATTCTAGGTTTACATACATTTTTCAGAGCATTAGTTGATCTGCACTTGTGTTATTCTCTGCTTATTTACGAATTCCTACATGTTCAATCTAAATTCAAATCATTTAACTCCTGCCATCCCTTCAGGGATATGGAGGCTTGGTCAAAACATCGAGACATAAAAATTATAACTGGGCAGCTCAAATTGGCATACCAGACTCTATGGCTCTATGTTGGCAAAGAGGTATAGAACGAAAGTGAGGATTTAAGCCCCTTTGCCTAGTTACAGTGTGCGTTGTTGTTATTGTTTATTTTTACTTCACGCAGATGCATGTTAAACTCAATGATGTTTCCACATCAATCCGGTCGCATGTGTTTTCCTGGAGTTACAAATGTGAGGTTACTACCAGAAGGTAACTAACGCGTTAGAAATTAAAGTGCACTGCCTTAGCGCAAATTGCAAGAAAAAAGAAAGAAAGAAAGAATGAATAAAAGAAAGAAAAGAGAGAGAGAGATAGAGAGAGAGAGAGAGCGAGCGAAAGCGAGAGAGAGAGAGAGAGAGAGAGAGTGAGAGAGTGAAAAAAGAAGAAAGAAAGGCAGAAAGAAAGACGATGAGAACAGAAAGAGAGACAGTGAGAAAAAAAAGAAAGAAAGAAAGACAGACAGACATAGAGAGAGAGAGAGAGAGAGAGAGAAGAGAGAGAGAGAGAGAGAGAGAGAGAGAGAGAGAGAGAGAGAGAGAGAGGGTGAATATAAAAAAAGAATGACTGGCATATATTATAAATAAAAACACAGAAAGAAGAAAAGAAAAAAATTGAAAAAGAAAGATTGAAGGAGAAAAAAAAAGTTAAAAAACGAAAAGAAAGACACGAAAAATGAAGAAAAAAGAGAGTAGGAAAGAGAAACATAGAGAAATAAAGAAAGAAAAAAACAGACACAGAAACAAAAAGAAAGAGAAAAAAAGAAGAAGAAACGAAAGAAAGAAAGAAAGAATAAAATCTAAATATTCATTTCCATACATTGCGTTGTGTTTGTATGTAATTTTTTCTCTCTCTGCGCTTTGCTATCTCTGTTCTTCCGTCCGTCGCTCAAGCTGTTTTCTTGGTTTTCCCCTCACCTAATTCCCCCCCCCCCCACCCCCTCCCACTTGTCTCCCCCTCCCCCCCCCCCCCCCCCCCCCCCCATCCCTTACCACAACCTCCTCCCCCCTCCCCTCACCTCCCATACCACCACCAAACCATCTTTCTCTCTCTATGTCATCTTTTATCCTCTTCTTTACCTCATTTTGTTGTTGTTGTTGAGTTTTTTGGTTTTGTTCTTGTTTTCTTTGTTTGTTCCCCTCCTCTCCCTTCACATCAATGCTCTTCCCCATACAGATTATCTTATTTTTAAAAAAATTATTTAATTTTTATTTTTATATTTTGCTAAGCAGTTTCGTCAACCCTTTCCATTCTGTATTAAATTTTGTCTGCCTATATTTCTGTCTGTCTCTCTGTCTGTCTGGTTTTTGGGTGTTTTCTTTTTATTAATATTCAGCTTGCTTGCCTGTGTGCCTGTTATGACTGTCTGTTTGCCGGTCTGTCTATCTGCTTTTGTCTGTGGTCTTCTTGTTTGTTTCTTCACGTTTTTTCCTTTTGGGTTCGTCCCCCCCCCCCCCCCCCCCCCACCCCCCCGCCTCTCCCGTGCATGCCTTTATGTTTTTCCGTCTTGCTTTTTTAAAATAGGTTTGTTTCTCTGTGCTTTGCTGTTGTTGTTGTTGGTGTTGTTGTTGCTATTGTTCTTGGCTGTTGCTGCAGTTGTTGTTATTGTTGTTGTTTCTTCTTCTTCTTCTTCTTCTTCTTCTTGTTCTTCTTCTTGTTCTTCTTGTTCTTCTTGTTCTTGTTCTTCTTGTTCTTGTTCTTGTTCTTCTTGTTCTTGTTCTTCTTGTTCTTCTTGTTCTTGTTCTTCTTGTTCTTCTTGTTCTTCTTGTTCTTCTTGTTCTTGTTCTTGTTCTTGTTCTTGTGTGTTGTTTTGTTGTGTTGTTGTTGTTTCTTCTTCTTCTTCTTCTTCTTCTTCTTCTTCTTCTTCTTCTTCTTCTTCTTCTTCTTCTTCTTCTTCTTCTTCTTCTTCTTCTTCTTCTTCCTTGGTGGGGGTAATGGAGAGAGGAGGGGGTTGCAGGATTGAAAAAATCTTGATTATCTCTAATCTTTTAAATATAATTTCAAAGTGTCAGTCTGTCTCTCAGTGGCTCAATCTTCATTTTCTTTTCTTTACTCTTCCTGCCTTCTTCTTTCTTTCTTTCTTTCTTCTTTCTTTCTTTCTTTTTCTTCTTTCTTTCTTTCTTTCTTTCCTTCTTTTCTTTCTTCTTTCTTTCTTTCTTTCTTTCTTTCTTTCTTTCTTTCTGTCTCTTTCTTTCTTTCCTTCAGTCTTGTCTTTTCTGCCCGTTTTTCTTTCTTTCTAACTTAATCTTTCTTTACTTTTGTTTTTTTCCCGCCTCTCTTGTTTCTTCCCAACCTCTTCCATTGGTTTTCTTTGAGATCGAATTCATTTCTATTTCTCCCTAGATTTGCCCTTGTTTCTTTTCCTGTTTTCAACTTTGAATAATGCTTTTTATGCTTTTGGTTTTATTTGGTTTGGTTTGGCTGTTTTGTTTGGTCTGGTTTGTTTGTTTTGGTTTGGTTTGGTTTGTTTTGGTTTGGTTTGGTTTGTTTGTTTTGGTTTAATTGTTTCGTTTGTTTTGGTTCCGTTTGTGTGGTTTAGTTTGGTTTTGTTTGTATTGGTTTGTTTTGTTTGTTTTAGTTTGTTTTGGTTTGTTTTGGTTTGGTTTGATTGGTTTGCTTGTTTGGTTTGTTTGTTTGGTTTGTTTGTTTGGTTTGGTTTGATTGTTTGGTTTGGTTTGATTGTTTGGTTTGGTTGTTTGGTTTGGTTGTTTGGTTTGGTTTGATTGTTTGGTTTGGTTTGATTGTTTGGTTTGGTTTGATTGTTTGGTTTGGTTGTTTGGTTGAGTTAGGTTTGTTTGGTTTGGCTTGGTTTGGCTTGACTTGGTTTGGTCTGGTTTGTTTGTTTGGTTGGTTTATGTTTGATTGTTTGGTGTGGTGTGGTTTGTTTGTTTTAGTTAGGTTGGTGTACTTTTGGCTCGCTTGGCTTGATGTGGGTTTTTTTTGGGTTTGTTTGTTTGCTTATTTGGTTTTTGATTTTCGTTCCTCAACTAGAGTTCCACACTTCATCAATATTGAGATTTTGTATATCTAACCATTAGTGAACATTAAGGTAGCCGTATTCCGACTTCAGGGATTTCGAAACCGAACATCAGTGTACATGCGTTTTATTTTCATTTTTGTCATCCGTTCCTATCAGCGCGCAATAATGGCTTACACTCCCCAAAGATGGAACAGGTTCTAATGTGTGCGCAAGATGTTCTGCGTGCGTTCGTACTGTGGACAGCGATCTCAAAGACTGTGTTTACCAGTATGTTTTGCTTTAATCAGCCTAGCAGCGAAGGTCAAAAAGAAAGGGGCATAATCATACAAGCAGAAACATGATGTATTGTTTTCTGGTGTTTATGTTTGCAGAATTCACATGGTGACATATGCAATTAGGGTATGAATAATAGACTGGAAGCAGTCTGCTTGGCTGTAGTAAAACTTGTGTGTGTGTGTGTGTGTGTGTGTGTGTGTGTGTGTTATGTTGTGTTGTGTGTGGTGTGTGTATGTTGTGTGTGTGTGTGTGTGTGTGTGTGTTTGTGTGTGTGTGTGTTGTTTGTGTGTGTGTGTGTGTGTGTGTGTGTGTGTGTGTGTGTGTGTGTGTGTGTGTGTGTGTGTGTGTGTGTGTGTGTGTTGCAGACCAGGTTTAATCCCACTTAGACATGCCGTTCACGTTTGTTACGTTGTTTGTTTATGCGTTTTTCTGTCTGTCTTGTCTGTCTGTCTGCCTGCCTTTCTTTCTTTCTTTTCTTCTCTTTCTTTTTCACGTACGTTTTTCGTTCTTAGTATTTTCCTTTCCTGCCTTCTCTTGTGTGTCTGGTTTTGTTTGTCAATTTTTCTTTTTCTCCTTTGTTTCTTCTTTCTTGATTTCTTCCTGTGTGTTTATCTGTATGCTTATCTGTTGGTAAGTTCTTTTTTTCTTCTCTTTTTTGTCAATTCCGTTCTTTTTTTTCTTTCTTTCCTTCCTTCTTCCCCCCCCCCCCCCCCCCCCCTTTCTTTTTTTTTCTTTCTTTCTTTCTTTCTTTCCTTTCTTGCTTTCTTTCTTTCTTTCTTTCTTTCTTTTTCACTTTCTTTTTCTTTCTTAGGTTCTTTGCTTTCTTTCTTTCTTTCCTTCTTTCTTTCTTTTTCACTTACTTTTTCTTCTTACTTCTTTGCTTTCTTTCTTTCTTTCCTTCTCTTTCTTTCTTTCCTTTCTTTCTTTCTTTCTTTCTTTCTTTCTTTTTCACTTTTTTTTCTTCCTTGCTTTCTTTCCTTCTTTCTTTCTTTCTTTCTTTTTCACTTTCTTTTTCTTTCTTAGCTTCTTTGCTTTCTTTCTTTCTTTCCTTCTTTCTTTCTTTCCTTCTTTCTTTCTTTCTTTCTTTCTTTTTCACTTTTTTTTCTTCTTGCTTTCTTTCCTTCTTTCTTTCTTTCCTTTCTTTCTTCTCTTTCCTTCTTTCTTTCTTTCTTTCTTTCTTTTCACTTTCTTTTTCTTTCTTAGGTTCTTTGCTTTCTTTCTTTCTTTCCTTCTTTCTTTCTTTCTTTCTTTCTTTTTCACTTTCTTTTTCTTTCTTAGCTTATTTGCTTTCTTTCTTTCTTTCCTTCTTCTTTCTTTTTCACTTTCTTTTTCTTTCTTAGCTTATTTGCTTTCTTTCTTTCTTTCTTTCTTTCCTTCTTTCTTTCTTCTTTTTCACTTACTTTTTCTTTCTTAGGTTCTTTGCTTTCTTTCTTTCTTGCTTTCTTTCTTTCTTTCTTTCTTTTTCACTTTCTTTTTCTTTCTTAGCTTATTTGTCTTTTTCTTTCTTTCTTTCTTTCTTCTTTCTTTCTTTCTTTTTCTTGCTTTCTTTCTTTCTTTCTTTGCTTTCTTTCTTTCTTTCTTTCTTGCTTTCTTTCTTTCCTTCTTTTTCACTTACTTTTTCTCTTTCTTAGCTTCTTTGCTTTCTTTCTTTCTTTCCTTCTTTCTTTTCTTTCTTCTTTCTTCTCTTTTTTCTTCTTTCTTTCTTTCTTTCTTTTTCCTTCTTTCTTTCTTTCTTTTCTTTCCTTTCTTTCTTTCTTTCTTTCTTTCTTTCTTTCTTTCTTTCCTTCTTTCTTTTTCTCTTTTTCTTTCTTTCTTTCTTTCTTCTTTCTTTCTTTCTTTCTTTCTTTCTTTCTTTCTTTCTTCTTCTTTCTTTCTTTCTTTCTTTCTTTCTTTTCACTTTCTTTTTCTTTCTTAGGTTCTTTGCTTTCTTTCTTTCTTTCCTTCTTTCTTTCTTTCTTTCTTTCCTTCTCTTTTCTTCTCTTCTTCTTTCCTTCTTTCTTTCTTTCTTTCTTTCTTTTTCTTCCTTCTTTTCTTTTCTTTCTTTCTTCTCTTTCCTTCTTTCTTTCTTTCTTTCTTTCTTTCTTTCTTTCTTTCTTTCTTTCTTTCTTTCTTTTTCACTTTCTTTTTCTTTCTTAGCTTATTTGCTTTCTTTCTTTCTTTTCTTTCTTTCTTTCTTTCTTTCTTTCTTTCTTTTTTTCCCTTCTTTTTTCACTTTCTTTTTCTTTCTTAGCTTCTTTGCTTTCTTTCTTTCTTTCTTTCTTTCTTTCTTTCTTTCTTTCTTTTTTTTTTCACTTTCTTTTTCTTTCTTAGCTTATTTGCTTTTGTTCTTTCTTTCATTCTTCTTAGTGTTTTCCTTTCCTGCCTTCTCTTGTGTGTCTGTTTGGTTTGTCAATTTTTCCTTTTCTTTCTTTCTTTCTTTCTTTCTTTCTTTCTTTCTTTCTTTCTCTCTGTTTCTTACGTCCAGTCTCCTACATGAACATATCAACTTTTCCAATCAAATCGCTATCTTGTCTATAAAGTATGGCCATATTTATTTTCTGGTATTCAATGCTGTTTCCAATATTTTTGCCATTGTTATGTGCTTTACCAGAGAGGAGAAAAATAAGGCCGCAGATGTTGATAAACCCGCAAATGTAATATGATGTATTCACTTGTGTGAATGCGTTTGAAGAATTTATGATATGACATAAGCCATCAGATGATAAGTAATATAATGGGAGGAGTGAACGAGGAGTCATGAAACTCTGTGTGTGTGTGTCTGTGTTTGTGTGTGTGTGTTTACGTGTGCGTGTGTGTTTGTTTGTGTGTGTGTGTGTGTTTGTTTGTGTGTGTGTGTGTTTGTGTGTGTGTGTGCATTTGTGTGTTTGTATGTGTGTGTTTGTGTGTGTGTGTGTGTGTGTTTGTTCGTGTGTGTGTGTGTGTGTATGCATGCGTGCGTGCGTGTGTGTGTATGTATGTGTGTGTGTGTGTGTTGTCTGTGTGTGTGTGTGTTTTGCATCGTATAGCTTGGCCTTGGCCTCTTTTGTTGTTTTTTGTTTGTTTTGTTTTCGGTCGTTCTTTCTTTCTTTCTTTCTGTCTGTCTGTCTGTCTTTTTTTCTTTCTGTCTTTCTGTCTGTCTTTTTTCTTTCTGTCTGTCTGTCTGTCTGTCTTTCTTTCTTTCTTTCTTTCTTTCTGTCTCTCTGTCTTTCTGTCTGTCTTTCTTTCTTTCTTCTTAGCAATCTGTCTGTCTGTCTGTCTGTCTGTCTGTCTGTCTTTCTTTCTTTCTTTCTTTCTGTCTCTCTGTCTTTCTGTCTTTCTGTCTGTCTTTCTTTCTTTCTTCTTAGCAATCTGTCTGTCTGTCTGTCTGTCTGCCTGTCTTTCTTTCTTTCTTTCTTTCTGTCTCTCTGTCTTTCTGTCTTTCTGTCTGTCTTTCTTTCTTTCTTCTTAGCAATCTGTCTGTCTGTCTGTCTGTCTGCCTTTTTTTTCTTCCTTCCTTTCATTCTTTCTTTCTTTCTTTCTCTCTTTCTTATTTTCTCTCTTTCTTCCTAGCTATCTTTCTGTATGTCTTTATGTCATCCTATGTTCCCGCATTCACTCCCAATATTTTTTTTCTTTAGATTTCTTTTATTTAAAAAAAAAACTTCTTTCCATTATTTCTTCCTTTGTGTTCTTTCTTTCTTTCTTTCCTTTTTTGCTTTTATTTATGTTCCTTTTTTCCTTTCTTCTCCTCTTCCTCCGTTACAAATGTGTTTTCGATCAAATTCATTTCTCGCCTCCAGAGCTTGTCTTTTAGTTAAGGTTCAATGGTATTTTGCTATGTTGTGCTTTGTTTTGCTTTGCAGAGAGGACAGAAAGAAGGACGCAGATGCAAATAGCGTGAAAGATATGATATATTATTCGTATGGGTGTTTGTGTTTACAAAATTTATGTGTTGATACAATTATCTAAAGGGGATAAACTGATCAGTTGGAAGCAGCGAAGTATGAGTCATAGGTGTGTGTGTGTGTGTGTGTGTGTGTGTGTGTGTGTGTGTGTGTGTGTGTGTGTGTGTGTGTGTGTGTGTGTGTGTGTGTGTGTGTGTGTGTTGTGTTGTGTTGTGTTGTGTTGTTGTGTGTGTGTGTGTGTTGTGTTGTGTTGTTGTGAGTGTATGTTGTGTTGTGTTGTGAGTGTGTGTTGTGTTGTGAGTGTGTGTGTGTGTGTGTTTGTGTGTGTGTTGTGTGTGTTTTTTTTGGGGTGTGTGATGGTGTGTAATAGTGTGTGTGTGTTTAAGCGTGTGTGCGCGCGCGTGTGTGTGATAGTGTGTGTGTGTCTTTGTGTGTGTGTGTCTTTGTGTGCGTGTGTGTGCGTGTGTATGTTGTGTGTGTGCGCGCGCGCGCGTGCGTGCGCGTGCGCGTGCGTGCGTGTCCGTGCGCGTTTCAGTGTGTGTCTTTGTGTGTGTATGTGTGTGTGAAGCATGAATGCAGACATATGTTGTAAGAGGAGGTGGATAAAAGGATTTGGGTTGCAAATCTTCTGGGGATTTTTGGTGTTGTTTCTGTTCTTATTACATTTATTTAGTTCCGTTTCTTTATTTCTCTGTTTCTTTCTCTCTGCCCTTTATTTTCAATCAATCTCTCCAACCCCTTACGTTCTCCTACTGTCTTCCTGATCTATATAAAACTAATTCTTTCTTTCTCAGGGCTTGTTTCTTTGTTTTCTTTATTCTTTATTCTTTCTTTCGTTTTATCTTTCGTTTATTTCCTTTTTCTTTCTTTTCTCCATTTCTTTACTCCCTTCATTTTCTTTGCCTCTTTTTGTTGTCCATCTTTCAAAAAGATGTTCTAAACCAAACTCATTTTTCTTCTCTTGAATTTCTCTTTCTTTATCTCTCAACCTCTCAGCCGGTAGGAGCAGATCACAGAATTTACATAACCGCATACACACGGGGACTGGTTGTAAAAAAGCACATAATTGCTTATTCCATCATCCTCGATATAAAAGAAGAAAATAAATGAATACATAAATCTTGTTTGCTACGGTTTGCCTTGCTCTACTTTTTAGAGTAGTCAAAGCAAAGGAAGAAAGAAAGAAACAAACAAACGAACATGCAAGCAAACAAACAAACCAACAAACAGTGACACAATGAGTATATCAAGCGGAAACGTGTTACATTTTCCTGTGTGTTTGTATCTGCAAAATTTACGAGCTGACTTATGAGATTAGATTATGTATTGTTGCAAGTTGTTGGAGGAAGCTAGATAAAAGTCATAAACAAATGTGTCGCGTGTCGTGTGTGTTTTGTGTGTGTGTGGGGGGGGGTGGGGAGGGTGTAGGTGTGTGTGCGTGTGTGCGTAAAAGTCAAACTTTTTTTTTTTTTTTTTTTTTTTTTTTGCTGCCTCATCTTCTGTGACGTCCCCCGTCCTGCTGTTCCCACACCGCTCATTCCAATCTCCCCACCACAACCATACCCACATTTTCTTATGTCTCATCCTCAGAGCCGGAGGCCCACAGGGAGCCAATCACTATCAGGCCGCCGCGGGGCCACCAGCCAGAGGGGCCCTGCACTGCTGCTGGGTCACTTTGGCGGTGTTCAGTGGTGCCTGTTCTGAGCTAACATACGCAGGACACCACCTACTAAGCCCCCTACTAACGACAGTATTAGCTCAGTCGCGGAGCCAGACTGAGTGAGTTGCCCACCCGAGGTGGCAACCACCACAACGTCCCTCCAACGTCCGTCCCCCGCGAACCTCCAACCCCAAAGGCTTTGACACAAACTCACCACAGGCACAGAAGTGTATGGGCAAATCGAATCTGAGGTCACCATGAGACCAGAGAAACTGGGACCACCGAATCAGAGGCAATTTTTTTAATTGCATGATGATCAATGACAATGAGGATGACGTAATTATGCTGCTGTGGAAGTGCATATGCTTTGAGACTACTTGACAGGGTTGTACTCTACGCTTACTATCATAATATATCCCGGCGTCAACCGGGCCCGAGAGATACAGACACCTGCAGTGTTGGTCAGGTAATTTGAGCAACACTCTCAAACTCGCATCCGTTAAGTGGATGAAGCTCGACTGTGTGGTCCCAGTCTTCCCACTGAGCCCACAGCACACTCACTCTGGGTAGGAGCCGGCCGGAGTCCGAAAAATCCCTATGACTCTTATGGGATTCGAACCCGCGACCTTCAAGTCCGTAACCCAAGGCGCTAACCACTGCGCCATGGCGGCTGGTACAAACTTTTATTTTTAGGTGGTACATTGGATAAGCAGTACAACTCTGTGTGTGTGAGTGTGTGTGAGTGTGTGTGTGTGTGTGTGTGTGTGTGTGTGTGTGTGTGTGTGTGTGTGTGTGTGTGTGTGTGTGTGTGTGTGTGCGTGTGTGTGTGTAGGTGTGTGTGTGTGTGTGTGTGTGTGTGTAAAAATCAAACTTTTATTTTCAGATGGTACATTGGATAAGCAGTGCAACTCTGTGTATGTGTGGGTGTGTGAGTATGTGTGAGTGTGTGTGTGAGTGTGTGTGTGTGTGTGTGAGTGTGTGTGTGAGTGTGAATGTGTGTGTGTAAGTGATATTCAAGAATGCAAAAACATCTTTAAAGAAGAGGCGGTTTAGGGGCACTAAGCTTGCATATGTTCTGTTTATTTGTTTCATCGTTTTAAAAAAAGCATGTATACATATATATAGGTGTCTTTGTTTCTTTGTTTGCTAGTTTGCTTTTACTCTCTGTCCTTTATTTTCAGCCAAGCTTTCTGTCTCCATTACGTTTTCATGCTGTCTTCCTGCTTTTTTTAAAAACATTTTTTCTATTATGTTTCTCCCACCCATGCTTTTCTTTATTTTCTATTTTTTTCATTCTTTTTCAAAATTTCGTTTAGATCCTATCTACCCCATTTTCTTTTCGTCGTTCTTCTTTCAACACGATTTTCTAAACCAAAAATCATTTTTTCTTCTCCTAAGTTCTTTCATTGTTTACTTTTCAGCGTCAAATCCTGTTTGATGTGTTTTGCCTTGTTCGGCTTTTTAGAGAAGTCAAAAAAAAAAAAAGAAACAACAGCGACACAATGAGTACATCAAGCAGAAACACGTGATAGTTTGCAGTGTGTGTTCTTGTCTGCAAAATTTACAAGCTGACATAAGAGATTAGACAATGTATTGTAAGTTTTAAGAAAGCGGATACAAGTCATAAACACGAGTGTCATGTTACGTGTTATCGTTATTTATGTATGTGTGTTTTAGTGTGTGTGTGTGTGGGGGGGGGGGGGGGGGGGAGGGGGGGTTGTTGTGTTGTGTATGTGTTTGTGTGTTTTGTGTGTGTGTGTGTTTTTAGTGTGTGTATGTGTGTGGAGGGGGGAGGGGGGTGTTTGTGTGTGTATGTGTTTGTGTGTTTTAGTGTGTGTGTGTGTTTTAGTGTGTGTGTGTGTGTTTGTGTGTGTATGTGTGTGTGTCTGTTTTAGTGTGTGTGTGTGTGTGTGTGTTAGTGTGTGTGTGTGTAGGACTATCAGAATATGTTAAAGACAGGTGTGGTATCAGGCAGCTTTGCTTCGTTATGCTTTTTCTGTTTTGTTTCTCTGTCTGTTTTTCTTTGCCTGTCTTTTTCCTTTTTGTATATCTGCTTCTCTCTATTTGTTATCTAGCTTTGCCTGTCTGTCTCTTTGTCTGTCTGACTGTCTCTCTGTGTGTGTCTCTGTCTCTGTCTTTCTGTCTCTCTCTCTCCCTC
>CM054138.1:68132968-68147968 GCA_028751875.1 Rapana venosa
AAACGGTCACCCAACCAATTGGTAACCACGCTCGATGCTGCTTAACATTTGATGGGGAAAAGCGAGTGCTCTGACGACTGAGCTATCCCGTTCCCTAAAGAGTGTGCTAAACTAGTCAGACTTTGGTATTCCTCCATATGCTGCTACTGCTGCAGCTGCTGCTGTTGCTGTTGCTGATGCCGTTTTCTTTCTCATCTACTTCTTCTCCATTTTCTTTCAGCTTCTCCTTCTCTTTCTATCCTTCAATCTTTAGCCCCTTGTCTTTTTTATCGCTCTATTTTTGATATAAAAGGAAAAGTCAATCGCTCACTACCGCAGTTTTGCAGTTTTCACAAATCATTCACACTGTGTGTGTTAGTTTGTTTATTTATTTATTTACTTATCTATTTATGTATGTATTAATGTAGTGTGTGTGTGTGTGTGTGTGTGTGTGTGTGTGTGTGTGTGTGTGTGTGTGTGTGTGTGTGGTGTGTGTGTGTGTGTGTGTGACGAGAGGCAGAAAAAGAGAATCACATAATACAGAAAAAAATAAACGCATGAAAATGATTCACATATTTACAATCAGGTCGTGTTCTTTCATTGAAAACAGACGAACACAGCAACGAAATATTAAACAGACTACCACAGAGAACACGAGAGAAAAAAAACCCCGTTCATTGAAAAGTCACTCTTGTTTGGAAATACAGAGCAAAAAACAAAGAGGAACCCCCGCCCCCCCCCCCCCCCCCCAACCTTAAAAGAAAATAAAACTGAAAGTTAAAATTTAAACAAAAAGAGTTTAAAAAAAAAAAGAAACCTCACAAACTGCTGAAACAGAAGTACAATGTTTAGCGACAGGTGTTAAAACTTCCGGACCTGCGCAGTAGCGGACTCTCTTCTACAATAACATCCTGTGCTTTGATCCCTGCCACCCTCTGCCCCTCTCCCCCTCCCCCCCTCAACCACCCCCCCCCCCCTCCACGCACACACACCACCACCATCATCCCCAGCCACCGTGAAGGTCTTCCGTGTCCTTCAACTTTCCCTGCTATCGCTTCCATATTCGCTGACCTTTACCCCCCCCCCCCCCCCACCACCACCCCTCCCTTCTCTACCATCACCTCTGTTACTCTCTTGTTTCTTCCTTATATATAACTACAACATACGGTAGTATATAGTCTAGCTATGATTGTGATTCCGTTGTACTGGTTGACATCTCTAGCTCTTCAATACTACTTTTAATTCAAATAATGAATGATATCATGATTTATTGTTGACATCTCTACCCTCTTCAATAGCATTTTCATTTTGAATGATGATGTAATGAATTTTTTTTTATTGACAACTCTAGTTCTTCAATCCTATTTTTAGTTTGAATAATGATATAATGATTGGGTGTTCACATCTCTAGCTCTTCTGATCCTGGTTTCATTTTAAATAATGATATAATGATTCATTGTTGACATTTCTAGCTCTTCAATCCTATTTTTATTTTTAATAATAATAATAATCATGATAATCATCACCATCATCATCACCATCATCATCATCATCATCATCATCATCATCATCATCATCATCATCATCATAGTAATTAACTGTTGACATCTTTAGTTTTCTAATTCATATTTTTCTTTTTGAATAATGATATAATGATTTATTGTTGACATCTCTACCTGGTCTAATCCTACATTTATTTTCAATAATAGTATAAAGATTTATTGTTTAAAGCACGAAAACAGTTTGTTCCGTTTTCACTCCAATTGATTTTTCTGTCAGATCCATGGAAGACACCATCGGGAAAATTTGGTCTTTTTCTTTTGCAAAAAAGGGAAAAATCAAAGACGAGGAGAAGAAAAAGAGGTAGACAGACAAAGACGGAGAGAAAGTGAGATAGAGACAGGGAAATTCAGAAATATAGATAGATAGATAGATAGATAAAGAGAGAGAGAGAGAGAGAGAGAGAGAGAGATGGAGAGAGAGAGAGGAAGAGAGAGAGAGAGAGAGAGAGAGAGAGAGACAGAGGAGAGAGAGAGAGAGAGAGAGAGACAGAGAGAGAGAGAGAGAGAGAGACAGAGAGACAGAGAGACAGAGAGAGAGAGAGAGAGAGAGAGAGAGAGAGAGAGAGAGAGAGAGAGAGAGAGAGAGAGAGAGAGAGAGAGAGAGAGAGAGAGAGAGAGAGAGAGCCTGTCAAACAGACAATCATCATCACTGTTGTCATCATCACCTTTGTCGATGTCGTTTTGTCGTCGTCATCATCATCATCATCATCATCATTATCAGCAGCAGCACCACCACCACTACCACCACAGCCACCACTACCATCACCTCCACCACCACAACAACAGCACCCACCCAGCACCACCACCACCACCAACACGACTTTTATCATCGCCGTCGTGATCATACTCGTTGTCGTCATCATTCTTTCAGTCTTCATCGTCGTTGTCTTTCATTCTTGCCATCATGACTGTCATGTTATCGTCGTCGTCGGTGTAATCGTAGTTACAGTTAGCACCACCATCACTATCATCTTTTGCATAATGTCTTTCTAAACCAGCTCCATAACTATTTGCCAACATCACTGAGATCAGTGGTCTAGGAGGAGGGCTACAGAAGATCGTACAGCTCAGCAGAGACAGAGAAAGATGGCGAACTTTGGTGGCATTGCGTGGAGCTCCTACCGACGACAGCGGCGATGAAGACAGTTGACCAGGTCTGAGGTGACCACCACAGTTGACATCGTGTCATCATTATCGTTTGCAGCCGCAAAAGCAGAAGCATCATCATCACCAGCAGCTGACTAGGACAGGATAAGCAATAGTAGACCCTGCAGTAGTGAGAGACATAAGAAAACAATAACTTTGATAAATATGATCAGCACACACTTGTGCATCGTCGTCATCATCATCATCATCATCATCATCATCATCATCATCATCATCATCAGCAGCAGCAGCAGCAGCAGCAGCAGCAGCAGCAGCAGCAGCAGCAGCAGCACCATCATCATCACATCATCATCTTCATCATCATCACGTCATCACCACCACCACACAAACCACCATAATCAACAAACCACCACATTACCACCACCATATTTACTACTACTACTAACACGACACTACTACTACTACTACTACTACTACTACTACTACTACTACTTCTACTACTACTACTACTGCTACTACTACTACTACTACTACTACTACTACTACTACTACTACTACTACTACTACTACTAAGCACCCCATGTCGTCGTTATATTATCATTGATAGCACCAGCACCAGCAACAGCAATAATAGCAGCAGCAGCAACAGCAACAACAATAATAGCAACAGCAGCAGCAACAACAGCAACAGCAATAATAGCAGCAGCAGCAGCAACAGCAACAACAATAATAGAAACAGCAATAATAGCAGCAGCAGCACCACCAGCAACAACAATAACACCAGCAGCAGCAACACTGCCAACAACAATAATAGCAACAGCAGCAACAACAATAATAGCAACAGCAGCAGCAACAATAATAGCAACAGCAGCAGCAACAATAATAGCAACAGCAGCAACAACAATAATAGCAACAGCAGCAACAACAATAATAGCACCAGCTGCAACAGCACCAGCAGCAACAGCAACAACAGCAACAACAATAATAGCAACAGCAGCAGCAACAATAATAGCAACAGCAGCAACAACAATAATAGCAACAGCAGCAACAACAATAATAGCAACAGCACCAGCAGCAACAACAGCCAGCAGCAAGAACAATAATAGCAACAGCAGCAGCAGCAACAATAATGATATCACCAGCAGAAGGAGCAATATCAACAATAACAGCAACAGCAGCAACATCATCACAAACAATTATAGCAACAGCAGAAGCAGCAACAACAACAACGATAGCAACAGCGGCAGCAACAACAGCAGCAACACCAGCAGCAACAACAATAACAGCAACAGCAGCAGCAGCAACAACAGCAGCAACACCACCACCAACAATAATAGCATCAGCAGCAGCAGCAATGGCAACAATGATAGCAACAGCAGCAGCAGCAGCAGCAGTACCAGCAGCAGAGCAAAAACAAAGGCTAAACAATCCCGGACACACAGGAACAGAGGCAGACACGTACAGGAAACACTGATCATAATCTTTACAAACAAGTGCCCCGGCAAAAAGGAAGAAAAACAAACATATCCTGATTCTACAAATACCGCTGAGGAAGAACACGTAAGCTTTTCTCTTCCCCTACAGAAATAGACACACATACACAACATACACGCATACACACCACACACACACACAACACACACACACACACATACACAAACACATACAACACACATACACACATATACACTCATACAGAACACACACCATACATACACAACACACACAATATACACACAAAACACACACATACACACACACGCACGTTGCGCGCGCACACACTCACACCACACCACACACACACACACACACACACCACAGCACACACACACACAGTACAACACAACACAACACACAACACAACACGCACACACACAACACACAAACACAACCCCCACCCTCACCCCCGCCACACACACACACACACACACACACACACACACACACACACACACACACACCACACAACACAACACAACACAACACACACACACACACACACACACCACACACACACACCACACACAAACACACAACACTACACCCCTCCTCCACTACCCCCATCCACACACTCCCTCCACTCCCCCCCCCTCCACCCCCTCCTATCCCCCCACCCCCCAGGTAACAAAGCCCTCGGGCAGAGGCACCTGAGACAAGGAGAAAGTTAGGAGCATCAACATCTCAGATTGCAGACAGCTTGCAGGCAAAGGCATACCTTTCTCTCCTTCCCCTGCCCTGCCTCTGCCTCTGCCACCTGAAGACTATTAGAACAGGGGTTAGAGTTGTGGGCCCCCCCCCCCCCCCACTCCCCCCACCTCTCCCCCACCCACCCCCCACCCCACCCCACCCTACCCCCCCAACCCTGCAGGTAACCAATCGCTGAAGGTCAAGCAAGTCACGTGGTACTGCCATGGCACTCCAAGGGCTTCATACTTCCGTTTCCTGTGGCACGTTTGTTTGAGAGTGACCTTTTCTTTTTCTCGAGCCTGCCCTCCCTTGGCCTTCCTCTTTTCCCTTCCTCCTCCTCCTTTTTCCTTTCCTCCTCCCGTTTTGTGTTGGTGTTGTTTTGTTTTGTTTTTTTGGTTTTGTACACATGTGGTCAGCTTTGTGTGTGTATGTGAGGAAGCAGAGCGGTTTGTATTTAATACTCTCTGTCTGTCTGTTTGTCTCTGTGTCTGCCTGTCTGTCTGTCTCTGTATATACGTGTGTGTTTCTTTCTCACTTTGTTTTTGTTGTTTGTCTGTTTTTAGTAATTATATGCATGGATATAGATTTATGTACAAAAAAAAGGCATACTACACATGATTTATCAAACTTCTGGCACGTTTTAAAAAAGAAACAAACATATACATTGTTACGTACATCTTCCTTAGTTTTCAGAATAAAACAAAAATCATTACAAAATCTTAAACCACCTTACGATGCAAAATAATCTATCAATTTCTGATTCTATCACTTTCTGGAGCCTAGCAGTTTCATTTGTAAAAAATTTTCCAGGAAATTGTTGGATTTTCAATCTGGTTTGGTGGGGAGGGGGGGGGGGACTGAATAGCCTTTTTATTGCAAATCAATAACATGCTAACAAATGAAAATTAACCTTCAGTTTAATGCAATTCATTATGCGATGGTAGAAGGCTACATAATGATTATGACAGCAAAATTTCAATACATTCAACTGCTTTGCAAAAACACTGAGGTTTGCTGGGAAAAAAAGAGCTGCGTCATCTGCTAAAAACTGTAAACCAAACACAAAACGTAGACAGGCAACAACAAGAAAAAAAGAAAAAGAAAAGAAAAAAACCCCAACCAAACCCAAAACTGACCGTAGCAGATACAGAGACCCACACACACGCGCACACACACACACACACACACGCACAGAGATAGAAAGAAAAAGGATGATCCTTTATTGACAGAAAGGGACTTGAACCTGAGGTCTCAAACAGACCCTGTTTGCACAGCTTCTAACCATGTCTTTGTCAGCTGCCGTCATGTGCGTGCTAGGGCTGAGTGGTTCCTTTTCTGGGGGACTTTCTTTATCGCCCGGACACACACACACACACACACACACATACACACATACATGCACACACACACACACACACACACACACACATACATGCACACACACATACTCACACACACACACACACACACACACACACACACACACACACACACACACACACACACTACATGCACACACACATACTCACACACACACATACTCACACACACACACAACACACACAGAGGCACGCACGCACACAGGCACGCACACAGGCACGCACACACCATAGGTACGAACACATAGGTACGCACGCACACAGGTACGAACACACGCACGCACGCACCCACGCAGGTATACCCTGACACACACACACTCACACACACACAAACACACACTCACACACACATACACACACTCACACACACATACACACACACTCACACAAACACACACACTCACACACACATACACACTCCACACACCACCACACACACCACACACACACCACACATACACACACACAAACTCACACACCACACACACACACACACACCACACATACACACCACACCACACACACACACACACACACACACACACACACACACACACACACAACACACACACACGCATCGATACCCTCACACACACACACACACACACACCCTTCAGGGACTTTTTGGTCTGGACACAAAAACACACATACACGCGCGCACCTGCGCACACGCGCACACATGCGCAAATGCTCACAAACACACTCACACACCTTGGGGTTTTCCCCTTCTTTTAATTGGTACTGCGCATGTGTGGGAAAAGTTGCCATTTTCACAAGGAGAGAGAGAGAGAAAGAGAGAGAGTAGAGAGAGAGAGAGGAGAGAGAGAAGAGAGGAGAGAGAGAGAGAGAGAGAGAGGAGAGAGAGAGGAGAAAGAGAGAGAGAGAGAGAGTGAGGAGAGAGAGAGAGAGGAGAGAGAGAGAGAGAGAGAGAGAGAGAGAGTGGGAGGGAGGGGGGGGGGAGAGAAAAGAAAGAGAGAGAGAGAGTGTGAGAAAGAAGAGAGAGAGAGAGAAAGACAGACGACGAGAGACAGACAGACAGAAGACAGACACCCAAACAGACATAGATACAGACACAGATAAAGACAGACAGATGCTTAGGAACAGGAAAAAAAAAAAACTCCAAAAGACAAGAGAGAGAGACAAACAGATGTGAACACCTCACACACACAAGATGGAGAGAGAGTGAAAGAAGAGAGAGAGAGAGAGAGAAGAGAGAGAGAGGAAGAGAAGGAAGAGAGAGAGATGAGAGAGAGAGAGAGAATGACAATGACAATGACAAATTCTTTTATTTCGAGGATAATGAATAAGCACTCATGTGCTTTTTTACATCCAGTACCCCGCTCGTAGGGATACATCTTAATAATAACCCCAATACTTATACTCTCACACCAGTAGAAACAAAGGGAAATAACCCTTTTCAACCCCCCCCCCAAAAAAAAAAAACACACAAAAACCCCCAACCCCAACAACAACAAACACAAAAAAACAAAGAAAAGAAAACCCTAAAATCAACCCCCCCCCCCCTCCTCACCCACCAAAAAAAAACAAAACCCCAACCAAAACAAACAAACAAAAAAAAGAAAAAGCAAACCACAAAAAAGAAGAGAGGAGAGATGAGAGAGAGAGAGAGAGAGAGAGAGAGAGAGAGATGAGAGAGAGGAGAGAGAGAGAGACAGAGACAGAGACAGAGAGACAGCGAGGAAAGAGAGAGACAGAGAGACAGAGAGAGAAAGCAAAACATAAGAGCCTGCATGTAAGCGTTGGTATTGATGCTGTCGTGTGTTTCTGCATTAGGTACATGCACACTTCACTTAGCCTTGAGGGAGGGTGTCCTATTTTGTGAGCCTGTGGGGGGATGGGGGGGGGGGGGGGGGGGGGGGGGAATAATTTGCTAGTATTGTTAGTCTGTCGGATCATTCAATGTCCGCGTATTTCTCTTGTCTATCTGTATCTCTGTGCGTGTGTGCGTGCGTGTGTGTATGTGTGTATGTGTGTGTGTGTGCCTTTGTGTCTGTCTGTTGGTTGTCTGTGGGTTTGTCTGTCTGTCTGTGTGTTTGTCTGTCTGTCTGTGGGTTGTCTGTCTGTCTTGTGTGTGGTTTGTCTGTCTGTCTGTGGGTTTGTCTGTCTGTGTGTTTTGTCTGTCTGTCTGTGTGTCTGTCTGTCTGTCTGTGGGTTTGTCTGTCTGTCTGTGTGTTTGTCTGTCTGTCTGTGTGTTTGTCTGTCTGTCTGCCTGTGGGTTTGTCTGTGTGTGTTGTGTGTGTGTTTGTCTGTCTGTCTGTCTGTGTGTTTGTCTGTCTGTCTGCTGTGTGTTTGTCTGTCTGTCTGTGTGTTTTGTCTGTCTGCCTGCCTGTGTGTTTGTCTGTCTGTCTGTGTGTTTGTTTGTCTGTCTGTCTGTGTGTTTGTATATCTGTCCGTTTGTCTGTCTGTCTGTGGGCTTGTCTGTATGTCTGTCTTTCTGTCTCTATCTGTCTCTCTGTCTGTGTGTTTGTCTGTCTGCCTGTGTGTGTTTGTTTGTCTGTCTGTCTGTCTGTCTGTCTGTGGGTTTGTCTGTCTGTCTGTCGTGTCTGTGGGTTTGTCTGTCTGTACTGTGGGTTTGTTTGTCTGTCTGTCTGTCTGTTTGTTTGGTCTGTCTGTCTGTGGGTTTGTCTCTGTGTGTGTGTGTGTTTGTCTGT
This sequence comes from Rapana venosa, assembly GCA_028751875.1. Classification (NCBI taxonomy): domain Eukaryota; kingdom Metazoa; phylum Mollusca; class Gastropoda; order Neogastropoda; family Muricidae; genus Rapana; species Rapana venosa. Next base: position 68,141,855 of record CM054138.1, read on the forward strand.
CTGTCTGTCTGTGGGTTTGTCTGTATGTCTGTCTTTCTGTCTCTATCTGTCTCTCTGTCTGTGTGTTTGTCTGTCTGCCTGTGTGTGTTTGTTTGTCTGTCTGTTTGTTTGTCTGTCTGTCTGTGGGTTTGTCTGTCTGTCTGTCAGTGGGTTTGTCTGTCTGTCTGTCTGTAGGTTTGTCTGTCTGTCTGTGGGTTTGTCTGTCTGCCTGTGTGTGTTTGTTTGTCTGTCTGTTTGTTTGTCTGTCTGTCTGTGGGTTTGTCTGTCTGTCTGTCTGTGGGTTTGTCTGTCTGTCTGTCTGTAGGTTTGTCTGTCTGTCTGTGGGTTTGTCTGTCTGTCTGTGGGTTTGTCTGTCTGTCTTTCTGTCTCTGTCTGTCTGTTATTTTATTTTATTTATTTATTTTCTATATCGAAGATAATGAAATAAGCACTCATGTGCATTTTTACATCCAGTCCCCGTGTGTATGCGGTTTTTGTAAATTTTGTCATCTGTTTCCACCGGCACACAATGGCCTACTCTTCCGAAAAGCGGAACAGGATTTAACGTGTGCGCAAGATGTTCTGCATGCGTTCGCACACGGGGCCTCGGCTTATAGTCTCATCCGAAGGATGGGTTTGTCTGTCTGTATGTATGTGGGTTTGTCTGTCTGTTTGTATGTGGGTTTGTCTGTCTGTCTGTATGTGGGTTTGTCTTGCCCTCACGGAGCCTCGCGAGTGTCGTTCTATTTTCCCATGCCTTTTGTGTGAACATATCATGCCTCTGTATCCATCTATCCATCTTTCTGTCTTATTGTTTGTCAGTTTTTTGTCTCTCCTTCTCTCTATATGTCTGGCTATTTTCATTATCTGAAATTCGTTTTTTTCTTCTTTTTTTTTGTCTGTTATATTTGTATTTTGAAAGTGATGGAATAAGTACTCATGGTGGGTTTAAAAAACCACCACCACACACACATTTTTTTTGTGTGTGTGCATCAAGTCATCATACGCACACGATTTTGTAAATGATGACAAAATTTACAAAATCGCATACACACGGGGGCTGGATGTAAAAAAACACATGAGTGCTTATTCCATTATCCTCGATATAAAAGAATAAATAAATAAATAAATAAACTTTGTCATCCGTTACCACGGGCAGAAATAGTGTACTCTTTTGAAAGGCAGAACAGGTTTTAACGTGTGCGCAAGGTGTTCTGCGTGCGTTCACACACGGAGCCCCGGTTTATAGTCTCATCCGGACTTAGTATGTTATCAATTTGTATGTCTGTCTCACCTTGTGTGTGAAATCATAGAGTGCTTGAATCAGTCTGTCTCTGTGTGTCTATCTGTTTGTACGTCTGTATCTGTATATTTGTCTCTGGCTGTCTGTCTGTCCCTGTATGTCTTTCTCTCTGTCTATCTGTTTATATCTCTGTCTCTGTTTGTCTGTTTTATAAGTCTCTCTGTTTGTGGGTATATCTGTATGTCTATCTGTTTGTATGTCTATCTGTTTATATGTCTATCTCTGTTTGTACGTCTCTCACTGTTTGCAAGTTCGTCTGTCTGTCTTTTCTGTTTGTATGCCTGTTTCTGTTTGAATGTCTGTGCCTGTTTGTGTGTCTCTGTTTGTATATCTGTCTCTGTTTGTATGTCTGTCTCTGTCTGTCTGTCTGGCCTTCACGTAGCTTTATTGGTGTCTCTCTATGTGTATGCCTTTGTGTGTGTGAAATTACCGAGTGTTTGTAATAGTCTGTCTGATCCTTCGTCTTTCTGCGTATTTCTTCGTCTGGCAGTCTGTCTTTCTGTCTATTTGTTTGTCTGTCTGCCTGCCTGTCTGTTTGTTCGTCTGCCTGTCTGTCTTTCTGTCTCCCTTTCACGCAGCCTTGAGTGTGTCGTCCGTACTGTCGGCAAGCTGTCGTGTAAAATCATGTGCTTGCAATTGTTTGTTTTTCCTTCGGTCTTTTTTTGTGCCTGTTATATTTATATTTTGAAAATGATGGAATAAGTACTCATGATGGGTTTAAAAAGCAACAACACACACATTTGTGTGTGTGTGTGTGCATCAAGTCATCATACGCACACGATTTTGTACACTTTGTCATCCGTTTTTACGGGCACAAATAGTGTACTCTTTTGAAAGGCAGAACAGGTTTTAACGTGTGCGCATGGTGTTCTGCGTAAGTTCACACACAGGATCCCCGGTTTAAAGTCTCATCTGGACTTAGTATGTTAAAAAATTTGTTTTCTGTCTATTGTGTGGGGAAAAAGGTTGAATCAGTTGTCCCTGTTGTCTTCGTTTTACGCGTTTCTGTATTTTTGTCTCTGTGTTCTGTCCGTCCTGATGTCGTTTCTCTGTGTATCTGTTTTACTGTCTCTTTTTGTCTGCTGTTTTATCGTCTGTCTCTCTGTTTGTGGTATATCTTATGTTATCTGTTTTATTCTATTTCTGTTTGTACCTGTCACTGTTTTGAAATTTCGTCTGTCGTCTTTCTGTTTGACCGTTTTGTTTGAATGTTGTCCCGTTTGTGTTCCTGTTTGTAATCTGTCTCTGTTTCTTTATTGTCTCTTTTTTGTTGTCTGTCTTTGATGTCGTCTGGCCTTCACAGGGCTTTTTTGGGTGTCTTTTATGTTATCCCCTTTGTGTGTGTAAAATTACTGGTGTTTGTAATAGTCTGTTGACCCTTCGTTTTTTGCGTATTTCTTCGTGGGCGTCTGTCTTTCTGTTAGTTGTCAGTATTCTTTCTATTTTTTTTCTGTCTACCGCCTTTTGTTTGTCTGCCTGTCTGTCCTTTTCACGCAGCCTTGGTGTGTCGCCCCGTACTGTCGGGCAAGCGTTGTGTAAAAATCATGTGCTTACAATTGTTTGTTTTTCCTTCACTTTTCCATTTTTCTGTTTCTTTTGTGTTCTGCCTGTCTACTCCCTTCCCTACTGCCTGTTGCCTTTTGCCTGTCTGCCTATCTCGTCTCCCTATCTCCTGTTGCCTATTTGCCTTTTGTCTTCTGTCTGTCTGTATGTTTACCTCCCAGCCTGCCTACCTCCCTGCCACGCCTCCCTATCTGGTTCCCTTTTCTATCTGCCTATTTGCCTGTCTTTTATTGTTTCTGTGTTCAGCCTACCTGTCGTCTGTTTGCCCAACCCTTTAGTTGTGATTCTTGCTGTCTGTTATGTCTATCTGTAATTTTCGTTTGGTTTTTGTGTGGTGTGTGTGGTGTGGGCGCGCGCCGGGGTGTGTGTGTGGTTGTGTGGAGGGTTGTTATTCCTCCATTTACACACTGTCTAAATCAGTGGCAAGCGGTTGGTGCCAATAACGTTTTTTATGACCCAAATTTTATTAGTCGTTGCTGTCTTTACCCTAATGTCAACCCAGTGATGCTTATGCGGATGTAGCTGGAGATTGAAAATTTCTAAAAATGAGATTTAAAACGAGCTGTTTTTTTGGGTCAAGGCCAATAACCAAAACCCGGGTTTTTTTGGGTGTGTTGTTTGTGTGCGGCGCGCGCGCCCGAGCGCACAAACCCCCCACACGCGCGCACCCCAATACACCACACGCTACACCATCCCCCATGATGTACGCAATACAAAAACAACCCCCCCCCCCCCACTCCTCCCCCCCCCCCCCACCCCACACACACACACAAAACACACATACACAGAGACACGCACCACAAGCAAAACCCCACCAAGCACGCGCGCGCCCAAAAAAAACACACACCCGCACGCACACAAACACACCCCAAAAAACACACCACACAAAAGAAACGCACAAACAAATTTCATGAACCCCCAACACGCAAGCTTACAAAAACACAAAGAAACCCACACAATAGAAACGCAAACAAAAAATTAAAACCACCAAAAACACGACACAAAAACCAAACAAAAACACCCATACAAAACCCCACACAAATATAAAAAAACCACCACACGCACGCAACTCCCCATGCCGGACAAACACGCACGAACACACCCTTGCCCCCCATCACTTTGTCCCCAAAGCCTATAAAAGGTAAATTTTAAAAATGCAAGGAAGAGGGGAAAGGAGAGAGAGAGGGGGGAGAAAAAAGGGGAGAGAGAGAGAGAGAAGAGAGAAAAGAAGAGAGGAGAGAAAAGAGAGAAGGGGAGAGAAAAAGGGGAAAGGAAGGAGAGAGAGAGAGAGAGAGAGAGAGAGAAAGAAATCGAGAAAGAGAGTTTGAAAAGAGGAAAGAGAAGAGAGAGAGGAGAGAAGAGAGGGGAGAGAGAGGAAGAGAGAGGGGGGAGAGAGAGAAGAGAAGGGGAGAAAACGAACCGAACTCGAACCGAACTTTTTTTGAGAGTAAATATAACAAAAGGGGTTTTTTAACCCCTGCTCTTAAAAAAAAAAAAAAAAAAAAAAGGGGAGGAGAGAGAGAAAAAACAAGAGAAAGAGACAGAGAGAGAGGACAAGACGAGAGGAGAGAGGTGCAAGCAAAAATAAGGCCCGCATGAAGCGTTGGGATTGTGCTGTGTGGTTTTCTGATTAGGGAATCCAAATTTATTAGCCTTGGGGGGGTGTCCCATTTTGTGAGCCTTGATGAGGGGGGGGGGGGGGGGGGGGGGGGGGGGGGGTTTTTTTTTCGGGGGGGGGGGGGGGGGGGGGGTGGGGGGGGTTTGGGGGGGTGGGTTTTTGGGGGGGGGGGGGGGTTGGGGGGGGGGGGGGGGGGGGGGGGGGGGGGGGGGGGGGGGGGGGGGGGGGGGGGGGGGGGGGGGGAAGGGGGTGGGGGGGGGGGGGGGGGGGGGGGGGGGGGTTTTTTTTTTGGGGGGGGGGGGGGGGTTTTTGGTTTTGGGGGGGGGGGAGAGAAGCAAGCAAAAAACAAAGAGCCTGCATGTAAGCGTTGGTATTGATGCTGTCGTGTGTTTTCTGCATTAGGTAAAAATTTTGCAATTCCTTTTTTAGCCTTGAGGGAGGGGTTTTGGGGGGGGGGGGTGAGGATGGGGGGGGGGGGGGGGGGGGGGGGGGGGGGGAATAATTTGCTAGTATTGTTAGTCTGTCGGATCATTCAATTGTCCGCGTATTTCTCTTTGTCTGTTTGTATCTCTGTGCGTTACGTGCGTGCGTGTGTGTGCATGTGTGTAGTGTGTGTGTGTGTGTGCCTGTGTATCTGTCTGTCTGTCTGTCCTCTAGGCTTGTCTGTCTGTCTGTGGGTCTGTCTGCCTGTGTGTGTTTGTTTGTCTGTCTGTCTTTCTGTGGGTTTGTCTGCCTGTGTGTTTGTCTGTCTGTCTGTCTGTGTGTTTATAATGTCTTGTCTGGTGTGTTTATATGTCTGTTGTGGTCTGTCTGTCTGTCTGTCTGTGTGTTTATATGTCTGTCTGTCTGTCTGTCTGTCTGTCTGTCTGTCTGTCTGTGGGTTTGTCTTTCCCCTATAACGCACCTCGCCAGTGTCGTTCTATTGTCCCATGCCTTTTGTGTGAACATACCATGCCTCCGTATCCATCTATCCGTCTTTCTGTCTTATTTTTTGTCAGTTTTTTTGTCTCTCTCTGTATGGCTGGCTATTTTCATTATCTAAAATTCGTTTTTCTGGTCTTTTTTTGTGCCTGTTATATTTGTATTTTGAAAATGATGGAATAAGTACTCATGATGGGTTTAAAAAGCAACAACACACACATTTGTGTGTGTGTGTGTATGCATCAAGTCATCATACGCACACGATTTTGTACACTTTGTCATCCGTTTTTACGGGCACAAATAGTGTACTCTTTTGAAAGGCAGAACAGGTTTTAACGTGTGCGCATGGTGTTCTGCGTAAGTTCACACACAGGATCCCCGGTTTAAAGTCTCATCTGGACTTAGTATGTTATCAATTTGTATGTCTGTCTCACCTTGTGTGTGGAATCATAAAGTGCTTGAATCAGTCTGTCCCTGTGTGTCTATCTGTTTGTACGTCTGTTTCTGTATATTTGTCTCTGTGTGTCTGTCCGTCCCTGTATGTCGTTCTCTCTGTGTATCGTTTATATCTCTGTCTCTGTTTGTCTGTCTGTTTTATAAGTCTGTCTCTCTGTTTGTCGGTATATCTGTATGTCTATCTGTTTATATGTCTATCTCTGTTTGTACGTCTGTCTCTGTTTGCAGGTCGTCTGTCTGTCTTTTTCTGTTTGTATGCCTGTTTCTGTTTGAA